>OZ014486.1:21617073-22346603 GCA_963965965.1 Trididemnum nubilum
TTAACCAAAATAGATAATATTTATTAATTTTAGTCAATAAATCTCGACTTTTTTGTGGTCGTAGCAATAATTTTGTAAAAAATCTTTTGTTTCATCAGTTTAAATTAAAAATTTAAGTAAAAATAATGTTTTTTTCTACTTTGAAACCAAAACGTTTACCTAACATTTCAAATTTTTTTTTTTTAGTTTTACACTGATCTTTTTACTAAAATGCCATAAAATTTAACCAAAATAGATAATGTTTATTAATTTTAGTCAATAAATCTCGACTTTTTTGTTGTCGTAGCGATAATTATGTAAAATTTCTTACATTTCGTCATTTCAAATTGAAAGTTTAAGCAAAAATGAGTTTTTTTTTGTACTGTAAAACTAAAGCGTTTACCTAACATCTTAAATTTTTTTAGTTTTACACTAATTTTTTACTGAAATGTTGTAAAAATTTATTCAACTACACTCTATCTTGGGTTAAAACAAGAACTTTTACAATTTTTTTGGTATTATTCGATACTAAACCTTACCTTAAAGTCTCAAATTAACGTCAGTTTTTGCGATTTTCTTGTTTGTGTCAAAATGTTTTTTGCAGAAATCAAAATCTTACAATTTCTTTGATTAAAACAATAATTCAACCTTAAAACGAAAATTATTTGAAAACTTTTAATCAAAATTTTTCTAAAAAAAAAAGTGTGCTTTTTATTACTTGATCTAGTTTTATTGGGGTAAATTCATTAAAATATCTTACACCGTTGCGATTTATTTGTCTTGAGTGAAAATTTTAACGTACATAAACCCAAAAATTCACCTAAAACCTGAACTTCTCAATAATTTTTTCTTTGTGTGCCGATAATTTGATCGAAAGCTTGGGTTTCTTTATGATGGTTATTACTTTTTACCTAAAATAGTAAAATTTTTAACTATTTTCATGTTTTTATGAGAAATGTTTGATCATAGACATTCAAATACTTGCATTTTCTGTGATTTGAATAAGAGTTTTTGTTAAAAAAACCGAAAATTCGCCTAAAATTAAGACATCTTGATGATCGCGATTACGGGTGGAACTGTAGGGTCTTAAACCTTTAATTTTTGACGTATTCACTCTGAGCTACGCTGTCAAAGACTTTTTTGGAATCGATTGAATTCAAACTCCACTCATCATGTATTTTATTGGAATATTTAACATGGTGATAATTTTGCAAAACATTTCAAAAATTTACCTTGAAGTCTTATTTGAAACCAATATTTTTTATAGTTATTCCGGAGAATCGTTCAAAATTAAACCTTTTTTCATCATCTCGGTTATAAATTTACCTGAAACATGTACTTTGTATCAAATAGTTTCTGAATTCTTAAATATTGTAACGATTTTCTTGTTTGTGGTAATTTGTATAGAGGATATTTCAACGTTATACAATAAAACAACATTTTGCGAGTTTTTTGAGTAATCGTGTTTACATAGAGGTTGTAAAAAGTAATTCTAAAAAATGAATACGATTCAATTAATTAATAATTCTCTAAAATTTTGTTTTTTATCGATTAATATTGTTTTTTTTTATGGGAACAATAAATTCTCTTCAGTCCTTGTAATTTCGCTGTCGTGAGCAAAAACTGTAATGTAACAATGAAAAGTGTTGGTCTAAAATCTTAAATTTTTATAAGTTTCTTGTTCACATAAGAGTAGTTTGATCAAAAAAGACATTCAAAGTTCAATTTCTTTGACTTGAATCAAAATTTTATCTAAAAAAACCGAAAACTCACTTAAAATCTCACAAGTTTGAAATATTCTTACAGTTTTGTGTAAATAATTGACGTATTACAATTTTTAACGATAATTTTTGCCGTGTTATTTGCAATAAGGCAACGGTAATAGTTCAGTGGTAGAGCGTCGGGCTAGTGCTCGAAAGGTTGCTGACCCCTGGCTCGAACTGATAATGCAATGTTGTGTCCTTGGGAAAGACACTTTACGCTAATTTCTCATTGCGACCAAGCAGTCTACCCGTTGCGGTGACCCAGCCTGATCTTGCGATAAGAACTCAAGAAGCGGTGCTCTGCGTTGGTGTGGTTAGCCAGATGCAGTGCCTGGTTCATACAAACCAATCAAAAATTTGATAACTTTTAACTAAAAATTCTTATTTTTTTATAATGTACAACAAAAACTAATCCAAAAAACTCGTTTGATGCTTTAACTTTTTATAAACTTTGTCTTTATGTCAGCGTGATTTGATCAAAATATTGAAAATTGCCTGTTTATTCTGAATACCACTTTTATTATAAGTTAAACTTGGTTGAATTTGGACTGCGTCGTTTTCACGGTGACTAAAATTGCATGATCTTTGTTAAACTCCCACTTTTTGCGTTTTAAGTGGACACAAAATGGACACAAAGATTAACGTTACTGGCGTCAAAGATATGACGTAATATCCTCAACAAGGTCAGAAATCAAAAGCTTGTGACCAAACCGTTTCTCAATACTTTATTAGTATTCAAATTGTCTTGATTTGTTGAAGCTAAAACAAACAAGGTTTAGAAGTTTACCTCTCATCATTAGATAGTGCTCTTGATTGATTTTTTATCTATATTTTGATTAAAATGTTAGTTCAGACTAAAGTGTAAGGTAAAACGCATGTATTAGGTAATGCTTTCGACTCTTTCTCTATGATCTAGAATGTGATTTTGCATGGTTCATTATCATTCTATTTTAAGTTCCTTGTTTATTATTCGAATTATGCAAAAACAGGCAAGATTTTATCCCTCACCGCTACGTACTGCTCTTGATTCATTCTCTATTTATGTGGTGATTTCAAGCGTTAGTTCAAACTTAATAGTTGAGTGTTTTTAATCGATTATGTAATGCTTCGTCCTCTCTTTAGTCTATATCGTGGTTTTACATTTTATGTACAAGGCATATTGCTTCCGAGCCATGCATAAAATCAAATCTTTCATTATACTCGATGTAATACGCTGAAGCGTGAAACGAATTAGCGGGGCCCATTTCCGCGTCATTGCGCCCGGGCTACACAGCTCTTTTCGAAGAAATATTGCAGCGGTGGCGAGCCGTTGGCAACACTGTGTTCGATTTGACCGGTCCGAGATTTGAACTTCTGACCTCCTGCTCCAGAGAGTAACGCGTTAGCGCTCGACCAACTGTTTTTTTTTTCAAAACCGTGCGAATAACATATTGTTTCAAAGCCGTGCGTACTAATGATAACTCCGACCGTTTTGCCTTGACTTGATGCGTGTTATAACGTTATTCGTTTAGCTGCTTCTATTTGTGTAAAAATACTGTTTGTTTTTTATTGAATTGGCTACAATTGTACTGTTCTGATTGAATTATTACTTATTTTATTAAAATTGTATTTTGGCACAAATAAAATGAAACGAATAAAAATAAAATTAATAACCAATCCGAATTTAAATTAAGTACCACAAATTAAAAAATTAGTTAACTTGAGGCTAAACTTTTTATTTCTTATACCAATGTCTGAGTTTGCCAACATAAATGTTCTTTAAAGAACAAAAATTCTTAAAAATCGAAATATTACAAGTCTCTCATCAAAATAATTAGAATATGATTCGAATGGATGAGGTTGAACGAAGCACGTACTGTCAGACTTGCACCAGATTGTAGTGCTCGCAATTCGATTTCGATTTTTTGCTGTGATACGACGTGTAAGTTTAAACTTAAATTTCAGGTGTTTTTATGAAATTGAACATGACGCTGGTGGTAACAGCGGTGGGTGCGTTATATCGGTAAGAAGCTCTTTTAAATTTTCTGTTACGTTTTTCGCACTCTAATTTCAAAATCGTTTATATACTTCTCTTTTGTGATGTAACATAGCACCATCTCGAGTAAAGGTTTTCCGACAATAGGTACATACGTTCACTTTGATAGAATGACTATGGCGTTAAAGTTCTCGAGTATGTTTCGCAGCGAACAAACTAGCTTGTGACACCAAGGAGATCGGAAATTAAACGAATTGGATTATGTTACGTCATGCAGGCAAACCACACAAAAGCCAAACATTATACCACCTTTCCATATTGACTCACATAATATTCTAGCAGTCACTGTTGCAATATTTTAATGCAAAAGTCAAAGGATACTATTGACCAACTTGTATTCAAGTTCACCATTTTCTTGTTGAAACATAATACCGTAGTTATTCAAACTCCAGAATTAATATACAATCATATTTCAGACATATTTCTACGTTATCGATTAAATGTCTTAAAATTTAGTTTTGTTTTCATAATTTTTAGTTTTTTTAGATTAAAAGTATTTTACAATTTTAAAAATTTTTAATTTTTTAGTTGGAACCTTGCAAACTTCAAAGCGATTTTGCGACAGCTAACCGCCCGTCCAAAGAACGGTCCACGACCTTTAAACTATAGTCCAAATTTTAAACTTTAGACGTTAACTAACTACCTGTGGTAGTTCGATTCCCAGGCAAGTCTTACATTTTAGACTTTAACTAACCGCCTGCGGTAGTTTGATTTTCAAGTAAACTTTACAAATTTTACACTTTGAAGTCACTACCTGCGATAGTTCAGTTCTTAGGTAAACTTTTGACTCACCACCTTCGGTGGTTCGGTTCTTAGACAAACCTTAGTCTCACCACCTTCGGCGACTCAGGTATTTTAAACTTTAGACTCACCACCTTTGGTGGTTCGGTTCTTATGTGAGTAGTTTTAAGCTTAAGACTCACCAACTTCGGTGGTTCGGTTCTAAGGTAAGTAGTTTTTAAGCTTAAGACTCACCACCTTCGGTGGTTCGGCAAACTTTAGACTCGCCACCTTCGGTGGTTCGGTACTTGGGTAAGCCTAACTAATTTTAAACTTTGGACGCACTACCTTCGGTGGTTCGGTTCCCAGGAAGTGTTACAAATTGTAAACTTTAGACTCACCACCTGCGGTGATTCGGTTTCGAAAAAGTCTTACCAATTTTACACTTTAGACTCACCACCTTCGGTGGTTTGGTTCCCAGATAAGCATTTTAAGCTTAAGACGGTTCCCAACGGTTGTCAGGTAAGTGTTTTAAAGTTTAGGTTTTTTGCCGCATTCCTCCGCTAGAGATTCAGTCCATAATCTGAGGTTGACAGACCTATTCTAGAGCACTCTTTGAAAAGTTTTTGAAAAAATTCGCTTTTAAGTTAACAGGAATTTCCCCAAAGAGGGGATTCCCCAAAGCTCGCTTACGATCAGACGCAGTTAGCGATTCCAATTAAAGTCTTAATTCTAATGTCATTAGTGTAAGCGGATGAAAAGAGTTTTTAAAGGTGAATTTACAACAGACCAGATGGCTCATACCTTCACACTTTAACCTCAAATTGAAAGCTTTTAGACTCACCACCTTCGGTGATTTGGTTCTTAGGTAAGTTTTACTAAGTTTAGACTCACCACCTTCGGTGGTTCGATTCTCAGGCAAGTAGTTTTTAAACTTGGTTCGGTGAACTTTCGACTCACCACTTTCAGTGGTTCGGTACTTGGGTAAGCCTTACTAATTTTAGACTCACCACCTTCGATGCTTCGGTTCTCAGGCTAGTATTTTAAACTTTGGACTCACCACCTTCGGTGGTTCGGTTTCCGGGCAAATTTTAGACTCACCACCTTTGGTGGTTCGGTTCTTAGGTAAGTCTTACTTGTTTTAAACCCACCTTCGGTGGTTCGGTTCTTAGATAAGTATTTTTTAAGCTTAAAACTCACCACCTTTGGTGGTTCGGTTCTCAGGCAAACCTAGTCAAATTTTTAAGCTTTAGACTCACCACCTTCGGTGGTTCGATTCCCAGGTAAGCCTTACAAATTTTAGACTTACCACCTTCGGTGGTTCGGTACTTAACTAAACCTTGCTAATTTTAGACTCACTAAACTTGAATGGCTTTAACCACATTAGTTCGATTCGAAAATGAACCAAATGTCTAAACGCTAGTAAAGTTGAAAGGGTTCAACCGCATTAGTTTGACTTCAAGACAACATACGCCAAAGGACTGACCCTTGCATTATTGGGGTTAAACGAGTACAAGCTGTATTGCACCATGCTCGTTCCATATTCGAAAAGTTAAAAAAAGTAACAAACCAACCCTGACATCATCGGAATTAAACAAGTTGTATTGCGCCATGCTCGCTCCATATTCGAAAAAAATTAACAAAAAAGATAGCGATTCACAGCTAAACCTTAGATAACTGCTGTCACGATTTCGCCACGGCAGCGGAAATTCAACTGCAGCGCGACAGGAAACGTTTCAAGTTACACGAAGTTCGTACAAAATAGACTTCATAGCATTAACTAGAACATCTTAGAAACTAGCGATATTTTCACTTTTAACTGACTACTTTGAAGCAAACCACCTGCGGTGGCTTGACAAACCACCTGCGGTGGTTCGGTACTCGAGCAAGACACTCTTCAAGCTTTAGACTTGAAGCCAGGCACCTGCGGTGGTTCGGAACTCAGGTCAAGACTAAGTTTCCATTCTTACAACTAGCTAGGACTAAACTTAGAGCTAAGACTAACGTTGCGTTTTGCAAACCTCCCCAAACAACACACCTCACCAAACAACACACCTCCCAAACCTCTCCCTCCCCAAACTGCTCCCTCCCCAAGCCTCCCCACTCCCCAAACCTCCCCCTCCCCAATCCCTAAGCATTTGGCGCATTTTATACTACTACCACTTAATCCACAGACCATAGATTGACCGGTATGCACTGGGTTTAATGATTGCAAGTTTGAAATCACACAAACTATGAAATTTGACATAGTCAAACTGCCAAAAACATTTTACAAAATACCGAAAAAAAGTTTAAACGCAAAAAACCAACTACAAAGAATTAAGCTCAATCGAGGATAGATAAGTAAATACAAATTTTTGTTATGGTGAAAGAAAAAGTTTTTTCACTCAGCAAATTCATTGCCGTTGCTACGGGGGCCAGGGGGGCCTTACCCTCCATCTTGGTTTACTAAAAATACTTGTTTTGGAACGTCATGTAAGGTCAAGAAGACCGACTATGTTGCAAAAAGGAATAATAACATGCAATCCTATTTACGTGAAAGTTACCCACATTAGCAGTATATTAAACTTCTCAAATACCCAAAGTTTAGTGGTTCAAGTTTCAAACATCAGATTTAACAACCAAAGTTTACACCTCTGAACCTAATCGATAATAAGTCATCAAGTACCCAATTACGCTAGTCACATCAATTTCAAAACCATGAACGTTTGCATCGTATTGAGTATAGCTGCTGCATCCTTGAACTGTAAATAGTGTTTTTAGTGTGCATAATAATGTACATAATTGTTTTTAGCTTGCCTTTTCTCGATTTACATTCATTCTTTTTCTGACTGTGGTCTTGGCAACTGCCATTTTCTCTGAGCTTTCCCGCCTGGAATAATTTTCTATTTTGGATACTTCTCTTGCAGCTGGCTGGAAAAACTATTTCGGTACGTATAAACGTTTATTTATTGCGTTGTTCTTCGTATGTTTACCAATTATTTAGGTTCTATTGTTGAAAGGTAATTTCTCGACCCCCTGATTGTTAAGGATTTATATTCGCATGTTAGCTTCTCGTCCCTATTTATTGTGTTAATCTTTCTACTTGTTTTGTAACTTTACTCTAGGTTTAGAATTCTGACCCTTCAGCTCCTATAGCCTGGTTTTTGTTATTTTTTAGAAACCGCTCTGAACGCTCTGATCGCTCCCATCCTTTACAACAAAGTGGCAATTCAAAGAGCGCGTTTTAAATTATTAGTGTGAGGCCCAAATCTCCACAGCCAGTTGTAAAAGCTTAAGTCCTTACAGCTAATATTAAATTTAAGTTACATTTCACATCTAATTTTAGAATTTTTTTTTTTAAGTTATATTTCAAGTTTCCTAATTGATCCAACAAAAAACCCAACCCTATACTGCTTTTCAGGAATTGGCCAATCTAGATCATAACAGTAACGATACCAGATCCACATTTTGAGACGGAAGTGCAGGTGATGGTTGACTTGATGACATTTAGTCCTTCGCCATCACCTCATCAAGAACTGTTTCTAATGTACTTAATTTATCTCGAAATTGTATTACTGCTTGCGTAATGCGCATAATTCAGTCTCTGTGCTTGATGAAAAAAATAAATAAATGGTAAATGGTAAAAATGGTATTCAATTCAAAGTATTATAAGCCTGAAGCCAGTGTTTCTCAAACGATGAGTCAGGATGCACATAGGGCCGCTAAGCGTTTATGGATATAATGGCGGAACTACGACGGCAAAGGGGGCTTTAGCCACTCCCAACCCAGTCACTTAAAAAATTTAACCCTAAAATGCAAGCGCTTAATCGTGTTTTTGAATTGACTTGTAGGTAAAGTAAGGGCTGAATGGGCTAAGCAATTTAACTTTTCCTCTGGTTTCTAAAAGCGTGCGATCCTAATGGCATTGAAATAGTTATTTTTCTCGAAAGGCCCCCAAACCTCCGTTTATACGAGATGATTGAGTTGCACCACCTTGTTCAGCTCGCCACCCAATCCATGCAGTTTTCAAATAAAGATCTTTAACTTCCAAGCCGTTCCTTTAGCAAAATCTTGGCTGCACGCCAGTTTATGGGTGTGTCGTAGAGTAGAAATGTAGAACAACAAAATCGTTTATTTTGTTTTTTAAAAGACCAACTGTTTTTTTTTTTTTAGAGCACACTCAAGGTTGTTTAGATCGCAGTCACTGCTGCAGATAGACTTTTCAAGTGCTTATGGGCTGCAAACGATAGAAGCTAAGCAACGCTACCGGACTTGCGTGTCTTTTTTTAGACATGATTGCAGAAGTTTAAAATTGTGCATAATTTGCCTCCGTACAAGATCAGTTTTAATGTCCAAAAGTTCTGTCTATTTTCATGCTCCTCGCTTCGTTTGCTCTGGCAACGCACTATAGAAAAATTGTCATTCTCAAAACAAACATTATGCCAGTCAGTATCACTGCAACTGCAAATTGCAATGAACATATTGTATGATCTGATGGTGCAATGCCTACACTGTTTGCGCAATGTTCATGACCGAATTATCCTATTAATTTGTCGACAGATGATTAGCTGCAAGACGCTTCCTAATATTTTTAGTTATCGCTATCCGTATATATTTTGCTGTAAATGCCATGTGCGAACTTTAGTATGGAATTGTTGTAGAAGTATTGAAGATTGTTTTCCATTCCATTCTTAAAATTTTCGATTCTATTCCATTCTGGCATTATCCATATTCCATACCGAAATTTCCGTTCCATTATATTCTATTTTCCATTCCATGCCATGCCATGCCCAGCCTTATAGTCTCGCGTCTACAATGCTCATTGCCTATCAAGGAATGAGTGCGAATGTTTCGGCCGCCAAAAGAAACACTATGTAAAATTTAACATAAGGTATTTAACGGCAAAAAGTAACTTGAGGATTACAGCAGGGCTGTGTTAAGGAGGAAGGCATTGGTGAAATTTGCGATTTGCCTCGGAGCTTCTATTCAAAAAGCTCAAAATTGTAGAAACATGAAAACAATAAATCATTATTTGTTTAAATGTCCAAACTGTTCGCAGGAGCTTTACCTCCTCATCTTCGTGATATCGTGTAAAAAATTAATTAAATGCAACACACGTCTTTCCAGGCATTCGAACAATTATAGTTATGTTTAATTTCACACTCGCTTTTGTAATAATTTTTCATGCTGCGTTTTAATTTTCTGTCACGGTACCGTAGTTTATTATTTTAGATTCCCAGAGGCGATTTTTAACGCAAAAATCGTTCAGCGTATGTGGCTTTGCCTCAAGACTGCTTGCAAGTGATTAGAGTTTCTTTCTTATTTCAAAAAAAATTCTTTGCAATTGTCGCTCGCATATTTTCAGAACAAGTTGCGAAGTTGGTGTTCTCAACATAAGTTTTTTTAGTTGTATCACGAATATACTAACATACTTTGTATAATAAACTATCCCTGGTAACTGATTAACTGTATTACATTTCATTATCACGCACAAAATACTTTATTCCGAATCCGCACTTAGATAGGCACGGTCATGTTTTAGCATTAGCTACTTAAAAAGGTTTGTGTCCAGACCCTCAGATCCATTGCTATACAACCGTGAATGGTTTAGTGCTTTGCAGCAGAGTTGGAGTCCTTGAGGACGTCCTTGGCTTCGAGGACGTCCTTGAGGACACATTTTGAAGTCTTGGCCTTGGCCATGGCCTCGAAAGTCAGATCCTTGGCCTCGAAGCCTCAAGTCCTCAAAAATTGTCCTCTCTTCGGTTCGAGGACAGCACTATTTTTTTCATCGCTGAAATTTTGTTGAAAAGTGCGAGAAACCTCGCGGGAAATTTGGAAAGACCTTTTTTGTTTTCCTCTTTCGGAGATTGCCTGAAAATATTTTTCGACCTTTTTTTTGGAGAACGCCTGAAAAAAATTTTTTCAAGACTTTTTTTTTCTTCTGTAGAACACTTGCGCCTGACTGTGTCCTTGGTCCTTGGCCTTAGCCTCGAGTATTCCTGTCTAGGCATCGAGAGGATCTGTCCTCGGAAGGGCTGTCCTTGGCCTCGGATTTTTTTGTGGCCTTGGCCTTGGGTTGTGTTTTGTTCTGTTCTCGACTCCACCTCTGCTTTGCAGTATGTACCACCCGCACCGAAAGTATTAGCAAAAAAAAAGAGCGATTCTACACTGCCGTTTTTCCATCTTATTCTCTGCTTAGAGCTTTCACACAATGCCATTTGAAATATGGTTTGCCATCACTTGACTATCACACTATATTTTTCAAATAAGGAAAGGAAACAAATTGACAGGCTTGAAGTTTAGGTTAATTTTTGTTTCGTTATTTGCCTTTTCAATCAATCGAAAAATAATGCTGTCATTGAGTCGAGAACAGGACATTTTCGAGGACATGTAGAGTTCGAGGCCAAGACCAAGGCCATGGACTTGAGCTTTGAGGCCAAGGCAATGGACTTCAAAATATGTCCTCGAGGACAAGGACATCCTCGAGGACTTTATTTATGCTAAATACAGGCAGATCTTTAGTTACAGTATGTTGTATAGGCAGGAAACAGACCTCACATAACAGTTTAAAGAAATCCAAACGCCGGAACAAAGTGCACTTTCAGCTTCATCCTGTCATGAACAGAAGTTGTGATGAGTGCTACTGTTTCAGCTATTGCTCCACCAGTAAGAATTTAAAATTCTTACCGCAAAATTCGGTAATATTTTAGAATTCACACTGGTGGAGACAACATGCATTAATTTCTTGCCGTAAGAATTTTGAAATTATTATGGTGCGTAAGAAAATTAATACCGTGCGTCAAAAAATTAGCACTGAAAATTCTCACCGGCCAGATATTCTCACTGAGTGGTAATTTTGGTGGAGACGGCGGTATTAATTTCATTTTCAGTATTAATTTGAATTTAGCCACTAATTTGGGTGATAATTTCAGAAACAAAGTATGAAAAAGTTTTAATAGTTTCTCACTAAAATTAACATTGAAATTCTTACTGAAATTTGTTCATAAAAACCTCATCAACGCCTATAATACCCTCATAATCAATATTCCATAATATCACATTCTACTGGCAACGTGCGAATCCTAGCAAAAAGTAGGGAAGAGGATTTAATGCGCTTCCATTGAGTATAGTTCCACTAGGAATGTTTAGCGAGCCCTGAGCAAGTTTTGCCCATTTTACACGCCGCTGTCTTAGTTGCTACTGTATTGGCCCACGTCAAACATAGTGAAGCAATACTTTGCATCACATACAGCGAGCGAAACCATGCCAAGAAAACCTTTGTAATTATAAAATAAAGTGGTAGCCGAATGTGTTTACCATCCAAAGCACCAACAATGTGAGGCAAGTTCCATCAATCTTCAAACTGCAGTGAAATTGCAAGCCAATCTTCCTGTGACGATGTGTTAACATACTTGGCAACAAGTGCATCGTAAATAGCTCTATATGTTTCGGGTATTATTTTTGAAATTGTGTGTCGTCCAATGTGGTATTGCAAACTAAGGAGATTTGAGATTCCTGTAGCAAGATGACGCAAAGTGAGCGAAAGCCGCTGCTCATCAGGGGGAATGGGCTGTTTATAATTAGTTGATAACTTAGTTATGTGAGGAGCGACCAAAGAAAGCAAGTGCTCCTTTCGATCGGGTGCCATCCGCGTATATCTAAAATACATCTCTCTGTCACCCTCGGCTAACTCTCGTGCAATATTGGAGCTACCTTCGTCTCTTTTCTTCAAAAAATCTCTTACGCATTTTTTGTGCCTTCGTTTGCTTTTGCTCAAAGCAATGGCTACGAGTGCTAAGTATTCGTCGTCGCTACTTGAAGAGCTCAAGCTACTTCACGAGAGAACTTTCAAAAAAGATTTTTGCAGAAAAAATATCTCACCATTCAGGAACATCCAGTTTTAATTCGAAAAACATGCTTTGTCTCCACCAGCGCGAATTTTTCCGAAATTAACACCGAGTTTTGTGGTGAAAATTTTTAATTGTCACTGGTGGAGCAGGGGTACTCTGGTAAGATTTGTTCAGTAAAAAAATTTGTCTCCACCAGAGTTAATTTGAACAAAAATAAATTATCACCGAAAAATTTAACACCGTGAGTAAGAATTGCACAATCACACTGGTGGAGCCATAGATTTCATAGTTTTAGTTCTACCGATATCGTCCTATCAAGCTTTTGTTTTGAAGACTTCATACTATTTGGTACATGGTACCGCTTGGTACAGAGTGTTTTAGCCGTTTAACGATGTTTATCACTAAGTCTATCACATAGTGCTGAACTGGAACTCTACTATAGGCAGCTTGACTTAAATGACCATGAAATGGTCTTTCGATGCTCAGTTTATACTGCATGGTTGCCTAAAACTGTTTTGTACTACTGTATGTACAGTATTAACGGTGGCTGTGTTGCATAAACAAATAAACTTGATTGATTGCAACGTATTTTTTGTAAGGGGAAAGTGAAAAATCTAAGCTATTTGTGCGCTAAAATAAATACAGATTGACTCCCCAATTGTCATAACACAGTACTAGTCACATGTAAAAATTATAGTTTCAATAAAAACTCTAAAATTTGCTTCACTTATAATCGGGATCATCAGGAATGCTTTATTCATATAGATTCTCCAATTGATTCTCCAATTGTATTAGTCATGTTTGTCCTTGCAGCGCCAACGAAGTCTTCGTAACAGCATGCTATTATATTGCACTCATGCTGGAATTGGCCCTATTCTTTTTTAATGCTAATTGTTATGCAGAACGGCTATAAATGCAAAGTGATCGAACTGGAAATAGAATCCAAGCAACGTTCCCTCCAAGCTGCGCGGCAGTGCGGCTGCACAGATAGCCTAGACCTCCGCGCAGTACTTTAGCTCTGCCATGCAATGCATAAGTGTTGATAAGACAAGGTAAATACGTGCTTTCAATCGGAAGCAAGCCTCATAATTGAGATTTGGTAAAATTGTTTTACAATTTACAATCAAGGTGTAATCAGTTAATTTTGCAATGGTATCATGAACCAGAGTTGTAAGTCTGGCCGCACTTTTTGAATGGGGTTCGGGCCTAAAGTTGACAAAAATTTAGGGCTTAATTCGGGCGTGATACGTGCTTTTTGTCTTTGGCGCACAAAAATATAATCAAAATAACTTGGCAACATTGCTAAATTTTTTAGACCTAACTTAACTTTCGGGTTTTTTCGGGCATTGTTTGGGCTTCAAATTAGTTTTCGGGTTCGGGCTTATATTTTCGGGTTCGGGCCTGAACAAGCTGGCCCGTTTACAACTCTGTCATGAATTTTTACTGTGCCAGTAATCAATCAAGCATATTGACTAAAATAACGTCTTAAGTATTTGACAATCTCAATAGAGCGCATTACCATTGAAAAACACGTGAAAACGGCACGTTGTTGACACAATGTTAACAGATATTTTGATTATGTTACCAATAAGTATTACTTAAATTGTAGGGGGACGCGTCCCCCCATCGAGAGTTAGCGTCCCCCCACCAACTTTGCGTCCCCCATCAAGATTTGAGCACTGGCTGATCAGACAAAAAAGGGCCTGGCAGGACAAACAGATCCCACAAATTCCGGCCGAATATAGTATCAAATTGCGGTGAACACCTTTTTTTTGGTCTGCACTTGATTCGGGGGCAAAAACTCTTCAATTTTCGGTGAAGACCTTTTTTTGTTTTTTTGTCTTCACTCGATTTCGGAAACGGAAAGACATAATTTCCATTAAAGTAGTTTCGCATTCCGAATGCGTGTGGTCAAGGCTGCAAAAGCGTCTCCCCATGCAAAATTTTACAGTTTTGAGTACTGCCTATAAGTACTGTTCTGATAGAGTTTAAAACAATAAGCACAAGACATGTGGTAGTTAAATGTGTGTTTCGATAAAAAGTACTCAAAACATATGGTTTAGAGAAGGAATGAAATGGTAGGTAGGAGGTTGATGAAACCGTGACCTTGGTAAGTGGAGCTACGCACCTTATCACAAGGCCACGAGAGCAGTTGAAATTCTAATCTGATTTCAGGTACTTATGCCGTAACCTACCGTGTGTCCACACTGTAGATTAGGAATTAAAATTGCTGGTAAAATCGCTGAGATACCGCTCCTAGCTTACATTGTGAACACACGGTAACTTAGGGCTTAAGTAGGTACCTGAAATCAAATTAGAATTTCAACAGTTCTCGTGGCCAGGTGATAAGGTTCATGGCTCTGCTTACCGACGTCATGGTTTCAGAGGTTCAAAATCTACTTCCGTTTGGTGACGACACATATTTCAGGAAAATGCTTCTACATTAATTGCTTTTAAATAATTTATATTCTAGAACTCTGCCTGAACATCCCTAACACAGGCTATTGGGGGTTAAATTGGTCATTAACTTGAGGCCACACAGATGCTGCTGACTACTTTTATCAAGTAGCAGCAGACATCAGTGTACTTGTTAATCATGCGTTCATTTTACAAACTAAACGTCGTTTTTTTCAGTGTATTATATAAATTATACTTTTTCTAGTAATATTAACCATGTCAAAAAGGAATTTTGCAGGACTGAACGCTAAAGGTACTCAGCATAAAAAATCGAGAGACTTGTTCAAGCTCGAATTTTGTGTTCATTTTCATTTTTTTGAATTTTTAAGGCGCGAACCTTTTTTTTTTGTAGCTCCCACGGTTTTTTATTCCACGCACTCTAAGCAAGTTCTTAGACGGAACGTTGGATCCAAGAAAAAAAATGTTGTGTACGATTAGTAACATTGTCAGATCGTACGCTATTGATGTGTAACCTGCTTGATTCCTTTTTTCTTCCTGCTGTTTTCCAATGGCTTGTTTTGTACACCTATGGAATTTTCCATCAGATGACAAGAACTTTTCACAAGCTTTGTTTGTGCTTTGTGATTAGATAATAGCACAGGATGTTTCGGATGTGACTGCGCGTTGCAACTCTATATAACGACGGTGTCTCAATAGTGTTCTTCAGTCGCGACTAGCAAGTTGCGACTCACAACAACTTGAATTAACCGGAGCCGGTACAGAGCAGCAATTACCGGTGCAGGTATCATCTTGCTGAAAATCGTAGACGTGAAAATTCGTGATTTAAGCTTTTATCAAAGCGGATCGTTGTTTTGAAGTACGGAACGATTGCCGCGGCAAAGATTTTTGAAGCGCTCCTCAAAACCAGAGCGATGCCCTCTGATGCACCACTAATTCCGTAAAGCGAACTTCTGCAAGTTTTCAGAGGCATCAGCTGCGTCACCAAAACACCAATGATGTCTTTTGAAAATTCAAGTTGCAGTGAAACATTAGCGATGCTCGAAATGCATTAGCTGTATCATTGATTTAACAGCAATTCTGTAATTTTTTAGTAAATCAAAAGCAGTGTATTCAAATACATCATTGCAGTAGCGGAAATTATGTCCAAATTTTTTGGTGCTGTAGCAGTGGCCATTGCTGGTGGCTTATCAAACCACGCAGCTGCAATGTTTTCTAATGTTTCGTTAAATTAACCGCGCCGCCGATGCTTGTTATAGCCAAGTAGGCGATGATTCCCGATGTTTTTCTTGTATTAACGATACGTTGCTGAAACATTGGCATCAACGAAGCACTAATGGTATAAACCGACGTTTTCGCTTCAGCAAAAAATGAGTTTTTTGATGATCTGTAGGAAACAAAGCAATAACTTTTGGATTTTCGTCAAAGCAGCTGCAAGAATACGCAATTCGTTCACAAATAAGTTAGGATTAATTTAAGTTGTGCTTTTCAAAAATTTCTGACAAAATGTCAAATCGAAAAAAAAAATTCCCCTTTAGTTTTTACTTAGGGTGTGCAACAAATCAGCTCAGAGAAAAAATATATCAAATAAAAAAAATCCTTTTTTTGTCAAATCAAATCTTTCATTATATTTGCTGCAGAGGCGTTGCTAAGAATAGTGGCACTCGGGGCGGGATTTTGCGGTGACGCCCGGAACGTGCCACCCTTTATCGCGTGACGGGCCTGCAGCCGTGACCGACTTAGGTGAAAATTGTGTCCAAATGCGGATAGAGACAAAACGGAATAAAAAAAAAGGTCATCACCACTGATTAGTGGAGTTTTCGGCCAGATTATGGTTTCACATCATAAAATGGTGATACACGGATAGGGCCGCTACCTCCCCTTAGCAACGCCACTGATTTGCTGTATTACGCCGAAGCATGCAACAAGTTTGCAAAGCTTATCTCAGTGTCATTGCACCAGGGCTAACAGTTCTTTTCTTACTGCACCGGTGGAGAGCCGTTGGCAACTCATTTCACTTTACTTTTTAAATTAGTTAAAATGCTTACTGTGTTTTTTAATTCGTAGAATTAGCCACCAAACACAAAACTATAAATAAATAAGCGCATGAAAAGTAACGCTTTAGTAGAAATTCATTACAAAAGTTTAAGTGCAATCACTTTTGAATACGTTGTTTCAAACATTTCCGTTTCGTTTGAGAAATCTTTTAATGTCTACTAAATTCACTGTAGGCCTAAACGTGCCACAATCACAACTTCTAATGCAAAAAAATTGCATAAAAAAAGATATATAATTTTTTATTGCATAAAATCGATGAATCACTTTTTTTATGCAATTTTCTATCGAAATCTTTGTTCCAACAAAAATGACTTCTATATTTTGACTTCTATTTATTGCCTACCGGTTTGCTGTTCGTCTCATAACCAAACATCGGTCATTTTTTAAGTTTCATACAAGAATTGTGCTAAAAATTAAGCTAAAAATAACAGCAAAAAGATAATGTTAAAATGTCTTAAGTAACTACAAGAAGAAAAATCCGTTGTTTTTTTTGATTTTTCAATTTATCAGCGTGATAGCAATGAGATATTTACTTTGTATCAACATCAAGTCGATTTCCAAATTAATAACTCATTTGTTAGTTGTTTGACAAATTATTTTCAACACTTGGCCAAGTGAAAAAATGATTTGCTTTGCTTGTTTTAATAAAACTGGCAGGTGGCATCGTCATCTTCAAATCATCTAATTATTTAACTTCACCCAACGATTTTCAGCGAAATCAAGTGCATAGATTGGACCTAATAGTTGTTGAAGCAAACCAGAAAATAGTGAAGAGGTAGAACGATGAAAACCTTTCGATTTCAAGGTAATAGATAGTTTTGTAAATTAATGCATCTTATAATTTCATATTTTTGATAAAAAGTTTTTTTTTAGGTCAATTATTTGATTTTTAAACAGTTTAATTATTTGATTTGTAAACGTTTGTAAGTAATTTAGTATAAAAAGAATTTGCTGTTTTAACTATCAAAAATTTACTCTTTTAACTCTTTTGAAAGAATTTACTCTTTTAACATTCTATTCATTTTGTTTGAATGAAATTGAAAATGACTTTAGTTTAAGCCCAAAAATCTCGTAAATAGAATGCTTCGTTTCATCTCGCCTCTTTTTTTTTTTATCCATGTTGGAATACCTTTAGAACAAATTTCAATATACCCTTTAACCAGTGCCGTCGCTACGGGAAGGGCCGTGTCCCCCTAACGACTGCTTGTGCTCCCCTATTTTGGTTTACTCAAATTACTGTTTATGGAACATCACGTAACTGCAAGACAACAACAATGATGGTAAAAGGAGTAATTACGTTTAAACATAATTCTACTTTGAAGTTTCTTTGATTCTTTGCAAAATTACTGGTAACCAACTGCTGTACATAAACGTGACGTAATAATCCATCTTGTTAACATACCTTTACGGATGTGTCACGGAAGAGAGAAGTAAGCCTGCAGAATCGTTACTGGGATTTCGTCAGTGATCATGACATGAAACAATACGTGAAAACATTTGTTTCAAAAACCAGCTGTTTTGATTTTTAAAGTACACTCAAGATTTTGATGTCGTGGTCTGTGGCGCAACCAGAGTAAGGGGCTTAAGCTCCCTAAGCCAAATCACTTAGAATTTTAACCTCAAAATACGAACGTTTAAACGTATTTTAGACTTGATCTAAAGTAAGGGGGAACTAAAGGGACTAAGAAATTTAATTCTTCTTTGAAATAACTTCTAAATTTTGGCAATTTAGAGATTCGCATGGCTTTAAAACGTGCGAAGTGCGATTAAAATGACGTAAAAATCGCTTCTTTTTTGCTGCAAAATCACAAAAATTGCCCAGCGGCTGGAGGCTCCGCCCCCAGGCCCCGCCCGCAGTCACTGTATTTAATGACTATGCCTACGTTTGTGACACGCTTGAGTTGCATCAGTTTGTTTAGCACGGAGCCTAAATCAGACAAATTATGTGCAAAAAATTTACTTTTTGTTCACCCCTCTTAACAAAATCCTGGTTGCGTGTTTGGTAAGTGGTAGCGTTCTCTGCTGCAGATAGATTTTTCAGGCGGTTGTGGGCCGCAGACGAAACAAGCCAAGAAACGCTACCGGCCTTATTGGTCTCTCTTTTTTAGACATGAATACAGAATTGGTATAATTGCGCATAATGGTAGCCGTACAAGATCTGAAGATCAGTTTTTATACGCAAAAGTTCAGTCTATTTTAGTGCCCTCTCATTTTCAACTAGTGCCCCTTCACTACGTTTGCTCTGGCAACGGCACTGCCATAAACTCCCACTAATTTTCGTTTAATCAAGCTGTTATTAATGTTTTGATTAACTTTCAGTAATTTCGTAAATAAATATATTTTTGCAGGCTTGCTATTTGGATTTGTTTTTTTCGCTTGGGTTGTTACAATCAAAGCAGGTAAGATGTTTTATTGTTTTGTTTCATAGGAAAGCCTCATAGAAATTTTAAATATCAAATAAGAAAAAAAAAATTAACCATCATATTCTGTTGAAGAAACGTTTTGATTACTAACTTTGTCCATTAGACCGATTTAGTGATGACATCACAATGCCCATTGTCTGGTTCTTACCGCAGATCGTAGTAAAATTCGCCCATTTAAATCAATGGTAAAATTATTACATACACGCAACTTCAAACAACCACTGTAGGTTAGTGGGTGGCAGTTTTGTTTGGTTTTACTTTTATTTGAAGAGCCAAAGCTTCGTAATTCCATTTCAGGTTATTTCCGGGGTTAAAAGTTTTTATAAATGCGTATTAAACTCATTTTAAAAAGGGCACTATTATGACACAGAATAGCGTTTCTCGACAACTTCACAGGATATATTGTACAGAAAATCAAATGCTAAACAATCATAAACATAGCGAAATGTGAAGTCAAGAACAATCTAAGACCAGAAAAAGGTCAGCAACGATTTTAGAAACGAATGAAGGCTACAGCTCATAGTGTAGAAAGGTCAAAGCAAAGTAAATGATTTTGTATTATTTTGTGAATGCAAAATTAAAGTCGCAAATACAGGCGTATACGGAAAGCGCAGCAGGGCCTACAGGGGTAAGGTCTAGGAGAGCTAAATTCCCCTACATGCAGTCCCATAGCAATGCCACTTACGATATTTAGTAGAGAAAAGGGCTTTTTAGACAAAAAATTGCTATTATAATAATTATTTCTTCCTTAAATTACACTCCGCCACGAGGCAGCACAAAACGCCTAAGTAAAACCAAAAGAAGCCTAAGTAAAACTGAAAAAAAAATATTGTGAAATTTTGGGACAAGATGTCAAAGAAAGTCACCATTTTTAAACAAACGTATCCAAAAGTTTTGAAAGCGGGGTGAATGCGACGCCAAAAAAACCATTAGATCGATTTATTTGACAATATATTAGCAAACGAAAACGAATATTGGTAATTTTTGTCTGAAAATAGCGTGAAAACCCCTATTTTCAGTAAAAAAGGTCAAAAATTTGGCAGCGAAAGTATTCCTTTTTTGAAAAACTTTTCTCCTCCCCTCTTTGAAAATTTTGGGTGCACCACTGGGCCGGATTGATGTTTTAGCGGGCACTCCACGAACAACCCAACCTAGTCGCCTTATTCTCAAAAATGAAAATATTACCGGCAGGGATCTACCTTTACTGTAGAATACCGAGGTCGTACTTCACATATCATGGTTACAGGTCATCACTGAGGAAGTATTTCAAGTTTTTTAAAAACTACTTGTTAAACCAAAAGTGTCTTTGCCAAAAAAGGGACTAAAACTTAAACAAAAAAAATCATTACTGTAGGATAGCGAGGCACTCCACTTTCGGACCTGGACTCCAGGCGCTCCATGCACGTCCTTTGTGCAGGGCTTTTGACAGAAATTGAAACTAGTCGAAAAACCTGCAAAAAATGTGCCCAAGAAATAAAATTAGAAAACTCAACAGTTTTCCTTTTCGTCATGGTTAGGATCAACTTGCCCAACTTCTCCTCCATCGAAGAACCTGGCTGTTTTGTATTCGTATCTCCTCCTAATCTTCTATCGAAAAATTTGACTTCATATAGTGACTAGTTTTGATTATAAAACAAGCTTACCTGAAGCGTGATTCCCATTTTGAAGCCAAATTGTTATTCGTAGGAAATCGGTAGAATTTGCAACTACTCTTTTCGCTTGTGTGATTGCATCTTGGTGCAAAACACAATACCATTTTACACTTTTATCCTATATGCCTATTGCAACTCTGCTCAGAAATATCACATGTCATTTAATAACCGTTAAAACGCTATTTTACGATGCAAAAGTGCCCTTTTTAAAATGAGTTTAATATGCATTTATAAAAACTTTTAACCCCGGAAATAACCTGAAATGGAATTACGAAGCTTTGGCTCTTCAAATAAAAGTAAAACCAAACAAAACTGCCACCCACTAACCTACAGTGGTTGTTTGAAGTTGCGTGTATGTAAGAATTTCACCATTGATTTAAATGGGCGAATTTTACTACGATCTGCGGTAAGAACCAGACAATGGGCATTGTGACGCGCCGCTACATCGGTCTATTGTATTCAAATAAAATCAAATAAAATGTTGTTAACGTTATCCACGGAAGGCCTTTTCGGAATAGAATACGATGTTTATTCAATAGAATATTGTTAACTATTATTATCCTGATAAGAAATCACTTCGTCTCATGAGCAATGTCTTAATGATCAATTTTGATAAGCATAAATTTACTTTTCGTAATATTTAGTAAATCTTGCATATAAATAACTAAGCAAGGGGGTGACAAGGCTCAGAAAATCAATTCTTTTAAAGTGCTTCCTAGTTTCCGCAACTTATTTCGTTTAAAAAACTGTAAAAAACTGCAAAACTTTATCCGAATTTCATTAAAACCATGATGTTTTTTTTCCGAAAATTGAGAAAATTACCCCCAGATTAGTAACTTCCAGACCCACGTCTATAGGTACATATGATAATTCGTTAATGAGGTCGACGTGCAAAGCCGATAAATACATTTCTTGACGCATAAAAAATATTAGCTATTAGTTCAACATTCCCGTAGCAAAATCCTGGTTGCAACCCTGTGCTGTAGTCGTAACTTTGAGAAAAGTTATAGAATGATGTCATATATTTTTTTATTTTACTGCAGACTTTACCTTTGATTGCGCGGAAACTGGCGCATCGTTGGAGTAAGTACTGTACATGAAAGTTTATGTAAGAGCTAAATTTATTTGATTTTGAATTAACAGCAGAAAAAACTTCTAAAAAGCAATTTCGGTTATAGCAGAACTGATCCAAATTAAAACAGGTACAGTTTAAAAGTGAAACTCCTAGTCGTTAAATTTATTTTGTGTGTGTTTAGCACAGAGAGAAAATAATTATTGTTTTGTGAGTGCTTAGCACTGCGGAAGAGTGTTATAGTATTTAAGATCACTTTACAACCATGTGATTTTAAGAATATTTTTATTCAAAGTTGATGGGTTCCAATGCAATCCATGCAAAGTAGTAGCTTATTGCAAAGTCGTAGCTTATTGCCAGCTCAAAATTCTAAATTCTAAATGAAAATTATGTCTCCATCAAAACTTTGTAGGTATTTCAATGGCAGCACTTTTTAAGGCTCAATCAGTAACAAGTCCGTTAGAGCAGTTCTGTTGGCACCATGTGCAAAAATTACGTAGGAGAAAATTTTGCTAGAAGTTTTATCTTAGTTGGCAACAATGCCTTGGAATCACATTACAGTTTTGTAACCTTATAGTTACAATTTACAACCTTTTATTCCCTTCCTCTTCAAATAAATACGCCAGTTTCGCAATTTTGAACACGTCTGTAAAGTATACAGTATAGGGTTGTTCAAAAAAACTTTGTTTTTCAAATTTAACCCATCACCCACGCAAATTGTTAGGTTGGTGATAGAAATCCCTCATACCAAATTTCAGCTCATTCGGTTCTCAGGGAGAGGAGGGCATGCAATTTGAAATTTGGAATTTTCGTCGAAAAATATGGATTTTTTGCCCACTTTAGCATTAATTTTTGCAGTCAAAATACCTGGTATCTAAACTTTTTTTGATTTAATACTGCTCAAATTACATATCAGACCCAGTCTAAACCAGTTTGTAGTGTTTGTTTCATAAATCTATTTCCAAAAAAATTTCCTGTTTTTTGCTATTTTGACTAAAATATGTTAAGATGCTTACTACTTTTTGGCACCAATACTGCCCTACAAACCACTGCATAAAATGAGAAAAAGACTGATTTTTACCTAGAAACCCATTTAACATCCCTCCTCAAGTTCAAGCGATGACATACACCAAGTTATTGAAACTGTGATTGGCAAGCTCAACCCGTAAGAAATATTATTTATCATTGCAATCATAACTGCAATAATGCGAGTCAACCACCAGCAGTTGATGAAGTTTCAAACATTATTTTCTCGCGGTCCAGCATTTTTGTGCAGGTTGTTCTAATTCTCAGCAAGAACAACTTGATGACCGTCCCATTTTTTGATTTTTCAAGGCACTGTAAAATATTACAAAGTTGAAAGTTGGAATGATTAATTGCGAAATGTTACAAAGTCTCATGACCAAACGCTAAATTACCTACCAAACTCACCGATTATATTCAGTAATTTGGTTCAACAAAAATATAGGAAACACTAGTTTTTGCGTTGTTTTAGTGTTGTTAGTTTCGCGATATAATAGCAAAATCAGCTTGAAAACCAACCTCTTGTTTTGTTCTGGTTCTAACTAACGTTTTATAAATAAGTGGTAACAGTGTTTTTCCACAAAAATGAAACTGTTCTTTGATTAGATGATAACTCTTAACTACACTTGCACAATCTTGAAGCAATTTCACGACCTTTTCAGGTACCCATTTTGAAAAATCAAATGCAATATTTATAGCTGAACATAATACTATTAGTGCGATTGTATAGTGCATCCAAAAAGCAGCCTCTTGAGCCAACAGAGCCATTACCAATAATTGTGACTTGAATGTTAGCAACCAAAACACTATAAACTGTTGGGCAAAATTTTACTCAAGATAGTTCTGTATAATATTGTTGATAGCCACACATTTGAAAAGCACTGCTACCACTCTGTTATCCTGCACTGTTTGAACAAGAAGACCACGAGAGGTTGGTTATTGTGCTGATTAAACGGGTAGCAAGAACATATATTTATTATACCGCAGATAAAACAATGAAAGTCCTTCAGTCTGTTTCACCCTAAGTTATAATCGTTTCAGGAGCTAACAGAGTGAAACACAGGGGTTTTTGATGCTTTTATCTATGTTATGCTCAATACAGGGTGGGCAATAATCCTACACCAAAGCATTTAAAACAGTTTTGATTAACTAGCTAATTTAACTGATACGTACATACAATGCTTCACTGTACTGGAAAAGAACATGTACTTTACACTCTAAGAACGTGGACAAAAGACATGTCCTTTAGTAGATTTTACTTTGTTTCACATCACACTCCATGTGATTCTTTGGTGTGCGACTTATGGCCAGCCCTGCATATGAACGGGTCTAACTACTACTGCTATTGAACTCGTTCCAAGCTTGATTGGTAGAAGAGGATAAGTGCCCTAAACCAAAATAACATGTATCGTGCATACGTGATGGTTTGTCGATTCATCAAAAGCATAGACGAGATGTATCTGGCCAGCTGTATAGGCGGGAACTACCCAGGTTAGAATTTAAGCATTATTACCAGAAAAACAGTCAGCCGATAGATGAAATTTTGCAACATTTTGCAGTGAAATTTAAAAACCAAAAAAATCAAAAAATGGGACGGTCATCAAGTTGTTCTTGCTGAGAATTAGAACAACCTACACAAAAATGCTGGACCGCGAGAAAATAATGTTTGAAACTTCATCAACTGCTGGTGGTTGACTCGCATTATTGCAGTTATGATTGCAATGATAAATAATATTTCTTACGGGTTGAGCTTGCCAATCACAGTTTCAATAACTTGGTGTATGTCATCGCTTGGACTTGAGGAGGGATGTTAAATGGGTTTCTAGGTAAAAATCAGTCTTTTTCTCATTTTATGCAGTGGTTTGTAGGGCAGTATTGGTGCCAAAAAGTAGTAAGCATCTTAACATATTTTAGTCAAAATAGCAAAAAACAGGAAATTTTTTTGGAAATAGATTTATGAAACAAACACTACAAACTGGTTTAGACTGGGTCTGATATGTAATTTGAGCAGTATTAAATCAAAAAAAGTTTAGATACCAGGTATTTTGACTGCAAAAATTAATGCTAAAGTGGGCAAAAAATCCATATTTTTCGACGAAAATTCCAAATTTCAAATTGCATGCCCTCCTCTCCCTGAGAACCGAATGAGCTGAAATTTGGTATGAGGGATTTCTATCACCAACCTAACAATTTGCGGGGGTGATGGGTTAAATTTAAAAAACAAAGTTTTTTTTGAACAACCTAGTATGCGGACGAGCTATTTACAGGGTGCTCGAAACGAAAATCTACAACGTTGATTTGCAGTATTCAGCTGACATGAGCCTTTTAATCATAAGAAATCTGCCCCATTTCCACTCACAAGCTAGTTGAAATGCTGCTAAAAAACAAGTGGCAAAAAAGCCTTATCCAAGCTCAAATACTAGGGGGCGAAATTCTTTTCCAAGCTCTAATACCAAGTGGTAAAACCTTTTCCAAGCTCAAATAAATACCAGGTGGCAAACGCGTTTGCCACTTTTACGAGATTTTATTCTAATTGCGTTAATTGTAACGTTTTTATATTGTTTTTTGCATTGTGCCATGTCTTAAACGGGGACATGGCACGACGGGGCAAAAGAGGTATGGCACAATTCTCCCCACTTTAAAGACGCTAGTGGGTGTGAATCAGAGAATTGCACACCCTAACAACCATGCAGTGTAAATATTGGACTCAGGTCATGCAATCGTGATCTTGCATATTGCATAGTAAGTAACTCATTAACTATTAGGCTACCCAATAACAGGGACAGGCTGAACAGTTATTAGATGTCTAGGCCTGCCTAATTTTACCCGAGGACAACTTTCGTACAGCAATGAAATTCAGTTATTCTGCGCAATGAAAAATTACGTACCCCCAGGCTTATAATAATGATGCTGAAACAATTGGTTGTGTAAAACTTGTTACACGCAGGTATCAATTAATAGACTATACTGCGAGTGCGGTAGCTTTTTTATCTTTTTACGGCATATATTAGTACAGTTTACTAAAAATTAGACTTGAAGTTTTAACACCAATGCATTAAAAAGCCATATTAAAAGTAATGAAAAATCTATTTTTAAGTTTTGATGGCGATTGTCTCACTAACCTTGGTGTTGTTGGGTCGGATGATTCCCTCATTATTAACGATGAAGTTGAAGACAACGTCGCTAATGTACCTGGTTGTTTTCATACAAGATCAGATGGCGATAGTGGGACCTTGAGCTGGAATTTGGACGATTGCAGTCCGATAATAACAGTAAGTAAAACACGAACCTAGCGATTGCTGTATGGAGGTTAAAGTTTATTTTATAAAGATTAAAGGGTGTGAAGCATCTAGCCGATTCGGGTAGTTTGTAATATAGCTAAAACTGAAATATAGTTTTTTAATTTTTTGTTTTCATTTTTGGGCTGCGGTTGCAAAGATACTACACAAATACAAAAACATATCCCTTTAAATAGATGTTGAAAACCCTGAATTAGTTCTTCCTGCAAGAATTTAAAGAAACATGAAGAGGTTATAAAATTAGATTGGTCACGTGATGTTACTGCAAGTTCAGTTCAGTTAAAAAAAAAGGTCATCGCTCACGAAACCAAAATTTTTCGCAAAAATTCAGGCGATCTGAAAAAAATAAAAATAAAACATGAAAAAGAAAGTCTTCACAAATTTTCCGCGAGGTTTCTCGTGTTCTTCAAGATCAAGTAAAAAAAGGTCATGACCATGGCCCGCTTTCAACAATTCAAATAATAATGCTGTCCTCGGCCTGGGACAGGACATTTTCGAGGACTTGTAGGCTTCGAGGCCAAGGCCGCGGACTTGACCTGCGAGGCCAAGGCTACGTACTTGACCTGCGAGGCCAAGGCCAAGGACTTTTAAATATGTCCTCGAAAACGTCCTCAAGGTCAAGGAAGTCTTCGAAGACTCCACCTCTGGTTTCAAAAGTAAAATTTTTTTTTTACAAAATTCTTGAAATTTTGCTATTTCTGCCTTTTAGTAAAAAATTTTAATTTCACTCTTGATATTTCTCGTATAGATTAAGAAGAAAAGAGTAAATTGTTGGTGGTAATTAAATGGATTGCAGTAATTATCGTAACTGCATCGCAAACAAAATGCTTCAACGCCAAGAGCAGAAAACATTATTAGAATCTTTTGTCTTCGATTTCACGCAAAGTTGGATTAAATTATGTTTGATTTGCAATGTGTTACAAAACGATGTTTTTCTCTTACAGCAAGATGCCAACAACATATATTACTGTTGGTATGCTCGAAACGCCGAAGGAAGCAAAGTGAAAAGAGTCAACCGGTGCCAAAAACTTGAATGCACCATCCCCAGAAAGATTACTGTTACGAGCACAATGATCACGCTCGATGATCTATCGTAAGTCCCCATTGAAATACGTTGTACCGCGCACACTCAGTTAGTCAGCATTCTGTGTATGACGGAAATACAACTAAAAAATGAAGCTTTTAGTGTACTGTACAATCATAAAGTCGAGCAAGTGACATTTTTGCAAAGTGCACCTACTACATTTTAGCGATCTAGCACTTTTTCTTTGCCCTTTTTTATGTTTTTTCTGCAACATCATGCATTAACGTTTAGGTGTGGACATCGATGCCAGCATTTGAAGTAGCATAACGTAGTGAACAAAGTAATTAAGGTACGCTTTGGAAATATGAAAGTTGGGGTTGAGACAAAAAGTGCATTAGCTGCAATAGACGTTTAAAACTACAGCAAAAAAATATAATGAATGGCAAATAGGAAGGCATTACCCCTTGATCTGCTTATGATGAATTCTCATTAAAGGCGGTGAATCATCCAGCCAATTCCGGTGGTTTACAATAGCTAAAATTGAACTATATTTTTTGATATTTTTTGTTTTGATTATGGGGCTGCGTTTGCAAAGATATTCTACAAATACAAAAAGATGTCCCAAGAAGAAAGTTTTTAGAAACTCTGAGTTTTGATCTTCCCACCAAATCCACAGTTCTCTAAACTATTAGGCCTACTGTAATCTTATTAAACTATTAGGCCTAAGCTATTTAGAAATAAACTATTTAGAAATAAATTATCTCCAAACTATTAGGCCTACCACAGTTCTCTAAACCATTAGGCCTACTGTGGTTTTGGCGGGAAGAACAAAACTAGGAGTTTCCAAAAAACTTTTTTCGGGGGGACATCTT
Organism: Trididemnum nubilum; assembly: GCA_963965965.1. Lineage (NCBI taxonomy): Eukaryota > Metazoa > Chordata > Ascidiacea > Aplousobranchia > Didemnidae > Trididemnum > Trididemnum nubilum. Next base: position 21,645,241 of record OZ014486.1, read on the forward strand.
TTTGTATTTGTTGAATATCTTTGCCACCGCAGTCCCAAAATTAAAACAAAAAATATCAAAAATTATAGTTCAATTTTAGCTATTGTAAACCACTGGAATTGGCTGGATGATTCACCGCCTTTAAATTCAGCAAAATTGATTATTTCTCATTCTTTCGCTGCTGGCTGTATTGATCTGACCATACACTAAGTTGAACTTAGGCATCATTACAGCTTGTTACTAAACTTTCAAAAAAATTTTTCTTGCTCAAGATTAATTGCTCATTTTGATTACTCTCGAGACAACCATGAAAATCACATTTAAATTACAATCTAATTCTATGCTATATATCTTAATAATTAAGCATTTTTGCCTTTTGGCTGGAGGCCTTTGTGATTAAACAAAATTGATAATACTATAGTAATCCTACGATGTTTGGATTTCGTAATGATGTTAATAATGCTTCGCAGCTTTAGCATTTACATATCATGCAACTCTGTGGCCAAGAGGGTACCGGCATACACTTTTTTCCGTGAGAACCAGTAAATTTTGAGTGTAGTTTGACTGTTCTTAAATTTTCCGAAATTTTCAGCCTGATTTGTTCTTAACTTTATTGGAAAATAAAGCGACACAAATTGATTCTTTTTTGGTTAAAGATGTTTTCTATTCTAGATCATGACTACTGTCAGACAAAGTAACAATGACAGTGATGGAAAATTCCCAGCAAAAAGCTCTGCTGATTACTTACAAATGCATTGTTCTAGCCCGTGTTCTTAATTTTTTTGATGCTGTGGCTGCCGTTGTTCTTAACTTGTTTTTAAATTTTGAGCAAAAAAGCGTCGTGTTCTCATAAAATTATTTGTGTAAAAAAAGACGTACCGTCCAAGCGCTTAATACTTATCGCAATGAGCAGGGTGGATAACATCTGACAGTTCGAGTTTGACGCTGCGTCGTGTAACACGAGGATACAAATATGCAACTACACTACAACAATTAGGTTTTAATTAATGTATTTTTTACCTCGTTTTTAAATGAATCTAATTGAACGCTAAAGGCAAGTAAATATTTACGATTTCAATGAATCGAGAAATGACTCTTTTGCTAATAGAGGCAATTTAATTTTCTTTAAAAGGTTAAGAACATTAAGTTTGGCAGATTATGTATGAGTTTTTGCTTTAACACACTAGATAAACAAATCATTTCGTAATTGTTTCTTTTATTGACAGCAAAGAAACTCTGACTCAGCTAGACGATATTGAGAATATGGATTTGTCAATTAAAACCTATAACGATGCTGCACGGGCAGATGGAAACTTGGATATGCACTTTGCTCCTCCAGAACCAGTTTACGTCCGAGTTTGTATTGACGATGTGAATGTGCTCAGCGATTTTTATGTGCAGGTGCAATTTAATTTTTCTATTTTTCTCGTTTTGATATCTAAAGTACAGGTGGGAAATTCTTTTAAAATGTCTGTGTTTATAATAGGGTACTGTTTTTCTTCAGATGCAAGATTTAAAAAAAGATGTTTATTGAAGCAATTTTGCTTGTTTCGGTTCCAAAACAGACTTACTAAACTACCGCAAACCTTCGGAATACGATTTTGTGTTATTTCAGAGAGCCATAAACTTTTTGCCTAATTAAAAAAATATACTCGTACAACTAAGTCGACAAATTAATGGAACTAAACCGTGGCATCGGCAATTTTCCTTTTAATTTAGATTACTATTCACTTCGAACCAGTTTATTCATCAACAAGAAGCAGTTTACCTACTACTCCATCACTCATACTTTAGGAAAAAGCAGCTGCCAGTAGTAAAATCTATCTCACTTGCAGTGCCGATACTTGTACGTATAATGTCAACATGACCTACATTTTAAAGGGGCATTTAAGTCCAGTTTTTCACTGTTGACGAAAATGTAGGGAAAAGCCTAAAATGCATTGTCAAAAAATATGAACTTTCTACGTCTTGCCGTTTTCAAGATATTGAAGTTCAAAGTTAGCAATTTTTCTGTTACTTTAGTGTTGCCATTTTTTCAGTATTGTGACAGAAGATTAATTTTGGAAAGCTGGCTGTTAATGAAATCGAATTCGATCAGTTTTATTCGGGTTCAAGTTCGAGTTTAGAAAAAATATTTTTTGGAGTTCTAGTTCGGCAAAGCGATTAAGTTTTTTCAAGTTTGAGTTTGTAGCCGTGCTACAAAAATATATTATTACAGATGAAATAGATATCAGGCTCGTAGCCAAAAAATTGCAATGGGGGCTGTTTCAGCCGTCGCAGGCACGGGGGTCTTGGGGTGGAGCCCCAAGTGCTTGAAAATTTTGCAGTTTTTTTTTCGAAAAATGATTTAATTTTAGGCCTATTTTGATCAAAAATAATGCTTTTAAAACGTGGCATAGAAATTGGCAGTGCAAACACGATTAAACTGTTCGCAAAAATGGGCTATGTGGGAGGTGGCTAATGGTGAGGTTTTAGTTCTCTAATTTAGATGCAGGTAAATCATAAAATCCTATCATTCAATAAAACTCACATGGAGTAATCTATTTCGTCTATATTTTAGAGAGAAAATTAATAGGGGGGGCTAATAGAAAAAGATTTGAGAGAAGTGATTGGTAGTTAACTAAAACTGAATAGCCTCTCCCTCCATTTCTGAGTTTATAATATATTTTTTAAAACCTAAAAGGAACACATTTACTTCGGTTCCCACGATAATTTTTATTTACTTCGGTTCCCACGATAATTTTTATTGTTTAATTTTTGCTATGTATTTAATGACCACCCTAATACCCATGTTCAACAATTTTCAACAAGCGATCAAATTTGATTGCTTATTTTTGGCCATTTTTCAAAGTTTCTATTGATTTGTGAGTATCATTTTTGACAAATTAGCCCCCAGGGAATATTTGTTTCAAAAGATGCTTTAAATCGCTATTCAGTCGACTCCCGTGCGAAAAACAGTCTCAGAAGCGCTAAAAATGAGGTATTTTTTTATTCTGCATTTTGGTCGATAGGCCAATGAGGGAGCTATAGCCCCCTTTTGGTTATCCTTTTGCTAGATATAACGGAGCATTATTTTTAGATTGTTCGATGTGTGGTATCAAGTTCGCAGTTGATATCGGATTCGGATGAAACATGCACAATTATCTCCGAAGGGTATGAGATTTTGTATCAAAAGCTCAGCAATAATCAGCCAATGAAATTTAAAACATGCAGACCAAAGTATTAGTAATTTAGAAGATAAAACTTGCTTGCTTGGCTTAGTTATTGACAATTAATAAGTACTACAGTCGAGGGTAAACTCGGCCTGCAAACTTTTTTGCCAGATAAGGCTCAGTTAGGGATACCAGTTGTGTAGCCCCGCTAGTATTTAGTATTTTAATTGGTTCCCACCTCAAATTAACAGAAAAATGCAACAAAATGTTAGCAAAGACCCCTTCTATTTTGGTCTGCAACCAAAATTGACAGCAAAATGCAACAAATTTTGCAAAATCAGCGCTACAAGCCCACTTTTGTCGATATTGTTGGATAGAGCCTAACCACTTGTTTGTTTAGCACGGCAGCGCTGTTGTTAAGGCCGAACTCCGGTCTAGCCAAATTTTATTTCACAAACTCGCAAAAAATATTCCAAATCTATGCAGAGAAAAAAACGAGCTTTCATTTTTATTTACTTTTGAAGAAAGCAATTATCTCTGTATCACGTACTCTGACCGGCCAGTTGGTCGAGTGGTAACGTGTTTGTCTCTGAAGCGGGAGGTCTGAAATTCAAATTTCGTGTCGGTTAAATCGGACACAGTGTTGCCAAAGGCTCACCACCGCTGTGACATTTCTTTGAAAGGAGCTGTGTTGCCCGGGCACAATGATGCAAAGATGGGCCCCGCAAACCCGTTACATTCTTCTGCGTAATACAGCGAGTATAATAAAAGATGTGATTTGATGACGGATTCTGTGGAATTTTCAAATGATTTTACATTAGTTGTAAATGAAGTGGATATATGAAATCGCCGCTAAAAAAAATTGAGCTTTTTGAGGTTGTTTGTTGTTGCATTACGCATTACTGATATTCACGGCAGAATACTTGTTGTAATAATAAGTCAATTAAGATGTTTTTTGACGTTTGCAGGCCAGAGTTTTAATATTTGAATCGTTTTGCGTGCTTCTGGCCTAAAGGCTACCAGCTCGGAAGCCTAGGGAAGAGCCACCAGAACGGCGACTACTTAAAAGCAATGCGAAAAATTGTCTTCCCGCAGGAATCGAACCTGCAGCCTTTGGATTACCGGTCCACTGCTCTACCACTTGAGCTAGAGAAGACGCCTCCTCGCATGCTTAATTTTGGCTATTTAAACCCAGCAACTTGCTTGTTGTATGATTGTAATAATAAGTCAATTAAGATGTTTTTTGACGTTTGCAGGCCAGAGTTTTAATATTTGAATCGTTTTGCGTGCTTCTGGCCTAAAGGCTACCAGCTCGGAAGCCTAGGGAAGAGCCACCAGAACGGCGACTACTTAAGTGGAACCAGAACGGCCAGCAGAACGGCGACTACTTAAGGAGGCGTCTTCTCTAGCTCAAGTGGTAGAGCAGTGGACCGGTAATCCAAAGGCTGCAGGTTCGATTCCTGCGGGAAGACAATTTTTCGCATTGCTTCTTTTAAGTAGTCGCCGTTCTGGTGGCTCTTCCCTAGGCTTCCGAGCTGGTAGCCTTTAGGCCAGAAGCACGCAAAACGATTCAAAGAATACTTGTTGTTAACTATCTGAGCAAAAACAAAAAGTAAGCTCTTTGTAAAAATGCGATCAGCTGTCAAAACCTACCGGTGCTGCTGCTAACAGTAGGCAAGCAAGGTAAATGCAGCCAGTTCATTTGTTGTTATTTTTGGTCATTTTTGTATTTTTATGTAACCATCGCCAATTGTGATTTCACCGTTACTGAACAATGAAGTACATTAATCCTTTACCTACCGCTGATTAATCCTTTACCAACAAGCCTGTTATTTTTCAAGGTAGATTTTAGCGGTTCGTTACACTGCCACACTAAGCTTACTTTTTCTAATTGAGCAATAATTTTGCCGCAAATACCACTAATGCAGCTCGCGACAATAAATAACCTCAAAAAGCTCAATTTTTCGGCCAGTTGGTCGAGCGGTAACGCGTTCGTCTCTGAAGCGGGAGGTCCGAGGTTCAAATCTCTGGCTGGTCAAATCAAACACAGTGTTACCAACGGCTCGCCATCGCTGGGACATTTTTTCGAAAGGAGCTGTGTTGCCCACAGGCGCAATGACGCGGAGATGGGCCCCACCAACTCGTTGCACGTCTCGACGTAATGCAGCGGGTTTAATGAAAGATTTGATTTGATTTTTTCAACAGCGATTTGAAATATCCACTTCATAAACATCCATGCAAAATCATTTGAAAATTCCACAGAATACGCTTTAGAGCAGATCATAATTTATACGTTTTCGTCAAAAGTAAATAAAATAGAAAGCTTATATTTCATCTGTAGACTTGGAATATTTCTTGCTATTTTTTGATAAAAAATTTGGCAAAAAACCGGAGTTTCGGCTTTAATATTCTATATTTCATAAAAATCGGAAGTTCGAACTGCCACACTTAGCTTCTGACGTTCACTGGTTCACATAGCAGGTGAAGAGTACGTGAGCTCTGTGAAACAGTAAGTTTTTGAGGTTAGATGAGTTTTTGATTTTAATAAGAAGACCATCACTAGCTACAGAAGAGTTCAAAATTAGACATTGAAATGGACATACATGCAGGAAACACAATTTGGATGTTCGCGATGGACAATCATCACGTGTGCCATTGTATTTTTTTCTAAGCACAATTTTCTTAGAACACCGGGCTCATTTTTGCTCAAAATTGAAGAACAAATTAAGAACAATGCTAGTCTCGACTTGAAAAAATAATTAAAAACAATTCAGTTTTAAATTCTTATCAGTTTTCTTGACTTTTTTTTTATATTGCCATTGTTGATTCATCTGAAGACTAATTCTAAGAATCAAACTGGGATGTTCTTTTTGCCACCTTGTTTCTTCTCTCTTTCTTCATTGCCCGCTTTTCCGCGAGGGTTGCGGGGGCAGCGCTCGAAATTAAGCCGCCAAATGCCACGGTCTTATTCGTCACTTCCATCATTTCGCTTGGGGGAAGACCCAAGCGATTTCATCCAAGATCCTCAATGTAATTGGTCCACATAGTTCCAGGTCCTCCAACTAGTCTTTTCCCATTTGCTTTGGCAAGTAAAGCTTGTTTGGGAAGTCTTTCCTGGGGCACTCTGTTTACGTGGACAAACTATCTAACCTTAGATCTTTCAATTCGGAGAAGTAAGACTCGATATTAAGAGATTTTTGAATCTCAGAGCTACGCACCTAGCTAAATAATGTAACTCCTTCGATTTTTTGCAAAAACCTCATTTCGGACGCTTGCAAATGCAATCGCACTCTTTTGGTCATTACCCAAGATTCATGACCATAAGTGAGAATGGGGACAAAAACTGTTTTGAAAATTGAGAGCTTTACCTTTTTTGACAATTCTCGTTTCATGACAACCGAGTAGTGCAAAGCTCGCATTACTGCACTAACCTTGCAATTCAGGTATCCAGTTCTTCGTCTTGCCTTACGCCACCATTGAATATAACCCCAATGTAATTGAACTTCTCTGCCTGCTTCGGTGTCGCTCCATTCACTTGCAATGAACACTGATCTGGGTTTCGTGAAAAATGTAGTATCTCAGTTTCGGCCGTACTTTTTTCATTCCTGCGGTGTCGCATGCATCTGCAAAGCTATTTAATGCGCGCTGGAGGCCAGATTCAGTGGAAGAAAGCAGAACCAAATTTTCTGCGAGTAGCAGACGACTAATTTTGCAATTTCCAATCGAGGCACACTCATCAACTTGCAAGCGCTTAGCCAGAACCTTAAAATGGGGGGGCTGTTTCGGAGGTGTAAAACCAAACTAAATGGTTTTCGTTTGGAATTGTAGCGGTTTTGAGTCCAAAATTAGGTTAAGACCAAAAAAAAAGAAAAGGTCTTCACCCAGACTGGGATCAATTTTTGTGACCGAATTCTTTTCAAGTCGAAAGCCAAAGTAGACACATTCTCATTGGCAATCCCAATAGTGGGGCTATGTTTGCTTTTAGTGCAAAAATCGGTCTCAAAAGTGCTAAAAGCGTGATGTTTTGCATATCTCTGCCAATGGGGAGAGCTATCACCTCCCCAGCTAAGCTAGTGTCAGCTTGGCCGCATTTGTCGATCCAATTCATTTAAACAATGAAAAGGAGAGGTGACAAAACCCATCCTTGCCGAATTCAAACGGCGACCTGGAACGGCTTTGATTGCTTGCATTTACCCGAACACAAACCTCCTGTCGGCAGTAGAATGACCTAATGGCGCGTCACAACTACAACCATCAATGCCATACTCCTGCAAAACTTTCCAAAGTTTATCCCGAGGAACTCGGTCATATGCTTTTTCGAGATCGACAAAGCATGCAATGAGATCTTTGCCATACTCCCAAGATTTCTCGAAGATTTGCTTCAGAGTGAAGATCTGGTCTGTGGTGCTGCGACCCGGACGAAAACCGCACTGCGGTAATCCTGCAGTTTTGATTTCACTATTTCTCGGGATTTCTTTTCAAGGCATGTAGCATGTACTCTACCTGGCAAACTAAGGGTGATATCCCTTTGTAGTTCGAACATTGCTTGCGGTCTTCTTTTTTAAATATCGGAACAATCACACCTGTTTGACAATCTCTGAGAGTTTTGCCAAACTTCCTCGCAACTTGACACACTTGCGTCAACCAGAGAATTCCTTCTCCAGCCAGAGCTTTCAACATCTCGATTCCGATTTCATTTTCACCTGCAGCTTTTCCAGGTTTTATTCCTTTAATTGACTTTGCCACTTCTGCTGCAGTGAAAACTTTCTCTTTCCCTAAACGTGTCACTTCGTGCGTGTCTCTAGTCGATGCATTTACAGGATTCAAAAAACCTTCAAAGTATTCTCTCCATCGTGAAAGGATGTCATTTTCATCCGTTAGAATGCTACCTGCAGAATCCTTGATGGAGCAAGTGGCGCTGGATCTTTTGCCACGTGAACTCCAAATGGTCTGCCAAAATACTTTGTTTGCTGAAAAATAGTTGGAATTTAATCGACGATCAAACTCTTCCCATGATTTCTCCTTGGGTTTCTTTACTGCCAAAGTTGCCGTTTTTCGCGCTTCGGTGTAACTGGATTGCAAATCAGATGACGATCTGTCCTGTAGCAAGGCCTTGAGCGCGTCTTTGTGTGCTCGATTTTCCAAAAAAATTTAAGAGCAAACTTATGACCAAATAAAGCACAAAATTGTGAAATACCTTGCCTCGACTCAAAATTTACTGGTTCTTATTAAAAAAAGCTTAATTTGTTTTTATTGTTTCAGGAATAATGGAGAACTTTTTTGTGTTTTAGGATTGAAGTAGATGATGATGAAGCAGGCATTGTGTTAGGTGTTGCACAGCCTTTGATGCAAGATTTTTCTTTCAACTCTTTCATTTGGACAAACCTTGATTCGCCAGCTTCAGGACAGTTTTGGATTACTTGCGATATTTGTCTTTGCAACAGTGCTGCAGATGATGTCACTTGCCCAGACGTAAGTTTATTTTGTGACTATTCATCAGCATCAAAGAAACAAGCATGATTTAGCTTGACGAGCTTCAGGAGCCGAAGCGATTGATGAAGGGCGTCTTAATCTACTGACAAGATTCAGCGAAACAAAATCATTAAAAGACGTTTGCGTTACTGACAAGCTCCAGGAACCTGAAACAGTTAATGGCTTCTTTTTCTTTTATATTTTTACGTAAGACGCATATTCTACTGTACAATAATATTACGGTAGTTTGACTAGAAAATCAAAAATCGTGGGCGCTGACTGTTTAATGACGTAGCAAGGGTACGCAGAAACAAAAAAGCTTTTCATTCTAACCAGAGTACTCAAAATTGTTATGGCAATGAGTAACAATACACGTTTCTGGAATTAAAATAAAATAAAAAGCTCAACCAGGAAATACGTTGAGGTCTGGATACGAAAGCTGGACCACTGGAGTCTGTAAAGTGATTTTTAGGAATTCAGCAGCAATTTTCTTTTTTTTTTTAATATCTATGCATATTTATCGTACAAATATAAAACTGCAATTTGACTTGAATTGATTGAATAAGGATTGAATTGAACCACGTCCCCGTTGTGATGATACATGAAAATTATTGATAAAATCAGGTTGCTTTATTTAAACTTCATGAAAAATTTTGTTCCATGGGCACCATCAGAAACACTGTTCAGTAAAACCACGACCTTATTTGAATAAGATTGCATCTGAAAAGGTCCATTGAACGAAATTAATAATATGCGATGTTATAAAACAACTAGAATTTTTCAATAATTCTTGTATATTATTGCTTGTTTACAGTATGAAATTTTTGCTGGCGATATTATACTGTTCCCGGTTTTATTGTCAAGGAAAACACCCAGACAACATTCTACAACCCAGTAGTGCGACCATGATTTTGCTAAGGGGGAGGGGGTTTGAAGTTAGAACTATGATTAATTACGTATATTTTGTTAGAAAAATATTTTGAGCACGGTAGCGTACTCAGGATATTCGAAAGGGGTGGGGGGGGGGGACAGATGCGAAGCCAGGATTTGGAAAGGGCGATAAAAACCAGAGCAAAACGATCTCAATTCCAAACTGGTAAAGATGAAGACCAAAAAAAAAAGGAAGGTCTTCGCTCATATTCAGTCCGTTTTCTGCCTAAATTCCAAAGGAGGGGGCCATGTCACAATTTTGCGAACTATTTTGAGCTAATCAAACTTCACTGGCGACCCAAAGGAGGGGCCATCGTGCAATGGCGCCCCTCCTACATACGCCCCTGATTAGGCAACAGAGCGTTAAGTGAGCCGATGCATTTTAAATAAATCACGAGTGAAGAGCTGGGAATTCGTAACGCGCTTCAAAGATTTCTGATTTCTAGGAAGAAAATAGCTATGTTAATATTTCTAAAAAAGTCCGTACCGTATACGTTTTTGAACCATTTTTAAAAAATCACAATTTCAAGATAGAAAGGCTTTTTCAAGCTTCTCACTGACCTACTGGCTAAATCTAAAATAAGTTTAAAAATAGTATAGTAGTAACCTAGTTAATTTGGTTAGAAAGGAAGCGATAAACAGATAAAAAAACATTGTCACTAAAAGAGCATAATACGATATAATCCCTTTCTGGTGAGAGGCTGCAAAAGACCGTGTCTGTTGACTGTTAATTGCAATGTTTCATGCTGCGTAAAAGTACAGCTATTTCCAAATGCTTCAACCTATAAGTGGTCGAGAGAATAGAGCGTCTGTTGCTGAAACAGTAGATTTTCGGTTGGGTCAAACCAAAAACTAGAAAAAATAACAATTATAGCATTCCTATTTGACGTTCAGCAATCAAAGGGACAGTGAGACAGAGTTGTAAACCGAACCCGGCCCGAACCCGAAAATATAAGCCCGAACCCGAAAAATAATTTGAAGCCCAAATCATGCCCGAAAAAAACGAAAGTTAAGTTAGATCTGAAATATTTAGCTGTCTTGCCAAGTTATTTTGATTATATTTTTGTGCACCTAAGACAAAAAGTACACCTCCGGCTCGAGTTAAGCCCGAAAGTTTTGTCAACTTTAGGCCCAAACCGGCCCAAACCCGAACCCGACCCGACTTACAACTCTGCAGTGTGAAGCCGCCACCGTTTTTGATGGATAAGTGAGCAGAAGACAGCTTGACTCAAAGACCGAAAGGTCCCTTCGCTGTTTCCTGACCAAGAAAACTTGATGAATAAAATGTAATTACAATTACAACCACAATAAGTAAAATAACCATAGTAACTACCATCGCAAAATCAGCCAAAATTATAGACTAATACAGTAACTTATACAGTAACCACTTAGCTTTAATCAGATTGTTCATTGTCTTCCACTCTTCCAAGCTGTTTTTTATTCTGACGATTCTTTTTTGATGAGTTCAGACGAAAAAGTTCAACGACAATGAATAATCTGCTCCAATTCTGCACCATCAATCAATTTTTGAGTAGAAATAACGGTTTTGATTTCGGCTCTGTAGGGATCTTCATCAACCAAGAAATATGACTTAAGTTTTGTTTGTTTTAAAAAGCTGCTTAGGACGTCGTAATCTTTGCGATGTGTTGCATAATTATCTCTTTGATATCGATTTTGTTAATAATTTTGACCGATTTTCTACGATTAACAAAATTTGTTTCATGCTTGAAGCGGTTGTCAAGAATTAACACAAGGATTCGATTCTCCATGCACAAAAATTTGATTTTCCATACACAAAACTTCTATTTTCTATACGCAAACATTCGATTCTCCAAACACAAGGGTACGATTCTCTCTACAGCTGATTAGAAGCGGCTTGAATAAAACATCGCTATTCTCAGAAATTCATAAGAATGTTATACAAAATCAATTGAGAGTCAAGATTACTGCAAGATTAAGAATTTCCTCGAAACTTGAAATCTATTCAAAATTGTCGCCATCGCTATATACTCCTGCTAGACTTGGTGTTCAAAAACAAAAAAATATTCAGCATCAAATAAAACTTCCACTAGTGCTTGTTACAGAATGATATGTACTTGGATGTTGAATGTGTTGTGGAAGGAACGTCCAAGTCTTCACCGCTCCAATAATGCTAAACTATTTTCTCAACAAAAAGAGCTCAATCAAAATTTATTGAGTTACTTTAAAATAAAATCCTACCGGCAAAAATTGACCAAAAGTTTCCAAAATTAACAGAAATAAAAGAGAATAACCGCGAAGTCTTCGCTTTGAAAAAAACCTCTAACGGTCAGGAAGTCAAATGAAAAATGAAACAACGCGAAACAGTGCTAAAGGTCGATACCTGCAGTTCAAAAACGTGAAGAGTAATTATCCTAAGTTGCGTGAAACGAGGCAAAGTATTTCGCGAGCTGCAGACAAATGCTGTTTCAAGTTGTTGCATATACAAGGAAGGTAAATGTGAGTTCGAGGCCCAACTTAGACAAATAATGAAATAAACTGAGCTCGGTGCGATAACAGTGTTGTATTTATTTGCTAATTTGCATAAATTTAGCTTTACTCCACCTAAATTTATCAACAACATTTATAATTTCAGTTTCCAGTAGACGAGGATCCAGATGTAGTAGCAATACCAGTATCGAGCAGAAGACGAAGAAGGTCAATCACCAATAAGAAAACTCGCTCAGTTACAGTTGGTCCTATCCATGTTCATCCAAACTAATCGGAGTTCAAATTCGGATTTTTAACTAATTCGACTAGAATTGGTCTTGTTTAATGACCCGTATTCTCCCATAAGGCTTTTTTACATGTGCTTTAGTGGATCGCATTTATCTTTTGAATCAATTTATTAAAAGACCTTCGAGCTGTTCCAAAAATCTTATACAGTAAGTTTCGATTTTCAAGTACAAAACTGGAAATTTGAAACTGTATATTTTTAAATATATGCCATGCAAATTTTTAAATATTTACCAATGAATAGTAACAATGGTGACATATAACATATTATGTTTTTACCTACTGTAAGCATGGGTTTAGTTTTGTATGCGGCCAAACTTATACATCCCGATCTAATAAGACCTCCCAATTTGTAATGGGCCATGCCCATTGGTGGGCGCAAGTCCGTTAATCGTTAATCCGTTAATAACGAAGCTAACTTTTTTCATTAACTCGTTAATCTGTTAAAAAGTTTTTTTTATGTTAACGGACTAAATTAACTTTCGTTAAGTGCTGTTTACGGACTAAATTAACTTCCGTTAAGTTCTGTTAACTCCCGTGAAGGTTTTTATCGTTAATATCTTGCACCATTCATTCATCGTACCGGTACAAACCAGTCTGCACTGGTAACACTTGTTGCGCATTTGCACGAGTTTTATAGAAGAGAGCGAAGAAAGGAGCTCTTTTTTGTGACAAATAATAAGATGCAGCCTCAGAGGTCTATTAATTATCGCTGTTCACAATTTCCAAAGATTTTCCGATCGCAGCTTTGTTTGTGCATTTGAACTCATCTTTATCTTGAAATTAGATTAGACTGTAAAATGTAACTTCCAAAACACAAAAGGACCACCACAGCAACAAATATTTCCTTGCAAACAGCTCAACAGCGTCAATACGTGTTCTAGAAGCGAGTGAATAAAAAGAAAAGTAAATTACACTCAAAATGTTAACAAATTAACGGACTTTATTAACCTCCGATAATTAAACCTGAAAATAACGGATTAACGTTTACGGAGGGGTGAAGTTTGTTAACGGACTAGTGGTTAACGAAGCTAACGTTTTGCATTAACTTGCCCACCTATGGCCATGCCGGTGCAAGCGGCCCACAAACCACTCTAACCATTTGCCAAACCTTCTAATTGCTGCTGTGACTAAACAAATTCGCCTATAATCGCAATTTCAATAACTTAAATACTAAAAAATAGAGTTAGCGTTTTCTTGCTCATGATGAAAAAGTCTTATATTTTTGTTTTGTTTTTGGTTATTTAGATTTTGTTTGTAATTGTATACCTAAGTACAGTTTTACGTTATAGTACATCCGACATACTGTACTGTAATTACTGTAAAATAAAACAGTAAGTTGTTCTATATAATTTATAGTGATTATTGATGATGCGTTTTTGTCAATCGCAATATTTTCTTTCGACAAGCTATGTATGTAGCTCGCCATAGGCGTGGTCCGGATTTTGATTGGGGGGGGGGGGGGGGGGCCAAACCACAAATCACATGCACACATGCAAAGACGTCATCAGAAATTTTCAGAAAAGGAATTTTTTGAGGGACAAAGATGTCGTAGAATGAAAGATCAGAAGCCGTGGCCTGGTTTGACACTTAACCAGGATTTTGCTAAAGAGAGAGAACTTAAACCCAAAGTTAAAAAATGAAAACGTCTAAAATGGTTGACGTGTTGAGTAAAGTGGGGTAACTCACACGTCGGAAGGGCAAGGGGGGCAGCTTTTTGAAAGCGGACTTTCCATGCTGTACGTATAGTCGAAATCTTCAACAATGCTCCCTAATATTGCCAAACTATTTAACACTTCAACGAAGCCACAGTACCTATAGTACGTCGCATGAAGAGTAAAAATTACTAACGACGTATCAATTAAATAAGGGTAGATTTAGCCGCCGAAAGCCATTGAGAGCTTGGAGGCAACGCCCCCAACCGCCGAAGGCAACGGGGTCTGAGGGCGGAGCCCCCAGCGCTCTGGCATTTTGCAATTTTTTTTTCAAAAATAACAAATTTTAGGCTTGTTTTAGAAAACAATAATGCTTTTAAAACATGGCATAGGAATTAGCAGTCCAAAAACATGATTAAATTGGCTGCGTAATTGGGCTAAGAGGGTAAAATATCAGTTTTTTTACTACAAGCTGGTTAATAATAAAATAAAAAAATCACAAGGTTTAACCTAATATGTTGCCCCCACCGAGTATTTTACCGTTAAATCTGGACAAGAAATAGATTTTGCTCCAGTTATTGCAATAAATTTTAAGAGTTAGAAGTTTTTCTTAGATTTCTCCGGTTTGAGCAGGGAGTCTGGACCCTTTGAATCCGCTACTGGTAACACCAGCGTCGATTGTTCTAACAATGACTACAAATTATAAGTTAAAAACTTGAATGTTTTAAAAGTAATGTTTAGGCTTACGGACATCCGATTCTGAAGTTCTAACTTTGAAATTTTGTAGCACCTTATTTTCCTAACGTCGGTTTAAACTGACAGAACTAAACCGAATGTCACAGGTTAACCAAATGCGTTGCACAAGATTGTCCATTTATTTTACGTCATTTAAAAATTAATTGGCACTCACTATATGTTAGGTAGTGACTATTTCACTGAAAGTTTTTAGGTTAAAGAGAATAACACGAAAATAAGCAATAATCATCTGCGCTTTAATTATTTGCTTTTTTAAGGGTTAAGATTAAGGTTTGAGTTAGGGTTAAGTTTCAGGTTGGTTTTAGAGTAAGAATTTGAGTTGTGTTAGATTTGGATTAGAATTAATAAAAAACGTGCGAAAGTTTCCGGTAAAATAGTCTCTTCCCATTTGTTATTAATGATTTTAATCAACTTTTTAGCGTCATTTAGTGGAGAGTATTTGTTTACAATGAAAAAATCTTTTTTATAAATTGAAAATTGTGATGCATTTTTGGATCGACAAAAATTTTTACGTTTTTTTTCTGGAAAGAGCCTTTTGGTTCACAAACACTAAACTTTAATCACTACAATGTTTCGTGTAGCTCCAGTACTCTTTTGCGCGTTGTCAGTTTAGTCGGGCAGTATTGCCCCCCTTTCTCCCGTTCAGGCACCGCTGGTAACTCACTCACACAAACGGATAGCACCGGGGGTCTTAGGGGGCGGAGCCGCGCGATATTTAGTAACTTTTTGGAAAAAAAGCTGTTTTAATGCCATTGGATCATATTTCGCACGTGTTCTGAGCCATTTGAAAGAACAACATTTTTTTCACATTTGAAAGCCAATCCTATAAATTGAATTGTTCTGTCCTCCTTTTACTTAAAATTTAAGTCCAAAACACTTTACAATCTTTTATTTTAGGGTTGAAGGTTGTAAGTGATTTGGCCCAAGTAGGGGAAAGTAAGGTACATTGCCACCTGCAATATTTCAGCAGTAAATATTGATCAACTCGAAAACTTTTCTTTGAGGTTTTCGTTTTGTCATGAAAATAAATAGTTGTAGGAGTACATGTACGGCCAGATGGCCCAGGCCCCTTCAATTTAAATTGAATGAGCACTTTCCAAGCTAATTTATTTTTCAAAGTATTTTGTTGTGTAAAAACTGGCGAGGTGGAGGTGAATTGTCCCAATTTAAAATGGTACAATATGAGGTGCTCACGCCTGCTATCCATGTTATTGCCCTGAGGCCAGGGGCGCCAAAACCCGAGGGGGATGGGGGGAATATACGCCGCCTAATAATTTGATTGTATCCCCCCCAATAATTTGAGTATGGTCTACATCTGCATCCCCTCCAATAATTTGACTCTGGTGTGCATCAGAGCGCAGGTCTCCAGTTGAATTCGAGGAAAAAAGTGTTCCATTTTTGGTGAAGACCTTTTTCTTTGTTTTTTTTTTGGTCTTTACCTGAATTCGGGGAAAAAGTGTTCCTTTTTTGTGAAGACCTTTTTTTTGGTCTTCACTTAATTTGCTTACCTGAAAAAATCGTGGTTGAGGTTCATCGCCCCCAATGTTGAAAATAGGGCAAAATCGGGGTAAAATTGCAAATTATCCCCCCAATGCTCAACAAAGATTTGCACCCCTGCCAGAGGCCTTGGCACTTTCGGGATTTTTGCAACATCATCTAGCCAAATATTAGTAAAAACCAAAAAAGTCTTACCGTTGAGCGCGAGGCCCCTGGCACTGCACCATGTAGTGAATCCGACCCTGGTTATTGCGTTACACTCATAAAAAGGTTAGATGAAGGTGTGAGCAGTGGCGGATTTAGGGGGGAGCCTAAAAGTAACGATTTCGGCCGAAAAATCACTCTCAATTTCGGTGAAGACCTTTTTTTTTTTTTGGAGACCACCTGATTTTGGGCGAAAAAAACCTTTGAATTTGAGATTTTGGCCGAAAAATCACTCTCAATCTCGGTGAAGACATCCGAATTTTTGAGGTTTTGTGCTTAAAATCCCCCCCCACCAAAATTTTCTAGATCCGCCACTGGGTGTGAGGTAGCAACTTTTAGGACAAAAACCCTTAATTTTACCCCGATTATACATAGCTCGCACAATTTTAACGAATTTTGATAGCGACCTAATTTGCAAATTGAGTGTCTGTGTCGCAAAATAGACTGTATCGAGTCTCTGTGAAGTCGCCGTTGGTCTCACAGAGCAATACCGAAAACTTCCGCCAGCATGTGGCGAATTAATTTGAACCAGTCTTAGAATAAGAGAGGCTGCAGATTAGGAGACCGCGCCAGTTCCTCGGATCTGGACCATGGTCTTTTCACACCCTCTCACCGGAAAGACAGTGCCTACAGTTTCATATTGAAGCATATCATTTGTTGTATGTGTCTTTCTGAACAAAAACAATCAATCAATCAATCTTGTACGGGGCCCGTGGCATTGTGCTAATATGCCGTATTGTAAAAATTCGATCCTGGTTTCGCTCCAAACTCTATGACTTTCGGCAACTGAGAGCTCCGCACCCAGACCTTCGTCTGTGATACAACAGGGTACACCAGTTTGTTCAACTAGCTTTTATCTACTGTAGATTCATTTTTTCGACTCAAGCAATTTTTATTGTGAAATTGAAGCGCCTGCATAACGGATCAATTGCATAAACTAGGTGACATTAATTAACTCTATTTTACTTGGAGGGAGGTATTTTTGCCTCCTGTTATAATTTTTTTTTTTGTGATAAATTGCTTCAAAAATAATTTTTTTCTTTAAGCCAACTTAAGTCTCAATTACATTTATTCACAAAAAACTCCTGAAAATTTGAAGCTCCTGAGGCAAAGGGAAAGTTACCATTTTTGAGATATAATGAAGTCTTTTTCCAAAACTTGATCATTGTTTGGTTAACATTTAACTTACATAAAGTCATAAGATATTTTTGTGACGTAACTACTTTGGCTTAGGCATTTTATGGTTGAGTATTTAAAAACCAGAGGTGGAGTGTAAAGGTGAATTTACACAGTATCCGTTTTTCGTACGTTTTCGTCCGTTTTTTTACATTTTTGCTTCTTCTTGAAAAAGTATACGCTTTTAAAATTATTCCTGAAGTGAAATAGGCAGAACTAATTTAATAGTTCACAGAGACATCACGTCTTACAATCCTACTTCATTTGACAACACCTTAATGCTGTCTCCGCGTCGAAATGGGTAATCATTTCAACTCCTAGTGACGCAGGTGAGGCGGAGCTCCCTATCCCGGGAGCATTCCGGCGTTTCGAAGTCAACTGACTTCATCATCAGTGTGAAGAGGATTCGACACAATGCAAAGAATTTTGATCCCTGAATTAGGCTTACTCAACCGGTAAATTTGAATAACCAAGTTATCGGTATAGGCTAACGTCTTCATCTCGTAATTTCAGCTGCTAAAAAGGCAGACCCAAACTTTTTTTTTTCCCCACGTACTGCTCTGGACTCGAGTTTCGCGTAATACCAACGCTCATCTGCAGAGCTGACGTTCAAACCGAAATTCCAAAACTAAACTAAGCTTGTCTGCGAACCGAAATTCAAAAACTAAACTAAGCTTGCCTGTAAACCGAAATTCAAAATCTTAGTAAACTAGGCCATACAGTTAAAATCAAAATAGGATTGTGAAACATAATCGCAATTGTGACCAAGGTAACCCGGAAAAAAAAAATTAACACCTTTACTCCACCTTTACACTATACGCTTTTTCATCCGCATTTTTATAAGTCCATATGCGCACTAAGTAGACTGTTGTATGTAGGTAAAAATTTTGTTCAAAAATTTTGTGTATGAAGGATAAGAGCGATATTTCAAAATACAGCTGTACCCCTTTACAAAAAATTTTTGTCGGAAAATTTTTGTTCAGTATGTGACTGTCTGGTTAGTGCGGATATGGACTTATAAAAATGCGGATGAAAAAGCGCATACTTTTTCAAGAAGAAGTAAAAACGTAAAAAAAACGGACGAAAACGTACGAAAAACGGATACTGTGTAAATTCACCTTAAGAACACAACCTTTGAGGCCAAGGACTCGAAAAAAATTCGAGGCCAGGGATCGATTTTTTGAGGACAGACTCTCTCGAGGCCAAAGACAGAAATGGTCGAGGCCAAGGCCAAGCACCAAGGACACAATTTTTCTTAATCATGTTCGGCAAATTTCCGTTATTTCTAAGCTCGAAAGTCTTTAAGATATATTGCACTTTGTTAAGTTTTTCACGATAATTCAAAAATAGTAGTTTCTAAAAATAGTGAATGTCATTTTGAAGTTTTACACGTTAGCGGGAATGTTGATTAGGTTCTGTAGCGGTGTCGTGGTAATGAAGCAATTAAGGCCGAACTCGTGTATGGGAAACTGGAATAAGAATAACTGAAAACTATAAATTCTTAACGTAGAAATGACCAATTTTAAGGTCTTAATTTCATCAGCTACATGGGCAGTGGCGGATTTAGGGGGGGGGATCGGGGGGATGCATCCCCCCCACCAGCCTAAAAGTAACGATTTTGGCCGAAAAATCAGCCTCTATTTCGAACAATTCGGCTCCATTTCGGGATGCATCCCCCCCACCAGCCGCAACCTAAGGATTACGGCCGAAAAACTAACCTCAATTTCGGTGAAGACCTTTTTTTTTTTTTTTTGGAGACCACCTGATTTTGGGCTAAAAAAACGTTTGAATTTCCGATTTCGGCCGAAAAATCACTCTCAATTTCGGTGAAGACATCCGAATTTTTGAGGTTATGTGCTTAAAATTCCCCCCCACCAAAATTTTCTAGATCCGCCACTGTATATGGGGTCTTAGTGCAAACTTCCATTGATTATGGATCCCCATTTTTTCAGTAGTTTCTCAAACACAAATCTTTTCTCAGGATGTTGTTCTTAACAAACCTTATTGCTTGGCTAAATGTTTTTTTTCACAGAAATTTTTAAATATTGTCATAGTTTTCAAATATTGCATAGCGACTATGATATTATTATGTATACAGTAAAATTGCAAAACAGTGTGAATTTATATTTTTGAAATGAAATGGGGTGCCGTACTTGTAAACTCAAGTCCTTGGAAAAAAATGGGTTCTGGGTAGAGGGCAAAGTCTCCATGCCTCCAAAAAACAATTTCAGTTTGTTTTTTTTTCAGAAAAATTGCTGCTTTTGTGACCTTTATGCAGTGCCTTCGCTACGGGGGTTGCCAGAGGGGGCCATGCTCCCCCCCCCCCTAACGACTGCTTGTGACCCCCATTTTGGTTTACTCAGAATACGTTTTTGGAACATCAAGTAACGACAAGACAACAGGTAATAACGGAAATCGGAATAATAACGTTAAAACATAATTCTCGTTAGTAGTATTCTCAATCCTTTTCAGATTTGCAGGCCACCAACTGCTGTACAAAAATGTGACGCAATAATCCGCCTTATTAACACACCTTTACCAATGTGTCGCGGAATAGGGATGTAAGCCTAGGGTTACCATATTTTCATCAGCAAAAAGGAGGACACCTTTTTAATGAAATTTATTAACAGCTAGTTGTTCTGCATCGCCTATACAGCAAAAGACAACCGAAAGCAACAATTATTTTAGCTATAGGCAGTACTTAAATTGTAGGGGGGACGCGAGGGGATGCGTCCCCCCATCGAGAGTTAGCGTCCCCTCTTCGAGATTTAGCGTCCCCCTATCGAGGTTTGAGCACTGGTTGAACAGACAAAAAAGGGCCTGTCAGCACGAATAAATCCCACAAATTCAGGCCGAATTTAGTTCCAAATTGCGGTGAAGACCTTTTTTTGTGGTCTTTACTTGATTTCGGGAACGGAAAGACAAAATTTCCACTAATGTACTTTCGCATTCCGAATGCGTTTGGTCAAGGCTGCAAAAGCGTTCCCCCATGCAAAATTTTACAGTTTAAGTACTGGCTATAGGTCAAAGTGTTATAACATTAAATTTTTCGCCTTAGCCCACGAGTATTAGGCCTTTTCCTTAACTTTCTTAAGTAGTGTACAATCAGCTTTAACAATGTCGTAAAACTGGTTGCACGTAACATTATTGTCAATCAGTGGTCGAGTGGATAGAGCGTCTGCTACTGAAGCGGTAGATACGGGTTCGATTCCCGGTCGAGTCAAACCAAAGACTATAAAAATTGGTATTCACAGCTTCCCTGCTTGACGTTCAGCAATCAAAGGGACAGTGTGAAGCCTCCATCGTGTGTGGTAGACAGATGGGCAGGTGGCAGCTTGACTCGAAGACCGAAAGGTCCCTTCGCTGTCTCCTGGCCAAGGCAACTTGGTGAATAAAATGTAATTACAAATTATTGAAATTGTACACCAACTTCAAGATGCTTACAACTGAATCAAAAAGAAATCGCTCTTTTTTTTTGACCATTGTGGCTGCATCAAGGAAAAAGTACGTTCAACATTAGCGTTGTGAGCTATATACGAGTATTGCTGAAGTGAAACTGTGCGATTTTTAACAGCTCGCTAAACTATTAATTCATTAGTACAGCACGTGTTGAAATAGGCCAGTTAACAGTTAACTGGAACTGGATGTCTTAAAGCTTAGCCTAGATTAGAGTGGCTACGACAATTGCTTCATAATTCATTATCGAATGGGGAAGTTTATTATGTCATAAACACCCCTGACTGTCCTAGAGTAACCTGGTAAGATGTAAGCTATAGCGCGTGCGTGATACATAGACCTACTATTAATGATCTAGCTGATGATATATTTATATACTAAAAGGCTGCGTTAGTGGACATGTTTTATATGTTCAAAATGCCGAAAAGGAGGACATTTGGGCATTTTTTAACGTCCTCGGAGGACAAGTTATTTTTCATTAAAAAGGAGGACATGTCGTCCAAAAAGAGGACGTATGGTAACCCTATGTAAGCCTATAAAATCGGTACCAGTACTTTGTTAGTGATTATGACCCGAAACAATACGTAAAAAAACATTTAAAAAAACAGCTGTTTTTGTCGTTTAAGAGCACACTCAAGATTTTTAGGTCGCAATTAGTGGCGCAACCAGGGGAAAAGGGCAAAGAGGGCTTTAACTCCCTTCAGCAAAATCATTTAGAAAGTTTAAATCTAAAATACAAGCGTTTAAACATGTTTTGGACTCGAATTGAGGTATAAGGGGGGTAGAAGGGGCTAGGCAATTCCATTCTTTCAATGACTTCTGAATTTTAACTCAGTTAGTTTTTCATAAGGCTTTAAAAACGTGTTTAGCGTGATTGAAATGGCGTTAAAATTGTTATTTTGCCGCAAAATCACAAAAATCACCTAGCGGCTGGAGTCTCTGCCTCCTTCTGTGATACGCTTGAGTTGTATCAGTTTGTTCAGCACGGGGCCTAAATTATACAATTTTTGTGTAAAATATTTTACTTTTGGTTCAAGCCCTCTCCCTCTTAACAAAATCCTGGTTGCGTTTCTGGTCGCATTCACTGCTGCAGACAGATTTTTCAAGCGATTTTTTTGGGCGGATACAAAACGAGCTAAGAAACGCTGCCGCCTTCATATACGCCTTTTTTTTTCAAATATGAATACAAAAGTGTTAAAATAGTGCATACGGTAATTTACAGCCGTAAAATATCAATTTTTATGTGCAAAAGTTTAGCTTTAGTGCCTCCCACTTTTGGTGAGTGCCCCCTCACGACGGCACTGGTTTTGTAGGAGATTACAGAGTTAAATTTTCAAAGCATTCCAAAATTTCAAAACACAATTTCAAAAAACGAAAATACTGCAAAATTTAGAAAAACTTTAATTTTTCCATATTTTCCCAATTCTAATATTAAGCTCATCTTTGCGGTACAGTGCAATGTGCTGTTTCTGCAAATCTTGCTTCCAATGCCTATTAATAAATAAGCGCATGCGCTTCGGCAGCCAAAAGATGCTCTGTAAAATGTAACGTAAGTTATTTAGTTGCAAAAAGTAACCCGAGAATCTCAACGGGGCTGTATTAAGGAGGAAAGCGTTGGAGGCATTTGCCTAGGGGCCCTTCTTAAAAAAAACACAAATTGTGGAAACGTAAAAACTGGGGTTGTTTTTTCTTATCTCAAAACAAATTTTTCGCAAAATTCGCACGCGTATTTTCAGAACAATATTGAAGCTGTCTTCCTCAAGTAATGTTTCGCTAGTTGTAGCAGGGCTGTACTACTTGTAACTTATTCAGTATATCATACGCCATCCAGGGGCGCCGAGAGCCGAACGTGGGCTCGTGGCCAGCTCAAATATGACGGATTTCGGTTTTGTGAACTCCAAAACAGACGGAGAAAATGCTACAGTTTTGTCCGAATTACGATGTGATCTCAACAAAAAAAAAAGAAAAAGTCTTCACCGAAATTTTAATCGTTTTTCCGGTCGAAACTAGGTGATCTCAAAAAAAAAGGTCTTGCGGTGACCGAGTGAATCAATATATTTTGTACTGGTGTAGTTTTGTCTGCGGTATGCGGTTTTTGGCACATATCGCTCATTGCTATTGGTGATATTGCGTAATAAACGATATTGCGAGACAAAAGGAATTTAATTAATGTTGTTTTTGTTTTCGCTTTTCTTTGTTCACTCGCTGTATATATATACCGCTGCTTTGCTTTATGTCGTCATTATTATGTTGTAATTATTAGTTTATTAAATACTTACTACTTGTTGATGTTAAAGAACTGCGTGTCGAGACTCATCGCGTACGAACTCACATCAGTTTTCACCGAAATTCTAGCCGTCTTTCCGGTCGAAATAAGATGATCTCCAAAAGAAGAGGTCTTTGGTCTTCACATGCTGATTTCTCTGTGTCATTTCGATGGGCCCCCTTTGAAGCCTATGGCGCTTTGCTGGACCTCTGAAGGCAACGGCCCCATGATGGGCCCCCTGGAAGCCCATGGGCCCCGGAGTCATTGTCCCCCTATGCCCCCCTCTCGGAGGCCCTAATGCCATCCCTGGTAACTGTATTGCATTTTTGCATTTCATTATCACGCACATACTTTCTTTTAATTTCATATTCACATAGTCACGGTCATTTTTTAGTATTAGCAACTCAAAAATGTTTGCGTCCGGACCCTTGGATGCCTTGCTATGGCATGAATTGCTTTTGTGTTTTACTGTTTGTTCCAGCACCACCGGAAATATTAGCAGAAATAACAAGAACTATCTACACCACGTTTTGTTCCCTCTATCGGATTAGAGCTTTCACACAATGACATTGAAAATAAGGTTTACTATGACTTGGCTACCACATTATGTTGTGTTTCAGATAAAAAAAAGGAAACGAAGTGATAAGCCAGAAGTCATAAGCGCAACCAAGCGGTGTAGGGCAGTGGCCCGTCCCCCACAATTGAAATCCCACCAATGATCAAAAGGATGACAACAAAGCTTATTGTTTATTCAATTTCAGTGTCTTTTAGCATTTTCGCGTACAACAGTAATTAACAGTAATATTAATGCTAACGACCAGGGTACCGGAGCCCCCTCAACTCAAATTTTTGTCAATCAATTTAAATGCACAGTATAACTCGGGAAAATTCAAGTATTTTATCCTAAAGTTGTAACCTCTGGCCTTCATAAAACCTTTTTATAAACTTTATGCAATAACATGATTACAGTAGTATTTATCTACTATATACCAACTTTAAATAACAATCCACCTACACCTCGCCAGTTTTTACAAGCCAAAATATTTAAAAAAAGTTAGGGAAACGTTTATTGAACAAGTTATTGAATTTGAATTGAGGGGCCCTGGGCCCCCTGGTCGTACTTGGGATCCGAAAACTGATTGTTTTCAAGACAAAACAAAGATCTCCAAGGCAAATATTTTCGAGTGAATTATTACTTCTGGTTAAATATAATGCAGAAGGCAATGTACCTTGCTTCCCTTCGGACCGAGTCAATAACAAAATGTTGCAAGAAAAATGTTAGGTTTTAAATGAGAATTGTAAGTAAAAGAAGGACTGAACAATTTAACTTTTTCAATTGGCTTTCAAACCTTAAAAATTTAGCTCTTTCAAATGGCTCTAAAACTTGCAAAATGTGATCCAAATGGCATTAACATAGCTCGTTTTTCCAAAAATTACAAGAATTTTCAAAAAATCGCCCATAGCCTTCGACGGCTGGGGAAGTGGGGGCCCCGCCCCCAGACCCTCCAGAGTTGTAAGTCGGGCCGGGCTTTTCGGGTCGGGTTCGGGCCTAAAGTTGACAAAAATTTTGGACTTAATTCGGGCCTGAGACATACCTTTTGTCTTAGGTGCGCAAAAATATAATCAAAATAACTTGGCAACATTGCTCAATTTTTCGGACCTAACTTAACTTTCGGGGTTTAGGGCATTGTTTGGGCTTTAAATTAAGTTTTGGGTTCGGGCTTATATTTTCGGGTTCGGGCCTGAACTATAGTTGACTCGTTTACAACTCTGAGACCTTCGTCTGTGATATGTTTGAGTTACAATAATTTCATGACTACGCCTCCACAATAAAAATTAACACATATTTTGAAATTATTAAGTTTGCTTCAGGTCCTCCGTCATTAAGCGACATACTGTTTACGCACTAACCCAGGCCCCAGGCTTCTGATCTTCCAACATATTTTGTCCCACAAAAAGTCTCCCTTTTTGAAAAATTTTGACGACGTCATATAGCATGTGATTTGCGGATCGGGGCTCCCCAATCAAAAATCCTGGCTACGCCTATGCCAGAATTCAATAAATTTTTGTGTTTGGTTATTTTTCTTTTGGCCCATAAAAAACAATGCTAGACATTTTCGACATTTTTGAGGGCTTAGGGTTGAGGCCAAGGACTGAAGCTTTGAGGCCAAGCTGGGCCAAGGAGTTCAAAATGTGGCCTTGAGGACTTCACCTCGGCAAAAAACAGACCCATGTACCAAATCAAAACGGCCTATAACGTCATTCAAAACTGAGCTCATTTTTTAAGTCTTTTTTTAAACAGATCCTGAGGTCATTAGGGTGACATCATCATTCTCAAACCATTCTAAAATGATGATGAACACCAACCCGTATGCCCAATATGGTGTTCCCATGACTGGTGGTTTAGGAATTAGATAGCAAGCATTGGTTAAATTCTCTCATCAGCAGCCCTAAGCTCAGCATATTTAAACCAAGAGACTTGACTCGAGCTGCTAGCAGCTGCTAGGTTGGTGGTTGGAATTGCCACCTACCTGCCGGTAGAAGTCGATGTGACTTCCAAGCAGTCGACCACGAAGGACATCAAGCTTTTTTATTTTGATTTTTATTTTTTTTGATTTTGTCCTCTCCAATCATTTCAGGTAAGGATATCACTGCCGCGATTAACTCAAGATAAAGTTGATCACATTCAGCCTCGCATGTAATTGCATCATTTTAGCATTAAATAATTAATGCAGGATGAAGCATCACATAATTTAACTCACCTACGGTTTGTTCTTTAGGAATAATCCAAAAAATTCCAAAACAGTGCTGTAAATCCAACTAGCTAAATTTAATACTTGTAAATAAGTCCTAAGAAAGCGTAGCTGATTGACTTGAAGACCAAGCAGGAGTTGACCGATAGTTGCATTATTCGTTTCTTTGACAGTAGAGTGTACATGTATTTGTTTTGTTTGTTGTCTGTTGGTTTTCTTTTTTTTTCGTATGCATAACATAAACTAATAATGTGTAATGCCTAAGGAGACCAGTGCCGTCGCTACAGAGGGGTAGGGGGGACCGTGCTCCCCCTTACGACTGATTGTGCCCCCCATTTTGGTTTACTTAAACTATTGCTTTTGGAACATCATGTCAGGGCAAGACAACAGACAATAATGGAAAAAGGAATACGTACGTTCAAACATAATTCTCCTTTAACGTTCTCTCGATTCTTTGCGAAATTGCTGGCAACCAAATGCTGTACAAAAATCTGACGCATTATCCAGTTTTATTTACACGCCTTTACGAATGTGTCGCGGAAGAGACATCTAAGCGTACAGAATCGTTACCTGTACTTTGTTAATGATTATGACAAAAAAAATAAAACTTGGTACGTAAAACATTTTTTTCAAAGACCAGCTGTTTTGATTTTTAGAGCACAATCAAGATTTTGGATTGCAGTTAGTGGCGCAACCAGGGTAAAAAGGCACAAGCCCCCTTAGCCAATTCACTCAGAAAATTTAATCTCAAAATACGAGCGTTTAAACGTATTTCAGACTTGACCTAAAATAAGGGGGGCTGCAGGAGCAAAAAAATTTAATTCTTTTAAAGGACTTCTGAATTTTAGCAATTTAATTATTTGTATGGCTTTAAAAAGTGCAAAATGTGATTAAAATGGCAATAAAATCACAACTTGTTTTCTGCAAAATCACAAAATTGCTCAGCGGCTGGGGGCTGCGCCCTCCAGGCCCCGCCCACAGTCTCTTAGTGACTATGCCTTGTCTGTGACACGCTTGAGTTGCATCATTTTTTTAGCGCGGGGCCTAAATCAGACAATTTTTTGAGCAAAAAAGTTGACTTTGGGTCCACCTCTTTTAGCAAAATCCTGGTTGCGTGTGTGGTAGCATTTACTGCTGTAGATTGATTTTTCAGGCGATTACGGGCCGCAGTCGAAACAAGCTAATAAATGCTGCCGGCCTTATAGGTGTCTTTTTTTAAACACGAATACAGAATGCTTAAAATTGCGCATATTTGCAGCCGTACAAGATCTGAAGATCAGTTTTTTATGCAAAAGTTCAGTTTGTGTTAGTGCCCCCCCACACTGGCGGCTTGTGCCCCCTCGTTTTCTCTAAATGGGGACCTCGAGAAGTAGGCAGAGATGAGCAATACTGTAATACGGTACTTTTTAGTACCATTATCGCTATTGTCTGCACTTTTTCAAAAAAGTACTGTTTTCGGTGCCGTCATTGCTTTTTTTTGCGCTTCCTAATTGGTAATAGGTAGTTTTGCGTGAAATGGAATTAAAACCTTTCAAAAAATAGTTAAAACTACGATCAGAAGCACTTTTAAACCTTTCCCACGTAATTACGAGTGGTTATTGGTTCCTGGATGACTGTTGTCTTTCAAAAGAAAGCAATTAATAAGCCAGACTTGCTTGTTTGGGCAAATGATAGAGCTTAAGCTAAGGCTATGTAATTGAGTGTAATCGGACTGAGTTTAGTGATTTAGGGGACACGATGTTTTGCTGATCTCCGATCGGAAACGCGGCGAAAGACTGGAAAATTTCAAATAGGGCTGTCCAAATTTTCATACAGGAAAAATTTCATAACAGGTCGTTGTAACATACGTACGTGTAACATAAAACATGATAAAATAAACATAGAATTTTTTTGGCAAAAATAGCTTAAAATTATTATTTTATACATTGAAAAACCGTTTGAACTCAGAAATTCAGTTTATTAAGTTCTATCCTTTAAAGGCTTAAAAACACATTTTCAGTATGCTTAGCAGAGGTGGAGTCAAGAACACAAGGCTCGAGGCCAAGGACACAAAAAAATTTCGAGGCCAATGCCAAGAACAGACCCTCTTGAGGCCAAGGACCAAGGACACAGGCGCAAGTGTTCTCAAAAAAAATAAAAAAAGTCTTCAAATTTTTGTTTCAGGCGAAAACGGTCTTCAAAATTTTTTTTCAGGCAATCTCTACTTGAGAAAACCAAAAAAAAGGTCTTTGCTGATTTTCCGCAAGGTTTCTGGCGTTTTCCAACAAAATTTCATCGGTTCAAAAATAGTGCTGTCCTCGAGCCCAGGACAGGGTAATTTTCGAGGACTTGAGGCTTCGAGGCCGAAGCCAAGGTCTTCAAAATGCGTCCTCGAGGACGTCCTTGAGGCCAAGGACGCCTTCGAGGACTCCACTTCTGATGTTTAGGTATCATAGCTCATAGAATAAGCGTAAGGGTAAACATAAACTAACTAAAAATGTGTTAAAAGCAACAGAAACAAAATTTCAGAGTAATAAAGCGACTAAATTTTCAAGCGTTGTAATTAAGAAATGCGGATGTCAGCAATGCAGGAAGCCTCCCCCATTGTCCGCAAAATGTTCGCACTGGAAAAATAACCTTTTCAGGACCGGATTTAGAGGGGTCAAGGGGCCGGGAAAAAGTTTGCTGTTACTCTTGTGGTGATACAAAAGTTTACTCTCGCCTTGAGAGCACAAACATTAATTTGGGGGGCACGTTCCTGCAATGCCCCCCCTCCCCCCGGGGCGCCGGTACTGAATAAGCTGAAAAATACTGGCACCAAACAGTGGTAGCATCTTCAAAGACTAAATTAAACTAATATAGTTTTAAACGTTTTTGAAAAGAATTACGAATACCGAACTTGAATAATTATTATTGTTATTACTTGTTTATTTCAGATATGAGCGGCAAGCATAAACAGCATGAAGCAAGGTCCATAGTAAACAACAAACACACAAAAAATACCGCATATCAATAGCAAATTACGAATATGAATCACCAACAGAGGAGGGCAGCGCAAGTCATAAAAGTTACGCCGCAAGCGCTCACGCAACTACTCTGAAAATCTTGCGCCGCAAGCCCAATAAAAATAATTGCGCCGCAACCGCAAGTGTGGCGTTTTGAAAAGTATAATTCTAATTGGCTCACTGCTCAAACTGCGCTAGGCTACAGTACAAAACCACTATTCAAAGCAAATTATGCACGCTACCAAATTAGTAAACAAAAGATTATTGATTTTCTTTAAAAAACACAAGGATTTGAATATGTGCATCGCTTAAACTTTTTGGGCGAAGAACGTCTTTATACCTTACGAAAAAATACTCTTAACTCCCGCACTTGAAGGAACCGCGGTGTTAAAAATTTCCACTAATTAAAAAGTCTTCATATTGTGGTAAGCAAACGACTCGGAGTTCGGAATCACTGTTTTTCTAATGGTTCTGTGAAGGAAATCCTTTACAAGCTCTGATACATGTTTTGTGTTTCTGGAGCAATTAGCATCACTCTTAAACGAATGGAGCACGCTAAAAAACTCGTCTTGTTTTTTGTCTAAAGAAATTGAACCATCCAAGATTTGCTTATAAGAAGCTATATCACAGTATACTGTGGCTATACCAAAGCTGTCACTTTTGTTTGCAATATCTTTTAAGTTTTTCCGGAGTAGCAAAAAAGTTGTAATTTATAGTTTTTGTTGTTTGTAGTTTTTGAATTACGGTTAAAAAAGTCGGACTGTTACGAGTAACGCGTTTAATACCTAAAGCAAGTAAGTTTACAGAGTTTTCAGAAACGAGTAGCGTATTTCTAGAAAGACAATTACAAAAATAATTTGTTTGTTTAAATTTTGATTTCACAACCATTTTTTAAATTAAGCAATTGGATTTTTTTTTTTTTTTTTGAAAAATCGGCAAAAAATATATCGGAGAGAAACGTTTCAGCAAAAGAAGATCTCTGCCGTAAATCCAATAAAAGTTTTGCAAGCAATAGACGTATGGAGTTTCCCATGACGAGGTTTTTGTGAACCTACTACCTCGTCATAGGCGTAGCCAAAAGGTTGGGGAACAAAAAGCCTGCCCCGTCCCAATTGAAAGACAAATGATAAAAGTGATAACAACAAAGCCTTATGTTTTTGTTTCTTTTAGCATTTCCACGTATACAACAGTATAGTTGTGCAACAAACAAATATTAATATTGGCGACCAGGTGGCCTGGACCCCTTCACATCAAATTTTTGCTATCCAATTTAAATGTATAACCAGGGAGAAATTTAAAGTTTTGTCCTAACAGTTGCAACCTTAGGCCCTCATCTAATCATTATGTGAACTTAATGCAATAACATGACTAGTTAGTAACCATCTATTGCACTACTTTTTAATCACAATCCACCTTGCCAGTTTATATGCCAAAACATACTTTTGACAAAAAAAATAGCCAAGAAAAATGCTTATTGAACAAATTGTTGAATTTGAATTGAGGGGGCCTGGGCCCTTTAGACGAACATGTACTCCTAAACCCAGTTATTTTCATGACAATTCAAAAATCTCCTAAGGCCAAAATCACACAATCAAGTTTTTTGCACAATTTTCTGGTATCAATGTTTTTTGAGCTACGTATCACATCTGGACACAATTTTTTTGCTCAGCTTCTTGCCACGCAGAAGCGTTTGGGTTTTTTAGCAAACAAATTGCTGAAGTTATCACACCTATTTTTTTCGCTGTAAAAGCATTTATGCAGTTGTAAACCCTTTAACGCCCAGAGACAGAAGCGGTTAAAATTTTTTTTTTTTACATTTCTTGATTGATAGGAGTCGTTTGAATACATTTTGACCAAATTCATGTTTATGTCATGCTTATATCTTAAAATAATTGTTGTTGCCATTTGGCAACATTGAGCAGATAAGGTAACTTTTTGTTCATTTTTTATTTTTCGTTCACTTTTTTTACGGTATTTACATGACTTTTTGCACAGTTTGCAAACCAATGTTATAAATACGATCAATTATTCACATTTTTATAAAAGTAACACAATATTTTTAGTCTTAGAAAAATGGCCCAAAAACTTCAAAATTACATTTTTTAGAAAATTTTAGCTCAGACGAACACGCCTAACTCAGCAGAGCATTGTGGGAGAAAAGAACAAGTTGCCCATTTCTTCTCTTCAAACAAAGTGCTTAATAACGTCATTTTCCCTAACAAAAGCTCAAAATGTTAGTTTTTTTTGGGGGGGAGGAAGCAAGGATAGCTGAAAAGCAGGTGTGCCAATTGGCTACATTGGGCATTGATTCATTGTTATTTCTTGTTTACCAAAACGATACCAGCACGTTCACATAAGCGAAAAGCTACAGCTGTAGTAATAAACAGCTAGCTATTTGAGTTCTGCCGCAAATTGCGTGCGCAGACTTATAAAATGAAATCGACAAACGGAAAATATCAAAAACCTTTGCTTGTGTGGAACTCTTTAGCGTGCAATAATTAACCTGATATGTTCTTTGCGGTGCTTGCGGTTTCAGAGGGCTCAATAAATGGATGTCAGGGGAATTTAAAACTTTATTATTTTCAAACAAGAATAAAATCATTTTTGTTTGGTTTCTTATAAAATTAGTGTAAAATAGCTAAAAACTATCTTCTGAAAATTATCTTAACTGCTAAAAAATGCAAAAGGCTCTTTCGCAAGTGAACATGTCAAATTTTGACTAAAAAAAAATTAATATATCAAAATCATCATAAATTCGGCACTAGCGAAAACTGGGCCGGAAACTTAGCATTCTTCACGTGCAACAGTAATTAATGATATTGATCCGGAGGGCCCGAACCCCCTCAATTTAATTTTTGCCGACCAATTTAAATGTATAACCCGAGTGGAATTAAGAGGTTTTTTCCTAAAAGTTGCAAACTCAGGCCCTCATCTAACCTTTTCATGAATGTAATGGAATAATCAGAGTCAGATTTAAAATATAGCGCAGCGCCAGGAGCCTCGCGCTCAGATCGTAAGACATTTTTTTGGTCTTCACCTCTATTGGCAGGAAGATGTTGCAAAAATCCAATGTGCCAGGGGCCCCGCACCAGAGGCCCCATGCATTGTAAATGCGGCCCGGGCAATAACATGTTTAGTACGCGTAACCATCTATTGTACATTTTTTAATTACAATTTGCCTCCACCTCGCCAGTTTTTATGCGACAAAACACTTTTGAAAAAAAAAACTAGTTAGAGGGAATGTTCATTGAATAAATTTTAGTAAAAAGAGAGCCTGAATCCCCTGGCTGTACGTGTATTCCTATAACCGGTTGTTTTCATGACAAAACAATAATCTCCAACGAAATCTTCGAGTAGATTATTAATTTATTACTGTACTAAATAGTGAGCAAACGCTTATCTTCATATGACCTCAATCTAAAACTTTCGAAACTTCCTTCCAAGGATCTGATTTTTTTCTATCCTTGTATTCGGGATTAAACATACGTTCCAATCGCACTGCATTTCTTTGATTTCACTAATGAAAAGTTCAATTTCATGAGTTGACCACGACGGCATGTTGATAACTATATTGCAGTTCTGGTTAACAACTTTTCAGGGTAATCGATATGCATAGGTGGGCAAGTTAATGCAAAACGTTAGCTTCGTTAACCAGAGGTGGAGTCGAGGACACAATGCTCGAGGCCAAGGTCAAGGACACAAAAAAAGTCCGAGGCCAAGGACCAAGGACAACCTTTCCAAGGACAGACCCTCTCGAAGCCAAGGAAAGGAATGCTCGAGGCCAAGGCCAAGGACAAAGGACACAAGCGCAAGTGCTTTCCAAAAAAAAAGGGCTTCAAAATTTTTTTCAGGCTTCTCCAATTCATTGGCGTACCCAGAATTTTTAATTGGGGGATGCCTAAACAACAAATCACATAAAATGACGTCATCAAAATTTTTCCAAAGCGGAAGTTTTTGTGGGACAAAGATATCGTCGGATGGAAGATCTGAAATCGGTGCCTGTTGGCACGTAACCAGGATTTTGCAAAGGGAGAGGGATTAAACTAATGTTTGAAAAATGCAAACATGTAACTTTGGAAATGTGTTGAGAAACCTAGTGTAACTCAAAGGTATCACAAGCGGGGGTCTGGGGTCGGGGCCCCCAGCCGCCAGAGGCTTTGGGGGTCTGGGGGCGAAGTCCCCAGCCATCGGGCGATTTTTTGTAAGTTTTTGGAAAAAAAAGCTTCATTTTTTAATGCCAGTGAATCACATTTCGCAAGTGTTCAGAGGCATTTGAAAGCACTAGATTTTTGACATTTGAAAGTCATTTGAAAAAATCAAATTGTTTAATCCTCCATTTACTTGCAATTTAAGTCCAAAACACGTTAAACATCTTTCATTTGGAGTTAAATTTTAATTGTAAGTGATTTGGTCCAGGTAGGGGTTAAGTAAGGTGCATTGTGTTTTGCAACATTTTAGCTGTAAATAATAATCCACTCGAAGATTTTCCTTAGAGATTTTTATTTTGCCATGAAAATAACCAGTTACAGGAGTACATGGAGTACAGCACAGGACCTCCATTTTGGCACCCCCAAATTTTGTCAAATTTCATTTTTCCTTTATATTTGTTTACCTTAAAAATTTTGGGTTTCCAGCTTAAAAGGTTAAAAAGTTTGAATTTTGGAGGGCCCGTTTGGGGATATGCGGCACCCCCAATTTTTGTGAGGTTTGGTTTATTTTATCTACCATTTCGAAGATTTAATCCATCTAGCTCCAACAGTTTAAAAATACAAAAGTTTGGCGAGCCCCGTTTAAGGAAGATCCCCAAAGTGGTACTCCCAATTTCGGGCGGACACTAGTCCTCCCTGTTATTTACGATCCTCCAAAGTTTAAATGCCGTGCGTTTAACAGTTTAGAAGTAGATAGCTAGGGAAGAAAACGAAAAAGTAAGAAAAAAGAAAAAAAGTATTCAAGTTGGGATAAATGAACTTAACCAAAAGAAAGCTGGTTGATATTCTGTTCAAAAATCGCAAACCATTTTTTGTCAATATCGGTAATTACCGAGATATTTTGGTTCAAAATTGTCCACTTTTTTCCGATTTTCGGCCGGTAAAATCCCGGTCACGTGACCGTGCGCCCTCAAACTTGGTGTGCTGCAAGCATTCCTCAGCACTCATATTGTGTCCAATTTTCAGCTTCGCACTTTAAGTAGTCTTTGAATTATCAGCTAACTGATGAAGTTTCGATCCAAAAATTTCCGTCTTCTTGTTTTTTGGGGTCTTAATTCACGATCATGTGACCTTGGACCCCCAAAATTGGCTCACATGACGCCTTCATTAATTCTTACATTGAGTCCAAATTTCAGCGTTTTAGGTTTAGCTGTTTGTTAGTTACGAGCAAATCAATCCTCATCTATTAAAATTCACGAACAAAAACAAAGATACTACGCGCTAACGCGCGAAGTCCCAATAAGCATAGCTTTCTTGGTCTTTGCTACTGCCGTTGTCTTTTTTTTGAAAGACTATTTCAATTGCCCTCATCAATTACAAAAGACAACTTTTAATCAGCGAGAATGAACTTGTGCCACTCCTTTCTCCGGTAAAATTTAGAACAAAAAATGAGACTAAAATTTCATAAAAATTCAAAAGCAGCTTGTCTCAAACCAAAATTTACTGGTTTTTAGAGACAAAAATTGATATCCAGCAGAAGCGGAAGTAAACTAAACTTGAAAGTTTTTTTCGAAAAATTTATCGAATTCGGAAACAACCAAAATCAGATGCTAGAAGCGAAATAAATCCACCTCTTTATAACATATCTGTTTAAACTTACCCGTTTCAGGCATGTACCCCAAGGAGCGTTTGGCTGGGGTTTGGAATTTCGTTGGGCAACCCAGCCTGGGAATAAGGGAATGGAAATACAGAAAAGAAGTCGAGATGATCCTTCCACGTGAGTTTTTGGGATGTTTAGGTTAAGCTATCAAAACAGCATGCTTTTCAGAAAACAAAAACATTAAAAATTGGACTACTGTGTGTCATAAATTTATAGAATAGAGCCGTACTTTAATTTAACCACCATCGCATAAATTCTACATCTTCTTTTCGAATAAATGTAATAATGACTTTCTTAGCTTTAGACTTCATTAACATATGTATAATCATTTTGATTCGACTGAATTTTTAAATAAATCCAGAACTTAAATTACAGTACAATATGCTTATGGTTACTTATTGGCGCATAAAAGAAATACCCAAAAATGGTTGCACGACTCCTTAAGGAAGAGAGAGCGAAGTGATGCAACGGTTTTTAGGTCATGCTGTCAAGTACCAACAACTATTCTATGATAAGAGCTACAATGACCAGCTTATGTTTGGTTGACTTGACTTGGAATCGAACGGGAATATATAACGTTTCAAAGCAGCTGAATCTTTCCATTCGCTTAACTGATAGCACTCTCAATAAGCAAAGAAATAAAAATATCTATACAGTAGACACAGACACGGACAGTGTACAGACGTTTGCGAAGAAAGTGTTAATTTTTAAGTGTTTGGGTTCTTTTTGGCTTATAGGCGGTCAGCGCGGAATCCTAAGGAAGTGCCACTAGAACGGTGAATCGGTGAGTGCTTAAAAATATGACTAGCAATTCAAAAAGTTTCTTCCATAAGCAACAAGTTTGAATCTTTTAGGAGGAAAACTTTTTCACGTTACTTGTTTTAAGCAGTCACTGTTCCGGTTTTCGTTCCAAGGCTCCCAAGCTGGTACTCTTTATGGGTAGCCCAGAAAGAACGCAAACGATTTAAGGTTTATCTAAATTTTTATTCTGAAGTTTAATTTGTAAACTTTATCCTCTGCAGAACTCCAGCCATTGCAGGAGCAGCTTTCTCTACGCAAAAAGAATACTTCTATCAACTCGGTGCTTATGATGCAGCAATGAATGGAACAGGAGCCGAGAACTTAGAGCTGTCATTCAGGGTAACTCATTGTTTTCTGAAATTTTAGTAGTGGTGTAAAAAGTCCTCTAAAAGTGTAACCAAGAAAAGTTTTGTTACTTGAACAAAAAACTACCTATTAAAGTAAAGTACAAAGTATTGACCAAAAAATATTTGGGTAAAAGTAAAAAAGTCATTTTAAAAGTACTCAAGTACAAGCAATACTTAAATTGTAGGGGGGACGCGGGGGAACGTATCCCCCCATCAAGATTTGAGCGCTGGATGACCAGATGAAAAAGAGCCCGCCAGCACAAATAACTTCTTCAAATTCCGTCCGAATATAGTCCCAAATTGCGGCGAAGACCTTTTTTTTGGTCTTCACCTATTCCGGAAAAAAAAACACTTCAATTTTCCGAGAAGACCTTTTTTCCTTTTTTTTTTTTGTTTTTTTTTGGTCTTCACCTAATTCTGGGGAAAAACACCTCAATTTCTTTTTTTGGTCCTCATTCCAATTCCGGAGACGGAATTACATAATTTCCACTAAAGTACTTTCGCATGCCAAATGCGTTTAGTTAAGGCTGCGAAAGCGTCCCCCCATGCAAAATTTTACAATTTAAGTACTGAGTAGAAATACTTTTGAAAATATTTAAGCAAAGTAAACAAATTATTTGATCGACAAACTGTAGTGTATGACAATTAGTCGATTACCTTCACATCACTGCCACATAATGATTGGTATACTAGCCCCTCACTCTCTCAAGAAGTCATGAATTATTGATTGATGCAAGTTTTTTGTTATTATATTCAAATCAAAAAGAACAACCGCAAAACTTTGAGATTTGAAAACCCTCAACCTCATGGAAAAACGGGCGATGAAGAAAGAAGAAAAGAAGATGTCACGTAGAATTTACTTGGAATCATTTCATAAAATCTTTCCTAACTTCACTTTGAGAGACAATGAGTTTTAACTCTTTTATTGCCACACAAAACAAAATTGTACTTTTTTTTTAATTTTTGAGACTAATTTCAGAATTCTTCGACTTCTACATTGAAAGATATTTGCATTTCTTTTTTCCGCTATTTGTGGCAATCATGTCATTTTTTTTTTGAATAATTTTTGAATCAACCATTAGGTGTCGCTTGTGTGGGTGCATAAATAATGTTAGGAAAGTAAAATTACTAAGATTGCAAACGTATGGTCTCTAAATCATAAAGTTATGGATTCGAGATATTTGTTTCCTTTCGGGTATATTAGAAATATACCTTCCTTGATCGATTGTAGCGGGCAATCCCTACAAAAAATGGTCTGCAGAATCATAAATGCATAGATTGGAAATATTTTTCTTGTTTGTGGGTGGCACTTTCCGTAATCGATTGCAGTGAACGACGCTACAAATGCGCAAATGTATATTTATTATTTATTTATTTTTCTTTAACTAAAAGTTTTTGGTAATAAAGGCTTAGCACTATTTACTATCTATTTGCAATACGCCTGCCACAAAGCCTAGCTCTTAGGACTACTAGCCCACCATTAGTTAAATAGCCTACCGGTAGATTTTTAAAAGCTGTCAAGTTTAAACTACCAACTGCGTAGAGTTAAAATTCAAAAATTATGGTAAAGTGCCCCTATAATTGAACAAATGCTGGTAAAAAACTAAACCGTTTTGACGTATTTGTGGTTCAAATACAAAACTACATGCTTACTTGCTCTTCTGAATCAAAATATTGCTCAAGAAGCGTTACTTCACGCTAAAAGTAAGCAAGTGAAAGTAAAAATTATCCAAAAACGCAGTTACTTTAAAAGTGCTCGTTACGAACAAGTTTTACTTGAATAGGCTCCTTAAGTAGAATTTCTTTTGTTACTTTACTCTTCTGAATTTTAGCAATTGTTGTCAAGCTTTATTATTGTTATAGGTTGATGAATATTTCTGTGTAGGCGGAGCGCCTAGAACTTCACTGTCTGGTATAGTCGATCTTTTGCTTAAAAGGCAAATTAAATTGTAAATAAAGATTGTATTTATCAGTTAAAAATATAAAATACACCAGCCAGCAGAAATTTATCGAGGGTAACCCGGTTGGCTAAAACACTTTTGTTTCAAATTCGAAAAACAAATTGAATACAGAAAAATTAAAGGCTTCTTGCTCTCACTGTCCAAAAATTAAGAATATTTCACAGAAAATTAATTGGTGATAGAACAGCAGAAAACGTGCTACAGCATATTAAACTGAGCAAAGTTGCGCGTCTTTCGAACACTTCGCCGATTTTACCAGATGCGAGCTAAGTGAAGACGCGCAGGACTTATCTATAAGCAAATTCGAAAAAAAGTGTGCGAAAAGTAAAAATCTAATAACGAGGGTTCGAAACTTAATGAAGTTAAGTAAGTAATCATGCTGCAACAATTGGTCGAGAGGTTACGCGTTCTTCATTGGAGCGGGAGGTCATAGGTTTAAATCTCTGGCTGGTGAAATCGGACAGAGAGTTGCAAACGCTCGCTACCGCCGTGACATCTCGAAAGGAGCTGTGTTGCACGAGTGCAATGACGCAAAGTTGGATCCCGCAAACTCGTTACACGCTTTGACGTATAATGTAGCAGCGAGTATTTAAAGAAAGATTTGAGATTTGACTTGAGATTTTGATAGTAAAATATGAATTATTGTTTTTACGTAAATCATTGGCTACATTCTAAACCAAGTCAATCTTCATTGTACGCACCGTTTTTTGTGTAAGATCCAGTGTACACTTGAAGTACAACCATACAGCAGAAGCATATAAGAGTGTATCCAAATTCAGTTAAGTGGGTTTAGGAATGTATCTTATGTTTATTTTACAAATTTCACTCTGGTTAGATGGTACAACGTTGAGTGTAAATCGTTGCGTCTGTACGCCTGTGATGCACAGCTTTCAGCGAAGCAATATTGAAAAAATGGCTAGTAAAATAGCAGGCGTCCAAATCAAACTTGAAAACGGGCCGACAAGAACGAGCCCAAACCCAAAAGTGATTTGAAGCCAAAATTAGGCCCGAAAAAGCCCGAAAATTAAGTTAAATCTAAAAATGTATACGATTATTGTTCGGAATAAAACTATTCATTGCTGATAAAATGTGACGTAATAGTGATAACCGCGTTGATGCTTAAACAAAGTCGTCATTCAGTCTTGCAAAGTTTTTTTGATTACCCTTTGATAGCATCTAAAAGGCGAAAATAAAGACAATCAAGTACGTATATCAAGCCCGATATTTTGTCACTCTTAAGCCCGAACCCGGCCCGACTTACAACTCTGGTCAAATTGACCACCAGCAGTCTGAAAATTAAGCATATCTCTCGCTTGACTAGCTGTTTATTTCATAGGTTTGGATGTGTGGTGGAAGTCTTGAAATTAATCCTTGCTCCAGGGTTGGCCACGTGGGGCGCAGAAGGAAGCCTCATACTCGCGTGGGTGATTCTGACAAAGAGCTGTGGAACAAAATGATTGTGGCTGAAACCTGGATGGATGAATACAAGTGGATGTTTTATCGAAGAACTCCCAGAGTAAGATAAATAATCTAAAGCAAAAAAGCTTTAATTAATTAATAATTAAAACATTGCTTGAATTCGAGTTAGCTTCCTAAAGTAACTATTACGGTACTTTATTAGTTTTCGAAACACACTTACTGGTTATGCTATATTGTCCAATCTCTCAATTCAAATGCTTTCAAATACTTTATATTAGTTTGATGAATTTGAATTTAGGAACGTATTAAAAAGGAGGAAAGCACGATCGCTCCCGGACCCTCTCAAAACGGACCCTCCCAAATAAGGAACCTACCTGCGAAAGGAGTACTCGCATGCAGGAATCCTAACAAACTCGGCGTGAAAACACGTGAAGGCCAAAACAAACAAAAAAATCTTCAACAGTTTTAGCCCCGTAAATATCGATTGAAAAGTAATGGAAAAGTCCGAAGTAAATGGGAAAGTCTACGTATTTGCTGGCTTTTGTGAGCCTAGCTTCAAGTAGACTACAATCTACCTCGAGCGCGCAGTGCCTCAATTCAACCCAGAGTAAGCGTATATAGATTTTAGTTGCTGGCATATTATATCTTATAACTAACTGTAGAGAAATGCTGTTCATTTATTTAACTGCTGTCACGTTTTATTTTCTCACAGGCAAGAAAAGCTGCTCTCCCAGATGTGAGCGAAAGAAGATCATTAATTTCTAGTCTCCAGTGCGGGAACTTTCAGTGGTACATATCTAACGTTTATCCTGATCTGTACGTTGTTCCATACAACGAGATTGTTCTTCATGGTGAGGTGTGTATTCTCTAGCTTTTCTGAGCACTTGTTTCTGTAAGAACAATTTCACAGAAGATGAGGCTCATTTTTTCTCAAACTTAAAGAGCAAATTAAAAACAATACCAGCCGCAACATGAAAAGGTGAATTTAAAACACGGACTGGGTTCATTGCATTTGAGCGCAATCAACGAAGTTTCCTGGCCTTTTTTACATTTCCGTTGTTGATTTGTCGAACGCTGATCAATGATCATGATCTATGGCACAAAACAACTTTACCAAAGCGAAAATAAGATTGTCATTTGATTCTTTAAGTTAAGAACAAATTAAAACAAACAAGGAGAGAAATTTATGGAAATTTAAGAACAGCCAGTCTCAACCCAAAATATAATGTGGAAACGTGTATGGCGCAAAAAAGCTGTCAACTTTGTCATGCTAAAATTAAGTGCTAAACATCAGGAAAATTAATTTAATTTGGATCAAAATTTTATTTCAACCTTTTGTTGCATTATTAATTTGCTGAATTTAGCCACTTGTTTGAGCAGTAACGCGGTTTGTCTCTGGAACGGAGTTTTGAGGTTCAAATCTCGGGCCAGTCAAATCGAACACCAGGCGCGTAGACAGAAATCTGCAGTAGGGGGCTATGTTGGGGGTATTGGGGGCCAAGCGCTCAGCCGCCGGAGGCCATTGGGGTCTGATGGCTCCAGAGACTGGAGGGTTAGGGCAACAGAGCTCAAAGATTTAGCAATTTTTTTTGCAAAATTAACTTAGTTTGACGCCTATTTTAATAAAAATTAATGCTTCTAAAGCGTGGCATAAAAATTAGCAGACCTAAAACATGATTAAATTGACTGCGCAAATGGGTTATGAGAGCGTTAGCAAATGGTAAAATTTCAGCTCTTTTATTACAAGCTAGTCAATCAATCATAAAATAAAAAAAAATCTTACAAGTTTTTACTCAATTCGTCTGTACTTGAAAGAAAAAATAATTTAATGGAATGGGCTAATGGAACGAGATTTGAGAGAAGTGATTGATATTAAGCTACATCAAACACTAAATAGTTCCCCTTCCACACAACGATCTCAAGCGATCACATTTTATAGCTTATTTTCAGCCATTTTTTCAAATTTTTTACTATTTGTAAGCTTTATTTTTGACAAATATTAGCATCCCCCTCCCCTTAGTGAATGCTTCAAAAGTAGCTTTAAATCAGTTTAGAGTCCATATCACTGTAAAAGATTGCCTGAGAAGTCCCAAAAGCGTGGTATTTCCTTATTGTCCATTTTGGTCCATCAGCCAATGAGAGAATGGACTGTAGCCCCCCCCCCCTAGCTACCCTACTGTCAAACACTGTGTTGCTAAAGGCTCGCCAGTGCTGCAATATTTCTTTGAAAGAAGCTGTATTGCGAGGGTGCAATGACGCAGAGATGGGCCCCCAAAAACTCGTCACACGCTCCGGCAATACATCAAGTAGGCCTACGATAGAAGATTTGATAATTTTTAGTTTTGGTAAAATTCAAACTTTTAGGACTTCAAAGCGACTTCAATCTTTTCTTAAACAAACAATTGTTTGATGAAATTAATGCAGTAAACTTTTTTCGAAAATTTAGATTCGATCTTCCTTGCACGATTTATACTGCCTCGACTCAAACAACATCCACGGGAATCCTGGATCTGTAATTGATGTTGGGAGGTGTACTGGACTCGGAAAAGGACAGGTAAATTCAAAGAAAAATGAGAAAATGTGTTGAAACGTATTTTCAAAACCTTAACATCCAAATCTAGAAATATCAAGCGACAATCAAAACACAATTTGCTTTTATATTCAAGGAAACATATCAACTTCAGAGAGTGTAATTTGAATTTATCTTGGTGAATGTAATTATAGTACACCTAAAACGTCAATCCTCAAAGTAGCTTAGAGAGATGATTAGTCTACAGTATAATCGTCTATATAAGTATCTAGCATGTTTTTTTTGCCTCGCTGCATATTTTTGTTTAGTTAGGTGTATCTTAGGTTTAAAAATTTTCGATTGCGATTGCTTAGATTCTACTTGTGCGATATTGTTTCGTTCAGCAACTATACTATAATGACAGCAGTAACCGAAGTTAATATTCATAGATTGCTATATTTTAGGCAGATGATTGCGTTCCGATTTATTAACTCATGCTTAACTAGGTGTGGACTCCGGGATTACACATTCAATTTATCTTGAATTGAAAAACGTAAATATTCGTCACATATCACAAAACATTTAATTCTTTTCAGTATTATGAAATAACTGAATTAGGGGAGATCCGACAAAACACAATCGCGGAGTTATGCTTGGCCGGTAGAGGGACGGAAGTATGGACAGAAAAGTGCAGATATCCTTGGCATGACGTCCCGGACTCGCAAAAGTGGTTTATTTTACCGGTAGGTGAATTAACCGCTAAACTTTGCTGCAAATT
Organism: Trididemnum nubilum; assembly: GCA_963965965.1. Classification (NCBI taxonomy): domain Eukaryota; kingdom Metazoa; phylum Chordata; class Ascidiacea; order Aplousobranchia; family Didemnidae; genus Trididemnum; species Trididemnum nubilum. Next base: position 21,687,898 of record OZ014486.1, read on the forward strand.
GCCACGTTACGTTAGAGCGGATTCAAATCGCATAAATTACATTTTCGCAATGCTACACGCGCCTTCGTAAGAGGTTGATGACGTCACTTGCAAAGTCCGCCAAAACGCTTGCGAAGGTTGGCAAGTGTTGCTTTGCATTGCGTTGTAGGTGGAAACGCACCTTTAAGGCGGGTTCACACGGAAACCGTCAACGTTACCGTTTCGTCGCTGTTACGTCTATCGTCAAGGTGTTTCACACAAAGTATTTTTACGGTGACGGAAGTGATTTCTTGATTTGTTACGTTTTAACGTTGGGTTAAAATCATTTTAACTTTCCGTAAATAACGTAACTGACGGAAGAAATTTTGAGGTATTTTTTTGTCGGTAGGGACAAACTTGGAGCCACAAAAACTAAAAATTTTGAAAAATAATTGATTTTAGTAGAAAAATAGCTTTTAGCAGACTAGGTTAAGTGCTTGGGGCTGTAAGTAGTAGGCTAAGTTTAGTCACGTTCCGGTACTATGTAGTATAGCGAGAGTAAGTTATAATCCTAGTAACGGGAGACGGGAGAGTAAATTATAATTCTCAAACTTTTCAATCCAAGGACATCGACGTCTATACAAAGTAGCGCTTTACCATTGGCTTTAATGTGATTGTATACTTTGGAGGTATCAGAAACATATTAATTTGATTTTGATTTCAAGGACCACGAATTCGTAAAAAATTTGTTTTAACTCAACAAAATAAATTATTGCAAAACCTGAAACGGCAGCAGCGCCTGTTTTGCCGAAAACAGCGCCTTATGTGGTCGAATTATCTTACTGCTCTGACTTTATTACAATCTAGTATTTTATTGTGCTTTGAAACCAAACCGGATTTCTTTTAAATTTGTTAAAAGATTTTTTATTCGTCCTTAGTTCTCAGCAAAAACTAATTAACTACAAAACTACAGCATAAAAAAAATACTGCAGTTTAGAAAAACAAAAAAATTAAGAAACTTTCACACCTTTACATTTCATAAGGATGGGCACATCTATCATCCGGCATCGAATCTCTGTCTCACTGCAAACTTGCGACGTCTTAGCGCAACATTATTGAAATGTATCAAGCAAAGTAGCAATCAAGTCTGGAGGTTTGGCGAACGCGATGGCTACAAAGAAGGTGAGCGCTAGTGTTTTCCGTGTAGTCTTTATCAAACTGGTTCAGTTTTATGCCACGATTTGTAAAAACTAGTGTATTATATTCTGTGTTGTAAGTTTTGCTTATTATTAAGAGTTTAAAAGGTTCGTAACGCTAACGATTCGTTGAAAATGATTTCCGACAGCAGTTTTTGAAACTGACAGATAAAAATTTTTTAAATCCAGCCTTAGTGTTTGGCCATTGGGCAATGCTTACACAAAATCATAAATTTTGATTGTTTTTAACCACCACTTTGCTGAGCAAATGCCTCTGTTGTTTCAACGGCTAGTTGTGCATCTTTTCGCAAGATAAGTGGATAGCTTCAGAAGTAAAGACACACAGATGGGCTTTACCAAAAAGCGTTACCCGCCAGTAGAGTGCGATGCAGTAAGTTTATGAAAGCTTTATTTGATTTTTCAGTGCATCAAGACTCGAGCATTGACTATGAACTCGGAATCCTTCGCAACAACAGTGATATCAAACCTATTTAAAACATCTGTTCTTTCTTTTTACGGGTCTTCTTTTTTGGCCTGATTTTCGGTTTTGATCTTCAAATGCTCTTTTTCTTTATTTTTTGTTTTTCTGTACCTATTTTTTTAAGACGAAACGAAAAAAAGGCGCCAGAAAATGAACATAAAATAGGGTTCATTTCATTTTCATTTTGCAAATTTGAATTTGATGATGGCTGCGTGGTTACTTTCGTGTTTTAAACCTTGCCATAAATCTCATTGAATTTTGTTGTCTTATTCCATGTCTGTTTATTTGGAATTGAAAGCAAAGCAATCCACATTCGACCATTCGATTTACATCACAATTCAGCATGAACTGTGGTTAGAACCTTCCTAGAACTTATTTGGGTTATGTTCCATTATCCCTTAATATTGTATCGGCAAGTTCGTAGCTTAGGCTACAAAGGCGTAGCCAAGGGAGGGGGAGCAAAGAACCCGCCCCCACCCCCAATTAAAAAGCCATTGATGATAAAAAAAATGATGACAACAAAGCCTATTGTTTCTTCAGTTCCAGTTTCTTTTAGCATTTACGCCTACACCGGCATAATATTTATATTTGCAATAATATTAATACTGACGACCAGGGGGCCCGTGTAAAGGCTTAATGCAATTTTTTGCCAACCAATTTAAATGCAGGGTTTTTGTTCTAAAAGTTGCAACCTCAGGACCTCATCTAACTTTTTTATAAACTTTGCAATAACGTGATTAGCAACCATGACTTGTACCAACTTGAAATAATTATCCACCTCGCCCGTTTTTACGAACATTAGCTTTTGAAAACAAAAATTAGCGTAGGGAAAAATTAATGCTTACTGAACAAACACTTGAAGACGATAACGGATTTAAGAAGCGAGCCATTGTAGCATTTTCATTCGTGGCGCAATGCTAATAAAAACACGCAAAACTCATTAAAATCAGTGTAATTGCACTAATTAAGTCAGATTTCACATTATATTTGGCGCAGCAAAACAAAATTTTTGCTGCCTTGAAATCATCCAACTTAAAATCACACGTCATTCAAAATAGAAAAAGCTAGCTATATTTCATATCCCAATTACGTTTAGGGGGTGCCACGTCTTTTTCATTTTGTTCATTTCATGAAAACCTAAAAAAATCTGCAACACGCTGTAGAAATAAATTGAGCCCTGCAGCTGTTTTTGTTTTTTTTTTTGCACCACTAAACAACACGTCTTTTACATAAAAAATGAACAAAAATAGTCTTAGAATTGAGATATTTTTATTAAATTATTCAAACATTGTTTAAGCTCTGGAGGCTCAGTTTCGCGTATCCTTTTAATTGTCTTAGGCTGCAATTTACTCCCAATCTCCGCGGCGGATGAGAGGTCTGCTCTCATCTTGTAATCCATCTTTACTGCATGCCACCTTTAAACCTCCTGCCTGCGCCATGACTTGACGAACATGACTGCTAAATCTGGTTATTTTGATGACAAAACAAAAAATTTTAAGGCAATATTATTGCTAAATATATTGCATGAGGCAATGTACCTTGCTTTCCACCACCTGGTCCAAGTTACTTTAAAAAATTCGACCTAAAAATGCAAGGTTTTAAAGTGTTTTGGATTTGACCTGTAAGTAAAGAGATGGAGGACTGAACTAGGGTTACCATATTTCCATTACCAAAAAGGAGGACACCTTTTCAATGAAATTTATTAGCAACTAGTTGTTCTGCATCGCCTATACGGCAAAAGACAAACGAAGGCAACAATTATTTTAGCTTTTGGTCAAAGTGTTATTATCACTAACGTACGCAGGATTTTAGAAAGGGGGGAGGGCGGGGCAGGAAATTTGAGAAAAATGAAGACCAAAAGAAAAAAGTCTTCACTCAGATTTAGTCCGTTTTTTTGCCCAAATTTACGTCATTAACACCCCTGACTGTTTTAGAGTAACTTGGTAAGACGTAAGCTATAGAGCATGTACGAGATATAAGCCTACTTTTAATGATCTAACTGGTGATATATTTATACACTAAAAGGCTGCGTGAGGGGACATGTTTTATCTGTTCAAAATGCCGAAATGGAGGACAATTGGGCATTTTTTAACGTCCTCGGAGGATAAATTATTTTTCATGAAAAAGGAGAACATGTCCTCCAAAAAGAGGACGTATGGTAACCCTAAACTGAACGATTTAAGTTTTTCAGTTGTTGGCTTCCAAATCTTATGAATTTAGTTCTTTCAAATGGCTATAAAAACGTGTAAAATGTAATGTAAATGGCATTAAAACAGCTATTTTTTCAAAAAAAAAAAATAATAATAATAACAAAAAAGTTGCTCAGCCGCTGCATCAGGGCTTTAACTCCAGACTACCAAAACCTCCGGCGGCTGGGGCTCCGCCCCAGACCTCTGTCTGTAATGCGTTTGAGTTACACTAGTTTGCCTCACCACGCTTCCCAATTTAGACATTTAAAAAAAAGCATTTTAACGTTTGGTGTAAGTCCCACCCCCTTTAGCAAAATCCTGGTTACTCGTCTATCCCAAGCCCCAGCTTCTGATCTTCCATTCTACGGTATCTTTGTCCCACAAGGTCCCTCCTTTCAAAAATTTATGATGATGTCATTGCAAGCGATTTGAGTTTAGGCTCACTCTCATCAAAATCCTGGCTACGCTTCTGTTAGCCTATTATAGTTCATTAGAACACAAAGTATGCTGCTGAGTGCTGAATGATTGATTGGTCAGTTCAGATGCCTAATAAAAGAGAAAGGACTTTCAGATGTAAATCTGCATTGTAATTGCCAATTATGGTATGCGTTTTTTAGTCAACCGTTATAAATTGCCTTAAAAACAAATCACATAGTCTAATCGTCGGTTTACGACTGTATTTCTTGCAATAAATCAAACATTATACAGCATTATCATTCTTGCCGTTTCATGCTACACTTTTTTATAAGGACAACTTTTGAGAACAGGAAGCTCAGTTTTGCTCAAATATAAGAATAAATTGAAAGCAATGCCAGCTGGCCCAAATATGCGCCACATATTTTGAGGCAATCAGCAGAGTTTTTTGTCATTTTCTATTGTGATCAGTGGTCGAATGGATAGAGCGTATTCTACTGAAACGGTAGACCTGTATTCGATTTATAGTCGGGTCAAACCAAAAGCTATCAACCTTGGTATCAGTGCCGTTGCTACGGGGGGACCATGAGGGGCCGTGCCCCCTAACGGCTGCTTGTGGCCCTCCCCATTTTGGTTTCCTCAAAATACTGTTTTTGAAACATAACGTAACGACAAGACAACAGACAATAATGGAAAAAGAAATAATAACCTTCAAACACAATATTTTCGTTTGACGTTTTCTCAATTTTTTGTGAAGTTGCAGGCAACCTGTACGTGAATGTGACGCTATATAATCCGTCTTATTAACACACCAAGTAGCATAGCCAAGGGGGCGGGGGGCTATAGCCCCTCCCCCCCATTAGCATGTCGACCAAAATGCAGAATGAGAAAAACACTACGTTTTTAGCACTTCTGAGACTGTTTTATGCCCTGGAGTGGACTAAATAGTAATTTAAAACATTTTTTGAAACAAATATTCAAAGGGGGGAGGGCTAATTTTCAAAAATAGAACCAACAAATAAACAAAAACTTTAAAAAATGGTCAAAAACAAGCAATCAAATTTGATCGCAAGTGTAAAATTGCTAAACATAGGTGTCATCAACAAACGTACAATAAACTAAGGAATAGGGGGGGGGGGGGGGGCTATTCCGTATTAGTTAATTACCAAAAATTTTTCTCAAATGTTTTTTCATTAGCCCCCCCCCCCCCCCAATTATTTTTGTTTATAAACTGTATACAAAATAGATTACTCCGTATGAGTTTTATTGAACTATTACATTTTATAATTTACCAACATTTAAATAGGAGAACTAAAATTTTATCATTCGCCACCTCCCAAATAGCCCCGTTTATGCAACCAGTTTAATCATGTTTGCATTGCCAATTTCTAAGACACGTTTTAAAAGCATTATTTTTTTTATCAAAATCGCCCTAAAATTTAGTTATTTTTGCAAAATAACGCAAAATTTTCGAGCGCTGGGGGCTTTGCCCTCAAACCCCCAGACCCCCAAAACAGCCCGTCCTCATTGCAAATTTCTGGCTACGCGCCTGAACACGCCTTTACGGATGTGTCGCAAAAGAGAGATGTAAGCATGAAGAATTGTTGCGGGTTCTTCGTTAGTGATTATGGCGTGAAACAATACGTAAAAATTTTTTTTTCGAAGACAAGCTGTTTTTGATTTTTAGAGCACACTCAAAATTTTAGGTCGCAGTCAGTGAAGCAACCAGGGTGAAGAGGCTTAAGACCCTTAGCCAAGACACTTAGAAAATTTAAGCTCAAAATACGAGCGTTCAAACGTATTTTAGACTTGACCTAAAGTAAGGGGGTCTGAAGAGGCTATAGGCAATTTTTTTCGTTCAAATGACTTCTGAATTTTAGCAATTTAGTTATTCATATGGCTCCGAAAAGTGTGAAATGTGATTAAAATGGCGTTAAAATTGCTATTTTTTGCTGCAAAAGTACAAAACTTGCCCAGCAGCTAGAGGCTCCGCCCCTCAGTCCCCCATCTGTGATGCGATTGAGTTGCATCAACTTGTTTAGCAAGAGGCCTAAATTAAACAATTTTTGTGCAAAAAAAAAGGTACTTTTGGTTCAGCCCTCTTAGCAAAATCCTGGTTGCGTGACTGGTAGCATTCACTGCTGCAAGTCGATTTTTCAAGCAAATATGGGCCGCAGACGAAACGAGCCAAGAAAAGATACCGGCCTTATACGTTTCTGTTTTTAGACATGAATAGAGAATTTTAAAAATTGAGCATAATTTGTAGCCGTACAAGATCTGAAGATCAATTTTTATATGCAAAAGTTCAGTCTATTTTAGTGCCCTCCACTTTCGTCCAGTGCCCCCTCACTTCGTTTGCTCTGGCGAACGCACTGCTTGGTATTCACAGCTTCCTTGCTTGATGTCCATCAATTAAAGAAACAGTGTAAAGCCTACGCCGTGTGTGGTAGACAGGAGGGCAGGTGGCAGCTTGACTCGAAGCCTGAAAGGTCCCTTCGCTGTCTTCTGGTCAAGGCAACTTGGTGAATAAAATGCAATTGCAATTACATAAAGATAAGTGTATATTGCACCTAATTGATTTGTCTTACAATAGTAATGTATAATAGCACCAAACACAGATAATAGCAAACTAGATAAACTAGATATCTGTATATTGCTTTACAGATATCTACATAAACTAGATATCTGTATAGCAAAGTAGATATCTGTATACCAAAGACAGATAATAGCACATTAGATAAAACAATAACGTCTTAAAGTTTTAATCAACTACCAAAATTAAAAAAATATTCAAACTCAATTATTAAGTGCTTCCAGTTTACTATGCTTTTTACAACAATATATTGAAAAATAATCGAACCAGCAATGGTAACGCGATGCTTTGGGAGCGCAACGCGTAGCATAAATAACACGAAATTGAATCTGAATGATCTTTACTCAAAGAAATGACATTTATTAACCAATCAACGTACCGAAATGTATTGCAAACAATAAAAACAAATTACGTAGAATCGCATGATAAGAAATATCAATCTGGTGAAAGACAGACAGCAAAGCACCATAAAAATAATTTTACGAAGAAAAATAATTTGCCATTTCGTGAAGGTTAGATTTTTGTCTTCGAGAAAACAACACGTAAAATATGCTTAACTTGGTCAACTTCTACAAAAAAAATTGTCAGTGATTAATCCCTTGTGACAAGAATTAAAGCAACATTAGTGCAAGTCCCAATAAGCTAACGGTAGTTATTGATAAAGTGATAGTTTGCGTTGTCTTGGTCAATCTTTTTTAATTTACCACTATAGACGCATTTTGTGTCACGCGTGTGTTGCTTTATGTTACCAGAAACTACTGTCATCATCGCGTTTGCCTAGCAAAAATGCCGAAAATCTTTATGTCATTGTAGTCTGACCCCAATTTTCTGCAACACTGATAATTAGGACAAGTTTTTGTTGCGCTAAAATTCTGAAAAAAATTGCCTTTATATTTATCAAAAGTGCACTAAAAAGTTGCATTTATTTCTAACGAAAGTTGCAGCATAAAGTTAGATTTAGGCCGATGCACAACGATTTTAAACAACATCGGTGGATCCGTGAGAGCTCCAGAGCAGAAGTTGGAGCCAGACCTTTTCTGCAATGGCTGTGCAGCCCTGGTTCTGACACTATGGCACTAGTCAAGGCCTGCGAGAGGGGGGTTCAGGGGGTACATCGTACCCGGGCTCGAGCCTAGGGGGCCCCGGGCTCAAGGGGCCCGTAAGAGTTCAGGTTTCCGTGTTAAGTTTTGCTATCGCATCATAGCAGCGTATTCAAACTTGCCTACAGCGAAAATATCAGTCAGCCTATTCAGTACTAGTAATTGGTCGCTATTTTTGCTACACAGCCTTTAGGATATCCAATAGTGGCCGATTTGATTTAAAACAGAGGAAAATGTATCCAAAATCATACACTTGCACCGAAATTAACGTTTTGTTACATTTCTCTGACTTGAGAGCCCTAATTCTACCGTATAACAATGCACGAGGGCCCACATTTCCAAAGATCCAAAAGCATTTCAACCTCAGAGAGCGGAGTCAAAATTGACATACTATATTGCTATCATTAAGTATCTCACTCTATCTGTATGAGTTTAATAGGTATTTGGGTTTGTGAAGTCTATGATTGCAGATGACTTCTTAAAACTTTTATCAATAAAATATTTGGATTTGTAATATTAAAGTCATTATATTGTATAATATCGTGTCAATGTCATCAATCATCATCCCCCCCCCTTCACATACTTTCTTTCATGTATATCACGTTTTCTGCTTGTCAATTTAAGTAAGTTTGGTGCTGGGATGTTGATCAAATGCTGTATTTTACTTTCGAGAAACATAAAAAATGCTAAAGCTTCCGGGGCTCTGCCCCGGACCCCGCTGGGGGAGCTCACAGCGCTCCCCCAGACCTCCTAGCTGGATTTAAACCAATTTTATGTCTAGTTGTGTTTTTCATAGGTTCTAACTGTATGCGAATGTCGTTATCTCCTCACTTTTAAATGAAAATCTACAGCCATCGGACAAAAAATGATTCAACGGCATGGGCCCCGATAAGGCTTGGGGAGCCCAATAAGATTTAGGGCCCCGGTATCGACCTTTGTACCCCTTGGAAAATTTTGTCTCTGAGGCCCTGGCACTAGTACTTTTATGGTTGTAGCTAAACTTTTCTAATGCAGACCAACTGTTGCATCTTAGATAATATTGAAACTCCGCCAATATCTTTCACAAAGCTCGTTGTTATACAATAAAATAAGAACGCTAGAATTAAACTGAAATACTATAGTAGTTTTAAAGCATAAAGCATATCAGTAGTTCATTCTGTTTAAATCGTTTTCTACGTAAAGTCTGAGTATTTCGGAAGCTGTAAAAAAAATTGCAAAAACTTGCCCCTCTGATAATGTATGTATACCTTATGTATTACAGTACTTGTTGGTATTTTTTAAATCAAATGTTTGCATCTAATGTACACTGTCAAGATTAATAATAATAAACAGGCACATCTGACTCTATATTGTGTTTCAAGATTTTCAAAAAAAGAAAACACTTTAACTGCAATTTACTCAAAACGACTGCCATTAGGGATAGAATACGTTAGCTCTAAGTCCTTGGCCACGGAGTGCTTATGCGGGATGGAATAAGTTCACAAATTCCTGGTAGAGAACTCTGGCGTGACATTCTTAAACGTCTTGAAACAAACCACTAAGTTGCTGCAGTTATTCAACCAAAAGCTCATACAGAAGAACAAAGCGTCGACCAAAAGAGCCAACAATAAACTCTTTTTGGGAAACACTGAATATACATTTAAACAAAAGTGGTAATACAAACATAATGGCAGTAGAAATCATTTCGCAGATGAAAAGATGGGTGAAAAATTGAAAAATGCGTGCAAAAACTCGAAAAATAATCTACTTTAAACCAAAATATCAGATATGTTTTTTTACAAGAAACAGTAAATTTGGAGTTGAGGCTGGCTGTTTTTAGATTTTCACGTTTTTCGACCTTTTTTGTTTTTAATTTGTTCTTAAGTTTATTGAAGAATAAACTAACCCATATAGTATTTGTTCTTCTACGCATGGTTAAAATTTAAAAGTTGTCGGTTGTTTTAGATAAGAGCTACTGTTAGACAAACCAACAACGCAATTGAAAAAAGACAGCAGAAAGCTAGCCATGTTCTTAATTATTATTTTTATGCTGAGCCTGTCATTGTTCTTAATTGTTCTCAAATTTTGTGCAAAAGTAAACCTCAAGTTTTCATAAAATTACCCTTATGAAAAAAATCGAAACTTTCTTTGTGACACCGGCAATATTTGTCTATTGAAATGTTATTCAATGTTGAAAAGTTATATGCAATATTATTCACCTCGATACAGCAGTCATGCATTCGGTAGCAAAAAAACTAACAGAAAGCGCAAGGCTAAGACCTATGCTATTGTTGTGCACACCAAAACATTGATATGTATACGGTGGAGAGGAGAAAGCGAAACGACCATGCGGTCCACTAGTCTACTGCCACCTCTGATAGTTCACTTAACGCAAACTTCAGACTAAAATTAAGCAACGAATTGAAAATACAGAAATCAAAACACGCTCATACACTAAATTATAGATAAAGCAGGAAAAAAATACATTCGTAGAACAAACGAAACAATCATCGTATCTGAGCTAAGCCGAATAGAGCTGTCAAGAGAGCCTAAGTCTATTGTTTCGATTTTTGATCTGCAGAAACAGCGGAAGTTGCCAGATAAAGACACGAACAACGAGGTATGCTTAGCTGTGTATGCGAGTAAACAGTGCACAAATATCAATTAAAATGATAAATCTGTAAGTTATCCATACATAGCGTGGAGATAAGGACCGCAATTAGTGCGTTTAACAATTATTAATCTACACTGCTTATACCCGGTTAGGTCTTGTTTCCACCAAATATTTTTCAAATGTTTCGCCGTACAGAAATTTAGAGTGAAAGTTATTCGAAATTCTCCAACAATTTTAGGGTGAAGCTGAATATAAATTCTACAAAATTGCAACAGAATTTCAGACAACGGCAAAAAATTTGGGACATTTTTGGCGTAGACAAAGCCTTGAAGCTTTGTTGGTATGAAACATTGCTTTTTTAGATATTTAAAAGTCTTTAAAACAAACAAACACCTACGACTATACGACACCAGCAAGTGATTAAGATCTCCACCTAAACTAGAATTCCTAAAAAAATTGTTTTCGTAAAAAAAAGCAAGAACAAAAATAAACAAAAAATCAGCAAAAACTTAAAAACAGAAAAGTGCTAAAAAACACAGACACAGAAAAAAAAACTATTTTCTTTTTCATACACAGAAAAAAACAATTCCCTATTTTACTCGTAGAGTGGGCGTTTTTGATACCGCTCTGTTTTTTGCGATAAATCCCTTCAGAAAAAAGATTTTTGTTTCGAATTAACGTGACTTGAGTTAAAACTCATAGCAAATAATTTAGGAAAATTTGAAGTTGCTCAGGTAACGGAAAGTTTCCCGAGTTTGAGGTTTTCTGAAATCACTTTCCGAAATTTGAACACTTTTTGGCCAATACTTAACTTAAATGTCGTCATAAGACGTATTTGTGACATAACTAACTTGACTTAGGCATTTTATGATTCAGTATCAAAAAACAAACCTAGGTACAAAATTAGAATTGCCTATGACGTTATCGCAAAGATGAAGTCAATTTTTAAAAACATGGCCGTGACGTAACAATCATGACGTCATCGACTTCAAACCAATTTCTCGAACAAATTTTGGTAAACACCAACCCGCATGCGAACTTTGGTGCTCCCATCACTTTTGGTTTAGAAGTTAGATAGAGGCATTTTTGAAAATTGAAGTTAGATAGGAGCAAAAAAACTAGCAGAAAGCGCAAGGCTAAGACCTATGCTATTGTTGTGCACACCAAAACATTGATATGTATACCGTGGAGAGGAGAAAGCGAAACGACCATGCGGTCCACTAGTCTACTGCCACCTCTAATAGTTCACTTAACGCAATCTTCAGACTAAAATTAAGCAACGAATTGAAAATACAGAAATCAAAACACGCTCATACACTAAATTATAGATAAAGCAGGAAAAAATACATTCGTAGAACAACCGAAACAATCATCGTATCTGAGCTAAGCCGAATAGAGCTGTCAAGAGAGCCTAAGTCTATTGTTTCGATTTTTGATCTGCAGAAACAGCGGAAGTTGCCAGATAAAGACACGAACAACAAGGTATGCTTAGCTGTGTATGCGAGTAAACAGTGCACAAATATCAATTAAAATGATAAATCTATCAGTTATCCATACATAGCGTGGAGATAAGGACCGCAATTAGTGCGTTTAACAATTATTGATCTACACTGCTTATACCCGGTTAGGTCTTGTTTCCACCAAATATTTTTCAAATGTTTCGCCGTACAGAAATTTAGAGTGAAAGTTATTCGAAATTCTCCAACAATTTTAGGGTGAAGCTGAATATAAATTCTACAAAATTGCAACAGAATTTCAGACAACGGCAAAAAATTTGGGACATTTTTGGCGTAGACAAAGCCTTGAAGCTTTGTTGGTATGAAACATTGCTTTTTTAGATATTTAAAAGTCTTTAAAACAAACAAACACCTACGACTATACGACACCAGCAAGTGTTGCAAAGCTTCACATGATACAGCTTTTGATTGTTTTGCTTTTTCAGCTTGCAAACATTGATTTTTTGAAGAAGAAACTGCTCGATTTAACACAAAACAAGAATTAAAACCCTCCAATCAAGTGACTTGGATGAAATCAAAAAACAACAACATCGCTTTGGGAGACTCAACAAGTCGCGGGACATCACTGCAGGACTAGACCACGCGCAAATACAATAGTATAGCATTCAATTACCGATTAAAGTTTTAAACTGCATCGTATAAATCAGGTCTGCTTTTTCAATGTTGACAGAAAAGCATTGTTATCTTACGTTGAGTTTTTTATAACCTTATTAGATCTTGATAAGCAAAATAGAGCTAGGTAATACCAGCAGCAGTACAAGAAGTCAAACATTCAGCAGAAGCAACAGCGTATTCCGTTTCTTGCAGTCAGCAGTCTCAAATACGACCACGAATAAAACGCATATCGTGTAAACATACTCGGCAATTATTGTTGCATATTTCCGGTAAAAATTTTTAAATAAACTTACTTCTTTAATTAAAAAGCTGTGTGCCGTATTAGCAGCAAGTGATTAAGATCTCCACCTAAACTAGAATTCCTAAAAAAATTGTTTTCGTAAAAAAAAGCAAGAACAAAATAAACAAAAAATCAGCAAAAACTTAAAAACAGAAAAGTGCTAAAAAACACAGACACAGAAAAAAAAACTATTTTCTTTTTCATACACAGAAAAAAACTATTCCCTATTTTACTCGTAGAGTGGGCGTTTTTGATACCGCTCTGTTTTTTGCGATAAATCCCTTCAGAAAAAAGATTTTTGTTTCGAATTAACGTGACTTGAGTTAAAACTCATAGCAAATAATTTAGGAAAATTTGAAGTTGCTCAGGTAACGGAAAGTTTCCCGAGTTTGAGGTTTTCTGAAATCACTTTCCGAAATTTGAACACTTTTTGGCCAATACTTAACTTAAATGTCGTCATAAGACGTATTTGTGACATAACTAACTTGACTTAGGCATTTTATGATTCAGTATCAAAAAACAAACCTAGGTACAAAATTAGAATTGCCTATGACGTTATCGCAAAGATGAAGTCAATTTTTAAAAACATGGCCGTGACGTAACAATCATGACGTCATCGACTTCAAACCAATTTCTCGAACAAATTTTGGTAAACACCAACCCGCATGCGAACTTTGGTGCTCCCATCACTTTTGGTTTAGAAGTTAGATAGAGGCATTTTTGAAAATTGAAGTTAGATAGGAGCAAAAAAACTAGCAGAAAGCGCAAGGCTAAGACCTATGCTATTGTTGTGCACACCAAAACATTGATATGTATACCGTGGAGAGGAGAAAGCGAAACGACCATGCGGTCCACTAGTCTACTGCCATCTCTAATAGTTCACTTAACGCAATCTTCAGACTAAAATTAAGCAACGAATTGAAAATACAGAAATCAAAACACGCTCATACACTAAATTATAGATAAAGCAGGAAAAAAATACATTCGTAGAACAACCGAAACAATCATCGTATCTGAGCTAAGCCGAATAGAGCTGTCAAGAGAGCCTAAGTCTATTGTTTCGATTTTTGATCTGCAGAAACAGCGGAAGTTGCCAGATAAAGACACGAACAACGAGGTATGCTTAGCTGTGTATGCGAGTAAACAGTGCACTAATATAAGACTGTTTGCTGATGATACCTGTTTAATTGTAGAAGATAAAAATATAAATGATCTTCATAAAAAAATTACGACTGAAATTACTTCACTAGATAAGTGGATGATAGCTAACAAACTTACTCTTAATTTATCAAAATCAAATTTGATATTAATAACAACCAAAAAGTCGAGGTCATAGAACTAACTCATCTTTGATTTCGTCCCCATTTGTTTCTAATCTTCCTTCTTTCAGCATGTCAAAATACTTGGGTCTTATCTTTGATAATTCCTTGTCTTTTGAACCTCACATTAACAACTTGGCCCGCAAGCTATCTAAAGCAGTAGGAATCCTTTCAAAAGTTAAAGTGTATTTAAACACATCGGCCTTATGTAGTTTATACTATGCCTTATTTCACTGTCATATTCAATACGGGATAATCACTTGGAGCTCAACTTATAAAACGTACCTCAAGAAATTAGTTACTCTTCGAAACAAAGCAGTAAAAATTGTAGGTAATGGAACATGGAATGATAGATCAACTCCATATTATGCAAAACTTAAAATTCTTAAATTACAAGACTTAGTTAAACTAGAAACTGCAGCTTTTGTTTACAACTATAAATCGGGACAACTTCCATCTACTTTTCGAAATTATTTTACAGCGCTTAATTATATTCATGTTAAAACTACCAGAGCTACCGCCTTACATAATTTTTTTGTACCTTTTTTTAAAACTCTTAAACTTCAAAGGTCTATTAAATATCAAGGTCCAAAAATATGGAACTCACTAGACCTTGAAATTAAAAATTCTAAATCTCTAAAAGCATTTAAATCTAGACTGAAAAATTTATTGCTAGCAAGTTACCACAGTTGAATTGGAATGACTATAAAATTTGTGTTCTGTCTGTCCATAAAATTTGTCGTGTTAATATTTAACTACTTGCTTTTTATCCAACAAGATGTTTATGTATGTGAATCATTTTAATTGACTTAAACTGTGTGTGTTATTGTGCCTTGCAATTGCACCACTTTCTAATGTAAATAGAACTTTTTTTTTGCTTTTTTGCTTGTTTGTAAATAAAAATTGCATTTTTTTTGGTGTCCTAATTTTTCTGGTGTTATACATCCTTGTTTTAGTGTAAATATATGTATGAAACCTCAATCTGGTTCAGCAAACGTTGTAAATATTTGTTTGGCAAAGATTTTCCAAATTCCATCTTGAAACTTCGTAACTTGATTAATGATGGTAGAAGTAGACTTGAAGACCACTTTGGTCACTTCGCTTCTTCCCTATTGCCAGTAGATATTATCGTTAACATGCTTTGCTTGCGATTTAATTGTGATTTTAAACTTCGCTGGCTTTGAAATAAACTACTACTATAATCTAATCGTCAGTTTACCGGTATGGCAAGTGTATTTCTTGCAATAAACTAAATATTATACAGCATTATCATTCTTGCCATTTCAAGCAACACGTTTAGATTAGATCAATTTTTTAGAGCAGGAGGCTCAGTTTTGCTCGAATTTTAGAATAAATTGAAAGCAATGCCAGCTAGCTTCGATATGCGCGACGTAATCAGCAGTTTTTTGTTCTTTTCTATTGTGGTCGGTGATCGAATGGCTAGAGCGTTTGCTACTGAAACGGTAGACGTGGTTCGATTTCCGGTCGGGTCAAACCTTTTGAGGCATTCTCCCCTGACACTTTGCAATAAATCTTGAGTAACTAGTCCACATGATACTCTAATTTTTTATTCCAACTCTCCAAGATTTTGTGGCCGCGCGGAGTAAACTTTACTCTTAAGGAAACCCCAAAGAAAAAAGTCGCATGGGGTTAAGTCAGGTGAACGAGCGACTTTAACCCTTTGCGAGCAATTTAACCCTGACTTAACCCCATGCGACTTTTTTCTTTGAGGTTTCCTTAAGAGTAAAGTTTACTCCGCACGGCCACAAAATCTTGGAGAGTTGGAACAAAAAATTAGAGTATCATGTGGACTAGTTACTCAAGATTTATTGCAAAGTGTCAGGGGAGAATGCCTCAAAAGGTGGCTGAAATGTCTCAAAATTGTTGGTTCCCACGTTGAGGTCCAATATCTTGTCAACAAGTAAACTCAACGAGATTTTAGGATGGTAATCTGTTTCTAGCAGTTTATGGAATATTTTTGTAGACAGTTGACAAATTTGAATAAGTCATTAGATTGTAATTCAGATTTTAAAGTGTATACTTACTATTGAGACATCTTGTATTTCGCAAGTTTTTGAAGCCACATGAATAACTATGAGAGTAAATTGCTAAAATTCAGACGTCATTGAAAGAATTGAATTGCCTAGCCCCTTCTGCCCCCCTTATATGTACTTTAAGTCAAGTCTAAAGCATGTTTAAACGATTGTATGTTTGGGTTAAATCTTCTAAATGACTTTGCTAAAGGGGGCTAAATCCCCTTCAGTTCCTTCTTTTTAATGTTTTCACGTCTTGTTTCTGATCATAATCAATAACGAAGTACCGGTACCGATTCTATAGGCTTACATCCCTATTCCGCAACACGTCTGTAAAGGCGTGTTAATACAGTAGGACGAATTATTGCGTCACATTTTTGTATCAGCAGTTGTTGGCCAGCAATTATGAAAAGATTCGAGAAAACGTCGAATGAGAATTACGTTTGAACGTTATTATTCCTTTTTCCATTACTGCGTGGTGTCTTGTCGTTACGTGATGTTCCAAAAACGTGTTTTGAATAAACCAAATTGGTGGGAGCACAAGGGGCATGACTCCCTGCCCCCCCCCTAGCGACGGCACTAGTTCATCCGAGCATTCATTATTTTCTTCAATCGAAAAGCGTTTTGGCTTTGGTGCAACAAATGCCAATTAACTTTTTACTACGCGCAAAACAGCAAAGGCAAAACGTTCTTTAACCTACCATCCTCTGACGCTGCAAATCTCAGCCTGCCTTTGCCCTCAGTGCCCTGCTATAACAGTCAGGACTTTCCTCATCTAGACTTCGTTAGCTTAAGTGAGAGACACACAAGCACAATGATGAGATAGTGACGTACACTCATAAAAATTCTGCAGTACCGATAGATTAGCTAAGTGTAATACATACTCGTATTGCGATTATTACCAGAAATCTTGGCCAAGAGCTGCGATACGCGGTTTTCAAGATTTTGAAAAAGAAAAATTTGACAAGACAGAAATGTTGTTTTGTCAGTATTTGTGATAAATAGCAAACATGTTCCATTTTTATTGGGGGGTCCTTTACTCTTTGGCCCCCCCAATGCATATTTTTGGGGGGGTCCGGACCCCCCGACCCCCCCGGGAATCGACGCGCCTGATCTCCACTTAAACTAGAATTCCTAAAAAAATTGTTTTCGTAAAAAAAAGCAAGAACAAAAATAAACAAAAAATCAGCAAAAACTTAAAAACAGAAAAGTGCTAAAAAACACAGACACAGAAAAAAAAACTATTTTCTTTTTCATACACAGAAAAAAACTATTCCCTATTTTACTCGTAGAGTGGGCGTTTTTGATACTGCTCTGTTTTTTTTTTTGTGATAAATCCCTTCAGAAAAAAGATTTTTGTTTCGAATTAACGTGACTTGAGTTAAAACTCATAGCAAATAATTTAGGAAAATTTGAAGTTGCTCAAGTAACGGAAAGTTTCCCGAGTTTGAGGTTTTCTGAAATCACTTTCCGAAATTTGAACACTTTTTGGCCAATACTTAACTTAAATGTCGTCATAAGACGTATTTGTGACATAACTAACTTGACTTAGGCATTTTATGATTCAGTATCAAAAAACAAACCTAGGTACAAAATTAGAATTGCCTATGACGTTATCGCAAAGATGAAGTCAATTTTTAAAAACATGGCCGTGACGTAACAATCATGACGTCATCGACTTCAAACCAATTTCTCGAACAAATTTTGGTAAACACCAACCCGCATGCGAACTTTGGTGCTCCCATCACTTTTGGTTTAGAAGTTAGATAGGGGCATTTTTGAAAATTGAAGTTAGATAGGAGCAAAAAAACTAGCAGAAAGCGCAAGGCTAAGACCTATGCTATTGTTGTGCACACCAAAACATTGATATGTATACCGTGGAGAGGAGAAAGCGAAACGACCATGCGGTCCACTAGTCTACTGCCACCTCTAATAGTTCACTTAACGCAAACTTCAGACTAAAATTAAGCAACGAATTGAAAATACAGAAATCAAAACACGCTCATACACTAAATTATAGATAAAGCAGGAAAAAATACATTCGTAGAACAACCGAAACAATCATCGTATCTGAGCTAAGCCGAATAGAGCTGTCAAGAGAGCCTAAGTCTATTGTTTCGATTTTTGATCTGCAGAAACAGCGGAAGTTGCCAGATGAAGACACGAACAACAAGGTATGCTTAGCTGTGTATGCGATTAAACAGTGCACTAATATCAATTAAAATGATAAATCTATCAGTTATCCATACATAGCGTGGAGATAAGGACCGCAATTAGTGCATTTAACAATTATTGATCAACACTGCTTGTTGATGGATTGCAGCTACGTATAGCTTTTTCCCGCCAAAACGATTGGACGTCAAAACCCATTACACAGCATTGGACGTTACCGTAAATCAACGTATAATTTCTTCAGTGGGCATATTTAAAGAATTTGATTGTAAAGTAATACTTTTGTTGATAGCCTGGCCTTAATTGATAATTACCAGGAGCGATTTAAGCAGCTTACAAAGCTCAGCGGGTCTGAAATACTTAAAAGTTACGCTTTTTGTGAATTCTCTGCGTCCATTGCCCGCTATTGTCCACTTTGACCGGTTTTTAGCTTTGGTTCGAATCGTAAGTTCGGCTATGACCTGAAATACTTAAAATTTTACGTCACAGCAGTAACACATGGCCGATTAATATTTAGTTTAAGCACCATTTATGAATAAGATCACTAGCTCAAGTCGAAATAAATGCAAATTAAGGCTCGATCAAAGTTACACCGTTACACTGAGGCCAGTTAAATCATTAGTTTAAAGTTTAAATGACATATCTAGGAAACAATTTGATGAAAACAACTGCTAATGCGTTTTAACTCCAAGCAACCAATAATCATAGCGGTAAGCCGCTAATAACAACACGAAATGCAAAAAAATCACCAAGATCCGGCAAAATAGACTTCTGAAATAACAAAAGTTTAAAAATTCGCTAATTTTGTCACAAATAAAGGAGATACAACTGTTCTATTATAGCGCCGTCAATAGTAAGCCACGAATTTGATTATCGAAACTAGCTACCACCATGCATATTACATGATTCTAATGGGTTACTTAACAGTAAGCCGGATTTACGTCACTGCAAAAAAACAAACAAAACCGAATTCTTACTAATTAAAATCTTTTTCAGTTTTTGCAGGCTTTTACCTAGCATTTAACTTTAATGTAACAAAGAATCAACTCTTTTATAGCCTGAAAATACGCGCTATATCTTCACTGTCAGAGTTTTTGCATGTATTTACATAGCGCTGATCCGCGATTTTGACGTCCAGCGGTTTGGCTAGCAGCGTGATGACGTCACGAGCAATCCATCGGTCTTGTTTCCACTAAATATTTTTCAAATGTTTCGCCGTACAGAAATTTAGAGTGAAAGTTATTCGAAATTCTCCAACAATTTTAGGGTGAAGCTGAATATAAATTCTACAAAATTGCAACAGAATTTCAGACAACGGCAAAAAATTTGGGACATTTTTGGCGTAGACAAAGCCTTGAAGCTTTGTTGGTATGAAACATTGCTTTTTTAGATATTTAAAAGTCTTTAAAACAAACAAACACCTACGACTATACGACACCAGCAAGTGTTGCAAAGCTTCACATGATACAGCTTTTGATTGTTTTGCTTTTTCAGCTTGCAAACATTGATTTTTTGAAGAAGAAACTGCTCGATTTAACACAAAACAAGAATTAAAACCCTCCAATCAAGTGACTTGGATGAAATCAAAAAACAACAACATCGCTTTGGGAGACTCAACAAGTCGCGGGACA
Organism: Trididemnum nubilum; assembly: GCA_963965965.1. Classification (NCBI taxonomy): domain Eukaryota; kingdom Metazoa; phylum Chordata; class Ascidiacea; order Aplousobranchia; family Didemnidae; genus Trididemnum; species Trididemnum nubilum. The sequence continues at coordinate 21,707,989 of OZ014486.1, forward strand.
TCACTGCAGGACTAGACCACGCGCAAATACAATAGTATAGCATTCAATTACCGATTAAAGTTTTAAACTGCATCGTATAAATCAGGTCTGCTTTTTCAATGTTGACAGAAAAGCATTGTTATCTTACGTTGAGTTTTTTATAACCTTATTAGATCTTGATAAGCAAAATAGAGCTAGGTAATACCAGCAGCAGTACAAGAAGTCAAACATTCAGCAGAAGCAACAGCGTATTCTGTTTCTTGCAGTCAGCAGTCTCAAATACGACCACGAATAAAACGCATATCGTGCAAACATACTCGGCAATTATTGTTGCATATTTCCGGTAAAAATTTTTAAATAAACTTACTTCTTTAATTAAATAGCTGTGTGCCGTATTAGCAGCAAGTGATTAAAATCTCCACCTAACATAGATTGCATTGTCAGTATTCAATTCATTGGAACCGTTACCTCCGCCACGAAACCGTTACCTCCGTTACTACTTCATTGGAACCGTTACCTCCGCCACGGTTCCAATGAATTAAATACGGACAATGCGAGCGAAGTATTGTTTTAGACTGTGATGTGTTGGTTCATGGTTAGTGCAAAAACTGAGATTACAATGTCATCAATCTCTTCATCGATGCAAAGAAAATGCGACAGAAGTACAAAAATTAATGCTATTCCAAAGAAATTATGTTTAGTACCAGAAGCAAGTAAAAATGGGATGTCCAACAAATGCTGAACCAAAAAAATTCAATTTCACTATTATTCAATATTAATTGTCGTGGTCAGGAGTGATTCTACTTATTGTCGTGGTTCGACCCAACGCGGAATCGAAAACGAGTCGATCGTCTTCATAGTATATCGCTCTGTGTTCTAGACCGCTGATCGGTTACTTCATCACTGAAATAGCAGCTGCTTTTTCCACATTGCATTTCTTAACTGCCAGTACCACTAAAAAAATTTTAAAGTAAAAACAAAAATAACCACTTCAACACAGACACTGTTCCTGGAAGAAGAGTTGACTGAGTCTCGTAAAACCTTGTATGCTCCTCGGTTTTTACTATGCTCTAGTCCAGGGGTCGGCAACCTACGGCCCGCGCCCTTTTATTGCCATCCGGCCAGCGATCTTTTATCGTTTGTAAATGATAGATATGCCGCAATAAACCGCTGAAATGATTCTCACCTATTTTTTTTTGGTCTGAGCCATCAATTCGGCCAAAAAAGGCATGAATTACTGGCAAAGACCTTTTTTTTTGGTCTTCGCCAACGATTCGGCCAAAAAAAGGCCTGAATTTCTGGCGAAGACCTTTCTTTTTTGGTCCGCTGGAATGGTGGCGGCCCGCTGGAACCTTGTTAGGACTGGATGTGGCCTACTAGTTCAAAAGGTTGTCGTCCTCTGTTCTAGTCGATGATGTCACACAACATCAGAACATCAAAAAAACAGCAACTGCTGTGACCAACATTCAAGCATCATAGAAAATCTAAAAATGAGAAGCAAGAAAAGCCACTTTCTGATATTTGGGAAGAAAGTGTTTCTAAGATTTTGTAAAAAAAAAGCTGGACTGCTTTTCAACATTTTCGATGTTGTCTTTGGCATGGAGCGCCGTTTGTGTACCCTAATTTGTGCCATGTTTTTTTGCATATTTAATAAAATAGTCATTTTAATTAAATGTACAAAACTAAATATACAAAAAAATACGTGCAAAAATAAATATGCAAAAATTTTTGAATATGTATTACACCATAATTTGCGCAAGGTTTTTTTGCATATTTAATTAAATAGTCATTTTAATTAAATATACAAAAATTTATGCCGCAGAATACACCGTTGCAAAAATAAATAAACAAAAAAGTGTTACACAAATATTTTTTTGCGCAAATTATGGTGTAATATGGTATTAATTAATTATGATTTTATGGTATATTATTTTTGCAACGCTGTATTCTGTTATAATAATTAATTATGGTTATTGCGCAAACTTTTGCGCAAATTTGCGTAAAAATTTTTGACACAAAAAGTGTTGTTGCAAAAATAAATCCATTAAAATTTTAGTGGTTTTATTTTTGCAAGATCATTTTTTGCATCAAAAAATTTTGCATTACAATTGTTTGTGTCACAAATATTTGTACATTTATTTTAGACAGCAAAGAAACAACACACACCGAAATAAACGTGCAAAATTTTGTGACGCAAACAATGTTGATGCAAAATTTCTTGTCGCAAAAAAGCGCGTGCAAAAATAAATCGTCAAAAATATTTGACTATTTAGTTGGTGTCCGTAATGATAAAGGTTTGGGATTATGCGGGTGGGAAGGTACTGGTGAATGAACCTTCATTTCCCAGCCCAACGAGAGGTCTCATTAGCGGGCTAGTATTTTACTAGAGGCTGTCGTACCTCCCAAAGCTTTCGTCTTGAAGTTTCAGTTTTATACCTTGCCAATACCTTCCCACCCGCATAATTCCAATCCTTTATCATTATGGACACCAACTAAATAGTCAAATATTTTTGGCGATTTATTTTTGCACGCGCTTTTTTGCGACAAGAAATTTTGCATCAACATTTTTTGCGTCACAAATTTTTGCACGTTTGTTTCGGAGTGTGTTATTTCTTTGCTATCGAAAATAAATGTACAAATATTTGTGACACAAACAATTGTAATGCAAAAAATTTTGATGCAAAAAATGACCTTGCAAAAATAAAACCACTAAAATTTTAATGGATTTATTTTTGCACCAAACAATTTTTGTGTCAAAAATTTTTGAGTAACAATTTTTTGTCTATTTATTTTTGCAGTGGTGTATTCTGCGGCATAAAATTTTGTATTTTTAATTAAAATGACTATTTAATTAAACATACAAAAAAACGTTGCGCAAATTATGGAGTGATAAATATTCAAAAATTTTTGCATATTTATTTTTGCACGTGTTTTTTTTGTATACTTATTTTTGTACATTTAATTAAAATGACTATTTTATTAAATATGCAAAAAACATTGCACAAATTAGGGGAAACAAACGGCGCCCCAGCATGCTTCAGCTTTGTTAGTTTTGTTTTGCTGCATGAAAAATAATTACAAAGACTTTGATTGCGCTAAGCTATAGCCAGGGTTGTCATACTGTCCTTATTTCCAAGTGTAATGAAAACTACTAATCACAAATTATTGTGTTTAATCAACCAAAACTAAGCGTATCTAAAACACAAATATAAGGTTAGCAATGACACATTAAACAACTTGAATACTGTAGTATTGCTCAACCATACACTTGTAACTCAAGGATACTATACTGTACTATAAAGCTGTAAATAAATGCAAACATCTTAACTAAAGCTTAGAAAGATTGCAGCGCCGTTTACAAACTATCTGAATGCAAATTCTACAAAAGACGCCGTAAACAAAATATGGTTGTTTCCGTGAAACATTGCTGTTCCAATTACTTCACTACACCACACCACGATTTGTCCATTTTTGGAAGGAGGATGCCTTAGAAAAATTGATTGTACTTATTAACAAGGAATGTACTTATTGTGGACATGAGTCCTTATTTTGTCTTATTTTCGTCGCTTTTCGCACTTCTGCGGCAGTCTTTTGCAGAGATATGGGCCCTAAAGTGGCTCAATGCCACTTTTAATGCATATGCTTAGGGAAGGAGCTAATTTTTGTCAAAAATAAAGCTTGAAAATTCGTAAAAACATTGAAAAAAAACATATAAGCAATCAAATTTGATCACTTGATGCAAAATGCTTAAGGTAGACCTAACCGAAAAAACAAATATGGGGATGGAGGGGCTGCTCATTAAGGTGCATAAGTTCCCCCCGACTCTTCACCATGAAACCTATTTTTTTGTTAGTATGAAAATAATATTTGTAAAATATTTTTCTGATCGGACCACGTTCACCCCCTCACATCTGTTGATTTCGGCACTTGGCGCAGAATTTCATCTTATTGGCACTAGATTGAGTGCTTTGGTAAATGTGAGATTTAGTTCGGTTTAAAAAGTTTGCCTATGTGTAATTAAGCAAACCAAAAAAAACTTCAAAATTGGCCAAGTATAAGCTGAGATATGAAGAGTTTTGTTCTGTTTTTCTACTCAATGCCGACTCCAGTGATGAAATTTGTAAATTTTTAACTTATAATAACTTCTTGATTTTTTGCTGTATTCAACCAAAATTGGTGTGTATACACCCCCATCTTCAATGGTGGAGAATCCATTGCTGCATTTTATTAGAATGAATTTGGACACCAGGTGACACATTTAGCTGCCTTGATGCTCGAAGATTTGCTAATTTTGAGCACATCACATTTGAAATGTTGGTGCCCAGCATGCTCATTGAATTTGAATTTTTTACCATCTAGTGTGCTTAGTCAAGTAAGATCTAAATTACATAGGCATTTTCATGAAACAATTGACACGCATTATTACCAGAGGTGGAGTCCTCGAGGACGCCCTTGGCCTCGAGAAGGCCTCGAGGACACATTTTCAAGTCCTTGGTCCTGGCCTCGAAGCTCAACTCCTTGCCTTTGACCTCAAAGCCTACAAGTCCTCGAAAATGTCCTGTCCTCGGCTTGAGGACAGCATTATTTTTTGATTGGTAACAAGAAAAAAACTAACAAAAAACAACATATCGAATAGTCTGCTGTCCATTCGGTGTTTCTTTTCCTTATTTGAAAAATAATATAATGGGATAACCGACTCAGCCAAGTCATACTAAAACTTATTTTAAAAGGCATTGTGTGAAAGCTCTAACCGGAGAATGAGGAGACAAAGCGCATTGTAAAAAATTGTTGTTTTTATTTCTGCTAATGCTTACGGCGCAAGCGGTACAAACTGCATTGCACTGCAGTAAAGCCATCCAGAGCCCTAAACAAAGAATCCGGGAATCAGGACTAGAGATGAAAAAAAACAGTTTTTTTTTAGATTGTTTTTTTGGCCGTGTTTTTTTGTTTTGTTTTTTAGTCTTTTGATGAAACAAAGTAGATAAACGGTGTGTTTTTAATTGAAAAAAATAAAACACAATTCCTGTATTTTAGAATATATTTCCACTGCACAATTCTCAGCCGACAGTGACGTCAGTCGACATTTTGTTGTCATTTCATGCAAAGCATTATTATGAATACAGAATAAATCATTATTTTTAAATTTGATCAATTTCGATTGTTGGTTTAAGAAAATACTAATATAAGGTCCGTTTGACTGCGATAAAATGCTTGTCCTTTTTGAAGCTTGTCGAATGAATTTATTCTAGCAGCTAATTCTTTTTACTGTTTTGCAATAGTTTTGCAAAGTAGCATCTTTCTTTTTCAATACGTCCTCCATTTCCTCGTTTCTGAAATTAATTTGAAGTGCACTTCTTTTGCCCAAAATAGACAGCTGGAATTTTTAATGTAATGCAGAGAGCTAGCGTGCTGAATGGCTTACAGCAATTTTGACATTAAAATAGCATCTTTTGCATAAATAACATAAATAAAAATAGTATCTTTTGTGACGTTTAAAAGATATTACACAATTATATTTTCAAAGCAATTTGAATAAGAAAATACTGTTTAAAACTTAAGCTGAAAAACTTTAGTTTTCCACATTTTCCCAATCCTAATTTTAGGCCAATCTTTTCTTTACGTTTTAATGCACGTGATGTTTCCGTATAGCGGGGCATGGTATGGAATGGAAAGGACGACGATTTTTCTATATTCCATATTGGCAATTTTCTTCCATTCCATACTAAGGATCTTCCATTCCATATTCCATTCCATACTAAAATTTTCTTCCATATTCCATTCCATACTTCCCTACCAATAAGTTTAGACCGGAAGCTACTCGTAATTTGTATAATATTTTTGCAACGTTAAGCGTACCTTTTCAAGTAGTCACTTGCAAAGGTAAGCAGCATGGTACGACGCATCTCATCCCATATTTGAAGCACTATTGCAATGAGCTACCATAAAAATGCACTTAGCAAGAAAATATTAACCACTTAATCCACAGACCATAGGTTGACCGGTATGCGCTGGGTTTAATGATTGCAAGTTTGAAATCACACAAACTATGAAATTTGACATTGTCAAACTGCCAAAAACATTTTACAAAATACCGAAAAAAAGTTTAAACGCAAAAAACCAACAACAAAGAATTAAGCTCAATCGAGGATAGATAAGTAAATACAAATTTTTGTTATGGTGGAAGAAAAAGTTTTTTCACTTGGCAAATTCACTGCCGTTGCTACGGGTGGCCAGGGGGGCCTTACCCTCCATCTTGGTTTACTAAAAATACTTGTTTTGGAACGTCATGTAAGGTCAAGAAGACCGACTATGTTGCAAAAAGGAACAATAACATTCAATCCTATTTACGTGAAAGTTACCCACATTAGCAGTATATTAAACTTTTCAAATACCCAAAGTTTAGTGGTTCAAGTTTCAAACATCAGATTTAACAACCAAAGTTTACACCTCTAAACCTAATCAGTAATAAGTCATCAAGTACCAGTTACGCTAGTCATATCAATTTCAAAACCATGAACGTTTGCATCGTATTGAGTATAGCTGCTGCATCCTTGAACTGTAAATAGTGTTTTTAGTGTACATAATTTTTTCCTTTTTTTTTAGTTTTCTTTTGCTTTGGAATAATTGCTTGTATTTTTAGTAGGGTTGATCAAATTCAAAGCTTTCCAAGTTTGAAATTCTAGCGTACAAAAAACTACGATACGAATTCCGAAATTCAATTTCGCTAATGTTACGTCGCGTCAGCTGCAGCGGGTACCGAACCTGGCCTTGTCTGCTTCTTGTCGAGCCGGGCATCGCTACCCTTTGTATTGCTGCTAACACGTGATGTTTCGCCTCACAAGAACCAGCCAGTTTGCCACTTCCTTTGCTTTTCGCAATTTGCATAAATGCTAATCTGCTTCCTTTCTGCTAGGCGTTTTGCCAGCTTACTGCTTGCCTTTTCTTGATTTACACTCATTCTTTTTCTGACTGTGGTCTTGGCAACTGCCATTTTCTCTGAGCTTTTCCACCTGGAATAATTTTCTATTTTGGATACTTCTCTTGCAACTGGCTGGAAAAACTATTTCGGTACGTACAGTATAAACGTTTATTTATTGCTTTGTTCTTCGTATGTTTACCAATTATTTAGGTACTATTGTTGAAAGGTAATTTCTCGACCCCCTGATTGTTAATGATTTATATTTGCATGTTAGCTTCTCGTCCCTCTTTATTGTGTTAATCTTTCTACTTGTTTTGTGACTTTACTCTAGGTTTAGAATTCTGACCCTTCAGCTCCTATAGCCGGGTTTTTGTTATTTTTTACAAAACCGCTCTGAACGCTCTGATCGCTCCCATCCTTTACAACAAAGTGGCAATTCAAAGAGCGCGTTTTAAATTATTAGTGTGAGGCCCAAATCTCCACAGCCAGTTGTAAAAGCTTAAGTCCTTACAGCTAATATTAAATTTAAGTTACATTTCACATCGAATTTTAGAATTTTTTTTTTTTAAGTCATATTTCAAGTTTCTTAATTGATCCAACAAAAAACCCAACCCTACTGCTTTTCAGGAATTGGCCAATGTAGATCATAATATACCAGATCCATATTTTGAGACGGAAGTGCAGGTGATGGTTGACTCGATCACATTTAGTCCTTCGCCATCACCTCATCAAGAACTGTTTCTAATGTACTTAATTTATCTCGAAATTGTATTACTGCTTGCGTAATGCGCATAATTCAGTCTCTGTGCTTGATGAAAAAAATAAATAAATGGTAAATGGTAAAAATGGTATTCAATTCAAAGTATTATAAGCCTGAAGCCAGTGTTTCTCAAACGATGAGTCAGGATGCACATAGGGCCGCTAAGCGTTTATGGATATAATGGCGGAACTACAACGGCAAAGGGGGCTTTAGCCACTCCCAACCCAGTCACTTAAAAAATTTAACCCTAAAATGCAAGCGCTTAATCGTGTTTTTGAATTGACTTGTGGGTAAAGTAAGGGCTGAATGGGCTAAGCAATTTAACTTTTCTTCTGGTTTCTAAAAGCGTGCGATCCTAATGGCATTGAAATAGTTATTTTTTTCGAAAGGCCCCCAAACCTCCGTTTATACGAGATGATTGAGTTGCACAACCTTGTTCAGCTTGCCACCCAATCCATGCAGTTTTCAAACAAAATTCTTTAACTTCCAAGCCGTTCCTTTAGCAAAATCTTGGCTGCACGCCAGTTTATGGGTGTGTCGTAGAGTAGAAATGTAGACCAACAAAATCGTTTATTTTGTTTTTTAAAAGACCAACTGTTTTTGTTTTTTTAGAGCACACTCAAGGTTGTTTAGATCGCACTCACTGCTGCAGATAGACTTTTCAAGTGATTATGGGCTGCAAACGAAAGAAACTAAGCAACACTACCGGACTTGCATGTCATTTTTTAGACATGATTGCAGAAGTTTAAAATTGTGCATAATTTGCCTCCGTACAAGATCAGTTTTAATGTCCAAAAGTTCTGTCTATTTTCATGCTCCTCGCTTCGTTTGCTCTGGCAACGCACTAGAAAAATTGTCATTCTCAAAACAAACATTATGCCAGTCAGTATCACTGCAACTGCAAATTGCAATGAACATATTGTATGATCTGATGGTGCAATGCCTACACTGTTTGCGCAATGTTCTTGACTAAATTATCCTACTAATTTGTCGACAGATGATTAGCTGCAAGACGCTTCCTAATATTTTTAGTTATCGCTGTCCGTATATATTTTGCTGTAAATGCCATGTGCGAACTTTAGTATGGAATTGTTGTAGAAGTATTGAAGATTGTTTTCCATTCCATTCTTAAAATTTTCGATTCTATTCCATTTTGGCATCATCCATATTCCATACCGAAATTTCCGTTCCATTATATTCTATTTTCCATTCCATGCCATGCCATGCCCAGCCCTATAGTCTCGCGTCTACAATGCTCATTGCCTATCAAGGAATGAGTGCGTATGTTTCGGCCGCCAAAAGAGACACTTTGTAAAATTTAACATAAGGTATTTAACGGCAAAAAGTAACTTGAGGATTACAGCAGGGCTGTGTTAAGAAGGAAGGCATTGGTGAAATTTGCGATTTGCCTCGGAGCTTCTATTCAAAAAGCTCAAAATTGTAGAAACATGAAAACAATAAATCATTATTTTTTTAAATGCCCAAACTGTTCGCTTGAGCTTTGCCTCCTCATCTTCATGATGTCGTGTAAAAAATTAATTAAATGCAACGCACGTCTTTCCAGGCATTCGAACAATTATAGTTATGTCTAATTTCACACTCGCTTTTGTAATAATTTTTCATGCAGCGTTTTTTCTGACACGGTACCGTAGTTTATTATTTTAGGATTCCTAGAGCCAATTTTCAACGCAAAAACCGTTCAGCGGATGTGACTTTGCCTCAAGACTGCTCGCCAGTGATTAGAGTTTCTTTCTTATTTTAAAAAAAATTCTTTGCAATTGTCGCTCGCATATTTTCAGAACAAGTTGCCAAGTTGGTGTTCTCAACATAAGTTTTTTTAGTTGTATCACGAATATACTAACATACTTTGTATAATAGACTATCCCTGGTAACTGATTAACTGTATTACATTTCATCATCATGCACAAAATACTTGATTCCGAATCCACACTCTGATAGGCACGGTCATGTTTTAGCATTAGCTACTTAAAAAGGTTTGTGTCCAGACCCTCAGATCCATTGCTATACAACCGTGAATGGTTTAGTGCTTTGCAGCAGAGTTGGAGTCCTTGAGGACGTCGTTGGCTTCGAGGACGTCCTCAAGGATACATTTTGAAGTCCTTGGCCTTGGCCATGGCCTCGAAGGTCAGATCCTTGGCCTCGAAGCCTCAAGTCCTCGAAAATTGTCCTGTCTTCGGTTCGAGGACAGCACAATTTTTTTCATCATTGAAATTTTGTTGAAAAGCGCGAGAAACCTCGCGGGAAATTTGCAAAGACCTTTTTTGTTTTCCTCTTTCGAAGAGTGCCTGAAAAATTTTTTCGACCTTTTTTTTGGAGAACGCCTGAAAAAAATTTTTCAAGACTTTTTTTTTCTTCTGGAGAACATTTGCGCCTGACTGTGTCCTTCGTCCTTGGCCTTAGCCTCGAGTATTCCTGTCTAGGCATCGAGAGGATCTGTCCTCGGAAGGGCTGTCCTTGGCTTCGGATTTTTTTGTGGCCTTGGCCTTGGGTTGTGTTCTGTTCTGTTCTCGAGCCTTATGTTCTCGACTCCACCTCTGCTTTGCGGTATGTACCTCCCGCACCGGAAGTATTAGCAAAAAAAAAGAGCGATTCTACACTGCCGTTTTTCCATCTTATTCTCTGCTTAGAGCTTTCACACAATGCCATTTGAAATATGGTTTGCCATCACTTGGCTATCACACTATATTTTTCAAATAAGGAAAGGAAACAAATTGACAGGCTTAAAGTTAAGGTTAATTTTTGTTTGGTTATTTGCCTTTTCAATCAATCGAAAAATAATGGTGTCATTGAGTCGAAAACAGGATATTTTCGAGGACATGTAGGGTTCGGGGCCAAGACCAAGGCCAAGGACTTGAGCTTTGAGGCCAAGGCAATGGACTTCAAAATATGTCCTCGAGGACAAGGACATCCTCGAGGACTCTATTTATGCTAAATACAGGCAGATCTTTAGTTACAGTATGTTGTATAGGCAGGGAACAGACCTCACATAACAGTTTAAAGAAATCCAAACGCCGTAACAAAGTGCACTTACAGCTTCATCCTGTCATGCACAGAAGTTGTGATGAGTGCTACTGTTTCAGCTATCGCTCCACCAGTGAGAGTTTAAAATTCTTACTGCAAAATTCGGTAATATTTTACAATTCACACTGGTGGAGACAACATGCATCAATTTCTTGCCGTAAGAATATTTTGAAATTATTGTCGTGCGTAAGAAAATTAATACCGTGCGTCAAAAAATTAGCACTGAAAATTCTCACCGGCCAGATATTCTCACTGAGTGGTAATTTTGGTGGAGACGGCGGTATTAATTTCATTTTCAGTATTAATTTGAATTTTGCCACTAATTTGGGTGATAATTTCAGAAACAAAGTATGAAAAAGTTTTCATATTTTCTCACTAAAATTAACACTGAAATTCTTACTGAAATTTGTTCATAAAAACCTCATCATCAAAGCCCTCATAATCAATATTCCATAATATCACATTTTACTGGCAACGTGCGAATCCTAGCAAAAAATAGGGAAGAGGATTTAATGCGCTTCCATTGAGTATAGTTCCACTAGGAATGTTTAGCGAGCCCTAAGCAAGTTTTGCCTATTTTACACACCGCTGTCTTAGTTGCTACCGTATTGGCCCTCGTCAAACATAGTGAAGCAGTACTTTGCATCACATACAGCGAGTGAAACCATGCCAAGAAAGCCTTTGTAATTATAAAATAAAGTGGTAGCCGAATGTGTTTACCATCTAAAGCACCTACAATGTGAGGCAAGTTCCATCGATCTTCAAACTGCTGTGAAATTGCAAGCCAATCTTCCTGTGACAATGTGTTAACATACTTGGCAACAAGTGCATTGTAAATAGCTCTATATTTTTCGGGTATTATTTTTGAAATTGTTTGTCGTCCAATGTGGTATTGCAAACTAAGGAGATTTGAGATTCTCCTGTAGCAAGATGACGCAAAGTGAGCGAAAGCCGCTGCTCATCAGGGGGAATGGGCTGTTTATAATTAGTTGATAACTTAGTTATGTGAGGAGCGACCTGTTACAGCACCGATCTGTTTTATTTGCCCCATTAAATTTTCGAACTCGGCTCTTTTATTTGGTTTTTATTTTGATGTGTTAGTCTGCGCGTCATTGTGTTTTTTAATTTTTGCACGTTTCGTTTCAACGCCTAATTTCCGGCACAACGCGCAGCTCTTTTGCCTTTTTGCCGAGTTCTTGCGTTCAGTCACTCATTTCATTTTGGGATTCGAAGCAAACGGACGTTTTATTTTTTGTAAGTTTAGTCACACGGCATCGTTACTTTTATTTTGTTTCCTGGGTTAATTTTCAAATATTTTAATGCCGTGCCGTGCCGTGTAGATCTTTAATTTATTACAATTCTTTTCAATAAACCTATCTACTGGACTTCAACTGCTATTTGTGGAAACAGCACGGACGGTGACGGCCCCAGTCTCGAATCGCTGGGGCAACCTAGGAAAGACCTATCTCACGCTATAGTTACAGAGGGCGTCTGTAACACGACCAAAGAAAGCAAGTGCTCCTTTCGATTGGGTGCCATCCGCGTATATCTAAAGTAAGTCTCTCTGTCACCCACGGCTAACTCTCGTGCCATATTGGAGCCACCTTGGTCTCTTTTCTTCAAAAAATCTCTTACGCATTTTTTGTGCCTTCGTTTGCTTTTGCTCAAAGCAATGGCTACGAGCGCTAAGTATTCGTCCTCGCTACTTGAAGAGCTCAAGCTACTTCACGAGAGAACTTTCAAAAAAGATTTTTGCAGGAAAAATATCTCACCATTCAGGAACATCCAGTTTTAATTCGAAAAACATGCTTTGTCTCCACCAGCGCGAATTTTTCCGAAATTAACACTGAGTTTTGTTGTGAAAATTTTAAATTGTCACTGGTGGAGCAGGGGTACTCTGGTAAGATTTGTTCAGTAAAAAAAATTGTCTCCACCAGAGTTAATTTGAACAAAAATAAATTATCACCGAAAAAATTAACACCGTGAGTAAGAATTGCACAATCACACTGGTGGAGAAATAGATTTCATAGTTTTAGTTCTACCGATATTGTCCTATCAAGCTTTTGTTTTGAAGACTTCATACTATTTGGTACATGGTACCGCTTGGTACAGAGTGTTTTAGCCGTTTAACGATGTTTATGACTAAGTCTATCACGAACTGGAACTGCTACTATAGGCAGCTTGACTTAAATGACCATGAAATGGTCTTTCGATGCTCAGTTTATACTGCATGGTTGCCTAAAACTGTTTTGTACTACTGTATGTACAGTATTAATGGTGGCTGTGTTGCATAAACAAATAAACTTGATTGATTGCAACATATTTTTTTAGGGGGAAAGTGAAAAATCTAAGTTATTTGTGCGCTAAAATAGATACAGATTGATTCCCCAATTGTCATAACACAGTACTAGTCACATGTAAAAATTAAAGTTTCAATAAAAACTCTAAAATTTGTTTTACTTGTAATGGGGATCATCAGGAATGCTTTATTCATACAGATTCTCCAATTGTATTGGCACAGAATTTAGTAGATTAGTCATGTTCCTCCTTGCAGCGCCAACGAAGTCTTCGTAAGAGCATGCTATTATTAGCACTCATGCTAGAATTGGCCCCATTCTTTTTTAATGCTAAATGTTATGCAGAAAGGCTATAAATGCAAACTGATCGAACTGGAAATAGAATCCAAGCAACGTTCCCTCTAAGCTGCGCGGCTGCGCAGATAGCCTAGACCTCCGCGCAGTACTTTAGCTCTGCCATGCAATGCATAAGTGTTGATAAGACAAGGTAAATACGTGCTTTCAATCGGAAGCAAGCCTCATAATTGAGATTTGGTAAAATTGTTTTACAATTTACAATCAAGGTGTAATCCAGCGTTTCTCAACCTGGGGGTCGCGACCCCCAAGGGGATCGCAAAGCTGTTTTCAAAGGGTCGTAAGGTTATTTATAAAATACTGGTATTTCTTTAATCGCAAAGAATTCTGAAATTTTCAAAATCTTTGCAGCGATCGCTTTTCAATTATATCGTAGCAAGTTGTCAACCGGTTGTAGGCCTACTATTGCAAGTATTACAATACCATGTGCAGCTTAACCGATCAGTGGTCGAGTGGATAGAGCGTCTGCTACTGAAACGGTAGACTTGGGTTCGATTCCCGGTCGGGTCAAACCAAAGACTATAAAACTTGGTATTCACAGCTATCCTGCTTGATGTTCTTCAATTAAAGGGACAGTGTGAAGCCTCCGTCGTGTGTGGTAGACAGGTGGGCAGGTGGCAGCTTGACTCGAAGACCGAAAGGTCCCTTCGCTGTCTCCTGGCCAAGGCAACTTGGTGAATAAAATGTAATTACAATTACAATTACATCAATTACAATTAGTTGGAAAGCCAAATTTGCTAAGTGGTACAATGAAATATCGTCATGTTTGAAAATTTGTCCAGTGCTATTAACAAAGATGAAGAACTCGATGAACGTTTGAATATATTGACTACGCAGCATCTTCAACCTCTTAAAACTGTGTTAAAACGATATTTTCCTGAGCATAAAGAACAAGAAGCCGCATTCGTATGAAATCCGTTCTTAACTGCTTTGAATGTCAGTGATATTCCCGATGAATTACCAGGGGGGCGGCGCTACGCCCCCCCCCCCCCCCCCCCCCATTAACATGTCGACCAAAATGCAGAATAAGACAAATACCACGCTTTTAGCTCTTTTGAGACTGTTTTATACTGGAATGGACTAAAACAGTGATTTAGAACATCTTTCGAAACATATATTCAGGGGAGGGGAGGGGGCTAATTTGTCAAAAATAAAACTCACAAAGACATGAAACCTTCGAAAAATCACCAAAAACAAGCAATCAAATTTGATCGCTGGTGTAAAAATGCTAAACATAGGTGTCATCAACAAATATACCATAAACTTAATTAGGAATAGGGGTAGGGCCATTCAGTATTAGTTGATTACCAAACGTTCCTCTCATATCTCTTTTCATTAGCCCCCTCCCCCCCAATTATTTTTCTCTATAAGCTGTGGAGGAAATAAATTACTCGATGTGAATTTTATTGAACCACACGATTTTATAGTTTACCAGCACCTAAATACGAGAATTAAAATTTTGCCATTAGCCACCTCCCAAATAGCCCATTTATGCAACCAATTTAATCATGTTTCACCTGCCAATTTCAATGCCATGTTTTAAAAGCATTCTTTTTTATCAATAGACTATAGCCCTAAAATTAGGTTATTTTTGCAAAAAAAATGCAAAAATTTCGAGCGTTGGGGGCAGGCACCGCCCCCAGACCCCCGTTTCTCCTGCGGCAGGGGGCTTTTCCCCCAGACCCCCTTCCTCCGACGGCTGGGGGCTTCGCCTCCAGACCCACAAAACAGCCCCCCAATGCGAATTTCTGGCTACGTCCCTGCTCTCAGTTCTAGTGTGCTATGCGCGAATCCTACCCACAAGTATCTGAACTGCAAGAGCGGCTTTTCAGCTCTTGCACATATCAAAAACGAAAGCTCGAAATCAAAGGAAAGTTAAAGATGATATAAGATTAGCTTTATCCAGCACTAAACCACGAATCCCTAAATTGGCTTTGTGGTTGCAAAGTCTACCGTCGCACTAACAGATGTAAAATTGATCAGTTATATCTCTGAAGTGTTTTTTGTAATTTCTATTCGCGTAAAAAGTAGAATAAGAAGGGGGTCGCTGGCTATATGAACTCTTAAAAGGGGTCGTGAACCGCAAAAGGTTGAGAAACACTGGTGTAATCAGCTAATTTTGCAATGGTATCATGAACCAGAGTTGTAAGTCTGGCCGCACTTTTTGAATCGGGTTCGGACCTAGAGTTGACAAAAATTTAGGCCTTGATTCGGGCGTGATACGTGCTTTTTGTCTTTGGCGCACAAAAATATAATCAAAATAACCTGGCAACATTGCTAAATTTTTTAGACCTAACTTAACTTTCGTGTTTTTTCGGGCATGATTTGGGCTTCAAATTAGTTTTCGGGTTCGGGCTTATATTTTCGGGTTCGGGCCTGAACAAGCCGGCACGTTTACAACTCTGTCATGAATTTCTACTGTGCCAGCAATCAATCAAGCATATTGACTAAAATAACGTCTTAAGTATTTGACAATCTCAATAGAGCGCATTACCATTGAAAAACACGTGAAAACGGGACGTTGTTGACACATTGTTAACAGATATTTTGATTATGTTACCAATAAGTAGTACTTAAATTGTAGGGGGACGCGTCCCCCTTGTGAGAGTAAGCGTCCCCCCACCAACTTTGCGTCCCCCATCAAGATTTGAGCGCTGGCTGATCAGACGAAAAAGGGCCTGGCAGGACAAATAGATCCCACAAATTCCGGCCGAATATAGTACCAAATTGCGGTGAACACCTTTTTTTTGGTCTGCACTTGATTCGGGGGCAAAAACTCTTCAATTTTCGGTGAAGACCTTTTTTTGTTTTTTTTGTCTTCACTCGATTTCGGAAACGGAAAGACATAATTTCCATTAAAGTAGTTTCGCATTCCGAATGCGTGTGGTCAAGGATGCAAAAGCGTCCCCCCATGCAAAATTTTACAGTTTTAAGCCTACTGCCTATAAGTACTGTTCTGATAAAGTTTAAAGCAATAAGCACAAGACTTGTGGTAGTTAAATGTGTGTTTCGATGAAAAGTACTCAAAACATATGGTTTAGAGAAGGAACGAAATGGTAGGTAGGAGGAGGTTGATGAAACCGTGACCTTGATAAGTGGAGCTACGCACCTTATCACTAGGCCACGAGAGCAGTTGAAATTCAAATCTGATTTCAGGTACTTATGCCGTAACCTATTGTGCGTCCACACTGTAGGCTAGGAATTAAAATTGCTGGCAAAATCGCTGAGATACCGCTCCTAGCTTACATTGTGGACACACGGTAACTTAGGGCTTAAGTAGGTACCTAAAATCAAATTTGAATTTCAACTGCTCTCGTGGCCAGGTGATAAGGTGCATGGCTCTACTTACCGACGTCATGGTTTCAGGGGTTCAAAACCTACTTCCGTTTGGTGATGACACATATTTCAGGAAAACGTTTCTACATTAATTGCTTTCAAATAATTTATATTCTAGAACTCTGCCTGAACATCCCCAACACAGGCTGTTGGGGGTTAAATTTGTGATTAACATGAGGCCACACACAAAAGATGCTGTTGAATAAATTTATCAAGTAGCAGCAGACATCAGCACACTTGTTAATCATGCGTTCATTTTACAAAGTAAACGTCGTTTTTTTCAGTCTATTATAATTTATACGTTTTCTAGTAATGTTAACCATGTCAATAAGGAATTTTCCAGGACTGAACGCTAAAGGTACACAGCATAAAAAATCGAGAGACTCGTTCAAGCTCGAATTTTGAGTTCTTTTTTATTTTTTCGAATTTTTAAAGGCGCGAATCCTTTTTTTTTTGGAGCTCACGGTTTTTTATTCCACGCACACTAAGCAAGTTTTTAGAGGAACGTTGAATCCAAGTAAAAATATGTTGCGTACGATAGTAACATTGTCAGATCTTACGCTATTGATGTGTAAACCTGCTTGATTCCTTTTTTCTTCCTGCTGTTTTTCAATGGCTTGTTTTGTACACCAATGGAATTTTCCATCAGACGACAAGAATTTTTCACAAGCTTTGTTTGTGCTTTGTGATCAGATAATAGCACAGGATGTTTCGGATGTGACTGCGCGCTGCTACTCTATATAACGACGGTGTCTTAGTAGTGTTCGTCAGTCGCGACTAGCAAGTTGCGACCCACAACTACTCGATTTAGGTGGAGCCGGTACAGAGCTGCAATTACCGGTACTGGTATCATTTTGCTGAAAATCAAAGACGTGAAAATTCGTGATTTAAGCTTTTATCAAAGCGGATCGTTGTTTTGAAGTACGAAACGATTGCCGCGGCAAAGATTTTTGAAGCGCTCCTCAAAACCAGAGCGATGCCCTCTGATGCACCACTAATTCCGTAAAGCGAACTTCTGCATGTTTTCAGAGGCATCAGCTGCGTCACCAAAATACCAGTGATGTCTTTTGAAAAATCAAGTGGCAGTGAAACATTAGCGATCCTCGAAATGCATTAGGTGTATCATTGATTTAACAGCAATTTCGTAATTTTTTAGTAATTTTAAAGCAGTGTATTCAAATACATCATTGCAATAGCGGCAATAATATCCAAATTTTTTGGTGCTGCGGCAGTGGCCATTCGTGATGGTTTATCAAACCACGCAGCTGCATTGTTTTCTGACGTTTTGTTAAATTAACCGCTCCGCCGATGCTTATTATAGCACATGTAGGGGATGATTTCCGATGTTTTTCTAGTATTAACGATGCGTTGCGGAAACATTGTTGTCAACAAAAGATTACTGATATAAACCAATGTTTTCGCTTTAGTAAAAAATGCGTTTTTTAATGCTACGTAGGAAATAAAGCGATAACTTTTGGAGTTTCATCAAAGCAGCTGCATGAACACGCAATTTGTTCATTGATAAATCAGGATTAATTTTAGTTGTGCGTTTCCAAAATTTCTGACAAAATGCCAGATCGAAAAAAAATTCCCCTTTAGTTTTCGCTTAGGGTGCGAAACAAATCAGCTAAGTGAAAAAATATAACAAATAATTTTTTTTTGTCAAATCAAATCTTTCATAATATTTGCTGCAGAGGTGTTGCTAAGAATAGTTGCACTCGGGGCGGGATTTTGCGGTCACGCCCGAAGTGGGGTTTCGTAATGTCACTCTTTATCATGTGACGGTCCCGCAGTCGTGACCGACTTAGGTGAAAATTATGTCCAAATGCGGATGGAGACCATAAAAAAAGTCTTTACCGCAAATTAGTGGAGTTTTCGATCTAAATGCGGATGGAGACGAACCGGAATAAAACAAGGTCCTCACCAAAGATTAGTGGAGTTTTCGGCCAGATTATGGTTTCACAACGTAAAATGGTGTCACTCCAAAATGGTGACGCACGGGATGGGCCGCCCCCCCCCTCTTAGCAATACACCGATTTGCTCTATTACGACGAAGCGTGCGACAAGTTTGCAAGGCTTATCTCAGTGTCATTGCACCAGCGCAAAACAGTTCTTTTCGAAGAAATATTGCACCGGTGGCGAGCCGTTGGTAACTTATATCACTTTATTTTTTAAATTAGCTAAATTATTTACAATGTTTTTTAATTCGTAGAATTAATCACCAAAGACAAAACTATAAATAAATGAGCGCTTGAAAAGTAACGCTTTAGTAGAAATTCATTGCAAAAGCTTGTGCTATCACTTTTGAATACGCTGTTTCAAATATTTCCGTTTCCTTTGAAAAATCTTTTAATGTTTATTAAACTTTTTTGTAGGCCTAAACGTGCCACAATCGCAACTATAGCAAATTATGATTTCAATAGAAAATTGCAACAAACTAGCATAAAAAAAGATATATAATTCTTTTGTTGCGTAAAATCGATTAATAACTTTTTTTATGCAATTTTCTGTTGAAATCTTTGTTTCAACAAAAATGACTTCTATATTTTGACTTCTATTTATTGCTCACCGGTTTGCTCTTGGTCTCATGGCAAAACATCGGTTATTTTTTTAATTTTTATTAAAAAATTGTGCTAAAAACTAAGCTCAAAATAACAGCACAAAGATGATGCTTCAATGTCTTAAGTAACTACAAGAAAACATCCAGTTTTTCTTGATTTTTTAATATATGAGCAATATGCTTGTAGCACGTGATAGCAATGATATGTTTACTTTGTATCAACATCAAGTCGTTTTCCAAATTAATAACTCATTTGTTAGTTGTTTGACAAATTATTTTCAGCCCTTGGCTAAGTGCAAAAATGATTTGCTTTGCTTATTTTAATAAAACTGTCAGGCGGCATCATCATTTTCAAATCATCTATTTATTTAGCTTCACACAACGATTTTCAGGGAAATCAAATCCATAAATTACACCTAATAAATGTTGAATTAAACTAGAAAATAGTAAAGAAGCAGCACAATGAAAACCTTTCGATTTCAAGGTAATAGATATTTTGCAAATTAATGTATCTTATAATTTCATATTTTTGATAAAAAGATTTTTTACCTTTATTTTTAAGTTAATTATTTGATTTTTAAACGATTTAATTATTTGATTTGTAAACGTTCGTAAGTAATTTAGTATAAAAAGAATTTACTCATTTAACTATAAAAATTTACTCTTTTAACTATAAAAAATTTATGATTCTAACTCTTTTGAAAGAATTTACTCTTTTAACACTCTAGTCAATCTGTTTGAATGAAACTGATTATGACTTTGGTTTTAGTCGAGACGTCTCGCAAATAGAATGTTTCGTTTTATCTTGCCTATGTTTTTTTTTTTTTTGTCGAAGCTTTTTTAACATGTTTATTGATGTTGAAATACCTTTAAAACAAATTTCAATATATCCATAAATGCCCCATAATTTTCGTTTAATCAAGCTGGTATTAAGCTTTTGATTAACTTTCAGTATTTCCATAAATCAATCTATTTTTCGCAGGCTTGCTATTTGGATTTATTTTTTCCGCTTGGGTTGTTACGATCAAAGCAGGTTAGATTTTTTATTGTTTCGTAGGAACGCCACATTAACATTTTAGAAGATCAGATTAGAAAAAAAATTAACCACCATATTCTGTTGAAGAAACGTTTTGGTTAATAACTTTGTCCATTTCAATTGTATTCAAATAAAGTAAAATCGAATGTTGTTAACGTTATAAATTTTTCGGAATAGAATGCGATGTTTATTTAATAGAATATTGTTGGCTATTACCTTCCTAATAAAAAATCGTTTCGTCTTATGAACAATGTCTTAATAATCAATTTTGATAAGCATTAATTACTTTTTGAAACATTTTGTATATCCTGCACATAAATAACTAAGTAAGGGGTGACAAGGCTAAGAAAATCAATTCTTTCAAATCGCTTCCAAGCTTCCGCAACTTAATTTTTGTTTTAAATAACTGTAAAAAATTGCAAAACTTCATTCGAATTTTATTAAAACTATGGTGTTCTTTTTTCGAAAATTGAGAAAATCGCCTCAAATTAGAATCTCCAAACTTCCGTCAGTCCGTACATATGATAATACGTTAATGAGATCGATGTGCTGAGCCGATAGATACATTTCTTGACGCATTAAAAACATTAGCTTTTGGTTTAACCTCCCCGTAAAAAAATTCCGGTTGCACCCCTGTGCTGTAACTCTGAGAAAATATTGTAGAATGAAATGATATATTTTCTATTTCACTGCAGACTTTACCTTTGTTTGCTCGGAAACTAGCGCATCGTTGGAGTAAGTACTATACATTAAAATTTATGTAACAGCTAAATTTACTTGATTTTGAACTAACAGCCAAAAAAACTTCTAAAAAGCAATTTCGGACATAGCAGAACTGATCTAAATTAAAATAGGTACAGTTCAAAAATGAAACTTCTAGCCATTAAATTTATTTTGTGTGTGTTTAGCACAAAGAAAAAATATTTATTGCTTTGTGAGTGCTTAGCACTGCGGAAGACTGTTATAGTATTTAAGATCATTTTACAACCATGTGATTTTAAGAATATTTTTGCTCAAAGTTAATGGGTTCCTATGCAATCCATGCAAAGCAGCAGCCTATTGCCAGCTGAAAATTCTACATTCTAAATAAAAATTATGTCTCCAGCAAAACTTTGCAGGTATTTCAATGCCAACACTCTCTAAAGCTCAATGAGTAACAAGACCGTCAAAGCAGTTCTGTTGGCACCATATGATATTTGCAAAAATTAGGTTGGAAAAAATTTTACCAAAAGTTTTATCTTCCTTGGCAACAATGCCTTGGAAGCATATACATGTTTGTAACTTTGTAGTTACAATCTATAGCTTTTTATGCCCTCCCTTTCCACATAAATACGGCATTTTCGCAATTTTGAGCACGTCTGTAAAGTATACAGACGAGCTATTACAGGGTGCTCTGAAGAGAAAATCTAAGAACGCTGACTTGCCGAATTCAGCTGACGTCAGTCTTTTAATCATATGAAATCTGTCCCATTTCCACTCACAAGCTAGTTGAAATGCTGCTAAAAACAAGTGACAAAAAAACTATCCAAGCTCAAATACTGGGTGGCGAAATCCTTTTCCAAGCTCTAATACCAAGTGGTAAAAGCCTTTTCCAAGCTCAAATAAATACCAGGTGGCAAAACACGTTTTCCTCGTTTACGAGATTGTCTTCTAATTGCGTTGATTGGAACGTTTTTATATTGTTTTTTTGCATTGTGCCATGTCTTAAACGGAGACATAGCGCGACGGGGCAAAGGAGGTATAGCACAAACCTCCCAACTTTAAAGACGCTAGTGGGTTTAAATTAGAGAATTGCACACCCTAACAACCATGCAGTGTAAACATTGAATTCAGATCATGCAGTTGTGGTCTTGCATAATGTAAAGTAAGTAACTCATTAACTACAGTATAAGGCTACACAATAACCAGGACATGTAGAAAACCAATTAGATGCCTAAGCCTGCCTAATTTTACCCGATAACAACTTTGCTCCAGCAATGAAAGTCAGTTATTCTGTGCAATGAAAAATTGCGTAGCCCAGGCTTACAATCATGATGCTGAAACAATTGTTTGTGTAAAACTCGTTACACGCAGATATCAATTAATAGACTATACTGCGTGTGCAGTAGCTTAGTTTTGTCTTTTTGCGGCATATATTAGTACAGTTTACCAAAAATTAGATTTGACGTTTAAACACCAATGCATTGAACAACCATATTAAAAGTAATAAAAATTTTATTACTCAGTTATGATGACACTTGTCTCGATGGCCTCGGGGTAGGAGTGGGTGATTCCCTCATTATTAACGATGAAGTTGAAGACAGCGTCGCTAATTTAGCGAGTGATGATTGTTTTCATACGCGAGCGGATGACGACCCCCCTGGGACCTTGAGCTGGGATTTGGATGAATGCAGTCCGACAGTAACAGTAAGTACAACACGAACCTAGCGATTGCTGTATGGAGGGTTAAAGTTCATTTTATAAAGGTTAAAGGGGAGAAGCATCCAGCCATAATTTTATGATACAGCTAAAACTGAAATATAATTTTTGAAATGTTTTGTTTTCATTTTTGGGCTGCAGTTGCAAACATACTTCACAAATACAAAGAGATATCCTCCTAAAACGTTTTTGAAAACCCTGATATTATTCTTCCAGCAGGAATTTCAAGAAAAATAAGGAGGTTACAAAAATTAGATTGGTCACGTGATGTTACTGGAAGTTCAGTTCAGTTCACATGTTTTATTGTCACGTAAATGATAAGCAGAAATAAAAAGGTAAAAAATAGCAAAAGTACGCAGTGACGAGGAGATGCAAAAGATTAGAGTAGCAGCCATTGAGGTTGCACCCTCGCCGAGTCTGCATCTTCTCAGCAAAAAAAAGGAGAGAGAAAACGCGACCATATAAAGTGAAACAAAAACATCTCACGACAGAACGAACAGAAGATACCTGTAAATGTAAATGGGTTTGCTGATACACAAAAATTAGTTGTAAGTGCAAAGAGAGTTTAGTTAGTTGGCCAATAAAATGAAGGGAATTTTAGTTCAGGTACTCCGTTAAACAACATGGATTTGGATAACAGCATAGGTGGGCACAAATTTGTTAATCTTTAATTCGTTAATGATGCAGCTAACTTTTTCATCAGATCGTTCATTTCTTAAAAAAATTTTTTATGCTGACGGACTAAATTAACTTTCGATAAGATTTTTATCTTTAATATCTTGCACCATTTATTCATCGTACGTACCGGTACAAACAAGTTTGCACTACTGGTAATACTTGTTGCGTATTTGCAAGAGTTTTATTGAAAAAGCCTAGAAAGGAGCGCTTTTGGGGGGCAAATAATAAGCTGCAACCTAATAGATTTATGACATATCGCTTTTCGCAACTTCCAGAGATTTTCAATCACAGCTTCGTTTGTGCATAAGAGTCTATTTTAATCT
Source organism: Trididemnum nubilum (assembly GCA_963965965.1). Lineage (NCBI taxonomy): Eukaryota > Metazoa > Chordata > Ascidiacea > Aplousobranchia > Didemnidae > Trididemnum > Trididemnum nubilum. The sequence continues at coordinate 21,731,691 of OZ014486.1, forward strand.
TGAAACTAGATTAGCCTGTAAAATGTAACTTCAAAAACACAAAAAGACCATCATAGCAAAAAATTTTTCCTTACAATATCAGCTCAACAGTGGCATTACGTGTTCTAGAAGTGAGCGAACAAAAAGAAATGTAAATTCCACTCAAAATGTAAACGAATTAGCGGACTTCATTAATTTCCGTTAATTTAAGTTGAAAAATACGAATTAAGTTTAATGGGGTATGAAGTTTGCTAACGGACTAATCGTTAACGAAGCTGACGTTTTGCATTAACTTGCCCACCTATGGTTAACAGCTATGGCGATTCGAAATAAACTTTGTACGTAACAATTAAGAAAGAAAGGATGTACTGCATTATTGCAATCTTGGCAAAGTGTTTAATATAAAAACGTGTACAATGTTTGTACTACAATTCTATCCCAGTTTTTCCAACCATTACGTACAACTTTGCAACTGCAACATCACAAACTACATTTGACCATATTTTATCCAACGATTATGATTCTGTTCTAACACCTGGTGTTTTTTCCTTCAAGTTAGCTGATCATTATCCAATTTTTTGCAAAATTTCTACCCCCTTCGACAAATTAAATAACCGTGAAGGCATGTTTATGTTTCGAAATAACCAAGCTGTTGATGGTACAAAGTTCCGCGATGATTTGGAAGCTGCCCTTATACCCTTAACCTATGATCTTATGCAAACTACTATAACTCCTCAATTAGCTAAAAATAGCTTTAAACAACTTGTTAACTAAATTACTGAAATAATCGAGAAGCAAGCGCCTTTGCAAACAGCCTCCCGAAAACAAAACCGCATTCACAAGAAACCATGGATTAATAGCGAACTGCTAAAACTGATTAAGCGTAAACAAAATTTGTACAAAATCCATTTCCTTAATGGAAACGAATCTCATAAAGAATACTTCAAAAAGTTTGCCAACGAACTAACACGTATGAAAATCCAAGCCAGAAGAGCGTATTACCATTCTACCATTTTTGAGAAAAAAAATAATCCAAAGCAACCGTGGAATTTTATGAATAATATAATTCTTACAAAACGGTCATCTACAAATCTCCCATTTAAAGTAACACTGGACAGTAATGAAACGGATGAATCAGACGAAATTTCAGAATGTTTTGATGAATACTTTGTACAAATTGGAGAATCAATTGCCAAAAAGGCTAAACTAGTAAATGAAACTAATTTTAAAACTTTCTTAAACAATTCCGTAACTCAATCTATTGTATTAGATCCTCTTCAAACCATTGAAATTTATAATATTATTAACTCGTTAAATATCAATATTTCTTCTTTCTTTTTAGGAATGGGAGGGAAAATTTTTGCGCTTATATTTTCCTCATGTTTTAGCCATGCTTTTTAATTGAGATTATTTCCATCCATTTTCAAAATTGCAAAAGTAGTGCCAATTTTTAAATCTGGAAATAAACAAACAGTTAAAAATTATCGCCCTATCTCGCTTCTCCCGACTTTATCTAAAATCCTTGAAAAACTTATCAAAATTAGACTGATGAAATTTTTTTTGACAAGTATCAAGTGCTTTAGGAATTTCGGTATGGATTTTGGGAAAAACGAAGTGTGATACACGCTTTACTTGACGTTAACGTATTTGCTTTAGATGCAATTCAAAGCAAACAGCAAACTGTCATGCTACTTATGGACGTTCGTAAAGCATTTGACACTGTCTCTCATAACAATTTACTTCAAAAATTGTATCATCATGGAATTCGTGGTACTGCGTATAAGCTTCTTGAAAGTTCTCTCTCGTTTCGAAACCAATTTGTATCTGTGCAAAACCACCAGTCCTCTTTAAAACCAATTAATATTGGTGTTCTTCAATATTGGGCCTCTTTTATTTCTTCAAAATTAATATTGGGCCTCTTTTATTTCTTACATATGTAAACGACATTCCAAATTCTGTATCATGCAATCCTCGCCTCTTCGCTGATGATACTTGTCTTCTCGTGAGTAGCCCATCACTAACTGTTTTGGAAAATGAATGTAACAAAGAAATGAATAAGCTGCAAATATGGTTTAGTGCTAACAAACTTCAGATATAACCTGAAACTTTTGTAATAATTGTGATCCCTCTAAATTAACTACACAAACAACAAATCTGAGTATATTTTATAACGAACGCCCGATAAATTGTTTTGAATCCTCAAAATATCTTGGTGTAAACCTTGATAAAGAACTTAATTTCAAATCCCACACATGCATCATCGAAAACAAAGTGGCCAGATCTGTCAGTATTTTAAGCAAGCTTTGTTACCTATTTCCTTCTTCTGCACTTCTCTTGTTATATTATTGTTTTGTTCACCCTCATCTTTTATTTGATCTCTCATTGCGGGGAAACGCCAACCAATCTTACCTCAATAGCCTACGACGTTTGCATAACAAAGCTATAAAAATTTTCACTTACTTCAAGTAAAGAATGTCTACTAACCCCCAATATTACACATTAGGAATACTGAAACTACCTGAGGTTTACACTTTGGAAATAGCTAAACTTATGCATCAATATTCCCACCATACCCTTCCTCAACCATTTTCTACGTTCTTCACCCCTATTTCCTCAGTACCATGAGCAATTTACCGGAGCAAAAACTAAGACAAACTTTACATTCCAAAATTTTCTACAGCACGTTCCCAAAAATCTTTTAAATATGAAGGAGCCAAAATATGGAACTCGATCCCAACTGAAATTAAACGACTAACATTCCAGAAATTGAAAATTGAGCACAAAAAGAAATTACTTGAAACAGAGTTGTAAGTCGGGCCGGGCTTTTCGGGTCGGGTTCGGGCCTAAACTTGACAAAAATTTCGGGCTTGATTCGGGTCTGAGATTTGATTCGAGTCTTCGGTTCACAAAAATATAATCAAAATAACTTGGCAACATTGCTAAATTTTTCAGACCTAACTTAACTTTCGGGTTTTTTCGGGCTTGATTTGGGCTTTAAATTAGTTTTCGGGTTCGGGCCGGGTTCGGGCCTGAACTAGTCGGCCCGTTTACAACTTTGACTTGAAAGCTATTTTTAATTTGCCTCATTTTTATTATCATCATAATCCATTAGCAAGCAATTTTCTCAAAAATAATGTCGCTTCAAGCGACTGCAATTTTAGGGTGGCTGCTTGACTCGAAGACCTGAAATACTAGTTACTTTGCAGTCTCCTGTCGAGATTGTAGTTCGTAGTTTATTTAAGATATCTTGTTGTTTTTTGTTGTTTTGGTTTAATTACTCAAATATACTTGGTTTTCTGCAACTTGACAAATAAATTAGTTTTGTCTGTCTGTCTTTGAGAGTTTAGAAAAAACTGTTTTAAAAATTTGGATAAAGTTTTTAATTTTGAATCAGGAGTAGCTTTTTTCTTTTATTGAATCGGGCAAGTTATTCCAAATTCTAACTTCAGACGTTTTAATTGATTGTTGAGTTTTGGCAAATTTAATTCGTTGCAATATTACTATTGAATGTTGAATATCATTCTATCTATATTTTTTCCTGGAAGTTCAGGCTGAAAGAACAGATTTAAGGTTTCCAAAAACTTTTTAGGAATAATATCTCTCTGTGTTTGTTGAATATCTTTGCAACCGCATTCCCAAAGAGCGAACAAAAACTTTCAATAATTGTATTTCGAATTTAGCTATTGGACTTTACTGGAATTAGCTGGATCTGGGTGCATTATCCTCTTTAAAGTTCAAGTTAGTTGGGTTTAAAGTTCATTTTATTTGAGTTATGTTTCAAAATGTATAAAGGCAAATAAAAAATGATAATTTTTTTAAGGTCTGGCCTTTTCGTGACAAAAATCGTAAGCGTACGTATTTATTACGACAGTAACTTTTGCTTTTTTCCAAAAATTCGAAATGCCTGCCGACTTACTAGTGTATCAACACACGAGATAAAATTTGTTCAAAAAAAGAAAAAGTATACCCTCATATACGAAGTTTGTAAACTATTTCAAATCAAGAAAATGTATTTCGGATTATAGCTACAATTATGAAGTCATTATTGTTCTAAATTATCGGTTCAACCAAAACTTTGTCAGCGATGTAGAGAAAAAAGAATTCAATATCGGTCAAAAATGTTCAACAATAAACTATCATAGCAATGGAAAGACATAACATTAATTTTGTACGCACTAATGACAAACAATGATTACTTAACTGTGATTAGCAAAAAAAAACACTTCAATTTTCCTGACTTTTTTGTTTGTTTCCGCCAATTACTATCATACTGTTTTTGTTCGCACAACTGAAAGGTTTGAAGCAGAGGTAGAGTCGAGACCCAGCGTTCGAGACCAAGGAAAAGGACTCGAAAAAAATCGGCGACCAAGGACCGACTTTTCGCGGACAGACCTTCTCGAGGCCAAGGACGCAACGCGCAAGTGTTCTCCAAAAAGAAAAAAAAAGTCATCGCGCACGAAACCGAAAATTTTGCGCAAAAATTTTCGGCGTTCTCCAAAAAATCAATGATAAAAAAATGGTCTTCACAAACTTTCCGTGAGCTTTTTGGCATTCTTCAAGATCAAGTAAAAAAAAGGTTATGACAATGGCCCATTTTTAACGATTCAATACTAGTGCTGTCCTCGGTCGAGGACAGGACATTTTCGAGGACTTGTACAGACTTCGAGGCCAAGGCCAAGTACTTCAAAATGTGTTCTTGAAGACGTCCTCGAGGCCAAGGACGTTCTTGAGGACCCAACCTCTGGTTTTAAGAGTAAAATAGTTTTTTTTTACAAAATTCTTGAAATTTTGTCTATTTCTGCTTTTTAGTTAAAATTTTAATTTCACTCTTAATATTTTTCGTATAGATTTAGAGAAAAGAGTAAATTGGTGGTGGTGATTAAATGGATTGCAGTAATTATGGTGACTGCATCGCAAACAAAATGCTTCGACGCCAGGAGCAGTAAACATTATTAGATTCTTTTGTCTTCGATTTCACGCAAAGTTCGATTGAATTATTTTTAATTTGCAATGTGTCACAAAACGATGTTTTTTTTCTTACAGCAAGATGAAGACAACATATATTACTGTTGGTATGCTCGAAACGCCGAAGGGAGCAAGGTGAAAAGAGTCAACCGGTGCCAAAAACTTGAATGCTCCATCCCCAGAAAGTATACCGTGACGAGCACAATGATCACGCTCGATGATCTATCGTAAGTCCCCATTGAAATACGTTGTACAGCGCACACTCAGTTAGTCGGTATTTTGTGTATGACGGAAATACAATTAAAAAATGAAGCTGTTAGGGTACTATACTATCATAAAGTCGAGCCAGTGACATTTTTGCAAAGTGTACCTACTACATTTCAGCGATCTAGCACTTTTTCTTTGCCCTTTTTTATGTTCTTTCTGCAACATCATGCATTGACGTTTAGGTGTGAACAGCGATGCCAGCACTTGAAGCAGCATAACGATGTGATTAAAGCACGGTTTTAAAATATGAAAGTTGGGGTTAAGACAAAAGTGCATTAGCCGCAATAGACGTTTAAAACTATAGCAAAAAATATAATGAACGGCAACAGGAAGGCATGGCCCCTTGATCTGCTGCCGTCAAATTCTTATTAAATTCAGCAAAAATTGATTATTCCTCATCCTTTAGCTACTGGCTTCATTGATCTGACCATATACTGTACTAAGTTGAACTTAGGCATCATTACAGCTTGTTATTAAACTTTTAAAAAAATTTTTCTTGCTCAAGATTCATTGCTCATTTTGATTACTTTAGAGACAACTATGGAAATCACATTTAAATTACAATCTAATTCTATGCTATATATCTTAATAATTGAGCATTTTTGCTTTTTGGCTCGAGGTCTACGTGATTAAACAAAATTGATAATACTGTAGTAATCCTACGATGTTTGGATTTCGTAACGATGTTAATAATACTTCGCAGCTTTAGCACTTACATATCATGCAGCTGTGTGGCCAAGAGGGTACCGGCACACATATTTTCAGTAAGAACCAGCAAATTTTGAGTCTAGTTTGACTGTTCTCAAATTTTCCGGAATTTTCAGCCTTATTTGTTCTTAACTTTATTGGAGAATAAAGCGCCACAAATTGATTTTTTTTTTTTTTGCTAAAACTGTCTTTTATTCTAGATCATGATTACTGTAATACAAATCAACAATGACAGTGATGGAAAATTCCCAGCAAAAAAACTCTGCTGATTACTTACAAATGCATTGTTCTAACCCGTGTTCTTAATTTTCTCGATGCTGCGGCTGCCATTGTTCTTAACTTGTTCTTAAATTTCAAGCAAAAAAGCGTCGTGTTCTCATAAAATTGTTTGTGTAAAAAAAGACGTATCGTCCAAGCTCTTTATACCAATCGCAATGAGCAGGGTGAATAACATCTGATAGTTCGAGTTTGACGCTGCGTTGTGTAACAGAAGGATACAAATATGCAGCTACACTACAACAATTAGGTTTCAATTAATGTATGTAAATTTTTACCTCGTTTTTAAATGAAGCTGATTGAACGCTGAAGGCAAGTAAATATTCACGATTTCAATGAATTGAGAAATGACTATATTGCTAATAGAGGCAATTTAATTTTCTTTAGAAGGTTAAGAGCATTTAGCTTGGCAGATTATGTATGAGTTTTTGCTTTGACACACAAGATAAACAAATCATTTTGTAATTGTTTCTTTTATTGACAGCAAAGATACTCTGGATCCGCTAGAAGATATTGAAAATATGGATTTGTCAATTAAAACCTTTAACAATGCTGCACGGGGAAATGGAGACTTGGATATGCACTTTTCTCCTCCTGAACCAGTTTTCGTCCGAGTTTGTATTGTCGGAGCGAATGTACTCCCAAATTTTTATGTACAGGTGCAATTTAATTTTTCTATTTTTCTCGAGTTGATATCTAAAGGAAAGGTAAAAAATTCACCCAAAATGACTGTGTTTATGATAGGGTACTATTTTTCTTCAGATGCAAGATTCAAAAAAATGTTTATTGAAGCCATTTTGCTCGTTTGGGTTGCAAAACAGGCTTATTAAACTACCGTAAACCTTCGGAATACGATTTTGTGTTGTTTTAAAAAGCCATGCCTGGATAAAAAAATATACTCGTATAATTTAGTCGACAAATTAATGGAACTAAACCGTGGCATCGGCAATTTTCCTTTTAATTTAGGTTACTGTTCACTTTGAACCAGCTTATTCATTAACAAGAAGCAGTTTATCTATTATCCCACAACTCACATTTTATCAAAAAACTGCTGCCAATCGTAAAATCTATCTCGCTTGTAGTGCCGATACTTGTACGTATAATGTCAACATGACATCAGCTTTAAAGGGGCATTCAAGTCTAGTTTTTCATATTGACAAAAATGTTGGAAAAAGCCTAAAATGCATTGTCACCAAGTTTAAACTTTCTACGTCTTGCCGTTTTCAAGATATTCAAGTTCAAAGGTAGCAATTTTTCTCTTTCTTCAGTGCTGCCATTCTGCCAGTATTGTGACAGAAGATTAACTTTTGAAAAGCTGGCTTTTAATGAAATGGAATTCCATCAAAAACAGTAAAGCCTTATTTAAAATAATAAAATTTTTAAACGTTTCGGACTTAGCTATGTCCATCATCAGTAAAAAGTAAAATCTAAAACAGTAAAAAAGTAAAGAACTAGTCTCGAATGAAAGTAGACACATTTCAGTAGAAGTTATACGTAGCGCTGCAATTGAGTAAAACCTGCTGATGTAAACAATCTGCTGTTCCACTGCTAAACACACTAAGTAATTCTGTGAAACAAGCGTAGTGCAATGAATGAGAAAACAGGAAAAAAACAAAGAGCAATCACGTGTTGAACAGATACAAAGTTATCGATGACTGATCAACGTTTATGTCCGGTTTCAGTTTGTCGATGCTTAAAGTTTCTAAAATGAATAGCTTGGTTCGGTTCCTGGCTGTTCCAAGTATTTTAGGTTTTGCAAAGTCAATTTTATGGTCGGAATTTTCGTAGAGGCGTTTGGTAACGTCTGTGTTTTTACATTTTTTGGAGCCGGGGTTGTGTTCGTTGAGTCGTGTAAGCAAATTTCTGGAAGTCTCACCAATGTAGTTGCTGCCGCATGAGCAATGAATATGATAGACCACATTTGACCGATGTAGTAGTGCTTGACCTTCTTTGACTCGAAAAAAACTTTTTAATTTGAATGTGTCGTGAATAACTCTAACTTTGATTTTCCCATTTGTATTTTTTGCAAAATAGTTGCCGATTTCATGCTGTACTTGCATTGAGATTGGTCCCAGAAAGGGAAGTCTGCAAGTCAAATGCTTTTGAGTAGGTTGAGTAGTAATTTGGTTTGTTCTCTTCGTATCCGTGTGTTTGGAATTTAAAAAACCTCGAATGCAATTGTCAACAAATGTCCTAGGGTATCCATTTTTTGCCAGCATTTCTTTAATTCTCATGAAATCGCTGTGAATCAGTTTGTATGAAGATCCAATTTTGTAGGCCCGTTGTAGTAGTGAGTTCACTAAATTGCGTTTGTATCGGTACGGGACAAAACTGGTCCACTTTAAATACAGTCCGGTATGAGTTTTCTTTCTGAAGACGGATGTTTGTGCTACATTTCCGGTATTTCTTGAAACGAGTACATCAAGAAAGGCAAGTTGTCCGTTGCACTCCTGTTCCTGTGTAAAATTTATAGATTTATGAATGCGATTCATTACGTCAAAGAAAGATTGAGCTTCCTCATCATTTGAGAATACCAAAAACAAATCGTCCACGTATCTCAGCAGTAGCGTCGGCCTGTTTTGTTGTGATGCAGAGAGAGCCTCTTCTATTACATAATTCATAAATACGTCTGCTAACATCGGAGCTATGTGTCTACTTTCATTCGAGACTAGTTCTTTACTTTTTTACTGTTTTAGATTTTACTTTTTACTGATGATGGACAAAGCTAAGTCCGAAACGTTTAAAAATTTTATTATTTTAAATAAGGCTTTACTGTTTTTAGTCAAATTAAGTAAAACTGCCGTTCAATCAGTCCCGAAGAATTCCATCAGTTTTATTCGGGTTCAAGTTCGAGTTCAAAAAAAATATTTTTGCGAGTTCTAGTTCGGCAAAGCGATTAAGTTTTTTCGAGTTTGTGTTTGCAGCCCTGTTACAGAAATATATTATCACAGATGATATAGATATCAGGCCCGTAGCCAGAAATTCGCAACGGGGAGTTGTTTCAGCTGCCGAAGGCAGGGAGGTCTGGGGGTAGAGCCCCCAACGCTTGAAATTTTTGCATTTTTTTTCTCCAAAAACAACTTAATTTTAGGCCTATTTTGATCAAAATTGGCTTTTTTGAAACGTGGCATGGAAGTTGGCAATGCAAACATGATTAAACTGGTCGAATAATGGGGTTATGTGGGAGGTGGCTAATGGTGAGATTTTAGTTCCCTAAGTTAGATGCTGATAAATCATAAAATCCTGTAGTTCAATAAACTTACACGGTGTAATTTATATCGTCTATACTTCATAGAGAGAAAATTAATTGGAGGTGGGGGGGGGGGACTAATAGAAAAAGATTTGAGAGAAATGATTGGTTATAAACTAATACTGAATAACCTCTACCCATTCCTACGTTTATAATGCATTTGTTAATGAAACCTATATTCAGCATTTTTACACTGGCGATCAAATTTGATTGCTTATTTTTGGACATTTTTCAAAGTTTTTATTGATTTTTGAGAACCATTTTTGACAAAGTAACCCCCCTCCCCCTGAATACTTGTGGCAAAATATTCTTTAAATGATTATTTAGTCCACTCCAGTCCAAAAAACAGTCTCAGAAGTGCTAAAAACGTAGTATTTTCCTTATTCTGCATTTTGGTCGACAGGCCAATAAGGGAGCTGTAGCATCCCTCCCTCCCGACTACGCTATTGCTAGATATAACGAAACAATGTTTTTAGATTGTCCAATGTACGCTATCAAGTTCGCAGTTGATATCGGAATCGGCTGAAACATGCCCAATTATCGCCGATGGGTAAGAGAGTTTGTATCAAAAGCTCAGCAATAATTTAGTCAATTAAATTTAAAACATGCAGACCAAAGTATTAGTAAATTAGAAGATAAAACTTGCTTGCTTGGCTGAGTTATTGACTATTGATAAGTGTTGCCGTCGAGGGTAAACTCGGCCTACAAACTTTTTTGCCCGGTACGGCTCAGTTAGGGATACCAGTCGTGTAGCCTCGCTAGTATTCAATATTTTGTTTGGTTCCCCACCTCAAATTAACAGGAAAATCCAACAAAATGTTAGCAAAGACCCCTTCTTTTTTGGTCTTCAACCAAAATTGGCAGAAAAATGCAACAAATTTTGCAAAATCAATGCTACAAGCCCACTTTTGTCGATATTGTTGGATAGAGCTTAACCACTTGTTTGTTTAGAACGGCAGCGATGTTATTAAGGCCGAACTTCCGTCCAGCCAAATTTTATGTCAAAAAACAACAAAAAATATTCCAAGCCTACAGACAAAACAACGAGCTTTCTATTTCATTTACTTTTGAAGACAGCAATTATCTCTGCATCACGTACTCTGATCGGCCAGTTGGTCGAGTGGCAACGCGTTTGTCACTGAAGCGGGAGGTCTGAAATTCAAATTTCGGGCAGCTCAAATTGGATGCAGTGTTACCAAAAGCTCACCACCACTGTGACAGTTCTTCGAAAGAAGCTGCGTTGCTCGGGCGCAATGACGCAAAGATGGGCCCCGCAAACCCGTTACATTCTTCGGCGTAATACAGCGAGTGTAATAAAAGATGTGATTTGATGACGTATTCTGTGGAATTTTCAAATGATTTTACATTGGTTGTTAATGGAGTGGATATATCAAATTGCCGCTAAGAAAAATTTAAAAAATTGAGCCTTTTGAGGTTGTTTGTTGTTGCATGGTGCATTAATGATATTCACGGCAGAATAATTGTTGTTAAGTCTCGGAGCAAAAACAAAAAGTAAGTTTTTTGTAAAAATGCGATCAGCTGTCAAAACCTACCGGTGCTGCTGCTAACAGTAGGCAAGCAAGGTGAATGCAGCCAGTTGTATTTTTATGTAACCATCGCTAATTGTGATTTCACGTTTACTAAACAATCAAGTACATCAGCTGATTAATCCTTTACCTACAAGCATGTTCGTTTCAAGATAAATTTTAGCGGTTTGTTACCTTGCTACATTAAGCTTACTTTTTCTGATTGAGATATAATTTTGCCGCAAATACCAGTAACGCACCACGGTACAATAAACAACCTCGAAAAGTTCAATTTTTCGACCCTGTTGGTCGAGCAGTAACGCGTTCGTCTCTGGAGCGGGAGGTCAGAGGTTCAAATCTCAGGCCGGTCAAATCGAATACAGTGTTGCCAACGGCTCGCCACCGCTGCGACATTTTTTCGTACGGAGCTGTGTTGCCCGCAGGCGCAATGACGCGGAGATGGGCCCCACCAACTCGTTGCACGTCTCGGCGTAATGCAGCGAGTTAAATCAAAGATTTGATTTGATTTTTTTAACAGCGATTTGAAATATCCACTTCACAAACATCAATGCAAAATCATTTGAAAATTCCACAGAGTACGTCTTAGAGCAGATAATAATTTGTGCTTTTTCCATCAAAAGTGAATAAAATAAAAAGCTTATATTTCATCTGTAGACTTGGAATATTTCTTGCTATTTTTTGATACAAAATTTGGCTATAAACCGGAGTTTCGGCTTTAATACAGTATATTAAATTTCATAAAAATCGGAGTTTCAAACTGCCACACTTAGCTTCTGACTTTCACTGGTTCACATAGCAGGTGAAGAGTACGTGAGCTATGTGAAACAGCAAGTTTTTGAGGTTGGATGGATTTTTGATTTTAATTAGAAGACCATCACTAGCTACAGAAGAGTTCAAAGTTAGACGTTGAAATGGACATAGATACAGGAAACACAATTTGGATGTTCGCGATGAGCAATCACTAAGTGTGCCATTGCATTTTTTTCAAACACAATTTTTTTGGAACACCAGGCTCATTTTTGCTGAAAATTGAAGAGCAAATTAAGAACAATGCTAGTCTCGGCTTGAAAAAATAGTTTAAAAACAATTCAGTTTTAAATTCTCATTCTCATTATCTAATCATTCTTGACTTTTTTTTTATATTGCCATTGCTGATTTATCTGAAGACTAATTTCAAGAATCAAACAAAGATGTTCTTGAACCACTTTATTTCTTCTTTCTTTCTTCATTGCCCGCTTTTCCGTGAAGGTTGCGGGGGCAGCAGCTCGAAACTAAGCCGCCAAATGTCACGGTCTTTCGTCACTTCCATCATTTCGCTTGGGGGAAGACCGAAGCGATTCCATCCAAGATCCTCTATGTAGTTGGTCCATATAGTTCTAGGTCCCCCAACTAGTCTTTTCCCATTTGCTTTGGCAAATAAAGCTTGTTTGGGAAGTCTCTCCCGGGGCACTCTGCTTACATGGACAAACTATTTAACCTGAGATCTTTCAATTCGGAAATGTAAGGTTCGATATTAAGAGATTTTCGAATGTCAGAGCAACGCACCTTGCTAAGTAGTGTAACTCCTTTGATTTTTTTGTAAAAACCTCATTTCGGACGCTTGCACTTGCAATCGCACTCTTTCGGTCATTACCCAAGATTCATGACCATGAGTGAGAATGGGGACAAAAACTGTTTTGAAAATTGAGGGCTTTACCTTTTTTGACAATTCTCGTTTTTGACAACCGAAATGTAAAAGGCTCGCGTTCCTGCACTAACCTTGCCAATTCAGGTATCCAGTTCTTCGTCTTGCCTTACCCACTCTTGAATGCAACCCCAATGTAATTGAACTTCTCTGCCTGCTTCGGTGTCGCTCCATTTACTTGCCATGAACACTGATCAGGGTTTCTTGAAAAATATAGTACCTCAGTTTTGGCCGAGCTTTTTTCATTCCTGCGGTGTCGCATGCAACTGCAAAGCTATTTAATGCGCGCTGGAGGCCAGATTCTGTGGAAGAAAGCAGAACCAAATTTTCTGCGAGAGGCAGGACCACTGATTTTGCAATTTCCAATCGAGGCACACTTATCAACTTGCAGGCGTGTAGCCAGGACCTTGCAATGGGGGGGGGGCTGTTTCGGAGGTGTAAAACCAAACTAAATGGTTTTCACTTGGAATTGGAACGATTTTGTGTCCGAAAATAGGTGAAGACCAAAAAAAAAAAAAAGAAAAGGTCTTCACCCAGACTGGGATCGATTTTTGTGACCGAATTCTTTTCAAGTCCTGAGCTAAAGTAAACACATTCTCATTGTCAATGCCAATAGTTAGGCTATGTATGCTTTTAGTGCAAAAATCGGTCTCAAAAGTGCTAAAAACGTGATATTCTGCATACTCTGCCAATGGGGAGAGCTATCATCCCCCCTGCTAAGCTATTGTCAGCTTGGCAGCATTTGTCGATCCAATTCATGTAAACAATGAAAAAGAGAGGTGACAAAACGCATCCTTGCCGAATTCAAACGGCGACCTGGAACAGTTTGATTGCTTGCATTTACCCGAACACAAACCTCTTGTCGGCAGTAGAATGACCTAATGGCGCGTCACAACTACGACCATCAATGCCATACTCCTGCAAAAACTTTCCGAAGTTTATCCCGAGGTCGGGAGGAACTTGGTAATACGCTTTCGCGAGATCGACCAAGCATGCAAAGAGATCTTTTCCATACTCCCAAGATATCTCGAAGATTTGCTTCAGAGTGAAGATATGGTCTGTGGTGCTGCGACCCGAACGAAAACCTTTCTGGCAATCGTGCAGTTTTGATTTTACTATTTCGAGGTATTTCCTTTCGAGGCATTTAGCATGTACTCTACCTAGCAAACTAAGGGTGATATCCCTCTGTAGTTCGTACATTGCTTGCGGTCTTCTTTTTAAATATCGGAATAATCACATCTGTTTGACAATCTCTTAGAGTTTTGCAAAACTTCCTCGTAACTTGACACACTTGCCTTAACCAGAGAATTTCTTCTCCACCCAGAGCTTTCAACATCTCGGTTCAGAGTTTATCTTTACCAGCAGCTTTTCCAGATTTTATCCCTTTAATTGACGTTTCCACTTCTGCTGCAGTGAAAACTTCCTCTTTCCCTAAACGTGTCACTTTGTATGTGACTCGAGTCGATGCCTTTACAGGATTCAAAAAATATTCAAAGTATTCTCTCCATCGTGAAAGGATTTCATTTTCATCTGTTAGAATGTTACCTGCAGAATCCTTGATGGAGCAAGTGGCACTTGATCTTTTGCCACGTGAACACCAAATAGTCTGCCGAAATACTTTGTTTGCCGAAAAATACTTGGAATTCAACCGACGACCAAACTCTTTCCATGATTTCTCCTTGGATTCTTTACTGCCAAAGTTGCCGTTTTTCGCGCCTCAGTGTAACGGGAATCCAAATCAGATGACGATCTGTCCTGTAACAAGGCCTTGAGCGCGTCTTTCTTTGTTCGATTTTCCAAAAAAATTTAGGAACAAAATTATGAACAAATAAAGCACAAAATTTGTGAAACAGATAGCCTCGACTAAAAATGTACTAGTTCTTATTAAAAAAAAAGCTTAATTTGTTTGCATTGTTACAGGAATAATCGAGAACTTTTTTGTGTTTTAGAACTGAAGTAGATGATGAAGAAGCAGGCATTGTGTTAGACACTGCACAGCCTTTGATGCAAGATTTTGCTTTTAACTCTTTCATTTGGACAAACCTTGCATCGCCAGCTTCAGGACAGTTTTGGATTACTTGCACTATTTGTCTTTGCAACGATGCTCCAGATGATGTCACTTGCCCTGACGTAAGTTTATTTTGTGACTATTCATCGGCATTAAAGAAGTAAGCATAATTTAGCTTGACTAGCTCCAGAAGCCTAAGCGATTGATGAAGGGCGTCTTGATCTACTGACAAGATTCAGCAAAACAAAATCGCTTCGCTCTGGTGATGAGCTATAATAACGAAGCAAAAACAATATTTAAAAGATGTTTGCGATACTGACAAGCTCCAGGAAGCTGAAACAGTTGATGGCTTCTTTTTCTATTATATTTTTGTTTAAGACGTCTATTATACTGTATCTTGAATATTTTGACTTGAATATCAAAAATCGTGGGCGCCGACTGTTTCATTATCAATGACGTAGCAAGGGTACGCAGAGACAAAAAGCTTTTTCTTCTAACCAGAGTACTCAAAATTGTTATGGCAATGAGTAACAGTACACATTGCTCGAATTAAAATAAAATAAAAAACTCAACCAAAACATATGTGGAAGTCTGGAGACGAAAGTTTGAACCGATCAGTGGTCGAGTGGATAGAGCGTCTGCCACTGAAGCGGTAGACACGGGTTCGATTCCCGGTCGGGTCAAACCAAAGACTATAAAACTTGGTATTCACAGCTTCCCTGCTTGACGTTCAGCAATTAAAGGGACAGTGTGAAGCCTCCATCGTGTGTGGTAGACAGATGGGTAGGTGGCAGCTTGACTCGAAGACCGAAAGGTCCCTTCGCTGTCTCCTGGCCAAGGCAACTTGGTGAATAAAAGGTACTGTAATTACAATTACAAAAATTACAAAAAAAAAAAAGAAGCTGAACCATTCAAGTCTATACAAGCTTTGGGGAAGTGATTTTTAGGAATTTAGCAGCAATTTTCTTTTTTTTATTATTCGTTTATTTACCTCAGTTGAGTTGGTTTTAAACAGGTTTTAATTACGCTCGGCCTAACTAACACCGTTATCATTATATGAGCAAAGCTAAAAAAAACAAATAAATAATTAGGTAAGAAATTGTTTAGGTAACATAATGGAGAGCGATGTAGCCATTGTCTGTGACCTCCTTCGCCACGTTGCAGCATGCCCTAACTAAGATTATAAGTCACATCTCCATAGAAACGCATTCCTATGCATATTTATCGCACAAATATAAAACTGCAATTTGACTTGAATTGATTGAATAAAACTTGAATTGAACCACGACCCCGTTGTGATGATACATGAAAATTATTGATAAAATCAGGTTGCTTTATTTAAACTTCATGAAAAATTTTGTTCAATGGACACCATCAGAAACACTGTTCAGTAAAACCACGACCTTATTGGAATAAGATTGCATCTGAAAAGGTCCGTTGAACGAAATTAATAATATACGATGTTATAAAACAACTATTTTTTCAATAATTCTGGTACAATATTGCTTGTTTACAGTATGAAATTTTTGCTGGCTATATTATATTGTTCCCGGTTTTATTGTCAAGGGAAACACCCAGACAACATCCTATAACCCAGTAGTGCAATCATGATTTTGCTAAGGGGGAGGGGGTTTGAAGTTAGAACTATAATTAATTACGTATATTTTGTTAGAAAAATATATTGGGCACAGTAGCGTACGCAGGATTTTGGAAAGGGGTGGGGGGGGAACAGGCGCGAAGCCAGGATTTGGAGAGGGAGATAAAAACAGAGCAAAACGATCTTAATTCCAAACTGGTGAAGATGAAGACCAAAAAAAAAGAGAAAAGGAAGGTCTTACTCATATTCAATCCATTTTCTGCCCAAATTTCAAAGGGGGGGGGGGGCATGTCACAATTTTGCGAACTATTCTGAGCTAATCATACTTTACTGGTGACCCAAAGGGGGGATGCCATCGCACAATGGCACCCCCCCCTAAATACGCCCCTTATTGGGCAACAGAGGGTTAAGTGAGCCGATGCATCTCGAATAAATCACAAGTGAAGAGCTGGGGATTCGTAAGGCGCTTCAAAGATGTTCTGATTTCTAGGAAGAAAATAGCTATGTTAACATTTCTAAAAAAGTCCGTACCGTATACGTTTTTGAACCATTTTTCAAAAACTCACAATTTCAATATAAAAAGGCTTTTTCAAACTTCTCCCGACCTACTGGCTAAACCTAAAATATGTTTAAAAGTAGTATAGTAGTAACTTAGTCAATTTGGTTAGATAGGAAGCGATAAACAGATAAAAAAACTTTGTCACTAAAAGAGCATAATACGATATAATCCCTTGCTGGTGACAGGTTGCAAAAGACCGTGTCACCATGATTGCATTTTGGGGCTGGATTTTGTGGGTGACTTGGCGAAGAGGGAGGTTTAGCCTCGTTTTTGATTCACTGGTCCTATTTAATGTTTAAACACATAGTACAGTTGTAATTCAAGAAATTACGTTGTGTTCAGCTATAAATTATTAGCTGAAAATGATTTGTTTTTCGTTGTACTCGCCGAAGAGTGTAACGAGTTTGCGGGGCCCATCTCCACGTCATTGCGCCCAGGCAACTCAATTCCTGTCGAAAAAATGGGCCGATTTTCCAAACACAGGGGTTCGATTCTCCATACAGGTAATCAAAAGATATTTGAATAAAACATAGCAAATCTAGGAAATTCTTAAAAATATTACACAAAATCAATCAAGAGTCGAGATTACTGCAATTTCCTGGATACTTGAAATCTATTCAAAGTCATCGCCATAGGCGTAGCCAGGATTTTTGATTGGGGGGGGCCCAAACCACAAATCACATGCAATGACGTCATCACAAATTTTCGAAAAAGGAACTTTTTGTGGGGCAAAGATATCGTAGAATGGAAGATCTGAAGCCGTAGCATGATGGCACTTAACCAGGATTTTGATAAAGGGAGAAGGCGAAAACTAATAGTTAAAAAGTGTAAATGTCTAACTTAGGAGATGTGTTGAGTAAACTAGTGTACTCAAACGTATCACAGACGGGGATCTGGGGGCGGAGCCCTCAGCCACCGGTGGCTATGGGGGTCTGATGGCAAAGCCCCCAGCCGTTGGGCAATTTTTGTAAGTTTTTGGAAAAAAAAGCTGTTTAAATCCCATTGGATCACATTTCGCACAAGTTCAAAGCCATTTCAAAGAACTAGATTTTCAACATTTCTAAGCCAATCGAAAAAATTTAGTTGTTCAATCCTCCTTTTGCAATTAAATCCCAAAACACGTTTAGAATCTTGCATTTTGGTGTAAAATTTTAAT
Organism: Trididemnum nubilum; assembly: GCA_963965965.1. Lineage (NCBI taxonomy): Eukaryota > Metazoa > Chordata > Ascidiacea > Aplousobranchia > Didemnidae > Trididemnum > Trididemnum nubilum. The sequence continues at coordinate 21,749,687 of OZ014486.1, forward strand.
CGTAAGTGATTTGGGTAAAAGGGGGAAGTAAGGCACATTGCCTCCTGCAATACTTTAGCAATAAATAATGATCCTCTCGAAGATTTTTCTTGGAGATTTTTGTTTAGTGATGAAGTTTACCAATTATAGGAGTACGTGTACGGCCAAAGGGCCCAAGCCCCTTCGATTGAAATTCAGTAGTTTGTTCAATGAGTATTTCCCTATTTTGTGCGTAAAAACTGGCGAGGTGGAGGTGAATCGTTATCGAAAAAAGGTGCAATAGATGGTTACACTTACTGAACATGTTATTCCCGGGCCGGATTTAAATTGCGCAGGGCCCCTGGCACTTAGGAGATTTTTGCAACATCTTCCTGCCAAATGTATATGAAGATCAAAAAAAGTCCTACTATCTGATGGCAGGGCCCTGGCACTGAGCCATATGGCAAATACGGCGCTAATTATTGTATTAAGCTCGTAAAAAGTTTAGATGAGGGCCTGAGGTAGCAACTTTTAGGACAAAACTTTTGATTTAACCCTGGTTATACGTTTAAATTGGTTGGAAAAAAATTGAATTAAGGGGGTACGCCGGGCCCCCTGGTCGTCAGTATTATTTGTTGCTAATTACTGTCGTACGCGTGTACTGATGTACGCAAAGATGCTAAAACAAACTGAAAACGAAGAAACATTGCTTTTTTGACAAATTTTTGTCATTGGTGGCATTTTGATTAAGGGTGCCCGGGTCCACTCGGCGTCTCCCCTGGCTACGCCAATGATTTTGAGAGAAGATCGCTCCCCTAATAAGTTCTTTCATAAAAAAAACAAACATTTAAATCAAAATTAAAATAACATTTTTTCCAAAACGAGGAGGACTCGAGTCAAGTCACTGGACAGTTTTTTGAAGCCTCCAAGAATTGCATGATATTATTATGACGTGGAAATATGGTCCTTATTATTATTGCTTACTTTTGTACGCGTAAATCTTAAATTAAAAAAAAACTGCAATTCCGGACAGGGACAACATACTGGCTATGCTCTCATTATATTTATCATTGGTAGTTTTTCAATTGGGGGTTTGCATTACCGCCTGTGTTATAGCATCAAGTTTATAATAACGTTAAACGAGGGCCTGGTGTGGCAACTTCTTGGTCAAAACTTTTAGATTTCTCACAGTTAGGTTTTGCATATAAATTGTTAAAAATTTGAATTAAGGGGCCCCCTGGCCCTGGAACCTTGGTCGTCAGTCAGGGGATCTGGGGCTCCCTGGTTGCCAGTTAAAGGCCTCAGGGCCCCTTGGTTGTCGGTTAGGAGCCCCGGGCCCCCTGGTTGTTAATTAGGGGCCCTGGGGCTCTCTGGTCGTGAATTAGGGGCCCCGGGGCCCACTGGTCATCAGTTAGCGACTCCCAGGCCCTCTGGTTGTTGGTTGTTTCCCCGGTGCCCCCTGGTTGTTAATTAGAGGCCCTTGGGCCCCCTGGGGCCCACTGGTTGTCGGTTAGGGGCCCCAGGCCCCCTGGTTGTTGGTTAGGGGCCCCGGGGCTCACTGGTTGTTAGTTAGGGGCCCTGGGGGCTTCCTGGTCGTGAGTTAGGGACTCCGGGGCCCCCTGGTTGTTGGTTTGGGGTCCCGGGCCCCCTGGTTGTCGGTTAGGGGCCCCGGGGCCCATGGTTGTTGGTTGGGGGCCCCAGGGCCCCCTGGTTGTTAGTTAAGAGCCCCGGGCCCCCTGGTTGTCGGTTAGGGGCCCCAGGGCCTTCTGGTTGTTGGTTGGGGGCTCCAGGGCACCCTGGTTGTTAGTTAGGAGCACCGGGCCCCCTGGTTGTCGGTTAGGGCCCCTGGTTGTTAGTTAGGAGCTCCGGGACCCTGGTTGTTGGTTAGGGGCCCAACAGGGACCCCTGGTTGTCGGTTAGGGGCCCTAGAGCCCCCTGGTTGTGAGTCAGGGGCCCTTGGGCCCCTGGTAATCAGTTAAAGGCCCCAAGGCCCTTTTTTGTCAATTAGGGCTCCCTGGTTGTTGGTTAGGGCCTCCTGGTTGTCGGTTAGCGGCCCGGGGTCCCCTAGTTGTCAGTTAGGGGGTCCTCTGGTTGTTGGTTAGGGGCCCTTGGTTGTTAGTTAGGGGCCCTGGAGCCCCCTGGTTTTCAGTTATGGGCCCCCTGGTTGTCAGTTAGGGGCCCCGGGACTCCTTTGTTGTCATTAATATTATTTTAATTACTGTCATGTGCGTAATTACTGAAAAAAAAACTGCAACTAAACATCGCTAGGCTTTGTTGTTATAATTTTTTGTCGTTAGTGGTATTTTGATTTGGGGGGGATCCGGGCCCCCTGGGCCCCCCCTCCCCCTGGCTACGCCTATGGTCATCGCCATAGCTATTTACTCCCGTTAGATGTTCAAAAACAAAAAAAAATATTTAGCATTGAATAAAACACCAACTAGTGTTTGTTTCCATGCTCTTCATTGCTCCGACAGCACTATATTATTTTTTGAACAAAAAAAACTTAATCAAAATTTATTGAGTTAGTTTAAAATAAATCGTCGCGGCAGAAATTAACCAAGAGTTTCCAAAATTAACAGAAATAAAACGGAATAACCGCGAAGTCTGCACTGGAAAAAAAAAAAACTCTAACGGCCAGGAAGTCAAATGAAAAATGAAACAACGTGTAAAACAGTGATTAAAGGTCGATACCTGCGGCGCGAAACGTGAAAAGTAATTAATTACGTAAAAAGTAAAGGTATCCAAATTGCGCGAAGCAAGGCAAAATACTGTGCGAGATGCCGACAAGCGCGTTTTTAAGTTGTTGCATAAACAAAAAACGTGAATGAGAGTTCGAGGCCCAATTAAGACTACTAATAGAAATAAACTAAGCTTGGTGCAATAACAGTGCTGTAGATATTTGCTAATCAAAATGAATTTTGCTTAACTTTATCAACAACATTTATAATTTTAGTTTCCTGAACCAGTAGGTGACGGCAGACGAAGAAGATCAATCACCAACAAGAAAACTCGTTCTGTTACTGTTGGTCCTATCCATGTTCATCCAAACTAAATAGAGTTCAAATACGGATTTTTACTAACCGACGACAATTGGTCTGGTTTGATTACCCGAATTCCCCATCAAGGCTTTTTCACATGGGCTTTAGTGTATCGCATTTATCTTTTCAATCAATTTATTAGAAGACCTTCGAGCTGTTTGAAAAACCTGACAAGTTTTGGTTTTCAAGCACAAAACTGGAAGTTTGAAATTGTCTACCTTTAAATATTTGCCATGCAAATTTTTAAATATTTACTAATGAGTATAAAACAATGGCGACATATAAAAGATGTTCTACCTACTGTAAGTTCACGGGTTTTGTTTTGTATGCGGCCTAATTTATACACCCCGATCTACCAAGACCTCCCACCTTGTAATGGGCCGTGTCTGTGCAAGCGGCCCACAAACCACCCTGACCATTGGCCATACCTTCTAATTGCTGCTGATGTGACTAAACAAATTTGCCAATAATTGCAATTACAATAGCTTAAATACTGAAAAATAGAGTTGACGTTTTCTTGCTCATGATGAAAAAGTCATATTTTTATTTTGTTTTCGGCTAATTTTGTATTTAGATTTTATTTCTATACTTACGTACAATTTTATGCGCTAGATCCGACATACTGTACTGTAGTTACTGCAAAATAAAACAGTTATTCTATATACGTAATTTAGTGATTATTGATGATGCATTTTTGTCAATTGCAATATTTTCTTTCGTCAAGCTTTGTGTGTAGCTCGCACACTTTTAGCGAATTTTGATTGCGATTCAGTTTGCCAGTTGAGTTTCCGTGTCACAGTGTACCCTGTGTCGAATCTCCATGGAGTCGCCGTTAGGTCTCACAGAGTAATAGCGAAAACTTTCGCAAATTTATCGAGTTTCTGACAAACAATAAAATAATGGCAGTTGCAGAAGACAACATGTCGAAGAAGAAAAACAGCTTTTCATATATGTTGAAAGGAGGGAAAAGAGTTTTTGTGGCAACAGTATTGTGAGTCTAATGGAAAGAAACGCGGCACAAGTCTCGGTTTTCAATCTTGAGTGCCGCACTGTCTTGTCGAGTATGTTTGCTATTGAGAGGCTGTTGAGGGGAGAGAAAAGAGCGACTAAGTACTCAGGCTCAGAAATTCTGGGAAGGGCTGCTTTTTTTCGGGGGCCAGAGCAGTTGAATTTTGATCTGAGGCAAGTACATTGAAATGTTTAAGATCGGTATCCCGGCAAAACTCGCAATCAGTCAGGAAATCCGGGAGGAAGAATAGTTGCTCGGTTACAACAAATTTCGTTTTCGTTCTGTCACAAAGTTTGGAAATTCTAACTACGACTCTGATGCCGATAAAACTACTTAAGCTTTCGAAATGTCAGAAAAAAGCTAAACACATTTGGGGAAACTTTTTCTCTGAACGTTAAATCAGAATTAAACGATACAAAAATAATCTACCCCAAGCCAAATGATTCTGCAGCGTCTTAAAAAATTTGCAGATTTTTACATATATTGCAATTCTAGTCTGCTGCAGGCGCGCAACCATGATGCTGCGAAGAAAAATCTTAAACCCTATTAATATATTCAAAAAACATCTTTACGGGCCCCGGAAGGATATATTTTTTTACCTACACAGCGATGCTCTGTATAGTCTGAAGTTTCCGGATAGGGTTGTCCCCATCTCACTTTACTTGCCCATTTACGTCATAATGACGTCACTTCCGCAAAAATTGGCTAAACTTTTTGGCTTTGTTGACTTTTACTTTGTTCATTCTCACTTTTCTTATAGTTGGACCTGGATTTTCAAACTTGGGCCACTAAACAAATGGGACATGGGCAATCTTCAAATGCATTTATGACGTCACAATGCAGGAACAGAAATGCTACTAAAACTATAAAAAAATACCATTTTAAGTGGTTGTCAACTCCTATAACGTTTGGCATATTTGGTGTAGATTGTAGAGCCTTGATATTACTATAGAAGAAAGCATAGGCGTAGCAAGGATTTTTGATTGGGGGGGGCCCAAACCACAAATCACATGCAATGACGTCATCAGAAACTTTCATAAAAGGAAGTTTTTGTGGGGTAAAGATATCGCAGAATAGAAGTCTGAAGCTGTAGTCTGTTGGCACTTAACCCGGATTTTGGTAAAAAGCGGGGGCGAAAACTATTCGTTAGAAAGTGCAAATGTCTAACTTAGGAAACGCGTTGAGTAAGCTAGTGTACTCAAACGTATCATGGACGGGGGTCTGGGGGCCCCCAGCCGCCGGTGGCTATGGGGTACTGGGGGCAAAGCCCCCAGCCGCTGGGCGATTTTTGTAAGTTTTTGCAAAAAAAAAGCTATTTTAATCCCATTGGATCACATTTTGCACGTGTTCAAAGCCATTTGAAAGAACTAGATTTTTAACATTTCAAAGCCAATCGAAATAAATTAACTGTTCAGTCCTCCTTTTATTTGCAATTAAAGTCCAAAATACGTTTAAAATCTTGCATTGTGGTGTAAAATTTTAATTACAAGTGATTTGGTTCATGTCGGCACATTGCCTCCTGCAATATTTTAGCACTAAATAGTAATCTACTCGAAGATTTTCCTTCAAGATTTTTGTTTTGTTATAAATTTAACCAGTTATAGGAGTACATGTACGGCCAAAGGGCCTAGGCCCCCTCAATCGAAATTCAATAATTTGTTCAATGAGCATTTTCTCTAGTTATGTTTTTTTTAAAGTATTTTGTGCGTAAAAACTGGCGAGGTGGAGTTGAATCGTTATTGAAAAATGGTACAATAGATGGTTACGCTTACTAAACATGTTATTCCTGGGCCGGATTTACATTGCGTGGGGCCCCTGGCACTTGGGGAATTTTTGCGACATCTTCCTGCCAAATATAAATGAAGACCAAAAAAAGTCATGCCATCTGAGCACTGGGCCCTGGCGCTGTGCCATATAGAAAACACGGCGCTGGTTATTCCATTACCCTCATAAAAAGCTTCGATGAGAACCTGAGTTTGTAATTTTTAAGCCAAAAACCCTTGATTTCACCCTGGTTATACGTTTAAATTGGTTGGAAAAATTGAATTAAGGGGGTGCGCCGGGCCCCCTGGTCGTCAATATTATTTATTGTTAATTACTGTTGTACGCGAGTACTGTTGTACGCAAAGATGCTAAAAGAAACTGAAAATAAAGAAACAAGGCTTTTTTGTCAAATTTTTGTCATTGGTGGCTATTCGATTGAGGGAGCCCAGGCTTCCTGGCTGCGCCTACGATTTTGAAATAAGATAGCCCTTATGTTCTATAATAAAAAAAGCATTTAAAGCAAAACTAAAAATAACTTTTTTCCAAAACGTGGAGGACTCCAGTCAAGCCACTCGACAGTTTTTTGAAGCCTCCAAGAATTGCATGACATTATCATGACGTGGACACGTGGTCGTCATTATTATTACTTGCTATTGTTCGCGTAAATCCTAAATTTAAGAAACTGCAATTCCGAACAAGGAAAACATACTGGCAATGCTCTCATTATATTTATCATTGGTAGTATTTCAGTAGGGGTTTGCATTACCGCCTGTGTTATAGCATTACGTTCATAATAACGTTAAACGAGGGCGGGGGATTTCAACTTTTAGCACAAAACTTTTGGATTTTTTACAGGTTTTGCGTATATATTGTTAAAAATTGAATTGCAGGGCCCCTGGCCCGGGACGCTTGCTCATCAGTTGGGGGCCCTAGGGCCCCTGGTCGTTAGTTAGAGGCCCCGGGTCCCCCTGGTTGTTAGTTAGGATCCCTGGGGGCCCCTGGTTGTCAATTAGGAGCTCCAGGGACTCCTGTTTGTCAGTTAGAGGCCTCGGGGTCCCCGTTTATCAGTTAGGGACCCCGAGGCTCCCTGGTTGTCGGTTAGGGGCCCCGGGGCCCCTGGTCGGTAGTTAGGAGCCCTGGGGTTTTCTGGTCGTTAGCTAGGGGCCCTGGGGCCCCCTGGTTGTTGGTTAGGGACCCCCTAGTTGTTAGTTAGGGGCCCTGGGAGCCCGTAGTTGTCAATTAGGGGCTCCAGGGCCTCCTGCTTGTCAGTTAGAGGCCCCCTGGTTGTCGGTTAGGGGTCCCCTGGTCGTTAGTTAGGGGCCCTGGGGCCCCCTGGTCATTAGTTAGGGGCCCCTTGGTTGTCGGTTAGGGGCCCCTGGTTGTCAATTAGAGGTCCCCTGTTTTTCAGTTAGAGGTCCTGGGGCTACCGTTTTTCACTTAGGAGCCCCGGGGCTCCCTGGTTGTCGTTTAGAGGCCCTGGGGCCCCCTGGTTGTTAGTTAGGGCTCTGGGGCCCCCTGGTCGTTAGTTAGGGGCCCCGGGGCTCCCTTGTCGTCCGTAACTGCAACTAAACATCGCTAGGCTTTGTTGTCATAATTTTTTATCATTGGTGTTATTTCAATTGGGGGGGCCGGGCCCCCTGGGCCCCCTCTGGCTACGCCTATGGAAGAAAGTACATGCATATTAAAAGATACTGTATGAGTTTGGTGAGCTTTGATCAACATTTTTATACAATAAATTACATTGAAAATATGACACCCATTTTGCAATATTTATCGTATTTCAGCGTTTTGCTTGTCATCTAAGGCTGAGTTTATTTCAAAGATAACCTTTGCTTCCATAATTGACTTTTTTCAAAATTAGAAAATTTTAAAAGTATTATGAAGGTGAAAAAGTTATGACGTCATTTTGATGACGTCGTATGTTAGTAAATGATCACAACAACGGCCCTAAGTTTGTGTTGGTGTTATAGATGAGATGATATCAAGTTTTTCACGGACCGCAAAAACAAGAGCCAAAAAAGTGATGAAGTCATTGTTTATGACGTCATATTTTCGAAAATATTTCTTTTTGCAATAATTGCTGTAATTGATAAAGGAAAGTTTTTTACAAAAATTTAAGCAATGTACTATGCAATTTATTTAATTTATAAAATTTTGATGTTGCAAGTGATGATGTCGCATTTAAATGAAGCATTTTATAAGTTACGAATAGCCAACCTCAATAATTTAATTATCATTCTTCTCCTCAATACAATCATCAAAATCATCTAATTCAATGAACACTTCCTGCTCGCGTTCTTGTTCTACGTTATCTACCTGAGTTGGGAGTTCTCCTGGACGCCCTTGGCCTCGAGGACGTCTCTCCTTTGCTCGGGCCTCGAAGCCTACAAGACCACGAAAATGTTCTTTTGTCGGCTAGAAGACAGCATTGTTTTTGATTGATTTAAAAAAAAATAACCAAACAAAAGACAACACAAACTTCTGGTCTGTCAATTCGTTTCCTTTCCTTATTTGAAAAATTAAATAATGTGATAGCCAACTATGCTAAGTCATACTGAAGCTTCCAACGTGCTTTAGTAATTTGTTTCTTCACATATACAGACTTAATCATCGCCTTGTCTTTCATAAACAAGCTGATGAACCATTTATCGAAGCACCAAATCCTTATCACGACAAGCAAGGTTGGTTCAAAAACCAAAATAATCTTTTGGAGACGATTTGGTAAGTAGAACTCCTTCTTGCAAGCGTTTTGGTAGGCATCGTAGCTTGCAGAGGTGAGGTCGAGGACACAACCTTCAAGGCCAACAACTTTAAAAAATCCGAGGCCAAGGCGAAGAATCGACTTATCAAGACAAACCCTTTCGAGCCCAAGGGTAGGAACGGTCGAGGCCAAGGCCAAAGACCAAAGACACAATTTTTCTAAATTATGATTAGCAAAATTTTTATATTTTTCAACCCAAGGAGGTTCAAGATATTGCATTTCGTTAAAGTTTTTGGTGATAATTCGAAAATAGTAAAAATAATAATGAATGCATAAAAAGCAGTTTCACTAAGAATGAACGAGCTAAAGCCGTCGTAAACGTTTTATTTTACAAAATAAAATGTTTATAATATTTTGTAAACAAAAACATTTTTTTAAATAAACTGTTTACGACAGCTTTGGCTCTTTCATTCTGAGCGAAAATAATGAATGCCTGTTTGAAGTTTTACACGTTAGCAGCTGATGTTGATTACGTACCGTAGCGGTATCGTTGCAATGAAACAATTAAGGCCTTAACCCGTGAACAAAATATAGCTAATATAAACGTAGAAATGGTCAATATTAATGCCTTAATTTCATCAGTTAGGGCCCCGATGCAAGCGTCCACTGATTGTGAATCCCCACTTTTTTACTTGTTTCCTAAACGCAAACGATATTGCTTGGTTAAAGATTTCTTTTCAAGGAATTTTTTAAACGTTCTTGTCTGAAAAGTATTATTTCAAATGCAGTAAATTTAAGTTTCTAACATGATTGAGGTACCGCACCGGGTATATTTATAAGCTAAAGGTTTTGGCATTAAAAAAAGCGGGCTCTGGGGCGAGGGCAAAGTTTCTGTGCCCTATGTTGAATAACATCCGGGATTTTTTTTCTGGAGAAAAAACCAATTTTTGTGAGTTTAAAGAAGATTACTCTCTAAGATTTTTAAAGCAATTTTGGAAAGAAAATACTGTAAATGCTAATGTAGAAAAAGTTTAGTTTTTCCTCAATTTCCCAACTCTAATTGTAAGCCAATCTTTTCTTTACATATTATTGCATGCGATGTCTTTCACATAACTAATGTCTATCAATAAAATAAATAATCGCGAACGTTCAGGCCACCAAAAGACACTTTGTTAAATTATTTAACATGATGTATTTAATTTCCAAAAAATAACCTGAGGATCCAAGTAGGATTGTGGTTTTCTACAAGGCTTTTTGCATCCTCATTTTCCGATTAGAGCTTTTACACAACGCCATTTAAAATATGTTTCAGTTAGACTTAGCATAGTTGGCTATCACATTATTTAATTTTTCAAATAAGGAAAGGAAACGAATTGACAGACCAGAAGTTTGTGTTGTCTTTTGTTTGGTTATTTTTTTTTTAAATCAATCAAAAAACAATGCTGTCTTCTAGCCGACAAAAGAACATTTTCGTGGTCTTGTAGGCTTCGAGGCCCGGGCAAAGGAGAAACGTCCTCGAGGCCAAGGGCGTCCAGGAGAACTCCCAACTCAGGTAGATAACGTAGAACAAGAACGCGAGCAGGAAGTGTTCATTGAATTAGATGATTTTGATGATTGTATTGAGGAGAAGAAGGATACTGATTTCTTAACGGACTGATGGTTAGTGCCGTCGCCAGAGCAAATGAAGTGAGGGGGCACTAGCCAAAAGTGGGGGGGGGCACTAAAATTTGCATATAAAAACTGATTTTCAGATTGTACAGCTACAATTATGCACAATTCTAAAATAAGGTCGGCTGCGTTTCTTAGCTCGTTTCGTCTGCGGCCCATAGTCGCTTGAAAAATCTATCTACATCAGTGAACGCTACCAGACATGCAACTAAGATTTTGCTAAGAAGGGTAAACCAAAGTAAATTTTTTTTGCACAAAACCTGCCTGATTTAGCCCCCGTGCTAAACAAATTAATGCAACTCAAGCGTGTCACAAACGGGACATAGTCACGAAATATTTAATGGCTGTAAACGGGGCCTAGGGCGGAGCCCCAGCCGCTGGGCAATTTTTGTGATTTTCCAGCGAAAAAATAGCGATTTTAACGCCATAAATCACATTTCGCACTTTTTTTAGCCATATGAATAACTCAATTGCTAAAACTCTGAAGTTATGTCAAAGATTTAAATTGCTTAGCACCTTCTATCCCCCCTTCTTACTTCAGGTCAAGCCTAAAATAAGTTTAAACGCTCGTATTTTAAGATTAAATTTTCTTAGTGACTTGGCTAAGAGGGCTTATGCCCCTTTACCCTGGTTACGCCACTGACTGCGACCTCAAAATCTTGAGTGTGCTCTAAAATTCAAAACAGCAGGTCTTTGAAAAAAAACTGTATAACGTAGCCTATTGTTTCACGTCATAATTTACTTGCAAAGTACCAGTAACGATTCTGCAGTCTTACATCTCTCTTTTACGACACATCCGTAAAGGCGTGTTAATAAGACGGAATATTGCGTTAATAATATAGCGTTAATATTAATATTGCGTTAATAATATTAATATTGCGTTAATAATACAATAATATTGCGTTAATATTAATAAGACAAAATATTGTTAATAAGATTTATGTGATACAGCAGCTGGTTGCTAGCAATTTCGCTACAAATCGAGAAAACGTCAAAGGAGAATTATGTTTGAACGTAATTATTCCTTTTTCCGTCATTGTATGGTGTCTTTTCATTGGGTGATGTTCCAAAAACAGTATTTTGAATAAACCTAAATGGGGGGCACAAGCATCCCCCCCTAGCCCCCCCCCCCCCCCCGTAGCGATGGCACTGCTGATGGTCAAGCTACTTGTCTTTGCGATAAAAAAAATAAATCATTGAGGTTGGCTATTCGTAACTTATGAAACTTACAAAATGTTTCATTTGAATGCGACATCATCACTTGCAACATCAAAATTTTATAAATTAAATAAATTGCATAGTACATTGCTTAAATTTTTGTAAAAAACTTTCCTTTATCAATTACAGCAATTATTGCAAAAAGAAATATTTTCGAAAATATGACGTCATAAACAATGACTTCATCACTTTTTTGGCTCTTGTTTTTGCGGTCCGTGAAAAACTTGATATCATCTCATCTATAACACCAACACAAACTTAGGGCCGTTGTTGTGATCATTTACTAACATACGACGTCATCAAAATGACGTCATAACTTTTTCACCTTCATAATACTTTTAAAATTTTCTAATTTTGAAAAAAGTCAATTATGGAAGCAAAGGTTATCTTTGAAATAAACTCAGCCTTAGATGACAAGCAAAACGCTGAAATACGATAAATATTGCAAAATGGGTGTCATATTTTCAATGTAATTTATTGTATAAAAATGTTGATCAAAGCTCACCAAACTCATACAGTATCTTTTAATATGCATGTACTTTCTTCAATAGTAATATCAAGGCTCTACAATCTACATCAAATATACCAAAAGTTAAAGGAGTTGACAACCACTTAAAATGGTAATTTTTTACAGTTTTGGTAACATTTTTGTTCCTGCATTGTGACATCATAAATGCATTTGACGATTACCCATGTCCCATTTGTTTAGTGGCCCAAGTTTGAAAATCCAGGTCCAACTATAAGAAAAGTAAGAATGAACAAAGTAAAAGTCAACAAAGCCAAAAGTTTGGCCAACCTTTGCGGAAATGGCGTCATTATGACGTAAATGGGCAAGTAAAGTGGGGTGGGGACAACCCTAGCCGGAAACTTCAGACTATACTGAGCATTGCTGTATAGGTAAAAAAATATATCCTTCCGGGGCCCGTAAAGGCGTTTTTTGACTTGTCTAAATAAAGTTAAAGTTTTTTCGTTTGAAAAAAAAAAAGTTCAATTGAGAGGAGTGCTGAGGTGCAACGCAAGCGTATTATAAACGGGATCTGGGGGCAGAGCACTTGGCTGCCAAGGGCCATGGTGGTTTGGAAGAAAAGGCCTGTCTATGAGTAAATTTTTTAACTTTTCGAAAAAAATAAACACTTTATCGTCATTTGAGTCACGATTTGCACTTTTTTTAAGCTTAAACACTTAAGTAAAAGGATCACCGTGAGCCATTGTTTTTCATTCCCAAACAGTGACGCAAACAAACAAATAATTAAATAAAAATGTTTGCTGGTTAATATCTCAGGTACGGGGCCCGTGGCAATGTGCTAAAATGCTGTATGATGAAAACCAGACCCTCGTTTCGCTCCCAAACTCTATGACTTCCGGAAGCTGAGAGTTCCGCCCTCAGACCCCCGTTTTTTTGCATTTTTTTTTTTTCGAAAAATGACTTAATTTTAGTCCTACTTTGGTCAAAAATTATGCTTTTAAAACGTGGCACAGAAATTGGCAGTGCAAACTCGATTAAACTGGTCGCATAAATGGGCTATGTGGGAGGTGGCTAATGGTAAGATTTTAGATCTCTAATTTAGATGCAGGTAAATCATAAAATCCTACAGTTCAATAAAAATCACATGAAGTAATCTATTTCGCTTATATTTTAGAGAGAAAATTAATTGGGAGGGGCTAATAGAAAAAGATTTGAGAGAGGTGATTGGTAGTTAACTAATACTGAATAGCCTCTCCCTCCATTTCGGAGTTTATAATATATTTGGTAATGAAACCTATGTTTAGCATTTTTACATTAACGATCAAATTTGATTACTTATTTTTGGCCATTTTTCAAAGTTTTTATTGATTTGTGAGTATCATTGTTGACAAATTAGCCTCTCCCCTCTGAATACTTGTTTCAAAAGATGCTTTAAATTACTATTTAGTCGACTCCCGTGCAAAAAACAGTTTCAGAAGCGCTAAAAATGTGGTATTTTTTTATTCTGCATTTTGGTCGACAGGCCAATGAGGGGGCTATAGCCTCCCCTTTGGTTATCCTATTGCTAGATATAACGGAGCAATATTTTTAGATTGTCCAATGTGTGGTATCAAGTGCGCAGGTGATAGTGGATTCGGATGCAACATACACAATTATCTCCGATGGGTAAGAGGTTTTGTATCAAAAGCTCAGCAATAATTCAGCAAATGAAATTTAAAACATGCAGACCAAAGTATTAATAAATTAGAAGATAAAACTTGCTTGCTTGGCTTAGTTATTGACAATTAATAAGTGCTGCCGTCGAGGGTAAACTTGGCCAACAAACTTTTTTGCCAGGTAAGGCTCAGTTAGGGATACCAGTCGTGTAGCCTCGCTAGTATTCAGTATTTTATTTGGTTCCTACCTTAATATTAACAGAAAAATGCAACAAAATGTTAACAAAGACCCCTTCTTTTTTGGTCTTCAACCAAAATTGACAGAAAAATGCAACAAATTTTGCAAAATCAGCCCTGCACGCCCACTTTTGTCGATATTGTTGGATAGAGCCTAACCACTTGTTTGTTTAGCACGGCAGCGCTGTTATTAAGGCTGAACTCCGGTCTAGCCAAATTTTATATCACAAAATAGCAAAAAATATCCCCAGCCCACATACAAAAAAACGAGCTTTCTATTTCATTTACTTTTGAGGAAAGCAATTATCTCTGTCTGCATCACGTACTCTGATCGGCCAGTTGGTGGAATGTTAAAGCGTTTGTCTCTGGAGCGGGAGGTCTGAAATTCAAATTTCGGGCCAGTCTAATGGGATGCAGTGCTGCCAACAGATCACCACCGCTGTGACATTTCTTCGAATGGAGCTGTGTTGCCCGGGCGCAATGACGCAAAGATGAGCCCCGCAAACCCGTTACATTCTTCGGCGTAATACAGCGAGTATAATAAAAGATGTGATTTGATGACGTATTCTGTGGAATTTTCAAATGATTTTACATTGGTTGTTAATGGAGTGGTTTTATCAAATTGCCGCTCAGAAAAAATTGAGCCTTTTGAAGTTGTTAGTTGTTGCATGGTGTATTACTGATATTCACGGCAGAATAATTGTTCAGTGGAAGTCGTAATGATTTCCCAGGAGTCGACCACGAAGGACGTCAAACTTTTTGGCTAGAATAATCGTTGTTACCTTTCTGAGCAAAAACAAAAAGTAAGCTTTTTGTAAAAATGCGATCAGCCGTCGAAACCTACCGGTGCTGCTGCTAACAGTAGGCAGGCAAGGTAAATGCAGCCAATTCATTTGTTGTTATTTTTGGTCATTTTCGTATTTTTATGTAACCATCGCTAATAGTGATTTCACGTTTACTAAACAATCAAGTACATCAGCTGATTAATTCTTTACCTGCAAGCCTGTTCGTTTTAAGGTAGATTTTAGCGGTTTGTTACACTGCTACAATAAGCTTACTTTTTTTGATTGAGAAATAACTTTGCCGCAAATACTAGAATGCACCACGCTACAATAAACAACCCCAAAAATCTTAATTTTTCGGCCAGTTGGTCGAGCGGTAACGCGTTCGTCTCTGAAGCGGGAGGTCCGAGGTTCAAATCTCAGGCCGGTCTAATCGAACACCAGTGTTGCCAACGGCTCGCCACCGCTGTGACATTCTTCGAATGGAGCTGTGCTGCCCGCAGGCGCAATGACGCGGAGATGGGCTCCACTAGAGAGGGAACCGGTCAGGATTTTCTCGACCGACCGGTAAATTTCAAAATCATCGCCGGTTGACCGGCTTTTGCAGAAGTTTTTTGTTCACTGTTCAATGTATCTAATGAAAAATTTTTGAAAGGGGGGGCATGGGTGAGGTGTTAAAATTTGTGACTTTGTACGGGGGTCTCAGAAAAAAACGCAAAAAAATGTTTGCGTTTTTTGCAAAAATAACTCAATTTTAAGACCTTTTTTGGTTAAATTTCGGTTTGAAAGACCCGTTTTGAGCAGCGCAAAACGTGCACAAAATAAACATAAAAAGAACTGGAAGGCACAAGCTAAATTATTAGACGTTCTTTCTAATGATATTATGCGAAAGGACAAAAAATGAAGTTACAATGTTTCAGCTACTGTATTGGTGACAGGTTATTTGCAACTTGCCGAGCAGCAAACACTAAACTATTATGACATTGGCTAGAAAATATTCGAAATATAATGTGCACCAGCAATTTGTAAAAATGCTGCTACTTCAGAACAATCCATGGCTAGTTAGATATAAAAAAATAAGAGCTATGTCTTTCTTGCCCAGTGTAGAGTGCAGTATATTTTAGTTGAAAAAAGCTTTTCAAAGCGGCAAGATTTTAGCGTGAAAAAATCTGAAATCTGCACCACTTCTACTTTCAAGTTGATTGAAATGATGCTAAAATGCCAGTAGCGTAAGCCTCTTCCACATGCATGTTTTATTATAATCTGATTACGCGATTTCAAGGTATATTTTGCACTTTTTTGCTTTGTGCCGTGGCCCAAAGGGGGCATGCCACAATACTCCCTCCCTAAATTCGCCCCTGGATGTGCATGGTCACAGCGTATTAGTCACAGCTTGAAACCATTCAACAAGTGTTTTCAAAAGATGTGGTTTGTTAATATTGTTTTTTTTTATAAAAAGTTTTATTTATGGAAAAATATGTAAGTATATTTCGGTTGGTGCTTAGATGTCTTTTGGTTGCAAGAAAGGAGAATTTGACCGGTGTTTCAACCGGCTTGACCGGCCGGTCGAAGAATCTCGACCCGACCGGCAACCTGACCGGCCGGTCGACCCGACCGGTTTCCATCTCTGGGCCCCACCAACTCGTAGCACGTCTCGGCGTAATGCAGCGAGTTTAATCAAAGATTTGATTTGATTTTTTCAACAGCAATTTGAAATATCCACTTCACAAACATCAATGCAAAATCATTTGAAAATTCCACAGAGTACGTCTTAGAGCAGATAATAATTTATGTGTTTTTCATCAAAAGTGAATAAAATAGAAAGCTTATTTTTACCTGTAGACTTGGAATATTTCTTGCTATTTTTTAATACAAAATTTGGCTATAAACCGGAGTTTCGGCTTTAATATATTAAATTTTATTAAAATCGGAATTTCGAACTGCCACACTTAGCTTCTGACGTTCACTGGTTCACATAGCACGTGAAGAGTACGTGAGCTCTGTGAAACAGTAAGTTTTTGAGGTTAGATGGATTTTTGATTTTAATAAGAAGACCATCACCAGCTACAGAAGAGATCAAAATTAGACATTGAAATGGACATAAATACAGGAAACACAATTGGATGTTCGCGATGGACAATCACTAAGTGTGCCATTGTATTTTTTTCTAAGCACAATTTTCTTAGAACACCAGGCTCATTTTTGCTGAAAATTGAAGAACAAATTAAGAACAATGCTAGTCTCGGCTTGAAAAAATAGTTTAAAAACAATTCAGTTTTAAATTCTTAACAGTTTTCTTGAGTTTTTTTTTGTATTGCCATTGTTGATTTATCTGAAGACTAATTTCAAGAAGCAAACAAGGATGTTCTTGAACCACCTTATTTCTTCTTTCTTTCTTCATTGCCCGCTTTTCCATGAAGGTTGCGGGGGCAGCAGCTCGAAACTAAGCCGCCAAATGTCACGGTCTTTCGTCACTTCCATCATTTCGCTTGGGGAAGACCGAAGCGATTCCATCCAAGATCCTCAATGTAATTGGCCCATATAGTTCTAGGTCCCCCAACTAGTCTTTTCCCATTTGCTTTGGCAAATAAAGCTTGTTTGGGAAGTCTCTCCCGGGGCACTCTGCTTACATGGACAAACTATTTAACCTGAGATCTTTCAATTCGGAGATGTAAGGTTCGATATCAAGAGATTTTCGAATGTCAGAGCAACGCACCTTGCTAAGTAGTGTAACTCCTTTGATTTTTTTGTAAAAACCTCATTTCGGACGCTTGCACTTGCAATCGCACTCTTTCGGTCATTACCCAAGATTCATGACCATGAGTGAGAATGGGGACAAAAACTGTTTTGAAAATTGAGGGCTTTGCCTTTTTTTGAAAATTCTCGTTTTATGACAACCGAAATGTGCAAAGCTCGCGTTCCTGCACTAACCTTGCCAATTCAGGTATCCAGTTCTCGTCTTGCCTTACGCCACTCTTGAATGCAACCCCAACGTAATTGAACTTCTCTGCCTGCTTCGGTGTCGCTCCATTCACTCGCAATGAACACTGATCAGGGTTTCTTGAAAAATATAGTACCTCAGCTTTGGCCGAGCTTTTTTCATTCCTGCGGTGTCGCATGCATCTGCAAAGCTAAATGCGCGCTGGAGGCCACCAAATCTTCTGCGAGTAGCAGACCACTGATTTTGCAATTTCCAATCGAGGTACACTCATGAACTTGCCAGCCCGTAGCCAGGACCTTGCAATTGGGGGGCTGTTTCGGAGGTGTAAAACCAAACTAAATAATTTTCACTTGGAATTGAAACGATTTTGTGTCCGAAAATAGGTGAAGACTAAAAAAAGAAAAAGAAAAGGTCTTCACCCAGACTGGGATCGATTTTTGTGACCGAATTCTTTTCAAGTCCTGAGCCAAAGTAAACACATTCTCATTGGCAATGCCAATAGTGGAGTTATGTTTGCGTTCAGTGCAAAAATCGGTCTTAAAAGTGCTAAAAACGTGATATTTTGCATACTCTGCCAATGGGGAGAGCTATCACCCGCCCAGCTAAGCTATTGTCAAGTTGGCAGCATTTGTCGATCCAACTCATGTAAACAATGAAAAAGAGAGGTGACAAAACGCATCCTTGCCGAATTCAAACGGCGACCTGGAACAGTTTGATTGCTTGCGTTTACCCGAACGCAAACCTCTTGTCGGCAGTAGAATGAACTAATGGCGCGTCACAACTATGACCATCAATGCCATACTCCTGTAAAACTTTTCGAAGTTTATCCCGAGGTCGGGAGGAACTTGGTCATATGCTTTCACGAGATCGACCAAGCATGTAAAGAGATCTTTTCCATACTCCCAAGATTTCTCGAAGATTTGCTTTAGAGTGAAGATATGGTCTGTGGTGCTGCGACCCGAACGAAAACCTTTCTGGCAATCGTGCAGTTTTGATTTTACTATTTCGAGGTATTTCCTTTCGAGGCATTTAGCATGTACTCTACCTAGCAAACTAAGGGTGATATCCCTCTGTAGTTCGTACATTGCTTGCGGTCTTCTTCCTTAAATATCGGAATAATCACATCTGTTTGACAATCTCTTAGAGTTTTGCAAAACTTCCTCGTAACTTGACACACTTGCCTTAACCAGAGAATTTCTTCTCCACCCAGAGCTTTCAACATCTCGGTTCCGATTTCATCTTCACCGGCAGCTTTTCCAGATTTTATCCCTTTAATTGACGTTTCCACTTCTGTTACTTCCCCTAAACGTGTCACTTCGTGTATGTCTCGAGTCGATGCCTTTACAGGATTCAAAAAATATTCAAAGTATTCTCTCCATCGTGAAAGGATTTCATTTTCATCTGTTAGAATGTTACCTGCAGAATCCTTGATGGAGCAAGTGGCACTTGATCTTTTGCCACGTGAACACCAAATAGTCTGCCGAAATACTTTGTTTGCCGAAAAATAGTTGAAATTTAACCGACGACCAAACTCTTTCCATGATTTCTCCTTGGATTTCTTTACTGCCAAAGTTGCCGTTTTTCGCGCCTCAGTGTAACGGGAATCCAAATCAGATGACGATCTGTCCTGTAACAAGGCCTTGAGCGCGTCTTTCTTTGTTCGATTTTCCAAAAAAATTTAGGAACAAAATTATGAACAAATAAAGCACAAAATTTGTGAAACAGATAGCCTCGACTAAAAATGTACTAGTTCTTATTAAAAAAAAAGCTTAATTTGTTTGCATTGTTACAGGAATAATCGAGAACTTTTTTGTGTTTTAGAATTGAAGTAGATGATGAAGAAGCAGGCATTGTGTTAGACACTGCACAGCCTTTGATGCAAGATTTTGCTTTTAACTCTTTCATTTGGACAAACCTTGCATCGCAAGCTTCAACACAGTTTTGGATTACTTGCGAAATTTGTCTTTGCAACGATGCTGCAGATGGTGTCACTTGCCCTGACGTAAGTTTATTTTGTGACTATTCATCAGTATCAAAGAAACAAGCATGATTTAGCTTGACTAGCTCCAGAAGCCGAAGCGATTGGTGAAGGGCGTCTTGATCTACTGACACGATTTAGCAAAACAAAATCGTTTCGCTCTGCTGATGAGCTCTAATAACGAAGCAAAAACAATAGTTAAAGACGTTTGCGTTACTGACAAGCTCCAGGAAGCTGAAACAGTTGATGGCTTCTTTTTCTTTTATAGTTTTACTTGAGACGGCTATTATACTTTACAATATTACGGTAGTTTGACTTGAATATCAAAAGTCGTGGTCGCCGACTGTTTCATTATCAATGACGTAGCAAGAGTACGCAGAAACAAAAAACTTCTCATTCCAACCAGAGTACTCAAAATTGTTATGGCAATGAGTAACAGTACACATTGCTGGAATTGAACTGAAATAAAAAACTCAACCAGAACAAACATTGAGGTCTGGAGACGAAAGCTGAACCATTGGAGTCTACAAAAGCTTTGGGGTGGTGATTTTTAGGAATTTAGCAGCAATTTTCTTTTTTTTTTGAATATTTGTTTATTTATATCAGTTGAGTTGGTTTTTATCAGGTTTTAATTACGCTCTCTTTCGGCTCGCTGCGGCATACCCAAACTAAGATTATAAGTCACATCTCCATAGAAACGCATCCCTATGCATAATTATCGTACAAATATAAAACTGTAATTTGACTTGAATTGATTGAATAAAACTTAAATTGAACCACGCCCCGTTGTGATGATACATGAAAATTATTGATAAAATCAGGTTGCTTTATATAAATTTCTTGAAAATTTTTGTTTAATGGACACCATCAGAAACACTGTTCAGTAAAACTACGACCTTATCGGAATAAGATTGCATCTGAAAAGGTCCGTTGAACGAAATTAATAATATACAATGTTATAAAACAACTATTTTTTCAATAATTCTGGTACAATATTGCTTGTTTATAGTATGAAATTTTTGCTGGCTATATTATATTGTTTCCCGTTTTATTGTCAAGGAAAACACCCAGACAACATTCTATAACCCAGTAGTGCAACCATGATTTTGCTAAGGGGGAGGGGGTTTGAAGTTAGAACTATAATTAATTACGTATATTTTGTTAGAAAAATATATTGGGCACAGTAGCGTACGAAGGATTTTGGAAAGGGGGGCAGGCGCGAAGCCAGGATGTGGAGAGGGAGATAAAAACCAGAGCAAAACGATCTTAATTCCAAACTGGTGAAGATGAAGGCCCAAGAAAAAAAAAGGAAGGTCTTCACTCATATTTAATCCGTTTTCTGCCCAAATTCCAAAGGGGGGGGGCATGTCACAATTTTGCGAACTATTCTGAGCTAATCATACTTTACTGGTGACCCAAAGGGGGGATGCCATCGCACAATGGCGCCCCCCCTAAATACACCCCTGATTGGGCAACAGAGGGTTAAGTGAGCCGATGCATCTCGAATAAATCACAAGTGAAGAGCTGAGGATTCGTAAGGCGCTTCAAAGATGTTCTGATTTCTAGGAAGAAAATAGCTATGTTAACATTTCTAAAAAAGTCCGTACCGTATACGTTTTTGAACCATTTTTCAAAAACTCACAATTTCAATATAAAAAGGCTTTTTCAAGATTCTCCCTGACCTACTGGCTAAACCTGAAATATGTTTAAAAGTAGTATAGTAGTAACCTAGTTAATTTGGTTAGATAGGAAGCGATAAACAGATAAAAAAATTGTCACTAAAAGAGCATAATACGATATAATCCCTTTCTGGTGACAGGCTGCAAAAGACCGTGCCACCATGATTGCATTTTGGGGCTGGATTTTGTGGGTAACCTGGCGAAGAGGGAGATTCAGCCTCGTTTTTGATCCACTAGTCCTATTAAATGTTCAAACGTAACACAGTTGCAATTCAAGAAATTACGTTGTGTTAAGGTATAAATTATTAGCTGAAAATGATTTGTTTTTCGTTGTACTCGCTGAAGCGTGTAACGAGTTTGCGGGGCCCATCTCCGAGTCATTGCACCCGGGTAACTCAGCTCGTTTCAAAAAATGGGCCGGTTCGGCGAGCGGTAACGCGTTCGTCTCTGGAGCGGGAAGTTTGAGGTTCAAACTTCTGGCCGGTCAAATCAGACACAGTGTTGCCAACTACTCGCCACTGCCGCAACATTTCTTCGAAAAGAGCTGCGTTGTCCGCGGGCGCAATGACGCGGAGATGGGCCTCGCAAACTCAATGCACGCTTCGGCGTAAAGCAGCGAGTATCACAAAAGAATTGGTTTGATAATAACATAATTATCAGCAATAATTTTTTGCTTGTTATCAAACAGCCGAATTAGTGCGTGGTTGTGCCCATATATACGGTTCTATGTAATTGTACATCGATGCGGTTTGCCCTAACTGCTTTCTGTTTATTATATTGCAGTGTATTTCAAACGCGCGACAGCTGCGGCGCACAAAATTGCCAATTTTTTGTGCTGTTCCCGGCGTAACGTATGTTAAGTTTCATCACTTTGTTTAATCAATTATCGGATTCATAATATGAGAAGGAAAAGTAAAAGTCTCGATCTTTGGAGGCCGTTTAGATGTACATACAAACAAACGCTACTGTGGGGCCAGAAAACACCACTGACTGTTAATTATCATCATCATCATCATCATATTTATTTATTTACCAAGTGACGTCATATCACAAGAAAAAACTGCAACTTCCTCTAGGTCTATCACCAAAGCATCGAAATATGTTTCATGCTGCGAATTGCAATGTTTCATGCTGCGTAAAAGTACAGCTATTTCCAAATGCTTCAACCTATCAGTGGTCGAGTGAATAGAGGGTCTGTTGCTGAAACAGTAGACACTGGTTCGATTTTCGGTTGGGTCTAAACAAAAACTAGAAAAAATAACAATTATAGCTTTCCTATTTGACGTTCAGCAATCAAAGGGACAGTGTGACAGAGTTGTAAACCGAACCCGGCTCGAACCCGAAAATATAAGCCCTAACCCGGCCCGAACCCGGCCCGAACCCGAAAACTAATTTGAAGCCCAAATCATGCCCGAAAAAAACGAAAGTTAAGTTAGATGTGAAATATTTAGCTGTCTTGCCAAGTTATTTTGATTATATTTTTGTGCACCTAAGACAAAAAGTACACCTCAGGCTCGAGTTAAACCCGAAAGTTTTGTCAACTTTATGCCCGAACCCGGCCCAAACCCGAACCGAAAAGCCCGGCCCGACTTACAACTCTGCAGTGTGAAGCCGCCACCGTTTTTGATGGACAGGTGAGCAGGTGACAGCTTGACTCAAAGACCAAGAGATCCCTTCGCTGTTTCCTGACCAAGAAAACTTGATGAATAAAATGTAATTACAATTACAATCACAATAAGTAAAATAACCAAAGTAACTACCATCGCAAAATCAGCTAAATTTATGGACTAATACAGTAACTTATACAGTAACCACTTACCTTTAATCAGATTGTTCATTGTCTTCGACTCTTCCAAGCTGTTTTTTATTCTGACGATTCTTTTTTGATAAGTTCAGGCGAAAAAGTTCAACGACAATGAATAATCTGCTCCAATTCTGTACCATCAACCAAATTTTTGAGTAGAAATAACGGTTTTGATTTCGGCTCTGTAGAAATCTTCATCAACCAAGAATATGACTTAAGTTTTGTTTGTTTTACAAAGCTACTTAGGACGTCGTAATCTTTGCGATGTGTTGCATAATTACCTCCTTGATATCGATTTTGTTAATAATTTTGACCGATTTTCTACGATTAACAAAATTTGTTTCATGCTTGAAGCGGTTGTCAAAAATTAACACAAGGATTCGATTCGCCATGCACAAAAATTCGATTCTCCATATACAAAACTTCTATTTTCTATACAAAAACATTCGATTCTCCAAACACAAGGGTACGATTCTCTCTACAGCTGATTAGAAGAGGCTTGAATAAAACATCGCTAATCTCGAAAATTCATAAGAATGTTATACAAAATCAATTGAGAGTCAAGATTACTGCAAGATTAAGAATTTCCTCGAAACTTGAAATCTATTCAAAATTGTCGCAATCGCTGTATACTCCTGCTGGACTTGGTGTTCAAAAACAAAAAAATATTCAGCATCGATTAAAACTCCCACTAGTACTTGTTACGTAATAATACGTAACTTGGATATTGGATGTGTCGTGGAAGGAACGTTCAGGTCTTCACCGCTCCAACAATACTAAACTATTTTCTCAACAAAAAGAGCTTAATCAAAATTTATTGAGTTACTTCACAATAAAATCGTCCCGGCAAAAATTAATAAAAGAGAATAACCGCGAAGTCTTCGCTTTGAAAAAAACCTCTAACGGTCAGAAAATCAAATGAAAAATGAAACAACGTGAAACAGTGCTAAAAGGTCGATACCTGCAGTTCAAAAATGTGAAAAGCAATTATCTTAGGTTGCGTGAAACGAGACAAAGCATTTTGCGAGCTGCTGACAAATGCTTTTTCAAGTTGTTGCTTATACAAGGAAGGTAAATGTGAGTTCGAGGCCCAACTTAGACAAACAATGAAATAAACTGAGCTCGGTGCGATAATAGTGTTGTATTTATTTGCTAATTTGCATAAATTTGGCTTTATTCCACCTAACTTTATCAACAACATTTATAATTTCAGTTTCCGGAACCAGAAATAGTAGCATTACCACCAGAGAGCAGCAGACGATCAATCACCAATAAGAAAACTCGCTCAGTTACTGTTGGTCCTATCCACGTTCATCCTAACTAATCGGAGTTCAAATTCGGATTTTTAACTAATTCGACTAGAATTGGTCTTGTTTAATGACCCGTATTCTCCCATGAGGCTTTTTCACATGTGCTTAGGTGGATCGCATTTATCTTTTGAATCAATTTATTAGGAGACTTTCGAGCAGTTCCAAAAATTTTGCACAGTAAGTTTCGATTTTCAAGTAAAAAACTGGAAATTTGAAAGTGTATATTTTTAAATAGTTGCCATGCAAATTTTTAAATATTTATCAATGAATAATAACAATGGTGACATATAACATATGTTTTTACCTACCGTAAGCATGGGTTTAGATTTGTTTGCGGCCAAACTTATACACCCCGATCTAATTAGACCTCCCACTTGGTAATTGGCCATGGCGGTGCAAGCGGCCCACAAACCACCCTAACCATTTGCCAAACCTTCTAATTGCTGCTGTGACTAAACAAATTCGCCTATGATTGCAATTTCAATAACTTAAATACTAAAAAATAGAGTTGGCGTTTTCTTGCTCATGATGAAAAAGTCTTATATTTTTGTTTTGTTTTTGGTTATTTTGTATTTAGATTTTGTTTGTAATTGTATACTTAATTACAGTTTTATGTTATAGTACATCCGACATAATGTACTGTAATTACTGTAAAATAAAACAGTTGTTATATAGAATTTATAGTGATTATTGATGATGCGTTTTTGTCAATCGCAAAATTTTCTTTGGACAAGCTATGTATGTAGCTCGCCATAGGCGTGGCCCAGATTTTGATGAGGGGGAGACCAAACCACAAATCACATGCAAAGACGTCATCAGAAATTTTCAAAAAAAGAATTTTTTGAGGGACAAAGATGTCGTAGAATGAAAGATCAGAAGCAGTGGCCTGGTTTGACACTTAACCAGGATTTTGCTAAAGAGAGAGAACTTAAACCCAAAGTTAAAAAATGAAAACGTCTAGATTGGTTGACGTGTTGAGTAAAGTTGGGTAACTCACAGGGGGTCCGGAACGTCGGAAGGGCAAGGGGGCAGCTTTTTCAAAGCGCATTTTCCATGCTGTACGTATAGTCGTAACCTTCAACAATGCTCCCTAATATTGTCAAACAATTTAACACTTCAACGAAGCCACAGTACTAAGTACGTCGCATGAAGAGTAAAAAATATTAAACGACATATCAATTAAATAAGGGTAGTTTTAGCCGCCGGAAGCCATTGAGAGTTAAGAGGCAACGTCCCCAACCGCCGAAGGAAACGGGGTCTGAGGGCGGAGCCCCCAGCGCTCTGCCATTTTGCAAATTTTTTTTCAAAAATAACTAATTTTGGGCCTATTTTAAAAAACATTAATGCTTTTAAAACGTGGTATAGGAATTAGCAGTCTAAAAACATAATTACACTGGCTGCGTAATTGGGCTATGGGGGTAAAATATCAGTTGTTTTATAACAAGCTGGTTAATAATAAAATAAAAAAATCACAAGGTTTAAATTAATTTGTCTGCATTTACAAAAAAGATAATTTTGGAGATTCATTCCCGCCCCCACCAATTATTTTATCGTTAAATCTGGACAAGAAATAGATTTTGTTCCAGTTATTGCAATAAATTTTAAGTGTTAGAAGTTTTTCTTAGATTTCTCCGGTTTGAGCAGGGGGTCTGGACCCTTTAAATCCGCTACTGGTAACACCATCGTCGATTGTTCTAACAATGTCTACAAATTAAGTTAAAACTTGAATGTCTTAAAACTAATGTTTAGGCTAACGGACATCCGATTCTGGTGTTCTAAATTTGAAATTTTGTAGCACCTTATTTTCCTTACGTCGGTTTAAACTGACGGAACTAAATCGAATGTCACAGGTTAACCAAATGCATTGCAAAAGATTGTTCATTTATTTTACGTCATTTAAAAATCAATTGGCACTCACTGTATGTTAGGTAGTGACTATTTCACTGAAAATTTTTAGGTTAAAGAGAATAAAACGAAATAAGCAATAATCATCTGCGCTTTATTTATTTGCTTTTTTAAGGGTTAAGATTAAGGTTTGAGTTAGGGTTAAGTTTCAGGTTAGTTTTAGAGTAAGAATTTGAGTTGTGTTAAATTTGGATTAGAATTAATAAAAAACGTGCTAAAGTTTGCGGTAAAATAATCTCTTCCGATTCGTTATTAATGATTTTAATAAACTTTTTAGCGCCACTTAGTGGAGAGTATTTGTTTACAATAAAAAAAATCTTTTTCATAAATTGAAAATTGTGATGCATTTTCGGATCGACAAAAATTTTTACGTTTTTTTTCTAGAAAGAGCTCTTTTGGTTCACAAACACTAAACTTTAATCACAAGAATATTTCTTGTAGCTCCAGTATACTCTTTTGCGCGTCGTCAGTTTAGTCGGGCAATATTGCCCCCCTTGCCCCCTTTTTCCCCTCGTTCAGGCACCACTGATAACTCACTCACACAAACGGATAGCACTGGGGGTCTTAGGGGGCGGAGCCGCGCGATATTTAGTAACTTTTTGGAAAAAAAGCTGTTTTAATGCCATTGGATCATATTTCGCACGTGTTCTGAGCCATTTGAAAGAACGACATTTTTTCACATTTGAAAGCCAATCCAAAAAATTAAATTGTTCTGTCCTCCTTTTACTTAAAATTTAAGTCCAAAACACTTTACAATCTTTTATTTTTGGGTTAAAGGTTGTAAGTGATTTGGCCCAAGTAGGGGGAAGTAAGGTACATTGCCTCCTGCAATATTTTAGCAGTAAATAATGATCCACTCGAAAACTTTTCTTTGAGATTTTTGTTTTGTCATGAAAATAAATAGTTGTAGGAGTACATGTACGGCCAGGTAGCCCAGGCCCCCTCAATTTAAATTCAATAATTTGTTCAATGAGCACTTTCCAAGGTAATTTATTTTTCAAAGTATTTTGTTGCGTAAAAACTGGCGAGGTGGAGGTGAATTGTCCCAATTTAAAATGGTACAATATTACGTGCTTACGCCTGCTATCCATGTTATTGCCCTGGGGCCTTGGCACTTTCGGGATTTTTGCAACATCATCTAGCCAAATATTGGTAAAAACCAAAAAATGTCTTACCATTGAGCTCGGGGCCCCTGGCACTGCGCCATGTAGTAAATGCGACCCTGGTTATTGCGTTACGTTCATAAAAAGGTTAGATGAAGGTGTGAGGTAGCAACTTTTAGGACAAAAACCCTTAATTTCACCCCGATTATACATAGCTTGCACACTTTTAGAGAATTTTGATTGCGACCTAATTCGCAAATGAGTCTCTTTGTCGCAATATAGACTGTATCGAGTCTCCGTGGAGTCGCCGTTGGTCTCACAGAGCAATACCGAAAACTTCCGCCAGTTTGTGGCAAATTAATTTGAACCAGTCTTAGAATAAGAAAATTTTTGTGTTTTTGACGGACAATAAAATAATGGCAGTTGCAGAAGATAAAATCGAAGACAAAATGTCGAAGAAGAAAAACCAAGCTTTTTACATACATTTAGTCAAAGGAGGGAATAGAGTTTTCGTGGCAACAGTGGAGAATCTAATGGAAAAAAAACGTTGCACAAGCATCGGTTTTCAATCTTAAGAGCCACTCTATCTTCTCGAGTTTGTTTTCTTTTGAGGCGCTGTTGAGAAGGGAGAAAAGAACTATTAAATACCCAGGCCCAGAAATTCTAGAAAGGCTGCTTTTTACAAAGGGCCTGTGCAGGTTGAATCTTGATCTGAGGCAAGTGTCTTGAAATATTAAAGATCGGTACCCCACAAAACTTGCAGTCAATCAGGAGTTGGGACTTAGTTTTTGATTTTATGTTCTTTCTTGCTGATCTTTACCGCAAATTTGCAAAAATATTGGCCGAAATTGAGTAACGACCTTTTTCTCCCTAAATCTGGAAAGAAGAACAGCTGCTCGGTTACGATAATTTTCGTCTTCGCTCTGTAACACGGCCTGGAATTTCTATTTACGACCCTGATGCCAATAAAACTACTTTTGCTTTTGAAATACCAGAAAAAAGCTAAAAGCATATGGAGAAGCTTTTTCTTTCTGGATTTAAAACGAAACTATGCCGTACTTAAAAAATATCCTAACCTAAACCACATGATCCATCAGCGTCTTAAAAAAAATTCTAGATCCTTGCATATGCTATTATAATCTATTGCAGGCGCGCAGCCATGATGCTGCGAAGAAAAAGCTTGAACCAAAAAAGTTAAATGTTTTTTGTTTGAAAAAAAATGTCTCAATTGGGAAGCTTGTTGAGGCGCAACTCAAGCGTATTATCAACGGGGTCTGGTGGCAGCAGAACCTTGGCCGCCAAAGACCACAGGGGTTTGGAGGAAAAGCTTGTTGTTGTTGTTATAGCGCATATTTATCCTCCTGTCACCGGACAGCGTCAGACGCTAACTTATTGGACGATCCGCACACTTTTCATTGCAATAACTACTTCGTGGTTGGAGGAATCCGCACCTAATTAGCAGTTTCCAACGATCCAATGTTCCTGTGAATTTCTTGAAATTCTTGCCCACTAAATTTGCTGCTTGTTCGAAGCCACCAAGCAGATATAATCATCGTAAAGCCGTCTTATCCAAGGACGCAACAGCGTGACCAAGGTGCGGGTTAAACCCAAATCATTTGATCAGGGTCGTCGTTAAAACGACGTCTTTACCCTCTGGGTCACGCTGCCGACTCACAAAAATTACGCAATCCCCTGCCTATGGGTAATTTTTGCGACTTTTTGAAAAAAAATAGCAATTTTATTGCCATTTGAAACTTATTTCGCACTTTTTTAAGCTTAAACACCCAACTAAAAGGCTCACCGTACGCGACTGTCTTTCATACCCGAACAGAGATGCAAACAAACAAATGATTAAATGAAAAAGTTCGCAGGTTAATATCTCGTTGCTGTGTTTTTTTTGTAATCGGCAGGTGAGAGGCTGCAGATTAGAAGACCGCGCCAGTTTCTCGGATCTGGATCATGGTCTTTTCACACCCTATCACCGGAAAGACATTGCCTACAGTTTCATATTGAAGCATATCATTTGTTGTATGTGTCTTTCTGAACAAAAACAAAACAATCAATCAATCTTGCACGGGGCCCGTGGCATTGTGCTAATATGCCGTATTGTAAAAATTCGATCCTGGTTTCGCTCCAAACTCTATGACTTCCGGCAACTGAGAGCTCCGCACCCAGACCCTCGTCTGTGATACAACAGGGTACACCAGTTTGTTCAACTAGCTTTTATCTACTGTAGATTCATTTTTCGACTCAAGCAATTTTTATTGTGAAATTGAAGCGCCTGCATAACGGATCAATTGCATAAACTAGGTGACATTAATTAACTCTATTTTACGTGGAGAGAGATATTTTTGCCTCCTATTATAATTTTTTGTTTTTTTGTGATAAATTGCTTCAAAAACAATTTTTTTCTTTAAACCAACTTAAGTTTCAATTACATTTATTCACAAAAAACTCCTGAAAATTTGAAGCTCCTGAGGCAAAGGGAAAGTTCCCATTTTTGAGATATGATGAAGTCTTTTTCCAAAACTTGATCATTGTTTGGTTAACATTTAACTTACATGAAGTCATAAGATATTTTTGTGACGTAACTACTTTGGCTTAGGCATTTTATGGTTGAGTATTTAAAAACTAGAGGTGGAGTGTAAGAACACAACCTTTGAGGCCAAGGACTCGAAAAAATTCGAGGCCAGGGATCGATTTTTTGAGGACAGACTCTCTCAAGGCCAAGGACAGAAATGGTCGAGGCCAAGGCCAAGCACCAAGGACACAATTTTTCTAAATCATGTTCGGCAAATTTCCATTATTTCTAAGCTCGAAAGTCTTTAAGATATATTGCACTTTGTTAAGTTTTTCACGATAATTCAAAAATAGTAGTTTCTAAAAATAATGAATGTCATTTTGAAGTTTTACACGTTAGCGGGAATGTTGATTACGTTCTGTAGCGGTGTCGTGGTAATGAAGCAATTAAGGCCGAACTCGTGCGTGGGAAATTGGAATAAGAATAGCTGAAAACTATAAATTCTTAACGTGGAAATGATCAATTTTAAGGTCTTAATTTCATAAGCTATATAGGGTCTTAGTGCAAACTTCCATTGATTATGGATCCCCACTTTTTCAGTAGTTTCTCAAACACAAATCATTTCTCAGGATGTTGTTCTTAACAAACCTTATTGCTTGGCTAAATGTTTTTTTTCACAGAAATTTTTAAATATTGACATAGTTTTCAAATATTGCATAGCGACTATGATATTATTACGTATACAGTAAAATTGCAAAACAGTGTGAATTTATATTTTTGAAATGAAATGGGGTGCCGTACTTGTAAACTCAAGTCCTTGGAAAAAAAACTGGGTTCTGGGTAGAGGGCAAAGTCCCCATGCCTCCAAAAAACAATTTTAGTGTTTTTTTGTTTTTTATTTTTCAGAAAAATAGCAATTTTTGTGATTTTTATGCAGTGCCTTCGCTACGGGGGTTGCCAGAGGGGGCCATGCTCCCCCTAACGACTGCTTGTGACCCCCATTTTGGTTTACTCGTACGTTTTTGGAACAGAATACGTTTTTGGAACATCACTTAACGACAAGACAACAGGTAATAACGAAAATCGGAATAATAACGTTAAAACATAATTCTCGTTAGCAGTTTTCTCAATCCTTTTCAGATTTGCAGGCCACCAACTGCTGTACAAAAATGTGACTCAATAATCCGCCTTATTAACACACCTTTACCAATGTGTCGCGGAATAGGGATGTAAGCCTGTAAAATCGGTACCAGTACTTTGTTGGTGATTATGACCCGAAACAATACGTAAAAAAACATTTCAAAAAAACAGCTGTTTTTGTCTTTTAAGAGCACACTCAAGATTTTTTAGGTCGCAATTAGTGGTGCAACCAGGGGAAAGGGGCAAAGAGGGCTTCAACTCCCTTCAGCAAAATCATTTAGAAAGTTTAACCCTAAATTACAAGCGTTTAAACATGTTTTGGACTCGAATTGAGATATAAGGGGGGTAGAAGGGGCTAGGCAATTCCATTCTTTCAATGACTTCTGAATTTTAACTTAGTTAGGTTTTCATAAGGCTTTAAAAACGTGTAAAGCGTGATTGAAATGGCGTTAAAATCGTTATTTTGCCGCAAAATCACAAAAATCACCTAGTGGCTGGAGTCTCTGCCTCCTTCTGTGATACGCTTGAGTTGTATCAGTTTGTTCAGCACGGGGCCTAAATTATACAATTTTTGTGTAAAATATTTTAGTTTTGGTTCAAGCCCCCTCCCTCTTAACAAAATCCTGGTTGCGTTTCTGGTCGCATTCACTGCTGCAGACAGATTTTTCAAGCGATTTTATTGGGCGGATACAAAACGAGCTAAGAAACGCTGCCGCCTTCATATACGCCTTTTTTTTCAAATATGAATACAAAAGTGTTAAAATAGTGCATACGGTAATTTACAGCCGTAAAATATCAATTTTTATGTGCAAAAGTTTAGCTTTAGTGCCTCCCACTTTCGGTGAGTGCCCCCTCATGACGGCACTGGTTTTGTAGGAGATTACAGAGTTAAATTTTCAAAGCATTCCAAAATTTCAAAACACAATTTTAAAAAACGAAAATACTGCAAAATTCAGAAAAACTTTAATTTTTCCATATTTTCCCAATTCTAATATTAAGCTCATCTTTGCGGTACAGTGCAATGTGCTGTTTCTGCAAATCTTGCTTCCAATGCCTATTAATAAATAAGCGCATGCGCTTCGGCAGCCAAAAGATGCTCTGTAAAATGTAACGTAAGTTATTTAGTTGCAAAAAGTAACCCGAGAATCTCAACAGGGCTGTATTAAGGAGGAAAGCGTTGGAGGCATTTGCCTAGGGGCCCTTCTTAAAAAAAAACACAAATTGTGGAAACGCAAAAACTGGGGTTGTTTTTTCTTATCTCAAAACAAATTTTTCGCAACATTCGCACGCGTATTTTCAGAACAATACTGAAGCTGTCTTCCTCAAGTAATGTTTCGCTAGTTGTAGCAGGGCTATATTACTTGTAACTTATTCAGTATATCATACGCCATCCAGGGGCGCCGAGAGCCGAACGTGGGCCCGTGGCCAGCTCAAATATGACGGATTTCCGGTTTTGTGAACTCCAAAACAGACGGAGAAAATGCTACAGTTTTGTCCGAATTATGATGTGATCTTAACAAAAAAAAAAAGAAAAAAAAAAGAAAAAGTCTTCACCGAAATTCTAACCGTTTTTCCGGTCGAAACTAGGAGATTGGCACATATCGCTCATTGCTATGGGTGATATTGCGTAATAAACGATATTACGAGACAAAAGGAATTTAATTAATGTTGTTTTTGTTTTGGTTTTTCTTTGTTCACTCGCTGTATATCTATACCGCTGCTTTGCTTTATGTCGTCATTATTATGTTGTAATTATTAGTTTATTAAATACTTACTGCTTGTTGATGTTAAAGAACTGCGTGTCGAGACTCATCGAGTACGAACTCACATCAGTTTTCACCGAAATTCTAACCGTTTTCCCGGTCGACATAAGATGATCTCCAAAAAAAGAGGTCTTTGGTCTTCACATGCTGATTTCTCTCTGTCATTTCGATTGGCCCCTTTGAAGCCTATGGCCCTTTGCTGGACCTCTGAAGGCAACGGCCCCATGATGGGCCCCCCGGAAGCCCATGGGCCCCGGGGTCATTGTCCCCCCATGCCCCCCCTCTCGGAGGCCCTAATGCCATCCCTGGTAACTGTTTTGCATTTTTGCATTTCATTATCACGCACATACTTTCTTTTAATTTCATATTCACGAAGTCACGGTCATTTTTTAGTATTAGCAACTCAAAAATGTTTGCGTCCGGACCCTCGGATGCCTTGCTATGGCATGAATTGCTTTAGTGTTTTACTGTTTGTTCCAGCACCACCGAAAATATTAGCAGAAATAACAAGAACTATCTACACCACGTTTTGTTCCCTCTATCGGATTAGAGCTTTCACACAATGACATTGAAAATAAGGTTTACTATGACTTGGCTACCACATTATGTTATGTTTCAGATAAAAAAAGGAAACGAAGTGACAAGCCAGAAGTCATAGGCGCAGCCAAGCGGTGTAGGGCAGTGGCCCGTCCCCCACAATTGAAATCCCACCAATGATCAAAAGGATGACAACAAAGCTTATTGTTTATTCAATTTCAGTGTCTTTTAGCATTTTCGCGTACAACAGTAATTAACAGTAATATTAATGCTAACGACCAGGGTACCGGAGCCCCCTCAACTCAAATTTTTGTCAATCAATTTAAATGCACAGTATAACTCGGGAAAATTCAAGTATTTTATCCTAAAGTTGTAACCTCTGGCCTTCATAAAACTTTTTTATAAACTTTAACATGATTACAGTAGTATTTATCTACTATATACCAACTTTAAATAACAATCCACCTACACCTCGCCAGTTTTTACGAGACAAAATATTTAAAAAAAAGTTAGGGAAACGTTTATTGAACAAGTTATTGAATTTGAATTGAGGGGCCCTGGGCCCCCTGGTCGTACTTGGGATCCAAAAACTGATTGTTTTCAAGACAAAACTAAGATCTCCAAGGCAAATATTTTCGAGTGAATTATTACTTCTGGTTAAATATAATGCAGAAGGCAATGTACCTTGCTTCCCTTCGGACCGAGTCAATAACAAAATGTAGCAAAAAAAATGTTAGGTTTTAAACGAGAATTGTAAGTAAAAGAAGGACTGAACAATTTAACTTTTTCAATTGGCTTTCAAACCTTAAAAATTTAGCTCTTTCAAATGGCTCTAAAACTTGCAAAATGTGATCCAACTGGCATTAACATAGCTCTTTTTTCCAAAAATTACAAGAATTTTCAAAAAATCGCCCATAGCCTTCGACGGCTGGGGGAGTGGGGGCCCCGCCCCCAGACCCTCTAGAGTTGTAAGTCGGGCCGGGCTTTTCGGGTCGGGTTCGGGCCTAAAGTTGACAAAAATTTTGGGCTTAATTCGGGCATGAGACATACCTTCTGTCTTAGGTGCGCAAAAATATAATCAAAATAACTTGACAACATTGCTCAATTTTTCGGACCTAACTTAACTTTCGGGGTTTAGGGCGTTGTTTGGGCTTTAAATTAAGTTTTGGGTTCGGGCTTATATTTTCGGGTTCGGAGCAGGTTCGGGCCTGAACTAGTTGACCCGTTTACAACTCTGAGACCTTCGTCTGTGATATGTTTGAGTTACAATAATATTATGACTACGCCTCCACAATAAAAATTAACACATATTTTGAAATTATTAAGTTTGCTTCAGGTCCTCCGTCTTTAGCGACATCCTGTTTACGTACTAACCCAGGCCCCAGGCTTCTGATCTTTCAACATATTTTGTCCCATAAAAAGTCCCCCTTTTTGAAAAATTTTGACGACGTCATATTGCATGTGATTTGCGGATCGGGGCTCCCCAATCAAAAATCCTAGCTACGCCTATGCCAGAATTCAAGAAATTTTTGTGTTTGGTTATTTTTCTTTTGGCCCATAAAAAACAATGCTAGACATTTTCGACATTTTTGAGGGCTTAGGGTTGAGGCCAAGGACTGAAGCTTCGAGGCCAAGCTGGGCCAAGGAGTTCAAAATGTGGCCTTGAGGACTTCACTTCGGCAAAAAACAGACCCATGTACCAAATTAAAACGGCCTATAACGTCATTCAAAACTGAGCTCATTTTTTAAGTCTTTTTTTTAAAAAGACCCTGAGGTCATTATGGTAACGTCATTATTCTTAAACCATTCTAAAATGTTGGTGGACACCAACCCGTATGCCCAATGTGGTGTTCCCATGACTGGTGGTTTAGGAGTTAGATAGCATAGCATTGGTTAAATTCTCTCATCAGCAGCCCTAAGCTCAACATATTTAAACCAAGAGACTTGACTCGAGCTGCTAGCAGCTGCTAGGTTGATGGTTGGAATCGCCACCTACATGCCGGTAGAGGTCGATGTGACTTCCAAGCAGTCGACCACGACGGACATCAAGCTTTTTTATTTTGATTTTTTTTGATTTTGTCCTCTCCAATCATTTCAGATAAGGATATCACTGCCGCGATTAACTCAAGATAAAGTTGATCACATTCAGCCTCGCATGTAATTGCATCATTTTAGCATTAAATAATTAATGCAGGATGAAACATCACATAATTTAACTCACCAACGGTTTGTTCTTTAGGAATAATCCAAAAAATTCCAAAAAAGTGCTTTAAATCCACCTAGCTAAATTCAATACTTGTAAATAAGTCCTAAGAAAGCGTAGCTGATTGACTTAAAGACCAAGCAGGGAGTTGACCGATAGTTGCATTATTCGTTTCTTTGACAGTAGAGTGTACATGTATTTATTTTGTTTGTTGTCTGTTGGTTTTCTTTTTTTCTCGTATGCATAACATAAACTAATAATGTGTAATGCCTAAGGAGACCAGTGCCGTCGCTTCGGAGGGGTCAGGGGGGCCATGCCCCCCCTAACGACTGATTGTGCCCCCATTTGGGTTTACTTAAAATATTGTTTTTGGAACATCATGTCAGGGCAAGACAACAGACAATAATGGAAAAAGGAATACGTACGTTCAAACATAAATCTCTTTTTAACGTTCTCTCGATTCTTTGCAAAATTGCTGGCAACCAAATGCTGTACAAAAATCTGACGCATTATCCAGTTTTATTAACACGCCTTTACGAATGTGTCGCGGAAGAGACATGTAAACGTACAGAATCGTTACCTGTACTTTGTTAATGATAATGACACAAAAACAAAACTTGATTCGTAAAACATTTTTTTCAAAGACCAGCTGTTTTGATTTTTAGAGCACAATCAAGATTTTGAGGTCGCAGTTAGTGGCGCAACCAGGGTGAAGAGGCACAAGCCACTTTAGCCAATTCACTTAGAAAATTTAATCTCAAAATACGAGCGTTTAAACGTATTTCAGACTTGACCTAAAATAAAGGGGGCTGAAGGAGCAAAAAAATTTAATTCTTTTAAAGGACTTCTGAATTTTAGCAATTTAATTATTTGTATGGCTTTAAAAAGTGCAAAATGTGATTAAAATGGCAATAAAATCACTACTTTTTTTCTGCAAAATCACAAAAATTGCTCAGCGGCTGGGGCCGCGCCCTCCAGGCCCCGCCCACAGTCTCTTAGTGACTATGCCTTGTCTGTGACACGCTTGAATTTGAATCATTTTTTTAGCGCGGGGGCTAAATCAGACAATTTTTTTGAGCAAAAAAGTTGACTTTGGGTTCACCTCTCTTAGCAAAATCCTGGTTGCGTGTGTGGTAGCATTTATTGCTGTAGATTGATTTTTCAGGCGATTACGGGCCGCAGTCGAAACAAGCTAATAAATGCTGCCGGCCTTATACGTCTCTTTTTTTGAACGCGAATACAGAATGCTTAAAATTGCGCATATTTGCAGCCGTACAAGATCTGAAGATCAGTTTTTTATGCAAAAGTTCAGTTTGTGTTAGTGCCCCCCACACTGGCGGCTTGTGCCCCCTCGTTTGCTCTAAATGGGGACCCCGAGAAGTAGGCAGAGATGAACAGTACTGTAATACGGTACTTTTTAGTACCGTTATCAGTATTGTCTGCACTTTTTCAAAAAAGTACTGTTTTCGCTGCCGTCGTTGCTTTTTTTTTGCGCTTCTTAATCGGTAGTAGGTAGTTTTGCGTGGAATGGAATTAAAACCTTTCAAAAAATAGTTAAAACTACGATCAGAAGCACTTTTAAACCTTTCCCACGTAATTACGAGTGGTTATTGGTTCCTGGATGACTGTGGTCTTTCAAAAGAAAGCAATTAATAAGCCAGGCTTGCTTGTTTGGGCAAATGATAGAGCTTAAGCTAAGACTATGTAATTGAGTGTAATCGGACTGAGTTTAGTGATTTAGGGGACACGATATTTTGGTGATCTCCGATCGGAAACGCGGCGAAAGACTGGAAAATTTCATAAAAGGCTGTCCAAATTTTCACACAGGAAAAATTTCATAACAGGTCATTGTAACATACGTACGTGTAACATAAAACATGATAAAACAAACATAGAATTTTTTGCAAAAATAGCTTTAAATTATTATTTTATACATTGAAAAACCGTTTCAACTCAGAAATTCAGTTTATTAAGTTCTGTCCTTTAAACGCTTAAAAACATATTTTCAGTATGTTTAGCCAGGCGCGTAGCCAGGATTTGGAAAAGGGGGGGGCTATTTTGAAAGAGTGAGAAGTGTGCAAACGACCTTGACTCGAATTTTCATTGACCCTAAATCAGTTTCAGACGGTTTGTCAAAATTTCAGACGAAATGTCTCGAAAAGATCGAAAATTCAAACGTTTTTTCCGCCAAACATTAGGTGATCTCCCAAAAAAAAAAAAAAAAAAAAAAAAAGGTCTTCGCCAAAATTCAGAGTGATTTTTCGGCCGAAATCCAAAATTCAAAAGTTTTTTCCGCCCAAAATCAAGTGATCTCCAAAAAAAAAAAAAAAAAAAAAAAAAAAAAGGTCTTCGCCAAATTTCAGAGTGATTTTTCGGCCGAAATCTGAAATTCAAAGGTTTTTTCCGCCCAAAATCATGTGATCTCCAAAAAAAAAAAAAAAAAAAAAAAAGGTCTTCGCCAAAATTCAAGGCGATTTTTCTTCCAAAATTTCGCAACTTCAAACGTTTCAGGGGGGGCTCTTTTCGCATGGGGGGGGCTATTTTCAATTTTTCACAGAAAATCGGCCTCAAAAGCACAAAAAACATGCGATTTTGCATACTTCGAGCCCCCCCCCGCCCCCCCCCTGGCTACGCTACTGTGTTTAGCAGAGGTGGAGTCAAGGACACAAGGCTCGAGGCCAAGGCCAAGGACACAAAAAAATTTCGAGGCCAATGCCAAAAACAGACCCTCTTGAGGCCAAGGACCAAGGACACAGGCGCAAGTGTTCTCAAAAAAAATAAAAAAGGTCTTCAAATTTTTGTTTCAGGCGAAAAAGGTCTTCAAAATTTTTTTTCAGCCAATCTCTACTTGAGGAAACCAAAAAAAAGGTCTTTGCAGATTTTCCGCGAGGTTTCTGGCGTTTTCCAACAAAATTTCAACGGTTCAAAAATAGTGCTGTCCTCGAGCCCAGGACAGGGTAATTTTCGAGGACTTGAGGCTTCGAGGCCGAAGCCAAGGTCTTCAAAATGTGTCCTCGAGGACGTCCTTGAGGCCAAGGACGCCTTCGAGGACTCCACCTCTGATGTTTAGGTATCATAGCTCATAAAATAAGCGTAAGGGTAAATATAAACTAACTAAAAATATGTTAAAAGCAACGGAAACAAAATTTCAGAGTAATAAAGCGACTAAATTTCAAGCGTTGTAATTAAGAAATGCGGATGTCAACAATGCAGGAAGCCTCCCCCATTGTCCGCAAAATGTTCGCACTGGAAAAAAAATCTTTTCAGGACCGGATTTAGGGGGGTCAAGGGGCCGGGAAAAAGTTTGCTGTTACTCTTGTGGTGATACAAAAGTTTACTCTCGCCTTGAGAGCACAAACATTAATTTGGGGGGCACGTTCCTGGAATGCCCCCCCCCTTCCCCCGGGGCGCCGGTACTGAATAAGCTGAAAAATACTGGCACCAAACAGTGGTAGCATCTTCAAAGACTAAATTAAACTAATATAGTTTTAAACGTTTTTGAAAAGAATTACGAATACCGAACTTGAATGATTATTATTGTTATTACTTGTTTATTTCAGACATGAGCGGCAAGCATAAACAGCATGAAGCAAGGTCCATAGTAAACAACAAACACACACAAAAAGTACCGCATATCAATAGCAAATTACGAATATGAATAACAACCAGAGGAGGGCAGCGCAAGTCATAAAAGTTACGCCGCAAGCGCTCACGCAACTACTCTGAAAATCTTGCGCCGCAAGTCCAATAAAAATAATTGCGTCGCAACCGCAAGTGTGGCGTTTTGAAAAGTATAATTCTAATTGGCTTACTGCTCAAACTGCGCTAGGCTACAGTACAAAACCAATATTCAAAGCAAATTATGCACGCTACCAAATTAGTAAACAAAAGATTATTGATTTTCTTTAAAAAACACAAGGATTTGAATATGTGCATCGCTTAAACTCTTTGGGCGAAGAACGTCTTTATACCTTACGAAAAAATACTCTTAACACCCGCACTTAAAGGAACCGCGGTGTTAAAAAATTCCACTAGTTAAAAAGTCATCATATTGTGGTAAGCAAACGACTTCGGAGTTCGGAGTCACTGTTTTTCTAATGGCTCGTGAAGGAAATCCTTTACAAGCTCTGATACATATTTTGTGTTTCTGGAGCAATTAGCATCACTCTTAAACGAATGGAGCACGCTAAAAAACTCGTCTTGTTTTTTGTCTAAAGAAATTGAACCATCCAAGATTTGCTTATAAGAAGCTATATCACAGTATACTGTGGCTATACCAAAGCTGTCACTTCTGTTTCCAAGATCTTTTAAGTTTTTCCGGACTAGCAAAAAAGTTGTAATTTATAGTTTTTGTTGTTTGTAGTTTTTGAATTACGGTAAAAAAGTCGGACTGTTATGAGTAACGCCTTTAATACCTAAAGCAAGTAAGTTTACAGACTTTTCAGAAACGAGTAGCGTATTTCTAGAAAGACAATTACAAAAATAATTTTTTTGTTTAAATTTTGATTCCACAACCATTTTTAAATTACGCAATTGGATTTTTTTTTTTTTTTTGAGAAATCGGCAAAAAATATATTGGAGAGAAACGTTTCAGTAAAAGAAGATCTCTGCCGTAAATCCAATAAAAGTTTTGCAAGCAATAGACGTATGGAGTTTCTCATGACGAGGTTTTTGTGAACCTACTACCTCGTCATAGGCGTAGCCAAAAGGTTGGGGGGCAAAAAGCCTGCCCCGTTCCAATTGAAAGACAAATGATAAAAATGATAACAACAAAGCCTTATGTTTTTGTTTCTTTTAGCATTTCCACGTATACAACAGTATAGTTGTGCAGCAAACAAATATTAATATTGACGACCAGGTGGCCTGGACCCCTTCACATCAAATTTTTGCTATCCAATTTAAATGTATAACCAGGGAGAAATTTAAAGTTTTGTCCTAACAGTTGCAACCTTAGGCCCTCATCTAATCATTTTGTGAACTTAATGCAATAACATGACTAGTTAGTAACCATCTATTGCACTACTTTTAAATCACAATCCACCTTGCCAGTTATATGCCAAAACATACTTTTGACAAAAAAAAATAGCCAGGGAAAATGCTTATTGAACAAATTATTGAATTTGAATTGAGGGGGCCTGGGCCTTTTAGACGAACATGTACTCCTAAACCCAGTTATTTTCATGACAATTCAAAAATCTCCTAACCCCAAAATCACACAATCAAGTTTTTTGCACAATTTTCTGGTATCAATGTTTTTTGAGCTACGTATCACATCTGGACACAATTTTTTTGCTCAGCTTCTTGCCACACAGAAGCGTTTGGGTTTTTCAGCAAACAAATTGCTGAAGCTATCACACCTATTTTTTTCGCTGTATACGCAGTTGTAAACCCTTTAACGCCCAGAGACAGAAGCGGTTAAATTTTTTTTTTTTTTTACATTTCCTGATTGATAGGAGTCGTTTCAATACATTTTCACCAAATTCATGTTTATGTCATGCTTATATCTTAAAATAATTGTTGTTGCCATTTGGCAACATTGGGCAGATAAGGTAACTTTTTGTTCATTTTTTATTTTTCGTTCACTTTTTTTACGGTATTTACATGACTTTTGCACAGTTTGCAAACCAATGTTATAAATACAATCAATTATTCACATTTTTATAAAAATAACACAATATTTTTAGTCTTAGAAAAATTGCCCAAAAACTTCAAAATTACATTTTTTAGAAAATTTTAGCTCAGACGAACACGTCTAACTCAGCAGAGCATTGTGGGAGAAAAGAACAAGTTGCCCATTTCTTCTCTTCAAACAAAGTGCTTAATAACGTCATTTTCCCTTACAAAAGCTCAAAATGTTAGTTTTTTTCGGTGGGGGGAGGAAGCAAGGATAGCTGAAAAACAGGTGTGCCAATTGGCTACATTGGACATTGATTCATTGTTATTTTTTGTTTACCAAAACGATACCAGCACGTTCACATAAGCGAAAAGCTACAGCTGTAGTAATAAACAGCTAGCTATTTGAGTTCTGCCGCAAACTGCGTGCGCAGACTTATGAAATGAAATCGACAAACGGAAAATATCAAAAACCTTTGCTTGTGTGGAACTCTTTAGCGTGCAATAATTAACCTGATATGTTCTTTGCGGTGCTTGCGGTTTCAGAGGGCTCAATAAATGGATGTCAGGGGAACTTGAAACTTTAATGTTTTCAAACAAGAATAAAATCGTTTTTGTTTGGTTTCTTATAAAATTAGTGTGAAATAGCTAAAAATTATCTACTGAAAATTATCTTAACTGCTAAAAAATGCAAAAGGCTCTTTCGCAAGTGAACATGTCAAATTTTAACTAAAAAAAATTATATCAAAATCATCATAAATTCGGCACTAGCGAAAACTGGGCCGGAAACTTTTTTCCGATCAGAAGGAAATTTTTAACTTCTTGATTAAAACCAGACCACGCGTAGACGTAGCCAAAAGGGCCCCAAATTGAAATGCCACCAATGATAACAATGTAACAAAAAGCCTATTGTTTCATCAGTTTCAGTTTCTTTTAGCCTTTTCGCGTACAACAGTAATTAACAATAATATTGACGATTCAATTTTGCAAACCAATTTAAATGTGTAGTCCGGGTGAAATTAAGCGTTTTTGTTCCAACAGTTGCTACCACAGGTCCTCATCTAACCTTTGTATGAATGTAATGCAATAACCAGGGCCGGATTTACCATGTGGCTCAGTGCCAGGAGTTCCGCGCTCAAATGGTAAGACTTCATTTTGGTTTTCACTTCGGCAGGAAATGTTGCGAAAATCCCCTAAGTGCCAGCGTCCCACGCAATGTAAATCCGGTCCGGGCAATAACATGGTTATTAGGCGTAACCATCTATTGTACCACAGGCATAGCCAGGGAGGCAGGGGGCACTGGCCCATCCCAAATTGAAATGCTACCAAGGATAAAAATATCACAGAAAAGACTACTGTTTCTTTAGTTTCTTTTAGCATTCTTCACGTGCAACAGTAATTAATAATATTGATCCGGAGGGCCCGAAACCCTTCAATTTAATTTTTGCCAACCAATTTAAATGTATAACCCGAGTGGAATCAAGAGGTTTTTTCCTAAAAGTTGCAAACTCAGGCCCTCATCTAACCTTTTTATGAACGTAATGGAATAATCAGAGTCAGATTTAAAATATAGCACAGTGCCAGGAGCCTCGCGTTCAGATCGTACGACATTTTTTTGGTCTTCACCTCTGTTGGCAGGAAGATGTTGCGAAAATCCAACGTGCCAGGGGCCCCGCACCAGAGGCCCCATGCATTGTAAATCCGACCGGGGCAATAACATGTTTAGTACGCGTAACCATCTATTGTACATTTTTTAATTACAATTTGCCTCCACCTCGCCAGTTTTTATGCAGCAAAATACTTTTGAAAAAAAAAAACTAGCTAGAGGAAATGCTCATTGAATAAATTTTAGTAACAAGAGAGCCTGAATCCCCTGGTTGTACGTGTATTCCTATAACCGGTTGTTTTCATGACAAAACAATAATCTCTAAGGAAAATCTTCGAGTAGATTATCAATTTATTACTGTACTAAATAGTGAGCAAACG
This sequence comes from Trididemnum nubilum, assembly GCA_963965965.1. Taxonomy (NCBI): domain Eukaryota; kingdom Metazoa; phylum Chordata; class Ascidiacea; order Aplousobranchia; family Didemnidae; genus Trididemnum; species Trididemnum nubilum. The sequence goes on from OZ014486.1 coordinate 21,792,666, forward strand.
CTTATCTTCATATGACCTCAATCTAAAACTTTCGAAACTTCCTTCCAAGGATCTGATTTTTTTCTATCCTTGTATTCGGGATTAAACATACGTTTCAATCGCACTGCATTTCTTTGATTTCTCTAATGAAAAGTTCAATTTTATGAGTTGGTCACGACGGCATGTTGACAACTATATTGCAGCTCTGGTTAACAACTTTTCAGGGTAATCGATATGCATAGGTGGGCAAGTTAATGCAAAACGTTAGCTTCGTTAACCAGAGGTGGAGTCGAGGACACAAGGCTCGAGGCCAAGGTCAAGGACACAAAAAAAGTCCGAGGCCAAGGCCAAGAACAACCTTTCCAAGGACAGACCCTCTCGAGGCCAAGGACAGGAATGCTCGAGGCCAAGGCCAAGGACCAAGGACACAAGCGCAAGTGCTCTCCAAAAAAAAAGGTCTTCAAATTTTTTTTCAGGCATCTCCAATATGCCTAAACCACAAATCACATAAAATGACGTCATCAAAATTTTTCCAAAGAGGAAGTTTTTGTGGGATAAAGATATCGTCGGATGGAAGATCTGAAATTGGTGCCTGTTGGCACGTAACCAGGATTTTGCAAAGGGAGAGGGATTAAACTAATATTTGAAAAATGCAAACATCTAACTTTGAAAATGTGTTGAGAAACCTGGTGTAACTCAAAGGTATCACAAGCGGGGGTCTGGGGGCGGGGCCCCCAGCCGCCGGAGGCTTTGGGAATCTGGGGGCAAAGCCCCCAGCCATCGGGCGATTTTTCGTAAGTTTTTTGAAAAAAAGTTTCATTTTTTAATGCCATTGAATCACATTTCGCAAGTGTTCAGAGCCATTTGAAAGCACTAGATTTTTGACATTTGAAAGTCATTTGAAAAAATCAAATTGTTTAATCCTCCTTTTACTTGCAATTTAAGTCCAAAACACGTTTAACATCTTTCATTTGGAGTTAAATTTTAATTGTTAGTGATTTGGTCCAGGTAGGGGGTTAAGTAAGGTGCATTGTGTCTTGCAACATTTTAGCTGTAAATAATAATCCACTCGAAGATTTTCCTTAGAGATTTTTATTTTGCCATGAAAATAACCAGTTACAGGAGTACATGTTTGGCATAGGGTCCCAAACCCCCTCAATTGAAAATCAATGATTCGTTCAATCAGTATTTTCCATGGCTTAATTTTTTTCAAAGGTATTTAGTGCGTAAAAACCGGCAAGGCTGGAGGTAAATTACTGACTTGTTTTCAAAAAATGGTACAATTGATGGTTACGTCTACTAACCATGGTATTGCCGGGCCGGATTTGCATCGCGCTAGGCCCCTGGCACTTTGAAGATTTTTACAACATCTTTCTGCCAAATATAGGTGAAAACCAAAAAAAGTCTTACGATTTCTGCTCGGGCCCCTTAGCTGGTACTGCGTCCTATTATGGTAAATCCGGCCCTGGTTAATGCATTACGTTCACAAAAAAGCTAGATGTGGGCCTGAGATAGCAACTTTTTGGAAAAAACTCTCCAATTTCTCCGGGTTATACGTTAAAATTAGCAAGCAAAAATTGAATTGAAAGGGACCCGGCGCTCCTGGTCTTCAATATTGCTGTTAGTTACACTACTGTAAGCGAAAAATGCTAAAAAAAAAAACTGAAACTGAAGAAACAATAGGCTTTTTTGTCACATTTTTGTCATTGGTAAAATTTTAATTGGGGGGGCCGTCCCCCCGCCTCCTCCCCTCCCCCCCCCCCTTTGGTAACGCCTATGCTCCAACTGAGGAAAACAAAAAAGGTGCTTGCAAATTTTCAGCGAGGTTTCTGTCGTTTTCCAACGAAATTTCAACTCTTCAAAAAATAGTGTTGTCCTCGAGCCGAGGACAGGGCAATTTTCGAGAACTTGAGGCTTCGAGGCCAAGGACTTCAAAATGTGTCCCCGAGGACGTCCTCGAGGCCAAGGACGTTCTCGAGGCCAAGGACGTTCTCGAGGCTCCACCTCTGTCGTTAACCACTAGTCCGTTAACGAACTTCACTCCTACGTTAACGTTAATCCGTTATTTTCAGCTTTAATTAACGGAAATCAATAAAGTCCCTTTTCGTTAACATTTTGCGTGTAATTTAAATTTCTTTTTAGTCACTCGCTTCCTGAACACGTATTGACGCTGTTGAGCTGGTTGCAGGAAAATATTTAATGCTGTGGTGGTCTTTTTGTGTTTTGGAAGTTACATTTTGCAGTCTAGTTTAATTTCAAGACAAAAATAAGTTCAAATCCACCAACGAATCTGCGATCGGAAAATTTTTGGAAATTGTGAGCAGCGATAATTAATAGACCTATGAGGCTGCAGGTTATTATTTGGCACAAAAAAGCGTTCCTTCGCTCTCTTCTATAAACGGATTAACGAGTTAATAAAAAATTAGATTCGAGTTAATAAAAATTATAAAAGTTAGTTAATGAAAAAGCTTTTTAACGGATTAACGAGTTCAAGAAAAAGTTAGATTCGCTAACAACAGATTAACGATTAACGGACTTGTGCCCACCGATGTCGATATGCGATTGTAAACAAAGCAGCAGGCAAAACATATAAGTCTTTAAAAAAAAATGAAAAAGAGCTGGCACAATGTAATAATACGTCATTGTCGATTAAATCAAAAGCGTAAAATTTCTTTAAACAATGTTACTTGATAATTGTGACGCATTCGTTTTTTGCGTTGACATCGGCGTTTTCTATTTTTTTTTTTTTTTTTTTTTTTTGTATTCTGCAGCTAAATATTTTCAAAGATACGGCTAAATGATTAGTTTTCTTTGATGAGAACGGCGTATTTTAGAAAACTTGCTGGCAAAATAGAGCTCGCTTCTTTTTTTCCCGCACAAACTCAGCAAGACTTTCTAGCAGGGTGTCGAACCGTTTCAAATAACGGTTCGGGTTCAGGTTTAGCTCCGTCTCAAAATATTTTAGCGGTTCAGGTTTGGTTCGAGTTCACTTGAGCACCATTTTCGAGGTTCAGGTTTGGTTCAGGTCCACTCAAGTAAAATATTACTGGTTCAGGTTCGGTTCAGGTTCATTGACTTAAAATTTAACTGTCGTTACTCGTTTCGTCCAGAAAAAAAAGGAGAAATTGCTGACCCTGTTGAAAGTTCACCCCTGCTCTTATTGTGCGTGTACCAGCGCCAGCGGCATCCGGATATGGAAAAATATATTCTTACTTTTGTTAGGGGTTCAGGTTCGGTTTGGGTTCACTTGAGCAGAATTTTGAGGGTTCAGGTTTGGTTCAGGTTCACTGAAGTAAAGTTTTGCTGGTTCGGGTTCGGTTCGGGTTCACCAAAATGAAACTGTTCATTCGGGTTTACGGTTCGGGTTCAGGTTCGGTTCGACACCCTGCTTTCTAGACACTGATTTTTATGCTCACTCGGCTGCGCAATAAAATTGCCGATAGGTGGCCACAATAGTGAGCCATGAACTTATTTCGCGACCTTTCACAAGATTGATGCAAGAAAATTGTGCAAAAAACTTGATAGTGTGATCCCGACCTTAGTAAATACCAGAGGTGGAGTCGAGGACACAAGGCTCGAGGCCAAGGACACAAAAAAAAAACCGAGGACAGACACTCTCGAGGCCAAGGACAGGAATGCTCGAGGCCAAGGACCAAGGACACAAGCGCAAGTGCTCAAAGGTCTTCACAAAAATTTTTTAGGCGATTTCCAAAAAAAAAAAAAAAAAAGGTCTGCTCAAAAATATTTCAAGCGATCTCCACAAAAAAACGTTTTCCAAAACATTTTTTCCAGCGCTCCACGAAATTTTAACAATTCAAAAAATAGTGCTGTCCTCGAGCCGAGGACAGGCCAATTTTCGAGGACTTGAGGCCTCGAGGCCAAGGACTTGACCTTCGAGGCCAAAGCCAAGCCAAGGACTTCAAAATGTGTCCCCGAGGACGTCCTCGAAGCCAAGGACGTCCTCGAGGACTCACCTCTGGTAAATACTCGAGAGATTATTTACTGTTAAAAATATTGCAGGGGCAATGTATTTGCTTCTTCCACTTGGGCTAAGTTGCTTACAAAATTTAACCCCCAAATTTAAGACTTTAAACGTGTTTTGGACTTAATCTGTAAGTAAAGGGAAGACTCACCAGGTTGATTTTTTGAATTGGCTTTTAAATGTTAAAAACTTAGTTATTTCAAATGGCTCTAAGAACATGCGAAATATGATCAAAACGGTATTAAAATAGCTATTTCTTCCCCCAAAATTACAAAAAATTGCCCAGCGGCCGGTCCTAATACCCCAGTCTGCGATACGTTTGGGTTATAGGCTACAAGTTTGCTCACCACGTCTCCCGATTCAAACAATTTTGGAAAATTTTTAAACTTTTGGTTCAAGTCTTTTCTCTTTAGCAAAATCCAGGTTACATGTCAACCCAGGCCACGACTTCTGATCTTCCATTGTACAATATCATTGTCTCATACAAGGCCCACTTTTTGAAAATTTCTGATGACGTCAATGCATGTGATTTGCGGTTTGGCCCTCCCCTCCATTCAAAAATCCTGGCTATGCCTCTGAACCTCGTAGATGTTTTTTTCTCTTACCTTTAATCACATTTGATTGAAAAACAATCATTTCTAATCTACTATCTTTGTAATCTACTGCTTGCGCGATTTTGTTCAAAATTTCTAAAATACTTGTGGTACAAGCGTTAAAAAATAATTGCAGTGCAAGCGCTATCGCAAGTAAAATAGTAGCACTGCAAGTGCCCACTTCTGATAACGAAATACCATTACGAATAACGAATGCTTGGTAAATAACGAAGAGCATGTAACGACCTCCTAGACGGGAACAAATACACCGTGTCGGATTTTTGCGCCAACAAAGCACTTGTTAATTTTTTGCACCACGCCTATCAAAGTAGATGGAACCAGAGTCCCAAACACGATTACTTAAGACAAACAAAATTTAAAATTTGCTGCCGCTGATATTTTCTCGCAGCGACTTGACTTTTATGAAAGGTTTCCTCCTTCAAAACCGGAACAGTAAAAAGTGGGAAGATTTGCAACGTCTAGGCAAAATTTAAGTTCTGGAAGTGATTTTGCGCCACGCCTTTTCCATAGTCAGATACGGTAGTGGCCTAATACAGGTCGCAGAAAAATTTTGGGTGGTTAGGCTAGTTAGGTACGAAAAGTGGTCTGATAATTAATTTTTAAACGCATCCTGGGACTCCTTATTGTTAGATTTCTTAAATTAGAAGGTACTGTACTGTATGTATTATGAATAAAATTCCTGAGCCGCAGCTTCTATTTCTTTAGCTTATCAGGCTATGCTGACTGACTGATCAAGGGTCGAAGTTAATTTTTAAACCACTTGTATTAAAAATTCAGGCAAGTTATTACAATTGGTTACTTGCCCAGAGAAATCTCAACTTGCCCGAAACAAAGAGGCATTGTGCATTTTTGTGTTTAATTTTAAAAACGTGCTTCATTACCAGAGCCTACCGAATTTGCATAATCCATTTATTGAAGTGACTTGGCGCACGGAATGTGCGCGGTTAAATAAACAAATATTCCAGTGAAGTCACTCGTTTTCCGAAATATTGATTTTGATTAGGCTATTTCAGTTATAGGTTTGGGTTAGGGTTTAGGTTAGGCTTTGGGTTATGGTTAAGGTTTGGGTTAGGCTTAGGGTTGGTTTTTTTGGCTTTATTTTGAAATGTCTGCGCATTTGGAATGTGCGCCAAGACTTTTCCTTGCATAATACCAGTCACGGGCCTATTGTATTTCCAGAAAATCCCTTACGTGAGTGTGATTTTTGAATCAGAGTGTCAACTGTCATGATTTTCTGGGATGGCAATTGTATTTAACACTTTTTTCCAAAACTATCTTGTATCAAAACATGCAAAGAAATTAACATCAATTATTGCATCAGAAAATCCAACAAAAAAATCTTGGAAAAGGCTTGGCGCATGTTTTAGGCATGCAGACATTTCATTTTAAAACCGGTAAAAAATCTAACCATAACCCTAACTCTTAACTCTACAGTACTAAGTAACCCTAATCGTAAGCCTAGCTCTAACCCTAACCTGAACCCTAACCCAGACCTAGAGCTGTAAAATAATCAAAATCAAAAATTCCAAAAAGGAGTAACATCATCAGAATCTTTTGTTTATTTAACTGTGCTCATTTCGAACGCCAAGTCATTTCAAAAGTCTTTGCTCTTTGTTATTTTTTCTGTTGTTTTATTCTGTTTCGTCAATGTCATAAGTAACATTTTAGTATTGGTTACATCATAATCACAATATCGAGTGGAAGAGGTTTGTAACCCTAATCCTAGCCCTAACCCAAAGCTTAACCTAAACCCTAACCCAATCCTCTAAGTGTAATAATCAACATAAAAATTTCTGAAAACCAGTGATGTCACTGGGATCTTTGTTTATTTAACTGCAAGTGTTCCATTCATTAAGTCACTTTGATATCGAATACGCAATTAAACTAAAGTCTTGCACTGACTTAGCTTCAGTTTACATTGTTTTAGATAACAAACTTCTTTATTCATTGCCTGCTTTTTCGTGAGGGTGGGCAGCAGCTCAAGATTAAGCCGCCACACTTTACAATCTTCCATCACATCCATCACCTCGCTTCGATGAAGTCCCTGGTTATTCCATCCAAGATTCTCAATGTAGTTGGTCCATCTAGTTCTAGGTTGTCAGAGTTCGAAATTGATGCTTGCTCGCTTACCCGAGGCAACTTAAAATTGCTTCAAACAAGTTATTTTCTGGCTTCATTTGCCTGACGGGCAAGTCAATATAATTCAGCGTATGAAGCAAGCAACTTCGAACAACATTATTTAAAAATGCAAATTACTGCTTTTGCTGCGGTACAGTAAAATAAATGCAAGACAGTAATGTAAGCTTTTGCTTGGTTTATTTTGGCGCAATTGTGGCTGTTACCGTAACACTTAGTTTAATCACACACACATCTTTTGCAAGTAACATTTTTCAATCGCACTCAGATTCGTTTGATACTCAGACGTGCTTTGCAATTCTTTTCGGTGCAAAAAGTTTTGTTTTCTGTGATAATTTTTCTTACACTTGCCGCATCAATCGCTCTTTCAAGTATCACAAGTACTACCATGTCCTGTAAGAAAGTGAGGTCGAAATTTTGGCAACTTTTTGCTTTAGTTTTTTTTGGAAGATCTTTACTTTCTCTATTTTTCGCACAAAAAGTTCAGCTTTTTAGCTGGTGCAGTTTGCAAGATATTCGTGATTGAAAAATAATTGCATTTGTAGCAAAAGGCGATGTGAATTATTGTAAACGTAACAGTTAAAATGATTGCAATCCAAAAATCAATTTTGTAAATTGAGTGATTGAAAAAAGCAGGAATGCCACTTGCTTTGCATCAATGACTTTCTGCGATATTTGTCATGCAAGAAAATTGAGATGCGTTGCAGAGTAGAACAATAGATATGATTTTTTGCGATTTTTTTTTTAATGCGATAAACTTGCCAATAGTTTCCAATAAGATTTTTTTGATTAATTTTGAAACTAAAATTTGTTATCTAAAACAGGTTCTCAAACTTTTGGTGCTCTGGAGCCCTTGAAGAGGTTGACTTATTTTCGATGTTCCACAATAAATTTCTAAACAAAAACAAAAAAGTAAACAAAAGCTTGTGGAGCCGCTAGGTTTTTTATGCAGAGTCGTTGGGTTCTGTATATAGCTTATATACAAAGCACTTTAAGAACCTATGATCTAAAACAACATAAACTGTAGCTCAGCCAGCGCAAGACTTTAGTTTAATTGTGATTGTAACGTTAACCAATGCCAAAATATTCTCAAACTTCTGCCTAAAATGTGACTTATTTCAAAATAGAAAAAGCAACAGAATAACAAAAATTAGAACAATCGCTCAAAAAAATCGAAGATTTTTTTGTTGAATTTTCTGATTTGATAATAAATGTTGATTCTTTTGCATGTTTCAATGTGATATTTTTGGGAAAAGAGCGTGCAATGCGATTGCCATTTCCCCAAAAAAAGATGTCTATTACGTCACTTTGATTTAACTATCACACACAAAAACTGGATTTTCTCAAAATACGATACCAGTGTACAAATTCAGTAATAATCACACACTTTTTAAAAATTAAACGTCAAAATGCACTACGCTTCTTTGTTTCGGGTAAGTTGAAATTTTTCCAGGTAAGTAAGCATTTGTTATAACTTGCCCGACAGGCAAGCTGTTGAAAAAGTTAATTTCAACCCCTGGTTATCCAACTGGTCTTCTACCATTTGCTTTTGCAACTAAAGCTTATTTGGAATAATTCTTTTCTGAGTCATTCAGCTTCCAATAACTAATAGTGCAATAAGCCCAAAATAAACAAATTCTGCAAATGAGGAATGAAATGTGAAGTTCGAAACAACAAGTTGTCAAAAAGCTGGTCAATAATGACCGGTTTGAAATCATCTGTATTACTTTTGGGAGGAAATAAGCTATGGTTTATTCACTTCAGAAAAATTGCAAAAGGACAGCTCAAAGGCCCAACTATCGTGGCCCATTTCTGAAATCAAACAAATATAGTGGTGTGTATTAGAGTAAGAGTGATTATTGCTCCAGTAAATTGTTTGCTTAAACTGACCGATCGTTGATATGGCAATACATGCTAAAATGTTACAGTTTTTGTCTTAATGATAAATTATGAAAAATTAAAAGTTTAAAGTAACCTCAATGCAAGTTTCAAGGTCACACAGATAGATGTCTTCCTCTCTAAAAAGCATTAAATATGAGTACCAACATTATATATCTAGCACTAATGGTTCTATTTCTATCGATGTTAGTATATTTATGGGGATGCAATTTAAAAAAGCCCCAGGGGCAGTAGGTAAATGGGGTCCGATTTCAGAAATTTTTTTAATGTTCTTGGCCAAAGGCAAAAATCTAACACCCAGGCAAGTTGAAATTCTAAAATGACCCGAAAAGGGTGTGCCCTAATGTAGAACTGTTACAAAACTTTTTTTATTGTTTTGACAATCCAGGAAGTTCAGTTAAAAATTAAAATCATTAAAAATTTAAAAACTCAACTATAGTCTGCTTCCCCTTAAAGGGTTCGTCGTGCGGGGTAGAACTACACAAAAACAGAAATAAAACGGTAATATACTTCAGCACATCAATCTCATCTCCCCACTCCCTCACTGGAAGTTCTGCAGCGGGCACAAGCCAAGGCCAGCCCACTGGGGCTAACCGTGGCTTGCACTGGCCAGGACCAGTAGGAGTAAGCCGGGTCGGTGGTGAGGGGCCGCAGCTGGTACAAAACACTGTAAGCACTAACTGTGGAGGCTAAGCATCTTAATCAAACACTGCATGTGCTCTCCTGCACGTCTGTCAAATGTAGTAAAAACACTGTTAAAAATTCCAAACACTGTAAGAGATACAAAGTGGCATATAACGTCACAGTGATTAAGCAGTTTGCATCAAAAGTGATTGAATTAGGTTGGTGATTCCTCAGTTTATACTTGGCTTTGTGTCGACATTTTGATACAAGTTCAGTTCTTTGGTTGAGGGTGTTGGCCGGATTTGCTTCTAATATTGCGATTTTTTCTCTAGACAAAGGTTGCATGTGTCATGTTTTTACTACGTTTGACAGACATGCAGTGTTTGATTAAGATGCTTAGCCTCCACAGTTAGTGCTTACAGTGTTTTGAACCAGCTGCAGCCCGTGACCACCGACCCACATTACTACTACTGTGGTCCTAGCCGATGGGTGCCACAGTTAGCCCCAGTGGGCTGGCCTTGGCTTGTGCCTGCTGCAGAGCTTCCAGTGAGGGAGTGGGGAGATGCGGTTGTTGTGCTGAAGTATATAACCTTTTTATTTCTGTTTTTGTGTAGTTCTACCCCGCCTAACAAACCCTTTTAGGGGGAAGCAGACTGTAGTTGAGTTTTTAAATTTTTAATGATTTTAATTTTTAACTGAACTTTCTGCATCGTTTACTGGCCCTGGCCCATTGTCCATTGAGCACTCTGGAAACTGGGATGGCAGTGTACAAGTTATGTATTGTTTTGGTAATGATTGCATTGCGTGCTGTAGCCACGATAAGGATTTATCAAGTGACAGTGCACAATGTGATGACCTATGTTATCGACATATAACACGCAAAATTTTATACCACTTGAAAAAAGCGATCCGCGACATCCTGACGTGACTGACCTGATGTGAGACAACTCACTTCGAGGATCCTGGTGCCAGGGACATCTTGACGCCAGAAACATCTTGATGCCAGGGACATCCTGACACAAAAGCTCGAAACTTTTGCGCTCCGTTTTTTTTTTTTTTTCTCAAAACGATTAACGTTCGGTTATTGTGACATAAGTAGAATAAATTTTGTTAATTGCAAACTTTCTTGGAATCTCTAATTTACAGAAACAACTCAAAAGCGAGTAGTATTTTTGCAAAAATAACCATGATCGAAAGCCAAGTTAGCAAATCTGTAAAAATGCTGGCTCTAAGTTTCAAACGATAACCAAATGCCGCGATTGAAAATAATATACTTTGCTATTATTAAACGACCACGTAGATAATTCATAATAATCTGCGTGGTTAATTCATGGAAAAAAATGCTCTAATTTATATAGAAAAAAGCTGACATGCGGCATCATCATCTTTACTTTTTGTAGTAAACAAAATCATAATTATGTATAATCGTTTTACAGTAGTTTAAAGTTTTGCTACAATTTAAAGTTCAACCTTTTCATTATTATATTGCAATCACCATGTATTAAGCAAGTTTCAGATATATTGTGTTTCTGATTAAAAAAGCAAAGTATGACACATAAACGGAAAAGATTTAAGCTAATCGAAATTAGCGCCTTGTTAACGATCAAATTTTTTGATTAGCAACTTGTTATTGTTCGAATTCTTCGATTTTGCGAGCGAAAAAATTACGACGATTTGGTATGCTGATACGAAGCATGTGAATGTGTTGTTTTGTCCTTTGAAGTCATTCAAAGTAAAAAATGCGATTGCAAAAACTAATATAGCCCATTAATTGAGGTTAAAACTAAATAAACCACCCGTTGGGATATTGATTAATTGGATGATTACAAATTATTGTATTTTTAATCTATTTCATTCTTAGCCGTCATTTCAAGTCTTAATTTCAATCGTTGTTTATAGGCAAACTATTGCAAATATAAAACTAACAATTTTTTTATGAAAATACTTGTTAAATTGTAACATGGTTATCTAATAATAATAGGCAAAAATAATAAATTTTAATCGCTGCATTAATTGATTTCAATTTGCGGCACTTGACTTCAAACTATATTTTTAATATTTTCTTTAACATACAATTTGTTTTAGAGCATTTTTCTTTATGAATTAACCACACAGATTATTATGAATTATCTACGTGGTCGTTTAATAATAGCAAAGTATATTATTTTCAATCGCGGCATTTGATTATCGATTGAAACTTAGAGCCAGCATTTTTACAGATTTGCTAACTTGGCTTTCGATCATGGTTATTTTTGCAAAAATACAACTCGCTTTTGAGTTGTTTCTGCTAATTAGAGATTCATAGAAAGTTTGCAATTAACAGAATTTATTATACTTACGTCACAATAAGCGAACGTTAATCGTTTTGAGAAAAAAAGCATAGCGCAGAAAGGAGAAAAGAAAGAAAAAAGCAGAGTGCAAAAGTTTCAAGCTTTTGGCATCAGGATGTACCGAGCGTTAGGATGTCCCTGGTGTCAGGATTCTCGGGGTGAGTTGTCTTGCATCAAGTCGGTCACGTCAGGATGTCCTGCTTCATGAGAAAAGTGCACATTATACTGCAATAAATACATATATGGTAGTTTTGAGTAAGACTTTGAGTTTGCGGTAGATGTAATCAAAATTAACAAAAATCTGGATAAAAATTTCTGGTAAAATAACCTCTTCCAATCTGAAATCACTTATCTTTTTGTCAAGCATTGTTATATGGTATTGTGAAAATGTTTTATGCGTGAGAAAAAAAATAATAATGTTCAAAATTTGCAAAATTATTGCATTTGTTAATAAAATGACTAAAATTGGCAAATTTCTTTTAAATGATAAAAAATATCAAACTAGAAATGTAGCTTATATTGTTGACTTGGAATTTACTTCTCTAATTTTTTCATTTGCAAAGCTTATCTTGAGTTAATAAAAACACTTCGAAAGTATACAAATGAAGTCACAGAACTAATAGTAATTTTACGAAGCCTGAAGCTTAGAGATTTGTAACCGTCTTCAACTTTTTTACTCCAAAAAAGCATGTCTAGGCTTTGTATTATTTCTTTATAGTTTAATTATAAGCAGTAAAATAAACAATAAAATTTCCACAAACAATGCATTCATGATGTTTTGGAGAATTATAATTCTTTTAATAAATGCTGAATGTCAAACCACTCTACCCATTCGTATGAAGACTAGACTTTTTGTCAAGATCAGAAAGCGTTACATTATCATGCATTTTGCTCATAGCAGAAATATCACATCTAACTGAGGTCAAAATTAACTTTTTTAACTTCTTGCTCATTGGGCAAGTGATATCTATTGTCTACTTGCGCAAGAAAATTTCAACTTGTCCAAAAAAAAATTAGGCACAATAAGTTTTGATGCTGTTTACCTTTGGAAAAAATTTTTTGGGTGTGCTTTTTGGCGAAAACATTTAATCTGCATAGTACCTGTATCCTATTTTGAGAATCAAGTTTTTGTGCACGTTTTATGGTAAGGTGACTTAACAAATAACTTTTTCCGAATGCATTACACAAAAATTGATTTTTTGATTCCAATTTATTTTGAATTGCAAATATTTTAGAACCTGCATCAGCTAGAAAGCCGAAATTTTTTGCAATAGTTGTAGCTAAAAGATCTTCAAAATAGTCATAACAAAAAAAATTGTACAATTCTTGACGTTGTGTTCATTCAGCACAGGGTAGTTCTACTTGTGATATTCAAAACAGTGATTAATGCAGCAAGCATGGGAAAATTTTTCTCAGAAAACATAGCATTTAGTGCCAAAAAGTTAAAAAGCGTCTTTTATGTGCAATTAAGAATTGTTAATTGCAATTAAATAGATGTTTATTGTGATGATTGCTAAGTGCGGAAATAAAACAAGCAACAGCTTTCTCTACTTACTGTACATTTTATTTCAACCAAAGTGAACCTAAATTGTATTTCTAAATAATCTTGTTGATGTTGTTCAATGCGCTGTATTATGTTAGCTTGCCCGTCGGACAAGTCAAGCCAAAAAATAACTTGCCTTAGGCAATTTCAGCTTGCCTCGGGCAAGCATTAATTTCCAATTCTGTCTAAATCAGGGGTGCTCAAACTTTTTTAGGAACAAGCTGCATCAACTTAATTTTTTGAAGAACTGGGCTGCAGTAATTTAGAAATCGGCTTTTTGATGATGTAATGTTTGGCAGAAATTTTTAAAAAGACCAAACAAAAGGTCTTCACAACATTTTTTAAGTGATTTTCACCAGAAATTTTAGTGAAGACCAGAAGAAAACCCAAAATGTCTTCATCGTATTTTAAAGTGCTTTTGCCAGAATTTTAGGTGGTGGCCATACAAAACAAACGATTATTAATTTGGTTTTGTGCTAGATTTTCCCTAGTGGATTTCGTATCCACCCTCTTCTAAATCAACTTAAATCCTAAGACCACTCACAGGCCATTCAAAGTCATTGCCCAGACTGCACTTTGAGCACACCTGATCTTAATTGTAATCTGAGTTTTAAACAACTTCTTTTTGATCTACATTGTGCAACTGCAATGTTTTCAAGAAAAAACGTAAATTAGACTACTCGTTTCATCTTAGCAGTTGTATCATTTTCAGTAAGGAGGTGCGATTAAAAAAACTATTCTACAGGAAAGGGGCAAAACACCCAATCTTTTTGTTTATTTTATTTTGTGTGATAAATCGCTTCAGAGAAAAAATTTTTAATTTAAACTTACTTGATTTTAAAAGTAAGACTTCTTTTAAAATAGTTCTTGAAAATTTGAAGTTGTAAGGCTAAAGAAGTTTTCCAATTTTGAAGATTTTTTACCAAAATTTAAGCGTTTTTTCTCCATTTTTAAATTATATAATGTTGCGAGATATTTTTGTCACATAAATGCTTTGATTGGGGCATTTTATGATCCAAATTAAAAAAACAAACTTGTGAACAAATCTTGAACCGCTTATGATATCATTTGTCATAACCCCAAATCAGTTTTTTCAAAAAATTTTAGTATATACCAATTTTTATGTCAATTTTGCAGTTTTTGTCACCTATGGTTGAAGAATTAGGCAGGGTGTATTTCCCCCCTTTCTGTAAAATGGGTTGTAAAGTATCATTATCGTTAAGAACCTCTGATTTAAACCAATGATTAAAGTTACTGATTAAACTTGGTTGATCTATGCCAATAAAAGTCATGATTGAAGCTCAAAATAACTCTTAAAATTCTAGTGATAAAATTGCAAATCTACGATTTCGTAGTTATCAAGCAACTATTTGTTGTTTAACATAACTTGTTTTTTTGTCAAGTCAAGTTAAGTTTGTTTTTAAGTCAAGCATATCTAAGTGTCTGAATAATTTGGTATTTTTTGTATGTGACTATTTGTGAGCTTTATTAGAGATTTTAGAGCTTTGTAAATTGCATCTAATTTAGTGAGGCTAATGTTTCAAGAAAATAACAGTAATAAAGGCTGTTTGTTGAAACTGTGCCTCATAGTACGAAAAATATGATTCCCAGTTATGAATTTGTATAACAGAAATAGCAATAAACAGAAAGACTAAAGTCATTATAAGGATTTATTTACAATAGAAAATACAAACGTTTTTGCCTTTCATCAAGCCTCTTCAGGTATTAGTTAAATTATAGCCATGTTAACTTCAGACTAACTGGAAAAAATAAAACACACACAAAAAAAAATCAAGCAATATCAAGGTTTCAAGTCACTGGGCGTTAAAACAATAATTTAAGCTAAATAAAATCTCCACTTTACCAAAGTTGTATAAAAGAGTCACCAAATCTTTAGAAAAAGGCAACTGCCAAATCAGCAATGTTTAAAAAAGTTGTTATATAACTCATTTATTGCATGCTGATAATTAGTGTCTTTGTACCTTTGAATGACAAAGAGCAAGTCAGAGTTAACAGTTTTTTTTTTCCAATTAACTGATTTGTGTAACCTCAAAAACTGCAACCAAAATTACAAAATAATAAAATTCATTTTCTTCATATTGCAGCTTTTAATCCCCTCGTTGGACCAACTTTTTTTAAATTTCACTCTAATGGTTGTGTAGGGTTGTGACATTACTTATGTTAGTGAACTACATTGTAACTTGTTGCATTGCATAATGAATTTAGAATTGCTTGAATCCTTCGGTCAGAACTATCCTGAACAATCTGATGGAACCCTTGATACAGGTTCAATGGCTGTAACTTGTACATTTAATCGACATGGGACTTTGCTTGCAGTTGGTTGTAATGATGGGCGCATTGTGGTATGGGACTTTCTAACTAGAGGAATTGCAAAGGTCTACAATGCTCATGCTCATCCAGTTTGTTCTTTAAGCTGGTCACGCAATGGCCGTCAACTTATTTCTGCTGCTACAGATAATCTAGTTTGTGTTTGGGATGTTCTCTCTGGTGAATGTTTACATACTTATCGTTTTTCAATGCCTATTATGAAAGTGCAGTTTTGTCCTCGAAATGCAGACATTGCTCTGATATGTCCTTTAAAAACGGCTCCTGTTTTGTTGACTGTTGGAAAGCAGCACTCTCCATTGCCAACTGTGAATGAAGGCGATTGCAATGTCGTAGCATCATTTAATCGTAGAGGAAAATACATTTTCACTGGTAATTCCAAAGGCCAAATTGCTGTTATTGATGTATTGAAATTGAAAATAATGGCATCATTTCGAGTAACTACAGGAAGTATTAATGTTGCCATCAAGCAAATCGAATTTGCTCGTAAAGGATCAAGTTTTCTTGTGAATACAGCTGATCGAGTTATTCGTGTGTATGACGGCAAAGAAGTAGTTATGTGTGGCATGAGTGGAGAGCCTGAACCAATACAAAAACTTCAAGATCTAGTGAACAGAACGGCATGGAAAAAATGCTGTTTCTCTGGAGATGGAGAGTTTATATGTGCCGGATCAGCTAAGCAGCACCAACTCAACATATGGGAGAAAAGTGTGGGAAATTTGGTTAAAATTCTTCAAGGAGTCAGAGGAGAGCAGCTTCTGGATGTTGTTTGGCATCCAATTCGACCAATTTTGTGTTCGATTTCAAATGGTGTTGTGTCAGTTTGGGCCCAGAATCAGGTTGAGAATTGGAGTGCGTTTGCTCCAGATTTTACAGAACTAGATGAAAATGTTGAGTATGAAGAACGAGAATCAGAGTTCGATGAAGAAGATGAGGATAAAAGCGGAGAAGAAAATGTCATAAAAAAAGAAGTTGATGACAAAGTCGAAGTTGATGTTACATCCATTGACCCTATTCGTGCATTTTGTAGTAGTGATGAAGAGGATCAAGATCATGATTGTTTGGAATTTCTTCCTATTTCCCCTGAAATCGATGAGCCAGAAGAGAGCGTTCTTCTACCTCCTGTTGACCCAACATCTCAAACTTCAATCGAGCCTTCAGCTAAGAAGCAGAAAGTTCAAACTATAAAACTAGAAAGTAACTCTGGTTCGGAAGAACATCCTCTTGTGAAAGGTTCAAAGAAGAGCAAAAAGCGCCCTATGAATTCAAAATCAAAAACAAATAAACCCACAAAAGACAGTAAAAAAAGTAGCAAAGTAAAGAACAAACCAAATGAACTTCTCAGTATGGGTACCACAATAGATTTGTTATAGGTCTTCGACTCATCCTTATTGAGTTGTGTTTTTCCCAAAGGACAGAAGAATTGTTAGTCAATGTATATCAGTGTAGTGACTCTTTTATTTAACAAATGTGTTTATAATCCAAATTAACTGGCTGCATTAAACTGTCTTTATGTGGGTACACTGCTTCAAACCAGTGATATCACCTTAACTGGATTGCTACAGATGTTTGAATAGTAAATACTGATAATTATCATTTGTTAATGAAAATATTGTGTTTTCATTTGAGTTTTTTTTATCGGTTCCTAGAGCTACAGCAACTTGTCACACTCAAATTGTGTTAATTCGATGAAAATTTTTATCTGCACCATATGGCAGTCCGAGCTTCAAACTGTGTGCTGCCAAAAGGTTGCTGGTTTCCTAACCATCCTCTGCCAAAAAGTAACCATCACTTCATCGTGTATGTGCTGTAGCAGCCATAGCTTTAGTAAAAAACAACTTCCTTTGAATAAATTAGTGAAAGTCATTAACCATTTAGTATTATTGATTTTTTAAGAACTTGGAATCAGTAGGCTGACCATATGTCTCGTTTTAGGAAGGCAGTGTTGTTTTTCAGGCATCGCCATTGTTGTCTGTTTACCTGCCCATTATCAAGATTGTCTTGGAGTACTGAAATGTTAGACTGACCAAAACTCGTGGAAATTAGTGGAATCCCAAAGCGAACCCCCTTTTTTTTGGTGTTCACCTCACATTCGTTAATCATTTTGAGAAAAAATCTGGTTTTCTACAGCTGTCCCGTTTTTCTGTCGCAAAAATATGGTAAGTCCAGGAACTAGTCATATGTAACTGCTAATATTATATTTAAAATAACATCTGAATAAGTACTGATTATGACCTTGGGCGAAACACATTTTGGAAAAAAATTGTTTTCTGTCACTTACTACTGATTCCATGTTTTGAAACAGTTGATGAGGCTAAATGCTTTGTGATCTAACATTGCAGAGTCATCAGAATTGGTCTTTTTTCTTTATGCTGATGATTTCTCTAATAACTTGTACCTTAATTGACATGAAAATCATAAAAGCGTGACTGCGTTTGTGACATATTGAAGAGTGGCAATGTGCTATGCTTGCCCAGTCCTTAACATTGTCACAAAATGTAAAAAATGGAATAAATTAGTGGTACGGGTAAGGCATTTAATGACTTGTATTGTAGTTGTACAAAAACATTTCAAGATGGTTGTGAGTGATGTGGGGCAGATTCCTTACCCCCCTTAATCAAAATTCTTGCAGCACATTGGAAAACATTATACAGAAAGTAGTTGATGTACTGTAATTAAATCCAGAGTTTTTGGTGTGTTGCTGCCAAAAAAAGTTTGAAAACCTCTGCCATAGAGTGACCTGTTCGTAGTAGACAGTGGTTCTTAAAGTATGGGATGCGACCCAAACACGGGACGCCAAGACTCAAAAAACGGGTCACGTCTAGGTGATTCCAATCCGTCAAAACGATTTTTTAAGATCAGAATTTTAAAAATCTGCAAAATTTTTTTTTGCCGGTTATTAAGTCTTTCAAAATTATTGCACCACACACATTTAGTTGGCTTCATCTCAATAAAATAAGGTTATTGCATATAAGCAGTTTTCGAAAAGTTTTTGCTGCAGACCAGCTGCTGCAGAACTAGCCGAAATTACTTTTCATAACAGTGGAGTAGTTTGAAACAATTTCCTAAAGTAGCACATTAAATTGCAGGTATTATTGTTAAAAATTGTATCAAAATACTGTGTACTATAACTGGTTGTCTGTGTCTTATCTGAATAAATAGCCGAACACTAACATTAAAAAAACATTTTTTCTCCGTTTAAGGTTTGGGTTGCAAGATAATCATCAAACTCAGATTTGGGTCGCGCTCAAAAAAGTTTAAGAACCACAGATAGTAGAAGTATGGTGTTATCCATTGTATGATATTTCAGTTTTTACTTTGTAAACATAATTATATTTCATTGAAGATGGTATTTTCGTTCCTTGTTGTGGGCTAGTTTACCAATTCACTCATACTTTCTATTTCTTATTCAAAGGTTTCCAATCATAATTGTGCAGGTTTTACAAATATTGGAAGACATACAGTAGACAGTATACAGAGTTTTTAACAGAAAAACCTTGTTTATTTTTTATTTAACTGTCAGTAACTTGAGTAAATGAAAATAATTTAAATATTGTGGTCACATTGATAAAAAAAAGAAAATTTTTGCATATGTATATACAGAAGCGTCAATTTTTGGTTAAGAAAATTCTTAGGGGTGAAATGTTTTTGCGAAGTTTGTTTAAACTTAATTGCGACTAAATGTGTTATCCCTAACAAAACTAGTTATTCTATTTCAGCCCGAAATTTTGGGTGCAAACCTAAAAAGAAAATGCTAAGGTCTTCGCCACAAACTTGTTCTATTTCAGCCCGGAATTTTTGAATTTTGCCCCCAAATTCAGGTGATTACCAAAACAAACAGGTCTTTGCCGCATTCTGGTTCTATCTCAGTCCGGAATTTCGGATTTCTTGTTGCCAAGTGGATATTACTTGCCAAAAAACTGAGGGGCCAGACATATTTTGCCCCCTTCAGTGTCAGACCCGAGAGGGCACTGCCCCCTTGCCCCCTTGAAATTGACGCCAGTGTGTATATACAAGTCCAAAATTGCACTTACGATCGAGTAAATTACCTTATGTTTTTAAAATGACTAAAATTATTTACGAATTCAAACATTTGGCCAAAAATTCTGAAACAAAAAAAAAACCTAGTGCATAGCCAACACTGAAACTATCTCAACCGCATGCTTGTTGCCTCTGATCCATTGTGATGTGCTTTCTCTGCAACACAGTTTCATTGTATGCATTTCTACCACTGCATTTTAAACAACAGTCTCCCTAATTATTGGTTAGGATGTTTGAACTAATTGTGGCAGAAATTAATAAGCAAATTACGGATAACGATTTGGTACATGATGTTGTTGCTACAGGTACATTATAATAACAATTAGCTCAATTGGTAGAAAATTTAAGAATTTAGAATTCCTTTAAGTTTCTAATTTTTACTTCCGTTTTTACTAATTGAATTTATTGATATTATCAAATTAAGGATTTGTTGGGTGTGATGATTAGTAAACAAAGGTTTAAATCTGTATATCCATCCATGTTATGCTCGACGTTGCTTATTAGTGATTGTGATCCATTTGTACCTTACAATTTAGCCATTTAAAGTAAAGCAAGAAAAATCAGTGTAAAATAGATCTCAAGTGTAGAATTGTAGGTAGATGATATATGGTAATTGTTGATGTGAACATCTGTTCATTTTTTGATCAATAACCAAAATTTTTAATGCATGTCAAAAAAATCTATCCCAGTCAAAAGAGGGCATAAAAAAAATGAAAAACTGCTTATTTTCGTATATATGCCTGAAAAAATTTTACTTGCAAGATTGCAAAAATAACTGAAGAAAATATTTTCGAATTTAGACATTTGACCAAAAGTTTAGGGCCAAAAAAATTAACCCTGGAGCATTTTCTAAAAACGTCGAAAAAACATATCACATGCTACCAAGCATTAAGGGCCGGTTACCTTTTCACATCATATAAAGCAGTAGATATTATGTTACCTTTTTATGTTAAGCAGGTTCATATTGTGTATACATTCTGATCACTCTGATGTCACACCATCGGATATTACTTAAGCTGTTAAAAAGGAAATTGATCGTAATCACGTTTTTTTGCTTCATGTAGTGTTGCTAGTAGCTGTGAATACAGTAGACCCATTTTTCTTATGCTTTATTAAATCTAAATAGTATACTGTAAAATATAAGATTGTTTGTCTGAACTGGTTTTCATACGTAGGAAATACAATAATGAAACAAAAAAACGAAGTTTTAAACTAGTATTTTCGTAATTTTTTGCTATGTGCCGATAGTTATTTGACCTAGTTTGATACATCTTTAGAATGATGATATGCAACAATACTATTGTTCAACAAGTCAACCAGTACCAGTGCTTACGTAAGGTGTGTGAAGTCTAATGAATGACATGTTTGTTGCAGCTTGCCTTGATAATGACTGAACAAAAAAAATTGCATTTGTTTTGATTGAAATGGTAGCGATGCCTGCTTAGATGCATATTGTTTGTAATGCCATTTTTAAGCCCTACTTTATTACCGTATTGTAGCGCTTTTCTTGTTAGCAAGCAAAACATCTTCCCTCTATAGAACCCAGACTATGATCTATTGTTACAAGTCTGGGCTTTGATTGTTTTTCAGTGTAACGAGTGCATCATTTCACAAACGAAATAACATTTTTTTTATGAATTCAAAAACTGAATAAGAGTGGTTTCTAGAACCATCTGGTCTACCGGGCATGAAAATCAATACTACAGGTAGGCTAGCCTACTGTTCTTCCGGTAAAAGGACACACGATTAGCATAACGCTAATTTATTCCCTTGACGTTTCGCTCAGCTGAAACGCCGAGCATCTTCAGAAGTTGAGTTGGAGGAGTGTCAAGCACTCCTCCAATACTAGCACAAACAGTACATATCGCAGATAAGTTACAACTAAATAAATATCAAAAGAACCGAATAAATTAAGTGAGTATAGATGATTATAACGTCATAATGATCATTTGCGAGTTAGGGCTAATTCAACAAAACGTAAAAATTCAATTGCTTTACTGTGATGAAACGAGAGAACGTGGCTAAGTCATATATAGTAAAAAATTAGCAAAAAAAAAAAAACAAAAAAAAACAAAAAAAAAAAACAGCATTTACTGAGCACTTTTGGCTAAAGATCGGTACACTGATGGCAATGTCTCACCATCCGAACGGTTGATAACGTTAGTGTGGGCATTGATAAACCAACTTTCAGCAATTAACCGTCTACGATAACTATTAACATATTTTAAAACAGTGGATTCTTCCCAGTTAATACGATGATCAAACAACATTAAATGTTCACATAAAGCGGATTTTTGTGGTTCCGCATTTTTGACGGCTCTTTTATGTTCTGCAACACGACTTTTTAAATCTCGTTTCGTTTGCCCCACATACACAAACTCACAATCAGCACAAGGTATCTTATAAATTAATCGACTCTTTTCATGCTCTACAATAGGATCTTTGGGTGAGGCAAGAATATTTCCAATGGTTTTAACCGGCTTCATCGCAACTTTCACACCAGCTTCGTTAAGAATACGACCGATACGTTCTGAAGTACCCTGTACATAAGGTATGGAGGTGAAGTGCATAAGATGCCGTGTTGTGTTCCGTTGTTTGACCTTGGGGATGGGGTAGGAGTGCCGTAGAGGGAAACCGTTGAGTTGTAGAACGGACAGAACATGGGTGGCTTTGTGTCGTGCATCTGCTGGGATGGTATTGTGTGTGCTAGCTCTGTCATGTAGTGTCTTGGTAACTGCGAGTTTCTGGTGCTGAGGATGATGAGAATCAAAATGAAGGTATCTGTCTGTGTGGGTGGGTTTGCGGTAGACTTGGGTGCGAAGAGTTTTGTCATGTCGTATTACTAGAACATCCAAGAACGGTAAAGAGAGATTCTGCTCTTCTTCCATAGTGAACTGTATATGATGACAAACCGAGTTGATATGTTGGTGAAATTCTGTCATGTGCTCTTTTTTCAATACACAGAATGTATCATCTACATATCGAAGCCAGAGTTTAGGTGGAGTGTGAAATGTCGTGAGTGCGGCTTTCTCAATATGCTCCATGAAGATGTTAGTTTTTGTATACCAGCTTAATGATTTTGTATACCAGCTTTTGTATGTTAGTTTGTATGAAGATGTTAGTTTTTGTATACCAGCTCAATGATTTTGTATACCAGCTTTTGCTGGATAATAAGATTAAACAGGACAAATATTATTGGTTACATTGTAGTAAAGCTGTTATGCCTCGATTCTATGGGTTACCGAAGATCCATAAAGTAAATGTTCCTCTTCGTCCGATCGTGTCTTTTGTCAACTCTCCCACGTACAATATTTCAAAATTTTTATCTATAATTATTAAACCTCTTATGACCAATCGTTTCAGTGTCAAGAATTCAATTGATTTTATAGATCGCATTAAAGATGTTGTTATTGAAAAAGATGATATTTTGGTGTCGTTTGATGTTGTGAGCCTTTTTACTTCTGTACCTGTTGATTGCGCCATTAAGTGTATTTTTGATTTACTCGTGGTTGATGATTCTTTGCCTACTCGTACACAACTCAATGCTCATGACATAAAAACTGGCCTTGAAATTTGTTCTAATTCCACTGTTTTTTCTTTTCAAAACGTTTTGTACAGACAAACTTTTGGTACTCCCATGGGATCATGCATCTCTCCCATTGTGGCTAACATCTTCATGGAGCATATTGAGAAAGCCGCACTCACGACATTTCACACTCCACCTAAACTCTGGCTTCGATATGTAGATGATACATTCTGTGTATTGAAAAAAGAGCACATGACAGAATTTCACCAACATATCAACTCGGTTTGTCATCATATACAGTTCACTATGGAAGAAGAGCAGAATCTCTCTTTACCGTTCTTGGATGTTCTAGTAATACGACATGACAAAACTCTTCGCACCCAAGTCTACCGCAAACCCACCCACACAGACAGATACCTTCATTTTGATTCTCATCATCCTCAGCACCAG
The DNA here is from genome assembly GCA_963965965.1 of Trididemnum nubilum. Classification (NCBI taxonomy): domain Eukaryota; kingdom Metazoa; phylum Chordata; class Ascidiacea; order Aplousobranchia; family Didemnidae; genus Trididemnum; species Trididemnum nubilum. The sequence continues at coordinate 21,816,136 of OZ014486.1, forward strand.
AAACTCGCAGTTACCAAGACACTACATGACAGAGCTAGCACACACAATACCATCCCAGCAGATGCACGACACAAAGCCACCCATGTTCTGTCCGTTCTACAACTCAACGGTTTCCCTCTACGGCACTCCTACCCCATCCCCAAGGTCAAACAACGGAACACAACACGGCATCTTATGCACTTCACCTCCATACCTTATGTACAGGGTACTTCAGAACGTATCGGTCGTATTCTTAACGAAGCTGGTGTGAAAGTTGCGATGAAGCCGGTTAAAACCATTGGAAATATTCTTGCCTCACCCAAAGATCCTATTGTAGAGCATGAAAAGAGTCGATTAATTTATAAGATACCTTGTGCTGATTGTGAGTTTGTGTATGTGGGGCAAACGAAACGAGATTTAAAAAGTCGTGTTGCAGAACATAAAAGAGCCGTCAAAAATGCGGAACCACAAAAATCCGCTTTATGTGAACATTTAATGTTGTTTGATCATCGTATTAACTGGGAAGAATCCACTGTTTTAAAATATGTTAATAGTTATCGTAGACGGTTAATTGCTGAAAGTTGGTTTATCAATGCCCACACTAACGTTATCAACCGTTCGGATGGTGAGACATTGCCATCAGTGTACCGATCTTTAGCCAAAAGTGCTCAGTAAATGCTGTTTTTTTTTTTTTGTTTTTTTTTGTTTTTTTTTTTTTGCTAATTTTTTACTATATATGACTTAGCCACGTTCTCTCGTTTCATCACAGTAAAGCAATTGAATTTTTACGTTTTGTTGAATTAGCCCTAACTCGCAAATGATCATTATGACGTTATAATCATCTATACTCACTTAATTTATTCGGTTCTTTTGATATTTATTTAGTTGTAACTTATCTGCGATATGTACTGTTTGTGCTAGTATTGGAGGAGTGCTTGACACTCCTCCAACTCAACTTCTGAAGATGCTCGGCGTTTCAGCTGAGCGAAACGTCAAGGGAATAAATTAGCGTTATGCTAATCGTGTGTCCTTTTACCGGAAGAACAGTAGGCTAGCCTACCTGTAGTATTGATTTTTTTTATGAATTGGTCACCTGGTTTTTTATTGAGATTTTAATACGCAAATGGATAGTTTTGTGTGGTATTTCTGTCGTGGTGGTACTACTACAATACTTTTTTTTTACTTTGAATAAAGTTGTTTTTTTTTCGCTTTTTTTTCTGTTTTTAATGGTCTGTTGGACATTTTGCTAAAATTATGCCTTTTCGGTATAAGCAAGTCTATATAACGTAAACTTGGGTTGGGATGGTGCAAATTGGACGTCTGTTTCCCTTGATTTGCCAGCTCAAAAAGCAGAAATCGTTGTTTGTAAGAGTCTTCATTGTCTTGTTGTATTCTTTAAAGGAGATTTGTGATAGATTTTTCCTGGTGCTCTGTAATCTGCGCGATAATTACGGTAACGTTTTCATGTTGCCCTTTTTGCCCATTTTTACCGCTTTTTTTCAAGTTCCATTTATGGTTTTGTTGCTTTTTTTCTCAAAAACAAAATTTGCGGAAAAAGTGGATTTGGAAAAAGCCGATTGATGCTGTTTGCATTGGTGCTTAAACTACCACAGAGGAAGACAGACACACATAATAACCTTTTAGTTTGCAGTATGCCTTTTCAAGCGGTCACTTTCAAAATTTTCCTGCTATTCTTGGTCATACAATTTACATGGCAAAATTTTAAAGAAACAGTCGAAATGTTTTTCAAGTGTGCAATAAAGTACGTTGAAACTAAGTCTGATTGGTGCTCAGCACTCAAAGCTGATGTGATTTGCAGTTGAAATAAATTGGAATTGCTCGTTGTACAAGTTAAACATAAGCAATATTAAAGCATTTTTTTTTTCGTTGGAATCACTGTTGTTCTTGGTCATTTTTGTGTGGAATTTTTGAAAATGTTTTCCCTCATTTCGATTTTATTTCACCTTCAATTTTGTTTTAAAATTTGCCAAAACGACTAAAAACTTGAAATGAGGGAAAAAGCATGAATTCACAAAAATTTACCAAATTCTATCAAAAGTAGCCAAACACAAATTGAATTAGCCAATGTTTCCATCTAAATGGCTAATCCAATTTGTGTTTTGTTATTCAATGATCAGTAGTCGACCATCATGCTAAAAATAACAGAACAAGAAGCCAAAGAAACTTTTTCAATGTCTTGAACTGGTTTTTTCCAAGACTTTTCATCATTTCGGTCAAAAGTTAGAGCTTTTGCAAAGAATTTTAAAACGAGTTTTTTTCTGGAAGTCACCAGTTTGGTGATGTAAGTGGCTAATAGAGTTTCTTATCGGCAAAAGGGATAGTCGTCTTGTTTTGTGCTGTTATGAAGCAAGTTCCTGTTCGTTTGTTTTTTTCGAATTTGCTAAGTATTATTGTTTTTCAGGTTTTTTGTTTACATAAAACAGTATTCTAAATTCGTTAATAAGTTGCATCAGTTAGTTTTTTAAGTGTCAATAGGCTAGGCAATATCAAGATGCCTTTAGCTCCTTTAGCAAATCAGCCTTTTATGGATCCTAATGCAACTCAACCACTTGCTGAAGAGGTAAGGCATATTTTTTGATCATTGTTAATTGGGCTGAATTCAGCTTGAGGTTAATACTGATTTTCGATTGGAGCTAGCAAACAAGCTGTAATGAATTGGAACTGAAACCAGATTTGCGTGAGCATTTGAGTAACGAAAATAAAACTTTTGTTAGCAAAACCGCACTTTTTTAAACGTTCGTTTTTTCTCGTTCTAGTTCCGGCTTCATATTAAATACGAAAAATCCTCAAGTTATTTGCAAGGGGCATTATTTTATGCGGTCTGAAATTTCGAATCTTCACTATTTTCTTGGTAGCATCCCAGGGCATGTGCACAAGAAAAAGGCAGCTTGCAAGTTTTACTCAATGTAAATAATAAACTTGTCCAAGGAAAAAAGGATTTTCCAGTTAAGTTGTATAACGTTTTTTTTTTTTCATTAATTTTCAGAATTGCACGATTTGGAATTCTTTCATGCAAGTTTACGTTACAAAGTTACTTACCTCCCAAAACTATTTCTATTCTTTTTTTACGCTTATGTGTTAGACATAGTGCATTTTTCCATTTCAACATAGTTACGCGAAAACAGTAACTTGCTTTTTTTTACAGGAAGATGAAATGGTGGTAGATACAGAATCAAAGGCAAGTGTTAACTGAATTACCGGTATCTAGTATCAATAACTCTAATAGTATTTGTCAGAATATCATTACACTACACCACAATAAATTACAACTATTAATACCCATTGACTAGTTGCTGAACTTCAGGGAAAAGCTTTTTTTGATGCAGTGACACTGAATGAGGCTCAAACTCGCAAGGATAGGAGTTCAAGTCGCTTTGGCGTTACAGAATCCTCTTGTGGATTAAAATATCTGTGCTAAAAAATGCTTAGAATTTCTTCTTACTTTGTCGTTTGTCAAAAAAAAAAGTGATTGTTGCTGGAAACATCCACAGAATCAAATCCAGACCGAAGAAGTATAAGATAATGATTTTGTTGAGACGGTTCATAAATGATAGCTTGTTGCTGCGTAACAACCGACTCCTTACTGCATATACTGTTTGGTAAATGTTCAGTAACAATAGATCTTTACTTGTGGAGTTATTTAAACTAGAAACCCGTTTATCTTTAGGATGAACCTATGCGCGAGATCGAGATCAATCAAAACACAATCAAGGGCTGCGAGAAAGCAGACCCCAGCCAGTTTGAACTGCTCAAAGTGCTGGGCCAAGGCTCGTTTGGAAAAGTATTTTTAGTTAGAAAAATTACAGGTAAATGCATTTTATATGACAGTGAGAATATCGTCGTTTATTCCTACGATAGACCAACGCGACCACAAAAGCGGTTTTGTGGCAGGGGATAAGATAGCGAAGACAACACCCTTTTTACATGCTTTAGTTACTTTACACGTAATGGCGTCAGATCAGCATGTTATACCTTTTTCTGGCAGTCATGATGACGCTCGAATTTCTTTACTAATTCGTTACGAAAGCACCTCATCTTTAAAGATACCTGGTAGTGATGAACAGATTGCAGAAAAAACTAACAATGTCAGTTCAAGAGTACAATCCGTCGAATGCAATTCTTGGGAGTACGCACCATTGTTTGGTTAAACTTGCAGTATTTCGACCTATTAGCAAAGAAGCAACCCTTTTGTTTTTGTATGGATGCTAGTGCTTCAATTCTGCCAAATCTGAAAATGTCTTGGACCATTGCGATGTCTCCCAAATAGCTTTTCCTATAGTGAGCTATCAAAATCCGACATAAGGGCACGGACAAAAGGGGCAGAGATTTAAGGCGCAGTTAGATTTTTGTGCTTCGAAACATAATGCTGCAAGTTGATTTTTATCACGTATTATTGCTATTTGTTGTAAATCAATCTTTGCAGAGTTATGCCCTATTCAACAAGGCAGTGCATTTCAATTCAACAAGGTAGTGCATTTCCTCCTTAGTGTTATGGGCTTCTCATTTTCTGTCAAACATCCCCAGTAAAAGTGGCTTGCAACATGGAGCAGGTCCATTTTACATGTACTTTTCTTTTAGGAGACCATTTTTAACCAAAGAAGTGCCAAAAGAGCGAAATTATATGCGTTTTGAAAGTAAAGCACCGCTCAGGTTAAGACGAATGAACTTTTATTTTGCAATTAGGAATAATTCTTCCTGTTATGCTACCATGACAAACTCAATTCTCATTCAAACCCTAACCGCAAGTTTGTTTGCAGGAAAAGATCGAGGACAACTGTATGCAATGAAAGTTTTGAAGAAGGCCAAACTGAAGGTTCGAGATCGCGTTCGAACCAAAATGGAGAGAAATATCTTAGTCGATGTAAATCACCCCTTCATAGTAAAAGTTTATTACGGTAAGTTCAATGTCTTGAGTTGATTTGGCACTCTGAGCCTAAACGTTCCGGTTCATTCCGCATGAAATATCTGATCAGTGGTCGAGTGGATGGAGGACCTGCTACTGAAACGTTAGTAGACTCAGATTCGATTCCCGGTTCGGTCAAGCCAAAGACCATAAAAATTGGTATTCCCAATTTCCGTGCTTGACATTCAGCAATAAACAGACAGTGTGAATGTGAGGCCTCCGCAGAACAGTGTAAACGAACGTGAATGTGTGAGTAGACCGGTGGCTACTTAATTCGAAAAGCGAAGGATCGAAGATAGCTGTAATTACAATTTTAGACCTGGCCTCTTCCAGGTTTGTTGTGGTAAGGGTGCCAAAATATCTGACCAACTCCAACTTTTGTGTTACTATTAGTGAGCAATACCGAGGGTTAGTTCTAATTGTTTAATGCTAACAATTCAATGTGGTAAAAACTGAGAATCACGCCTATATCCACACACTAGAACTTGTCAATTTCTTCTTCGCTATCACGTAGAGATTGAGCGATGATTTAGCCTGTAAATAAATACCTTTAAATCGTTACACCATTCATTAAAACAATAAAGATACACCGATATGCTGATGGCTTTACATCAAGTCGATACTGTAGACCGTGACCAAGTGTCTGTAGATTAGGCTAAAATCAACGGTTGCTTGCCTTGTTTTCAATGATCAGAATTAATTGTTGTTACTCGCAGTAACGAAATTTTGTACAATAATATGCTTAAAATTATTTCCAAATGAAATAGTAAGTTCTAAACAAAAGAAATTGCTTTTCGACTTCATCAAAAGAAGGAAAAACATACCTTAAATTTACAAAAAAATGTAAAATTTAGCGGCAAAAAAATTCAAAACTACAGATCTACACTGTGCGCAAAATCGTGAGCGTACAAGCGTTTATCATTAGTTTACCAGAAATTCAGTACTCCCAGCGTGCCAGCGCAAAATCAAAATCAACAAAGCCTACGCTCGTACGCTTATTTAAGATCCTTCGCAATTCGCCAAGTGTTGACCGGGCCATATCGTAATTAGATGATTAATTGCGCACCACACCTACTAACTATTACTGTCAACCGTGTAATGGACATTGAACAAGTAGTCCTTCGTTTATTTTCATTAAACTCTGAAGTTTTGCGTTACTTAAAATGAAGCTCGAAAAACTTTTATTTTGTATGATAGAAATCGTTTGCACAATGATTAAAACAAGACTCATTTGTGTATGAACGTAAATTGTTAATAGTGAAAGTTTTGATCTTGGTTTCAACTATAATGCACATATGTCTGATAGAAAAAAGCTATAAATCTCATTTATGAGATTAGTTTGCTTTCTGAGCTCATAATTACATGCGTAATATGCATAATGAACTATTTTGTTTTTAGCCTTCCAGACGGACGGTAATCTCTATATAGTACTTGCTTACCTACGAGGTGGCGACTTATTTACACGCTTGTCTAAGGAATTAATGTTCACTGAAGACGATGTGAAAATCTACTTGGCCGAGCTCGCTCTTGCACTAGACCATCTCCATTCGCTTGGAATCATCTACCGCGACTTGAAACCGGAAAAGTAGGTGGTTTGTAGTTTGTTACTGTAGCTGCGCGCCATGTACTGCTATGTAGTGTGTAGTAAATAAGATCTTGATTTGCTAAGATCTCTGGAATGTCATGGAAAATGAGTCGTTACTCGTAAGAGATAGACTATGAGGCTATGCATTGGAACCTCTCAACCCATTTGAATGAGGGTTTCAGCACTTTTACTTTTATAAACAAACTCGTTTTTGACTATTCGTATGCTGATTGCTGAATATAAGCAAGTCATTAATCTCTTGGGCACAGACAGCAACAAATTTTTTTTGACAACATTGGTATGGGTTGCAATTAAGGCCAGGTAAGAAGAGGTTAGTAAGAGGTATTGTGTTTTGCTTTTTAACCAAGATTAAAAGTTATCCGAATCCCTGATGGTATTTTTTGAAATCATTGGTAAATCAAACGCTTGCGTTTGCCACTGAAATGAGAGTTGAGCCATGTATAATTTAACTGGTTACTGAACCTTGTTACAAAACCCTAAGCATTTCGGTTATAAGCTTTTTTGTTGTTGGGCTAGATGGAATATAGAGGTTTTGTTTTGTTCCCCTATATTAAAAGTCATATTTCCCAAAATTTGTCGACTTTTCTATAGCTACTTCATGTTTATCATATTGCCAAAAATTATTTGCTTGTGATCCAACAAACCACCAATTCGCTGACCAAAATCGGCTTAGTTGGGACACTAATCCCCACAATCATTAAGCCTTTTATTGTTTTAACTGATCAGTTATTTTTATTAGCTTTATGCACAAGATTTTCACAATATTGATAGCTGGCGTTATTGGCTACAACTTTGATGGTGATGAGCACAAAAGTCCCCATTAAGACTTCTTGACTAAAGCTGGATTTTTTTAGTATTCTGCTTGATGTTGACGGTCATATTGCTCTGACTGACTTTGGATTAAGCAAAGAATCCTTAGATGGTTCCGAAAAAGCTTACTCCTTTTGTGGAACAGTTGAATACATGGCACCAGAAGTGGTGAACCGACGAGGCCACGACTACTCTGCCGATTGGTGGTCCTTTGGTGTGCTAATGGTACGTTATATTGTTTTGATGTAAAAAATTCACTTCTGCCGCGTTTTAAGTCAGATCTTCGTTTGTAAATAGTAGAGATAGATTATATTTCTATGTACTAAAAATGGCCAATTGGTCGCCCACCCACTCAATTCTTTGAAAACCGAATTTGAAATTTTGTTTAGCAAAATTATTCTTTGACAGTCTCATTTGCAACAAACGAAGGATTGAAACTGCTTGTAACAACTGATGTTAATTCTCAAAATTTATTTAACATCAATGTTAGGTGGCAGCTTCTACGCATGTGGTTTGAAGCACATTAACTTTTTTGTAATGCACAATGCATTTATTGCATCTGTATAAACCGGAAGACTAGATAGAAATTATTTCAAAATCTTGTAAAATAATCACTTAGCTTCCACTTGGGTGTAAAAGTTTCAATCGGGAATATCGATCGGCCTATTCTCTTGGAGCTAACCGATAATATTGTATCGGTTTATTCTAGTGTCGTCAACGTCCAGAAAAAATTCTGAAAAGTTTAATACAAGAAACTGTAGTTATATGTTTTTTGTTTGTTACCTACAGTGTAATTCAAACTTGATTGAATTGAATTTTTCAAAGTGCATTCTTCACAACCCAATGCAGCAATCTGTGGTCGGAGTCTTTTTTTTAAATATAGTACCTAGAACACGAATTTCTCATTTCTAAAATGGCGCTATTCTTTTTACATCAATGTCAAACTTACTAAAATAATATTCCTATGTTTTTTGGTCAGAAATAGTATCAACTTTTACGTGGTACAAGATTTTTGGAATATTTTACCCAATTAATTTGCAATTTTATAAACAAACCAATCGAGTGGCTCTGTACTTACTGTTTGCAAGGCATGTTTGCTTATGTTTTACGCGTCATATATAGTGCATGTTTTGGGTTATGCGTACATAAACTCAATGACTAGTTTGCGTTTTTTTTGATCGAGTTGGTTAAGTCACGTGATAACTACGTCATAGCTTTTTTTGCTTTGCTCACGCTATCTTAAATGTGTCACGGTAAAACAAATAAATCATCTATCCGCACATGCAACGCCACAACCAATTTTTAACTCTTATTCAAGCCCGTAATGCTAATTGTTTTGTCTGCCTTAGTGCAGAAATACGCGTATTTTCTGCTATATGTAGTTGTCATAGTGGGTAGAAGGTGTGCTACTAGAGCGTTAAAACTTTTCCTCATTAAAAATAGAATTGTAGAGCTTCCAACTTGAGTGGTCTAACAGATGACAGCTCGAGTTATGGAGAGCATTAGATTAAATGGTGTGGGTACAACGTCAAATACTGCGGAAGTAAAATACAGTATCACGCCACGAACGGCCTTGTGACGTAGCTCTATTTCCGGTAAACTTAACACCATTGCCCTGGGACATATCTGAAGAAAAATCTGAAACTGTAACCCTAAATGGATCATAATGCTTGTAGCACTGTTGCTCGTACTGACAATGGTCGTTAAAGCGAAACTAAGAAAGTGGAATACTGTACCTTTTTTTATCGAATGTTGTGCTGGTTTTTAACAAACCGTAACAATTTTGAATCGCTTTTTTTGTTGCTTACCTTTCGGAAGTTTTCTTATCTAGTTATCAAAAGCTAATCAGCAATGAGATGAGAAATTTTCATTTTAGGTTTAGGAAAAATTCTAAAAAAATGTTTATTATACTCGCTAAATCACGCAAAAGCGTACAACGAGTTGGCAGGCCCATTTGCACGTTAGCCCGCTTGCGGTAACACAGCTCCTTTCAAAAAAATGTTGCAGTTGTGACTACCCGCTGGCAGCAGTGTTTAATTTGACCTACCCTGGAATTGAACCGCTGACCTCCCGCTCCAAAGGCAAACGCGCTTACCACGCGACCAATTTATCTTGCTTCAAAATTGTTGTGTTTTCCATGGTTACGGTAGAAGTTTTTCATGATCTATAATGACTTGTTGTTTTCCCAGTATGAAATGCTCACTGGACAACTTCCCTTTCAAGGCAGAGACCGGAAAGAGACTATGACGCAAATTTTAAAGTGAGATTTCTGCGTTTTGTACTACTGTAGTTCCTTCTTTCACGTGATGATATAATGCTACAAGCATTCCTTTACAATTTTCCAAAAGATTTGTTACCAAAGTTTCTTATCTGCTGTCGTTACTCAATGATAAGGGAAGACTGTAGTTGCGAAAGATTTGCGAAAATTATAGTTAATTTTTGAAAGTTGCAATTTAATTTGGTTATTTTATATGAAGAACGGAAACAAAAGGAAGAGAGTATTTCACCGGAAATTTTTTCCAGTTTTTTATTGATTCTGGCCGAAACCTAACCCAAACCCAAATCCTTTCTTTAAAACAAACCTCTGTTCTAAACCCTAACTCAAATCCTAATATTAGCCTTTAAAAACGTAAACGAAAAATGCACTAATAAATATTCCTATTTTCGTTTTATTCGCTTTAGCTTAAAAATCCTTGGTGAAATAGTACTCTCAAACAAAAAAGCTACAAGATCATAAGATATTCCGTTCGCAACTCTTATCAGCGACATACATTTGACCTTCTTGGTTTTCCAAGGTGAAATATTGATGCCGCTCTCCTGGCGGGTCAAAAAGTAGGCTACCAATAGATTTACGTTATCAATTCTTGGAGCGATGTGAAAATGACCCCTTTCGCCCAGTTTCTCCAAAGCATCGCGGGTTCTGAGGTGTGTGGCATATTTTTGGGGTTCTAAGAGTTGTATATCGCTGGGATTCTGAGGTGTAGCATATCCCTGGGGTTTTGAGGTGTGGCATATCGCTGTGGTTCTGAGGTGTGGCATATCTCTGGGGTTTTCAGGTGTGGGATATTGCTGGGGTTCAGAGGTATGGAATATCGTTGGGCTTCTGAGATGTGGCAAATTGCTGGGATTCTGAGGTGTGGCAAATGTGGCATATTGCGGTTCTGAGATGTGGTGTGGTATATCATTCACCATGCTTTCATCCACAGGGAAGAGCTTGACAGTTCCAACCACCCATCTGAAATAGTAACTGTAGTACATAAACACTAAATTCGGTATTACCAAATCTTTGCATATTTGTGAGTTTTGGGAATGAGCAAGGCTCTCTGACAACAGATGTCATGCAATAACAATGCTTTTTAATGCAAAATTTCGCATGCGAAACCATTACCTTGTCAGTTTTAATAATTTATTTGACAGAGCGAAACTCGGGATGCCTCAATTTCTCAGTCCAGAAGCCCAGCAACTTTTGAGGATGCTGTTCAAGCGTAATCCAGCAAACAGGTAATAAAATTGATTGTTTGTGGTAAATTGTATTTTCATTTGGCTGTGCAGTTAAGTTTTTATGGCTTATTGTCACTTTTTAATTAGATATGGTATTAACAGGAGACATTTGTGCTATTGTAATTTTAGATCATTTGTTGAAATTAAGGGATATTTTGTTAGCTAATTTCGAATTTTCTGTGGTCATTTTCACCACTGCAAATATGATTTTATTCGCATACAAGCAATGCAACTTTTTCGTGTTTTTTACGGGCATTTAAACTAGGACTAAAAGCAAAATCAATGGGGGTATCCAAAGTAAGGCGAATCGAATTAGGCTAGATTGACGTTGACTCCATCCTTTTTAACCTACGCGTTCCAGAAATATTTTACTTCAAACACGACCTAGGGTCTCTGATTAAAGTGATCTGTCGAATGTTATAATTTTATTGGCAACCCTGACGTTGATAGCCTTAGCCTCGTTAGCGACGCCATCCCAATTCAAACCAAGCAGCGTCGCTATTAGGCTACTGCATTAAGTCATTTCGCTGCGCACTAATCAGTTTAATGCTGTCAGTAGCACAAATCCGAGCTGGTAAAAAGAATATACTGTACGGTAGCTTTGGCAACAAATGTCTAAGAACAAGGAAAAGTTAGGGTAGTCAAGTAGTAGGCCATTGTTTGCAACTTAGTTGGAAAAGTTTATTTTACGGTCACAAAACGCTGTAACCTGTAAGCAAATACAATAGGTCTACTCAAGTACTGGTAGCCGTATTATCAGTTATAAGTATCTACTTTGCAGCCTAGTAAGAAAAGCCTTATTGCTAGGCTTGGCTATGATTTAGACTGAAATGTGCCTGACAGTTTGATTTTTACTGAGATCGCTAGGCTACCAAACAGTCTACTCGTTTTACCAGCTCGGAACTGTTCTGCTGACAAGACCAAACTGATTAGTGCGCAGCGAAATGACTCAATGCAGTAGCCTGAGTTAGAACTAAGATGGCGTCACTAACTACGTTAAGACTATTAACCTAAGGGTTGCCGATAAAAACTATAACTTTAGACTGATTAGAAGCCCTACGTTGTGTTTGAAGTAGAATATGTCTAGAACTGCTGGATCAAATGGCTGGAGTCAACGCCAATCTAGTCTAATACGATTCGCCTAACTTTAGATACCCCCATTGCTTTTGCTTTTAGTCCTCGTTTAACTAAAGTAGATATTTTTTTTTTTTTGCATTTTCTCCGATGATTTTGATCAATGACCGTTGAACAACTCACTAAAAATATGTACCTAGCTATGATGCGTGGAATGATGATGTTATACGGTACTTCAGTTTAACACATCCTGACTTTTTTTTTGTAAAAATTGCAACGTTTGCGTTCTAAGTTTAGTTGTTTGTCGTACCAAGTCTCAAAAATCAATGTATTCAAATCATTTTGTATCGTTTGTAGCTGGTGATAGTGTGATAAGGATTAGCTTTGTAGTTTCGAAACTTAGCTTCGGGAACAACTAAAAAATTTAATGTGTTTAAACTTTACAGAACATAAAAGTCACGGCTTCAAACTTGAGTCCGCGACTTTTTGGCGCATAGGTTTTGATGCTGCTTGTGTTAAACCTAACCACTGACTTTTCGACGCGAAGCCTAACCCGGTTGCGACAAAACCTCTCGCGTCAAACCGTTGCATAAAAAAATCCCAACCCACTAAAAGTTGAATGTCGACGACGCATATACATGTTTTTAATGCAAAATAAAACTAGACATTTCAACAAACAAGACATTTATTGTTAAAGACACCAATAAATGAAGTTCGTTGCAGGAATGTTGGTATCTCCCTGTCGAACTATGCTTGCAGCCAAGATGCTTCTCTGAGCACTTAGTTCTATCGTGAGTTAACATTCAGCTTGCTTTAGCCTGTATTCTAGCGTTGACAATGGCATCACTAAAGTTCCGAAACGTCGCGATAAATGATTATTTACTGCAATACTGGGTTTTATTTTCGCTTGTAAGAAAGTTTGAATTCTCCCGTATTAAAGGTGTACTTTTGATAGCAACTTGCACCTAATTCGTATCTTGCTTCACAGACTTGGGAGTGGATCTGACGGAGTTCAAGAAATCAAGCGACATCCGTTTTTCAAAGCAATCGACTGGAATAAACTGCTACGCAAAGATCTCGACCCCCCTTTTAAGCCTGCTTTCACCAGAGCTGAGGATGCCACCTATTTCGATAAAGAATTTACATCAAGAACGCCTAGAGGTAAAGGGAAAACTCAAATCTGTTTATAAAGTTTCAAGGTCTTTAGCACGTTTAAATTGAAAATCATTACACATTCACCCACTTTTACATTAAACGAAAGCTCACTCAACGCGTATGCTCCATTGATAAAGAGGGCTTGGCCTTTGACTTTAGCCAATGAGCTAGAAAGCAAATGCTAAGATCTCTCTCTAATTTATGGTAATTGCAGCCACTTTCAGCGTTTATTTTTCGTTTTCTCCAGCGAAGGGCAGTGCAGTTTTTGAGTCCAGCTACCACTCTCTCTGGTCTGCACAGAGCTCAAACCCTTTTTTCTAAACGTCAAAAACAGAAACTAAAAATGCCGGTTTCAGGGTTGCATGCACCAACTTGGATTAACTTTGATCCGAGGATTATTCAATTTTCTATCTGCTACATCGTTGAAGTTAGTAGATTAAAATAAATTGAATTCGTTAGTTCAGAAAAACTATTCTTGAAGCGAGCTCTTAATTTGTCCAGAGACCTTTTCACTAAAGTTTTGTTAATCCTCGGATCAAAGTTAATCCACGTTGGTGCGTCCGGCCGATATAAACGTAGAATTGAATTCGTCGCTGCCGTTCCAACAGTAGAAGCTTGTCCACTCGGCTGCTCAACAACGTTCTCTGTAGAAAACCTATGCTGTTTTTGCTTCGTTTTTTTTTTGCTCTTGTTGAGTTGGTGTGTTTGCAAATACCTTCATTTTGTTTTGGTTAATACTACAAGATGAATCGTTTTGTCAGTTTGTCTATTCTGAGTGTATTTTTATCGCTGTTTATTTCAGAATTTAGGCAGCATATTAACATTGCATTTAAATAATGCATGAGCTAAGCGTTAATTTTGCCCTTAGCGGACTTCGATGTTTATAACGTTGTAAAATTCTAGTTGTGGTGTTTCTTATTTGATAGTGCATCTAAATGAACTACCGGTAACTTTTTTCAGACTTAACCAATCAGTGGTCGCGTGAATCTGAAACGGTATACTCGGGTTCGATTTCCGGTCGGGTTAAACTAAGGACTATAAAAATTGGTATTCACAGCTTGCTTGTTTGACGTTCAGCAATTAACACTTAAAAGGAATAGTGAAGCCTCCACCGTGTGTGGTAGACAGATGAGCTGGTGACAGCTTGACTCGAAGATCGGAAAGTTTTTAGTGTCTCCTGGTCTAGGCAACTTGTTGAATAAAGATGGAATTTCTATTGTCGTAATCTATAATTTTTCAATGGTTAAAAATGGAAATTTTTCAGACCAAAGAGTGTAAATAGAAGTTGATGCAACCTGTAACTTTAGTCGGAAAATATAAAAATTTCTATGTGATTTTGCACATGAAACGGTTTTTAAAAAAGTAGCGTTTCTCGCTGAAATTTTAAATTTTGGTCGATGGAATACTAAACGGTTATGTATTGAATTTTAGCTGAACATTTACAAGATGTCTCTTGTTTCATGTTTTTTAAGGAACAATTTTCACATATTGTGGTAGAATAATGTTATGGTAGATGTCATATTATCGCATTAAGCCGTTTCAAATTGAATGATTTGCTAGATTTTCTATTTCTGTTGTATACGTTTCCGTTAGTGATTGACTGTGATTCAGTCGAAAAAAACCAATTCAGCTCTTTGCTGTTCTTTCCTACTCTTCTTATTATTATCTATTCATAAATTTTTGTTTAAAAATATCGCAGCGTTGTTTTTGTTCTCGCACTAACACAACCGATTAGCTATTGTGTCTGAAGGTTTCAGTTTACTCATGAGAAATGATTTATTGTAGTAGGAGATTAGCAATTTTTTAAAAACATTCGCCTTGCATTATTCATTCCTTTTCGAATGCTAATTTTTCAAATAAACATTGATGCTTTTCTCTTTAATCACTAGTTTTACGTGCCTATTTTGAACGTTAATTTTAGCATCGTAAAATTATGTATCAGGGCCCTAACGCTTACCACCATTATTGCGTATTATAATATCGAGGTTGCGTACTGTACAACATAGTGCTTTTTGTTCTCAAGAGATTTTGAGTAAGGTTTATATGCAAGAAAACTATTACCATGACTAGTATGTTTTTTTAACTGAAATGTTTATGCGGATGTGTTTTGTGGTTATTTTTTTTACGTGCTGGTATTTCTTTTACCTTTTTTGGCAGTTTCTGTCATAGTTTTTAACGCGAGACATTTTGACGCGAATTTATTAAACTTTGATTTTACGATATCTTCCTCTTGTTTTTATTTTTTCCTTTTTTTTTCTTTGTAGTACGTGGAAATTTTCAAAACTACTCACTGCGTTTTGGTTACTCAATCAAACGAATATAAATGCGCTGTTTTTTTTTTAAGTACAATCTTACAAGAACACGGGGTTCATTTTTGCTCAAAATAAAAAAAGCACTTGCTAAGAAGATGTGAGGCTAAAATTTTGTGAGAATAGCCAGCCTCATATCAAAAATTACTAGTTCTCATAAACAAAATATATAGTGTAATCAGACTCGATGCTACATCGTGGCTACTAAATGAATAATCATTTTTGAAAAAAGGAAAGTTTTCATTAATCTAACTTAACATATTTATAAAAATGCAAATTATGCTTGTGATTTGCTTAAAATCGAAGTGGTTACGTAAAAGTGTGTTTTAGGCTGTTTGGAGGTGTCGTTACAGCATTTATTGACTTTGACAATGTAAGCGAAGCCAATTTTATCAGTGGATCGACATTTTTATTAGATGCAAGCCTATTCATTTTTGCATTGTTAACTATTAGAAAATTGCATTGTTTGTTATTAGAAAATCAATGGTTTTGGGGCGCAGAGGGAGTCCTCAAACCAAAGAAAATATTGTCTTTAAAATCTTTCATGCGTAATTTTAAGGCTGCGGTTTATTGGTATTTGCTCTGAGCATCCGGAATTTAAAAGTGCTGCAATGTCCAAAAAAGTTGTTTGTCGGTTAAGTGTTAGACGTACGTGCAGTCAGCAACATTTCAATGCTACGAAACTCTTTGTAATCTGTGGCGATCTGTAACCGGGTGAATAGAGCGTGTACTACTGAAACAATAGATCTAAGTTCGATTCCCGGTTGGGTCAAACAAATTAGTATAAAAATTGGTATTCACGGCTTCCATGCTTGAAGTTCAGCAATAGAAAGAGACAGTGTGGAGCCTCCACCGTGTGTGGTACACAAGTGAGTAGGTGGCAGCTTGAATCAATGATGGAAAGGTTCCATCGCTGTCTCCTGGCCAATGCAACTTCCTGAATAAAAATGAAATTTCGAGTACAATCCAATCTCGGTTTGAAACGTAGCTGCGGGAAAGGATCTAAAATCAAATCTTTTTAGATTCACCCGGGGTACCTGCCAGTGCTGCCGCCCAGCAGCTGTTTCGAGGTTTCTCCTTCGTGGCAGCTCATATTGAGGAGGGTGTGAACAACAAATCAAACGATGCGCCGAAAAATTCAAGTCAGCGCGACCTTTCTGGCACAGCTTTGCTGACAAACAGAGTAAGAATTTCATTAGGATGCCTATGTTCATTGTACCTAGAGCTTTCGTCGAATCATAGAGCAATATCGTAAGCCTCATCTGGACCCGTTGTGCTTGGGGTGCATTACTTCATACCTGGAAATGTTGCAGCTTTTGGCAGCGCTGAGTCGGATGTGACCGGCCTGGGATTTGAACCTCAAACCTTCTATAAATGCGAATGTGCTAGCTTTAACTGATTTACTTTCTTGTTCTTCTAATGTGTGTTATGGTTTTAAACCTATCTTTGATTCGTCCTCATGGAGTATTTAGTGGCGACGATAGCTCAGTTTATAGAGCATCGGGTAAGTGATCAAAAGGTGCTGGCTGCCGGTTCGATTCTCGGACTGGTAATGTGTTGTTGAGTCCATGGAAAAGACGCTTGAAACGAAGCAGTCTACCCGTTGTGGTGGAGCAGTGTGACGAAAGGCTTCAAACAGAACCCAAAAAATGTGCTCTTCGTTGGTGTGGTTAGATGCAGATTTAAAATAATTCTTACGCTTGAATTTAGTTTTTCTACTTCTTAAATTTCAAAGAATTTTTAGTAGTTTTTCCCACATTTAAAACTTAATTTTTGGTTGAAAATGTTATTTAGATGAACAACAGTCCCAAGTCATTCCACGACGAATATGAAGAGAAAGAGGAAATTGGTATCGGCTCCTACTCAGTTTGCAAACGTTGTATCCACAAAGCTACCAAGAAGGAATACGCTGTTAAGGTGAAAATTATGTTGGTGTTGTAGTGCATATTTATCCTCCTGTCACTGGGAAGCGTCAGACGCTGATTAATGGATGATCCGCATCTGCTTAAACGTTTCCAGTCATCCAATGTTGCTGTGGGTTACTTAAAATTTTCATCGGTTGAATTTACTGGTAGTTTGAAGCCACCAGATAATGAATTAATCAATTTAATCATGGTAAAGCGTCTTATCCAACGCGGCAACAGAATGACTAAGGTGCGGGTTGATCCCAGATCATGCGATTTGGGTCGTCGTAAAAACCGCGCCTTTCACCTTTTTGCCACGCTGCCAAGACATATGTCCGGTCTGTCCTCTAATCTCAATTTTGTGTTGCTTTTCTGCAGATTATATTCAAGAACAAGCGTGATTGCGAGGAAGAGGTGCAGATCCTTTTGAGATACGGAGAACATCCAAATATCATTACCTTGAAGGTATTTTCCAAGTATTCATTACATTATGCAGTTCAAGCGTCTTAACTTCTGACATCTCTTCGGTTAAATTTAATGGTTACATTAAGCTTATCGACGTAATGCGAAGTGTATAGTAGAAGAAATTACGGAAAAATTTTGCATTTCTATATATTCCTCACTAAGTGTTGTAGCGTTTCCGGTAGAATTTTTGCTATGTAAGCGTGGTTTTTAAATGATATGACGTGGCTATTTTTTTGCAATTCGTTTTCTGACTGAACATTAAGCTGATTAGAATTAGGCGAAGAAAATCTAACGATCCTATATGTATAAGCGGTTCAATTTCTCTTGTTGCGTGATTTTTCTTCGATCGAATATTCGAAGGAGTTTTAATGTTTAAATGATACTAGTAATAAAATTTCGTTTGATAATGTGTTGTTAAATTACTTAAATTCAAGTGTTAAATTTAAGCTGCAAAAGTATTAGTTGAACAGTTCTAGCATTTATGGTTTTCGTTCCGTGGGATTGTCGTAATATTGTTGTCTGGCGGTTGTGCCTTTTGATCTTGCATGTTTAATACCGGTATCTATTTTTTCAATATCAACGCATTTTGACCTTACTTTGTTCCAAACTCCCATTGCGTACATAAATTTAACAGTTACAGCGTTTCTTTTTCAAGAGTTAGGAAAAGCTGAAGTTTAAAAAAAAACTGGAAATTTGTGTGCTACTACTACCGTTGTGGTGTCAAAATTAGTATTAGATTTGTTACGAACTTTATTGCATACACGGTAGTAGTAAGCTCAGTAATGATCAATAAAAGCAATATGATTCATCGACCACATTTTCTATTTGATTAATTGGAATTGCTCAGTTCTTTTCTGTAGATAAGAGTTTAGTGAAGCGAAACCCCACCTCATAGAACCCCAGCGCTGGAAAACGTGGTAGAAAGTTGCCATTTCTCAACCACCAAAGAGTAGACATTTCATCAGTACACAGGCGATCACAACAAATAGGTACTCAATGATTGCGCACATAAAAAAGGATTTAAAGGTTTTATGAGCCATAATGTGGGTTAATTTGGAGTAGAGGTCAAAAATAGGTTTGCTGTGCTTTTTGAACCAGATAACAAGCAGGTGTACATTTCACCTCGAAGCTCTATCCTCGTGCCCCTCTCCGAAACCGCTCTGTGCCCCCTTGAAAAACCTATGAGGCGTTTTGAGAAACCCTGTTATACACCTAACACCTTACTTCAAATTTAATCAGAGCACTTGACTCTCTTGTTAATCGATGTTACTCGCCTTTTAAATTGCTTTTTTAATCGTGACTGTTGCTAGGATGTGTTTGACGACGGCCAACATGTTTTCTTGGTGACGGAATTAATGAAGGGAGGAGAATTGCTGGATAAAATTTTGAAGCAGAAGTTCTTTACTGAAAAGGAGGCCAGTGCTGTGCTGAAAACAGTGACACAAGTGGTCAGTTATCTGCACAAAAATTCGGTGAGTAGTTTCTATTTAGCTGCACCGATTTGGGAAATATTGATGTCGATTTTGCTGACTCGAACAATGTAAGTGTGGTATATCTCCAACACATATGACTGGAAAGTAGCAGTTTCATTAATGACGCAGGCAACACTGAGTACGAGATATCTACAAAAAACGAATTTCGAGAAACTACACTTTTTGTAAATATAAACACGAGGCTTATTTTGCTCAAAATTTAAGAACAATGCCAGGTCAGCATGAAAAAAATTATTAAGAACATCCGTTGGCACAACGCATTTGTACATAAGTCAGCAGAGCTTTGTTAGCTTTTATTAGTAATCTTTGTAAGTTAGCTTTTGTAAGTTTATTACTGCATTTGTAAGTAACCAGCTCAGTTTTCTTGGTCTTTTCTACATTGTATTGGTTAATTTGTCTAATAGTAATCATGATCAATAACAAAAGACAACTTTTTACCAAGCAAAACAAATTTCTGTCACTTTTTCTTCAATAGAATTTAAAAAAAGAACAAATGAGGCTGAAAATTTGCGAGAATTTAAGAACAGCCAACTTCGACTCAAAATTTACTGGTTCTTGTAAACAATTTGCGTAGTTTAAAAAACAAATTTAGGCTAGACATTAAACTCAATTTTCTTTAAAATCTTTCGCTGATACCCTGTTAACTTTTCGCCGAATTTTCTTCGCATCTCAAATCTGTATTCGTCCACTCGTTGAAAAACTTGATTGATGTTTATTCTTTTGTACCAATGGCATCTCTTTCTTGCTTTAGGTTGTGCACCGAGATTTGAAGCCAAGTAATATCTTATATGCCGATGAAACCGGTAACCCTGACTCCATTCGAGTTTGTGATTTTGGCTTTGCTAAGCAACTGCGGCACGACAACGGTTTACTAATGACCCCATGTTATACCGCTAATTTCGTTGCCCCTGAGGTATGTGCAATTATAGGTTGCTATTTTACGTAATGTACCATTTCCGGGCCTCCAAAGTATCCGATTATTGTGAAGTCTATTAAAATTTTGTCTCAATTTTAAATCTGAATTCTGTCTCACTTTTCGAGTGTTGTCTTTTCGCATCGTCAAAAACAGGATTCCTTGGGAAAAGTTGATGAGAACTGTTAAAATATACTCAAAAAGTTACAATATCGTCAATGCAATGGTAACCTTAGTATCCGCTGTGTTCACGTATGCAATAGCAATAATACATTCTACGCAGATTTTACAGTAAATATTCTTTTTGGTTTGAAATATTCACCAAACGACTTCACGTAACAATTTACGAAGAATAGTGGATAGAAAAATGAGTGATAAACTGTCTTGTGTATGTCTTGGTTTACATGTTTTTGCAATGTTGCTCGTGAAAAAATCTAGCTCTTATTTAGTCGTGAGGAGTCACAAAAGCTTGTATCACGAAAAGTGTCACCCAATTCAATAAAATCATTGCAAAAACCGCTTACTGCTTTCGCATTGAAATTTTGCCTGAAATTACGTTTTTCCTAATTTTGGATTTTTGCTAGGTCTTGAAGAAAAAAGGGTATGATGAAGCGTGTGACGTATGGAGTTTGGGTGTGCTTCTCTACACAATGTTGGCTGGGTACACCCCGTTTGCAAATGGTCCCGACGATACTCCCACTGATATTTTAAAGCGAATCGAGACTGGAAAGTTCAATATGTCAGGAGGGAACTGGAAGAGCGTTTCTGATATAGCAAAGGTTATTTGAATGCTGCTTCTGGTGTTTGTTTTAAGTTTTCCCTACTTTAGACAGGAGTAAGAGCGTGAGCGGTTTTTCACCTTTCTTTCAGCCACTTTTCACGATCGATCGAAATTCTTTACAGGTTTGTGGTGGTTGCTTTTTGCTAGACAATTTCGTTGCAACAGAAAGGGCGTTTTTCTTTTTCGATTCAACTTTTATGGCATATTTCTCAACTTTTTTTGGATACCTTTGATGTTTTACTTTTCTGTTTACATTATTTTCAGTATCTGAATTATTGTTATTTGGTAAATTCGTTATTTCAAAAAATCGTTTTAGCGTAATGGCGGGTTTTAAGTCTATTTTGGTTTACGGCGCATTTTTGTTGCGGGTAATTTTTCGGCCAAATGCTCGAGGAATTGTTTTTATGTCTCGTATTTTCGTGTTTGATTACATACGATTGCTTTTGCCACTATTTTAGCATCCGGATATTGCTGTTTCAGGGAATATGTAGTTACATAAACTGATGGTCGAACAGTAACGCGTTCGTCACCAGAGCGGGAGGTATGAGGTTCGAATTTCGGGCCGGTCAAATCGTATACAGAGTTGCCAATGTTCCACCACCGCTGCGACATTTCTCCGAAAGGAGCTGTGTTGGCTTGGCCGCAATTTGACCTCGCAAACTCCCGCAAGAGATTAGCCCCATCAAACTCGTTACACGCTTCGGCGTAGTACAGCGAATATAATAAAAGATTTGATTTGATTTACAGAAAATAACACAAATTCCCGAATTCTACTTAATAAATTTTGTCTGCGGCTTTTTGACGCATGCCTGTTTTACCCTTAAGACGTTTTGACGTGAAACCATGAAAGTTGCCTTTTTTTCGAATTTCTTTAGTTCTTTTGCTTTCTTTATTTGGCGTGCAATAATTTGTTGTATTGTACTAAAGTAATTATATCAATTTCAGGATTTGGTCCGACGGATGCTTCATGTTGACCCTAATCGTCGCATATCTGTGTCGCAAGTTCTGCTTCACTCGTTCATTGCTAGACCTGACCAATTGCCCGAATACCATTTGAGCCAAGGCAAGGATTACAAGTTTATGAGAGGAGCTATGTCTGCCATGTTCAGGTATGCCTCTGCAAAATTTTGGGGATCTGAAAGCGGTTTTTTTTTTGCTCTTCCAACCTCAATTTCCGAAAGTACTTCGGAGTTTGCGGGAACCTCGTTAACATCCCTACTAAGTTTAACAGACGAATTTAAGGAGGTTTCTATTTTGAAGACATTTTGGCGCGTTTTGCTCTTGTGTGCTGAAAGTCATAGTACTGCAAACGGGAGTATTCTACTAAAGCGACGGATTTGAGATTCTGAAATTTGAAGTTTTGGAATAGCGGTTGTTGGATTTAAGCTATGAAAAAGTGACCGAGCAGTCATTAAAACAAGTCAACTAACATTTTAAAGTCGCTCTTTGCTTTGAGTTTTTTCTTGAGCGTATCATCCAAGTCTAGTTAATTGCGATCTAGTTAGTTAAACGAGGACTATAGGCAAAATCAATGGGGGTATCTAAAGTTGGGCTAATCGTATTAGATTAGCGTTGACTCCATTATTTTTGACCAATCCGTTCTAGAGATATTCTACTTCAAACACGACGTCGATGCCTCGAATGTTCTAAATTTTAATTTTTATTGGCAACCCTGTCATTGATAAGCATTAGTGTCTTAGCGACGCCTTTCCAGTTCCAACCTATAGCAACGATTGGGCTACAGCATTGGGTCGATTCGCTACGCACTAATAAGTTTGATTTTGTCAGCGGAATAGATCTGAGCTGGAAGAAAGAGAAGACGGTACGATAGCCCAGGTTGCAAACGTCTAAGAACAAGCGAAAGTAACGCTAGTAGAGTTATTAGAATAGGCTAGTAGGCCATTGTTTTCAATGTAGATGGAAAAGTTTATTCTAGGGTCACGAAATACCATAGGCATTCTCAAGTACTGATAGTCTTGTTATCAGGTATGAGTTTGTACTGTAGCCTAGCAATAAAAACCTTATTGCTAGACTAGGCTAGGATTTAGACTAAAATGTATCTGCCAGCTTGAATTATAAGAAGATCGCTTGGCTACCGAATAGTCAACTCTTTTTACCAGCTCAGATCTCTTGTGCTGATAAGATTAAGCTGATTAGTGCGCAGCGAAACAACTCAATACAGAAGCCTAATCGTTGCTTAAGGTTGGAACTGGAAGGCGTCGCTAAGACGCTGATGCTTATCAACGACAGGGTTGCCGATAAAAATTATTACAATTTATAACATTAGAGTCACCGACGTCGTGTTTAAAGTAGAATGTCTCTAGAACTGATGGGTCAAAAAGAATAGAGTCAATGCCGATTTAGTCTAATACGATTAGCCTAACTTTAAATACCCGCATTGATTTTGCCTTTAGTCCTCGTTTAAATAATCATCCCCCTCTCATTGCGTTTGGGTTTGAGGTGTCAAATCATATCTTTCATTTATACCCCCCTGTCATACGCTTGAGCGTGTAACGAGTTTACTATCTCCGCGTCACAGTGCCTGGGCAACACAGCTTCATTCGAATAAATGTTGCAGTGCTGGCGAACGTTGGTGACACTGCGTCCGATTTGACCTGCCCCAGATTTGAACTTAGACCTCTCGTACAGATTTGAATCCAATTAAGTAAACTTATGATAAGAATGAAGCTCCCATTCCTGTGTAAGGGCTCATGTTTTTTGCCCCCCATTTGAAGAAAGAATACGAAGATGTGGTTGCTTCTTTCTTGTACCACCAATTTGGTATAGCGTAATTTATAAAGTCTTTAGGCGGAAATTTAGTGTTTCATCTTTAGACACTGTCTATACTGCGTAAAAATACGAGCGTGTCCTTAGCTTATTTGGGCCGATTGGCAGCGTTTTCGCTGGTAAAGTGGTACGCAGGGCGGACACAATTTTCTTTAAAACAAACGAAGGATATGTTCGTACGCTCACAATTTTACGCACAGTGTAGACCAGAGACCAGGCCTTAAATAATTTTTAACTCATGTGCGTCTTTAATTTCAAAGGATATTGGATAGAGTTTGAATTTGGTAACAATCTTTTTTGCAGTGCTGCGAGATCACATAAGCCCCTCAATCTCAATCCAGTTGGCACTTCTCTTCTGGCCCAGCGCAGAGGAGTTAAGAAAATAACCTCAACTGCCTTGTGAGAACCAAATAAAACGACGATTGGCCGACCATCTTTCAACCAATGACCTTATTACAAACGATTAATTTTTCATGGATTTTTTAGTTTGCCAATTTTTTTGAATTTTTATTCAATGAAATTTTTGTTAAACCTGCCTCGAAAGCCGTTTCCGAGCAACTAACGTTGCTTGTAGCGACTGGTTATTACCGACGCCTTGACTTTGCTTTGTTTCATCTACCATATTTTTGCTAGCAGGCCACTGTCATAGCAATCTCTTTTTTTTAAAGGAAAGTTAGTACCTACCATAACCTTAGTCAAATTAATATCGATATAAAAAGTTTATAATGTAAATTTTTTCCTTATGCAGTGTCTGTGCCTACCAAGTTGCGGTTTAGCTGGCGGTTTTGGCGGCGCCACTATAGAAGCATATTTAAGCTTCGATTTTACGCGTAACGCAGCTTTGAAATTAGTATTCGTAGGCCGTTTGCCAAACTTTGGTCGTTAGAAGTACGATCAGTAGCGGTCGAGCCACGAGCGTGGCAGCTTGTAAAAAGCGTAATTCTCAAAATTTCTTGTAATCCACTCAAAATGTCGGACTATCTATCGGTGCTCTGACTGAGAATTGAACTCAGGATTGAACACCCAAAGGTTTCGCGCCACTGTTTGGACCCTCATGTAATCTATTTCTAGGAGCGTTTACGTTATTAAGTTTGAACTTACGTTGTTTGTTTTGCTTTACTAATTGCTGTTCCTCCCCTCGTAAAGTGATTACCTTAAAAGTAAAATTGCCTTAGGTAGTGGATAGAAACGTGTAAACATTGCGGCAACTAGGGATAGTGGAAAGGTATTAATGAGTTAAAACTTTCCAACCAAAGTAAGAATTATCGAAGACAGTACAACCTAACTAACTTGCTCTCCTACAGGCATCTTGGATGATTCAATTTGGCGTGACACAACTAAATTTTTTTACTTGTGTCTTGTTTTGTTAAGTTGCTGAGATGTCTGTATTTGTTGAATTTAAAGTTGTTTAAACGATGTCGATTCGCCGACAGAATTTACTAAAAAGTTTTTGTAGTTTTGTCACACTCAGCGCGATAAATTTCACCTTATTAATTTAAATGAGATTAAGTTCAATCAATGTAAATGACGAGGGCCCATCTGGAAATTCAATTCACAAATACGTGTCTTTAGTTGATAGCCCTCCCTGGCAACCCGATTTCTTATTTTGCTTTTTGTTTATGCAGTTTATTGGAGAGTGGGAAATACTTGTACAATAAGTAATAACAGTTGAGATAAAAGTTAATTTTCATTTTCTGATGTTGCACATTTGAAATTAACTTGTGTTTCATATAATTGCTGACTGGCATGCTTGTATGCTGGTTAGCCTGCACTTAACAGTAGCTAGTCATGACGTAATGATTTGATGACGTCATTGTTCCACGTATTAAAGACCAATCAAAGTTAGCTTGTTTCAGCAATCAGTGACCAATGTATTTGCATATATCTATGAATTGTGTAAAGAATGTTAAATAAACTTTGTGTCGATAATTCTCTGTTTAATATTCAAGGTTTTAAGTCAGTGAAACTTTTCCAGTTGCGATATATGAGCGAGCTCGTAGATACCACAGATAATCCTGTACCTCGTATATCCGTAATCCATGTCATGTAAATTTGAAACGGTTGAATAAATAAATAGGCTGAATAAATAAATAGGGCACGGCCCCGGAATGCCCCCCGTGGCGCCGGGTCTGGCAGGAGGAGAATAAAAGTTAATTTAGAAACGCCTGGACGTGCAGTTTCAGCTCCCAACTTAAAAACTGACGATTCTGACACTTTTTTTATTTGTTTATTTAGCACTTTTTTTATGGAGACACCTTTAAAACCACCAAAAGCTAGAGAAGAGATTTGGACAGATGATAAGTCAATACATGGAGTTGTGCACCTGCAATTTTGGAGGCGCTACGTGACGTAGTTTGGGGCAGATGCACCCAAAACTCTGATAGCAAAGTTTATTAAGTGATTTTAGGTACCTACGCACGCGTGCTGCAGTGGCCTTACGGTTGCAGGCGTCAGTGCTTGACACCTAAGTAAGTGACCAGATCTGGGTTCAATTATCTAGTTGGTCATCGCTTTTTCTCAAACCGAGCTCGTATTGAATTTAGCATATTTAATTTTTTTCGATTAGGACGAAATCGCTTTCAATATTTTTTGTTTTGACACTAGATATGATCAGAGGGTATCACGTTTCATTCGCTGTGAAGACTCCCCAAAAATCAATTTTTTGTCAGCTTAAGTTTGCGTGCTAGTTTTTCTTTTGCTATCAGTAGAAATTTAAAAGACAAGTATTTTGACATAGTTTGGGGGTACCAAACACCAAAAAAATCAATTTATTTTGACGGTTTAAACTAGGGTGCTACTTTTTTTGATATCATGAGATAAAATAGAGACAAATACCAGGACATGCATAGTTTCGGGATACCACCTCCCCCATCCAAAAACCCTCCCAAATTGACCTCCAAAATAGGGTGGAGTGAAAAAAAAATTTGAAAAAAGTGTAGTTCTTAAATCCTGACAAATACCCTAAAAACCCCCCAAAAAATGTTTTTGGGCTGTTGCCACTTTAGGGGGGCTAGCAACACCCCCAAATCTGTTTTAGGGGGGCCAATTTACCCCAAAAGGCCATAACTTGAGAACCGTTTATCGTAGAGACTTCATCTATAGCTCAAAATTTGCGTAATTGCCATGTTTATATCAGCTCTAAGAGAAAGTTTTAGTCTATTTTAATCACAGAAAAAGTTATGACCAAAAATGTGTTTTTTCTGCCATTTTGTTGAAAAATCATGTTAATAAGCTTGTGTTTATGCACTTATCTGCCCACATAGAATCTAGATTACCGCCATTATTACAAATGAGATTGAAATAGGACAGATACCAGTTAACGCTGATGTATATTTTACAACATGCTGTAGACTAAACTTAAGAGAAATGTGGAATATAAAATAGCTATTTAACCAGCAGAGAAACTCTTCACCCAAGCATTTTGTCTGCATTTCTTATGAAGCAAGATGTAATAAGTTTTACAAACAGAAGCAGTTTGGTGTACCGAAATGCATTTCAAATAACGTTTATCTAATTACAACCACTTACATTTAACAACATAAACTTTACGCAATATTCAATAATATAATGACGTTTACCCATGTAGTTATACAATATCAATTGAATCTAAAATGTAAACCCAGAGGCATAGTGATAAAGAATTTTCCCATTATAAAGCAAGATTCATTGCAATTTAAAATTTTATAATCCACACACAAGGGTTCTATTAATAAAAAAAAACACTAGTCCGAAAAGATACCACGCAAGTTTGTCTGTACTGTATACCTTCTCTAGTTTACACCATTCCATTGCCGCCCAGCCGCCCACAAACATTAAACATAAGTAAGCCCGCTTAAGTTTTCGATTATCCGCTACCTACACAAAATAAAAAATGTCAAAACTGCATTTTAGTATTGAATGTTTTTAGAAGTTTACGAGATTTAATCTTCTGCCGAATCATCCCATCTCTTCGTGCAAAGCCTTCAACTTGAGCTGATGCCTCTGTTACCAACTTTACATGGCGTTCCACAGACTGATTATGACATGGATGGTCAAGCTTCAATGGCCTTGCTCGGCATTGTTCAATTTCTGTATCCGTTAAGTGTTCAATTGCAGGAGGCTGATGTTGCCAGGAAGTCAAGTCCACCATCTTGTCAAACGAAGTGGCGGTTAGATTGATTACTGGCACATTAAATGGGCGTACCGACAGAGCTGAGGATGTATCACAGGTTAATTCTGAAGAATGCTCTTCATTAACACTCATAGCAAGGAGATTCGACGAATCAGCTGATGTTAATTCTCGACGAATTGAAAGAACTTTGTTCACTCCTAGCATTCTAATTTTCTCATCATCATCTCCTAACATTCCAACCAAAATATTTTCCTGGTGAGCAAAAAATCCGTTTCGTTGCACCACTTTTAATGCAGTTTCCCTAACGATTTCATTTGGAACATTAAGAATTCTTTGGACTAAATTGAACAAATTTTTAGAACCACGAGTTAGTTGACTATTTGACTTGATTTCAAACCAACTTGAGAAGTAGACTTGAAGACAAAACTGTGCTAAGATTTCTAAGTTAGAGGAGGGATTATCCATGGAAATGTAATACCTAAGAATGCGACAACCGAGGGTAAGCCATCGCGAATGAACTATGGGACCAACTTTCAAATATTGCAAGTCGCTGTCAACAACTCCTTCGATTACAGCAGAACATATCTTATACGCATAATGCTGGTCAGCACTCAAATCTTCTATGACAGATACAGGCAACTTTACAAAATGTGGATTTGGGATTGATTTAAAATGAGCAGCAACAGGCCAGCTTGAAACTTCTCCATTTAGCGATTTTCCAATTGGACCTGAAAACGAGTCGGGGCTCTTAGTGGTACCATCAAGCATGGTAAAAACATGCCGCAATGGAAGTTCATTGGTATGTAACAAACACACCACCCATTGCAGTGGTTTGTTGAGCAGCTCTTCCAAACTTCGAATGCAGCCATTATATTTGCCAGTCATCGATGCAGTGCCATCTGTGCCAACTATGGCAAGCTTATTATGTAATTCCGTGTCAACAATGTTGTTGAAAATCTTCTGTGCAATCGTTTTTCCTTTGCCATCCTCGGTGGAAAAGTGTGTCAGATAGTATTCGCCAGGTTCTCCAATCAGTGTATAATGATCTTCAAGTTGTACCGATTTGTAATACTTGTCATTTGGTCCCTGGATGGTGACTTGCGTGGCATCCTTTCTGCCATCAAAGTAAATGGCATTCACTAGCTTGAAATTTTCTTGCTCCTTCTCCCTGATTTCAGTCCGACATCGCTCTCGTTCTCGTCGAAGCTTGCTGCGATCAATAACGTAGGTCTTGTCGTTTTCCGTTATGAAACCCAAATCCTGCATTACACTATTGGGCAATCGCAGCAGCAGCTCTGTCTGATACTTGAAATCGTTCGCTCATTCTAGCAAGGTTGCTCCACTTCATTCGATTTTGACTAAATGACTCTGCATCCGGAACGAATTCGGAAGTAGTAGAAGACTGTGAATGCTCTGTTTGCACTGAGCTGCAATCTGAGACATAACCACAAGCTGACGTGGAAGGGGCGGCAGTTTCAGTAGAAGAACACGTCGGTTCTGTTGATTGAGGGTGGCGCCTTAAAAACATCTTGTCAGAAGAAGATAAAGGAACAACAGTATCCATACATTTGCCAACTCGTTCACTTTTTTGATCTTGGTAAAACGCATAATCTGCTTCTGCCATTCGTAAGCCATGCTGTTTCTCCAGACTTTTTCTCTGTTGATCATCAACACAAAAGACATCAAACAAACTATCAATTGTCTGCATAAATTCGGATTCTCTTTGCAAAAACGTATTTCCTCGTCTTGATTTTGTCCAACGGTCAAGTGAACTAAATGAAGCGACTAAGTTCTGAACTTTTTTTGATATTGTGTACTTATGAACCGGATACACATTGCACCAAATCCATCTGTCATGAATTTCTTCAGCTATGTCATTTGCTACGGTCTCAGTCCGAAAATTTTTTAAATGAAGAATTCGCTCTATCACTTGTCGTTTTGTAGGCAACACACCTGGAGGAAAGCTGTCGCGACTTGTAAATGTATGGCCACTATGTAATGTCTTCACTGTATTTGAACTTCTTCTTCGCATTCTTTAGAATTCAAGTCAATTATATACTACAACGTGATGGCTTAACTGAAAATATTTCAGCTAAATTCTGTAAAATAAATACAGTAAAAGTAAAAGTCATGTTAGAATTTATACAATAGACGATTTTATGCTAGGGCGCAAAATGTTTCAACTGATTTCTGTTTTTCTTTTCTCACAGATTTGGTTTTGCTAAGGAAACCAGTGGCTATCAAACCAGCTTCAACCTATTTGTAATAATGCCTGTAATCTAGATTCTATATGGGCAGATAAGTGCATAAACACAAGCTTATTGACATAATTTTTCGATAAAATGGCAGAAAAAACACATTTTTGGTCATAAGTTTTTCTGCGATCAAAACAGACTAAAACTTTCTCTTAGAGCTGATATAAACATGGCAATTACGCAAATTTTGAGCTATAAATGAAGTCTCTACGATAAACGGTTCTCAAGTTATGGCCTTTTGGGGTAAATTGGCCCCCCTAAAACAGATTTGGGGGTGTTGCTAGCCCCCCTAAAGTGGCAACAGCCCCAAACCAATTTTTTTCGGATTTTTAGAGTATTTGTCAGGATTTAAGAACTACACTTTTTTCGATTTCGAAAAAAAGTTCTTTTTCACTCCACCCTACTCCAAAAATCACTTTGAATGGGTAAGCTAAGGCACTTTTTTTTTGATATCGGTAAATAAAACTAAATATTTTGACATAGTTTGGGAGTACCAAATACCCGGAATCTTCCCAAACGGACCACCAAAAATCAATTTTTTGAACGGCTTAAGCTTGAGTTTTAGTTTTTTGATATCACGAAATATTAAAGAGACAAACACTTGGACATAGTTTGAGGATACCACCCTCCGGAAATCCCCAAATGAACCCCACAAAAATCAATATTTTGAACGACTTAATCTAAGACTACAGTTTTTTTTTGATATCAGTAGATATTAAACAAACATATATTTTGACATAGCTTGGGGGTACCACCCCTGGAAACCCTCCCAAATGGACCCCCAAAAATCTCTTTTTTGAACAATTAAGCTAGGGCGCTAGTTTTTTAATCAGTAAATATTTGATTGAAAAATATGTTGACATAGCATAGGCGTAGCCAGGATTTTTGATTGGGGGGGGGCCAAACCACAAATCACATGCAATGACGTCATCAGAAATTTTCAAAAAAAGAAACTTTTTATGGGGCAAAGATATAGTAGAATGAAAGATCAGAAGCCGTAGTCTGTAGGCACTTAACTAGGATTTTGGTAAAGGGAGAGGGCGAAAACTGTCTAACTTAGAAGACAAGTTGAGTTAGCTAGTGTACTCAAACGTATCACAGACGGGGGTCTGGGGGCTCCACCCCCAGCCGCAGGGGATGTGGGAGCAAAGCCCCCAGCCGCTGGGCGATTTTTGTAAGTTTTTGGAAAAAAAACCTATTTTCATTCCATTGGATCACATTTCGCACGTGTTCACAGCCATTTGAAAGAAGTAGACTTTTAACATTAATTTGAAAGCCAATCGAAAAAATTTAATTGTTCAATCCTTCTTTTACTTGCAATTAAATTCCAAAACACGTTTAAAATCTTGCATTACGGTGTAAAATTTTAATTGCAAGTAATTTGGTCCGTGCAGTGCAAGTATAAGGCACATTGCCTCCTGCAATATTTTTGCAGTAGGCCTAAATAATAATCCACTCGAAGATTTTCCTTGGAGATTTTTGTTTTGTCATGAAGTTAATTAGTTATAGGAGTATATGTACGGCCAGGAGGCTCAGGAACCCTTAATTGAAATTCAATAATTTGTTCAATGAGCATTTTCCCTTGCTATTTTTTTAAAGCATTTTGTGCGTAAAAACGGGCGAGGTCGAGGTGAATCGTTATTGAAAAATGATACAATAGATGGCTACGCTTACTAAACGTGTTGTTCCCGTGCCGGATTTACATTGCGCGGGGCCCCTGGCACTTGGGGAATTTTTGCAACATAATTTTGCCCAATTAAGTGAAGACAAAAAAAGTCCTACTATCTGAGGGCGGGGCCCTGGCACTAAGCCTTCTGGCCAATACGGGGCTGGTTATTGCATTACGTTCATAAAAAGTTTAAATGAGGGCCTGAGGTAGCAACTTTTAGAACAAAAACTTTTGATTTCACCCTGGTTATGCGTTTAAATTGGTTGAAAAAAATTTGAATTAAGGGGATGTACTGGACCCCCTGGTCGTCAATATTATTTATTGTTAATTACTGTTGTACGCAAAGATGCTAAAAGAAACTGAAAATGAAGAAACAAGGCTTTTTTGTCATAGGTGGCATTTCGATTGAGGGGAACCGGGTCCCTTGGGCCACCCCCTGGCTACGCCTATGATTTTGAGATAAGATCGCGCCCTTAAGTTCTTTCCCCCAAAAAAAAAACATTTAAAGCAAAATTAAATTAACTTTTTTTTCAAAACGCTGAGGTCTTGAGTCAAGTCACTTGACAGTTTTTTGAAACGACCAAGAATTGCATGACACTATCATGACGTGGACACGTGGTCGTCATTATTATTACTTACTTTTGTACGCGTAAATCCTAAATTAAAGAAACTGCAATTCCGGACGAGGACAACATGCTGGCTACGCTCTCATTATGTTTATCATTGGTAGTATTTCAATTGGGGGGTTTGCATTACCGTCTGTGTTATAGCATTAGGTTCATAATAACGTTAAACGAGGGCCTGGGGTTTCAACTTTTAGGAAAAAACTCTTAGATTTCTTGCAGGTTTTCATATAAATTGTTATAAATTTGAATTAAGGGGCCCCTTGCCCGGGACTTTTGGTCGTCAGTCAGGGGGCTTCCTGATTGTCAGTTAGAAGCTCCGGGGCTCCCTGGTTGTCGGTTAGGGTTGCCAGGGCCCCCTGGTTGTGAAATAGGGCCCTGGAGCCTCCTGGTCGTCAGTTAGGGGTACCGGGGCACCCTGGTTGTTAATTAGGGACCCCGGAACCCCCTGGTTGTCGGTTAGGGTCTTTGGGGCCCCCTGGTTGTTAATTAGTGGCCCCAGATCCCACTGGTTGTCAGTCAGGGGCCCCCAGGTTGTTAGTTAGGGGCCCCTGAGCCCCCTGGTTGTCAGTAGAAAGGCCCCGGGGCCCCCTGGTTGTCTGTACGGAGGCCCCAGAGCCCCCTGGTTGTCGGTTAGGGGCCCATGGTTGTTAGTTAGGGGCCCTGGGTCCCTGATTGTCATATTATTGTTATGCGCGTAATTCCTGAAAAAAAACTGCAACTAAACATTGCTAAGCTATGTTGTCATAATTTTTTATCGTTGGCGGTATTTTAATTGGGAAGGGCCGGGCCCACTGCCCCCCCCCCCCTGGTTACGCCTATGCCTGCAAGGTTAAGTTGAACCATGAACAAAACAGGTAAAAAAATCCCGAAATTTTGTAAAAAAATACCGAAATTAACGCAATATACTGTAATTCTGCAGTGTGAAGACACCATTACTTTCAAGAATGTGCCCAAACCAAGGTAGTAAGTATTCAATTTATAACGGCATATTAAGTCTAATCAAGCGACACTCATCTATTTAATTGCCAAAGCACATTTAAAAACCGTCTTACACAACCCAATTTTAGTGAAGACAGTATAAAAGTCAAACCAAAATTACAGAACCCGAGCAGTTACCCATAAATTGAAAGATACCAGCAAACAGATCTCCTTCAAATCATCACTATATACCTTGTTACTGACTATATGTAGGAATGCTTGTAATTAGCCAGTGCATCCTAACTTTCAGACACACTATTCGATCCACATATATCCATAGGTGGGCAAGTTAATGCAAAACGTTAGCTTCGTTAACCACTAGTCCGTTAACAAACTTCACACCTCCGTTAACGTTAATCCGTTATTTTCAGCTTTAACTAACGGAAGTTAATAAAGTCCGTTAATTCGCTAACATTTTGCGTCTAATTCACATTTCTTTTTATTCACTCGCTTCTAAGACACGTATTGACGCTGTTGACCTGATTATAAGGAAATATTTGTTGCTTTGGTGGTCTTTTTGTATTTTGGAAGTTATATTTTACAGTCTAATCTAATTTCAAGATAAAAATACGTTCAAATGCACTAAAGAAGCTAAGATCGAAAAATCTTTGGAAATCGTGAACAGCGATAATCAATAGACCAGTGAGGCTCAGTAGCGTAGCCAGGGGGGGGGGGGGGGGGCGGGGGGGCGTCGAGCCCCCCCCATTGGCTTGTAAAGTATGCAAAATCGCATGTTTTTTTGTGCTTTTGAGGCCGATTTTATGTGAAAAATGGAAAATAGCCCCCCCCCCCCCATTCGGAAACAGCCCCCCCTCAAACGTCTGAATTTGCGAAATTGGACGAAAAATTAGTCTCAATTTTGGTGAAGACCTTTTTTTTTTTTTTTTCTTATGGAGATCACCTAATTTTGGGAGGAAAAATCCTTTGAATTTCGGATTTCGGCCGAAAAATCACTTTGAATTTTGGCGAAGACCTTTTTTTTTTTTTTTTTTGAGATCACCTAAGTTCGGGCGGAAATAACCTTTGAATTTCCGAGCTTTCCGAAACAATTCGTCTCAATTTTCGGACAATCCGTCTGAAACTGATTCAAGATCAATGAAAATTCGAGTCAAGGTCGTTTGCACACTTCTCACTCTTTCAAAATAGCCCCCCCCCCTTTTCCAAATCCTGGCTACGCGCCTGGTGAGGCTGCAGCTTATTATTTGACACAAAAAGACCTTCGTTCTTCGCTTTCTTCTATAAAACTCGTGCTATTACGCAACAAGTGTTACCTGTGCAAACTGGTTTGTACCTCATGAATAAACGTTGCAAGATATTAACGATATAATCCTTAACGGAAGTTAACAGAACTTAACGGAAGTTAATATAGTCCGTTAACAGAACTTAACGGAAGTTAATTTAGTCCGTTAACATGAAAAAACTTTTTAACGGATTAACGAGTTAATGAAAAAGTTAGCTTCGTTATTAACGGATTAACGGACTTGTGCCCACCGATGCAATATCCCAGTAGCAATGCAGGCATATTCAAGTTTACACCAAGTAAACTTTACACCAAATTCTAAATTACTAAAAACTACCAGAAGTTCCCAAAGGGTTGGAATATTGAGCCCCAACTAAAAGTCCCAATAAATTAAGAAAAAATCGTACCTTGATGTGTCGTTTCTAGAAAGCAATATCAACGTATTGACAACCAAGACAGTTAAGCTAATAATTGACATAAAAAATTTCAAATGTTACTGCAAAAATTTTAGCACCCTTCACCGTTCAGTTAAATGCAAAATGCGAATTCAAAATTATTTCAGCAAACAGGTACTTATGATAAATGTCAACAACCAAGTGACGTCATAAACAAAAAATACAAGAAAACTTGCGTAATTTAGCCAATGAGAACACCGAAACACCAAAATGAAAGTGTTGAAAAAAAATTTTTTTACCAATACACTCCAGCATAAAATAAATATCAAAAATAAAATATTTGGCGCCATTTATTACTCCATCAGCACAGCCAACTACATAAGTCCCAGCCGAAAGATGAGAATCACTTATATCATTGAGCTTATCTAGAGTTTGTTTAGTGAGCGAAGTTTATTGAAGCAATATAATATGGTAATTTTGACATAAGTTCAAAATTTCCTTTAAAGAAGAGCTGAGACCGCTGCAGTCGTAGGAGCAAATCTTTAATTTTAAGAACGAGAAGATTGATTTGGAATTTCAACATCCACAATGGGAGGCTTGTTACCAAACTTTTTATCATTGGGCGAAAAAATTTCATCATTAATGCCCTTTCAGGCCAATACTCCAGATTTAAAGCATCTTTTATGGCAACTCCAAACACAGTTATCTGGAAGGAAGAATAAGATTCCGGAAATTTAGCAGAAAGTTTGAGGACATCAACAGCCTCTGTTTTGAACTGTTGTTTGACAAATACTTTGACCTGTTCCACTGTTGTTTCTGCGTGTAGTCGATATAGAAAAATGGTGGCTTCACATTAACAGTTTTTATATCATTAGTTGCCTTCTTGCCAATACTTGGTTGGGTGACTGGTTCGCGTCTTTTTAGCACTTTATTCCAAACAGAGTCATCTTTGTTTAAGATTTGTTCCTGCACATCATACCTATGTACCTGTACCTGAGAAGGCCTACCACTTCCCCTAAGCTTTAGAGGTATGACTTTATCATTCATTGCTAGTTGCTCAGCAATTTCAGCAAAAGAACGCACAGCAGGCTTGGGCTGAGAAGCCACATCCGCATTTTTTTTGAAAAATAGGAATTGAAACGTGAAGTAAAGCTTTCACTTCTTTAAACTCAGATTTAAGGTCATCTACATATTCATTTTTCTCCATTTGCATCTGCTTTAGAAGCTCCAACTCCTTTTTGAAATTGATGATATCATGCTACAATTGCTACATGGTAGGGGCATCTAGATTGTTCAATTCGATTGAGGAAAAATTACTTGAAACAGTGGCAAATGAAGGAGGTGTGAACGAAGTGACCATAGACATTTCATGCATAAAACCAATCATATCTCGTACATCACCCTCAGATTTATTCGGACAGTGACGTTGCTTTTTCCTTGAGTTACTAGGTCTGCATTCACCGGTAAACTTTTCGTATAAAACATCTTTGGCAGATTCAATGATTTTTGAACCAAAGTAGTCAACAACACTTTTGGCTAAAAGATGAGTTTTCAAAATCTTCATTCTTTCGTGGATTAACCATAGAACGATGTTAACAACAACTTCAGGTTGAGATGATCCCATATACAATATCGTAATTTCAGAGCAAAACAGAAGAGAAATCAGTTAACAGCAAATGGTTTAACAGGCTTTACCTAGTACCAACTACTATTACTACGGAGTCTCTATAGTTTGCTCGCTCTTGGCGGCCAAAACGCTCTTAAAACATCTAACTTCTCTGAATTGCAACTGAGGTTGTTTCACTAATTTACTCCCGATGCGGCGATACCTTCAGCACTCACCTAGCTCCAAGAAGCACGGTACTTAGCAAGACTAGAAGTAGTAGAAATTTACAAAGCTAGTTTATTGCGCAATCTACTCGAAACAAGATAGCCGAAACTTGGATTCTAAGAGGAAAACATGATTTTTTCCCTTAGGCTTTCTTAACCTGATGTGTTACAAAAATTGCAATGGAGGTTATGTTGGTAAACTTATTTTTTTAAATGTTTCCTCCGATTTTTAAAAATAGGTTTAAATGCCCTTTTAGGTGACATGGCTAAGCGGGGCTGAAGCCCTCTTTGCCCTGTTGGTTACACTACTGCTTATATGTGCCTAAACTGCGTTGGAGCATAATGCATAACCCACCCCCGAATCCTTAAAAATGCTTCAATGAAACTAGAGATTCGAAGATTAAGAACCATTGGATTACAGTGAGAAGCCATTAACTAGCAAAGCATAATCCGTATTTCCACTCACAACAAGATTTTCTGAAAAAAAACAAAGCTTATTTGCAGAGGTGGAGTCCTCGAGGACGTCCTTAGGCTTGAGGACGTCCTCGAGGACATATTTTGAAGTCCTTGGCCTTGGCCTCGAAGGTCAAGTCCTTGGCCTTGGCCTCGAGGCCTCAAGTCCTTGAAAATTAGCCTGTCCTCGGCTCGAGGACAGCACTATTTTTTGAATTGTTAAAATTTTGTGGAGCGCTTGAAAAATTTTTTGGAAAACGTTTTTTTGTGGAGATAGCCTGAAAAATTTTGGTGAAGACCTTTTTTTTTGGAGAGCACTTGCGCTTGTGTCCTTTGTCCTTGGCCTTGGCCTCGAGCATTCCTGTCCTTGGCCTCGAGAGTGTCTGTCCTCGGAAAGGCTGTTCTTGGCCTTGGCCTCGGCCTCGGATTTTTTTTGTGTCCTTGGCCTTGGCCTCGAGCCTTGTGTCCTCGACTCCACCTCTGCTTATTTAGGCCATATTGAAAAAAAGAACACATTTTAAAAAAAAGAAGGCAAAAAACATTCATGCGGCTACGTAGTTGGTTTAATTAGGCCTTGTTACACTAGCAGAAAAAACGTCTAGAAAAAAGATCTCGTGATACCCATCGAGGTACCTCTTGAAAAACTTTTTACATATAGATTTTTAATGCCTGATTAATGGTTGAATTGTCTTCTGTTGCAACCAGGTGCCGTTTTTAAGATATACCGCTTTTAATCGAACACGGATGAATATTTTAAAATCATACACCTGAATAAATTTTTTTACTATTACTGTTGCCGTTAAATAATCCACAAATTACAACAAGGATATTTTTTATCTTTTTTTAAATGTAGAAATTTAAAATACCATAATTTTAAACTAAATAATTAATCGTGGGTAAGTTTTTGATAAAAAGTTCGAAAATATTTAGTGTTTTAGTTTTTTTGTGCTGAATTTTAAACATGGGAACATGCTTCAAAGTTACATGACCGTCGTCGCTAGGCAAATGATCGTTACGCATACAAAACTTCAAAATAATTTTTCAAGATTGAATACCGGTAACCGTCAGAATTGATAAGGTAATTATTTTTTGTTAAAAGTCGAAAAACAAGTGAAGTACCTTATAAATTACACCACATACCTTACCTACCCACAAAAAGCAGCCAAATACAATAACTGCTTTGAGAAATACGATAGGCTTTCACTCCTCGAAACTAATCAGCCTAGCCCTAGCTAGTTGGCTTATCAACTCTCAAATGTCTGTTCTGCCACACTTAAGCACTTTAACAATCACCGGAGATAAACCAACAAACAACCCAAAATAAGAGATGACTCTCATGAAATTGCTGAAAAGTACCGTAGTACAGTTTATTCAAGCCTTATTTTGCAATATTTGCGAAAGTGTATTGCTTTATGTTGAAACTTCGCAGTAAACCATTGTAGTCATAAAGCATTGTAGCTGAATAATTTATTAGAATTGAAGATGTGTTTTGGTTCGATGGAAATAAACTTAATGGACTGATGACCGGTATACCCATAGCTACCGACTGCCGTAGGCTATCGATATTCCGCGAAGCTTATCGGTATTCTTACAAGCAGTTATTGTATTTGGCTGCTTTTTGTGGATAGGCTATCATCGTAACAAACACGTGGTGTAATTCACAAGGTAGTTCGTTAATTTTTCGACCTTCTGCAAAAAACAATTTCTTCATTAATGGTTACGGGTATTTTATCTTGAAAAATTGTTTTGAAGTTTTGCATTCATAACGATCAGCTGCCAAGTGCCCATGGTCACGAAACTTCAAAGCATGTTCCCATGTTTTAGGATTCAAAAAAAAAAACTCAAGCTAAAACACTAAATATGCAAACTTTTTACCAAAAACTTACCCATGATTCATTATTTAGTTTAAATTTATCATAGTTCGAATTTCTACAA
This sequence comes from Trididemnum nubilum, assembly GCA_963965965.1. Taxonomy (NCBI): domain Eukaryota; kingdom Metazoa; phylum Chordata; class Ascidiacea; order Aplousobranchia; family Didemnidae; genus Trididemnum; species Trididemnum nubilum. The sequence goes on from OZ014486.1 coordinate 21,855,329, forward strand.
TCAAAAAAAGATAAAAAATTTCGTTGTTGAAATTTGTGAATTATTTAACGGCAACACTAATAGTAAAAAAATTTATTCAAGCGTATGATTTTAAAATATTCATCCGTGTTCGATTAAAAGCGGCACATCTCAAAAATGGCACCTGGTTGCAACTGAAGACAATTCAATCATTAATCAGGCATTAAAAACCTATATGTAAAAAGTTTTTCAAGAGGTACCTCGATGGGTATCATGAGACAACACAATTTTGGACAGCGTAACAAGTCCTAAAATAGAAACAAGAAATTTTAATTGTAATTATTAAAGAAGAGCTCAACGCGTCGTTAGGAATGTTGGAAAGTCTAACTAACTTAATCGGTGAGGTTATTATAGTTCATTAGTTTGTTCCCCGATCTAAGTACTGCAGCTAGCCAAGTCTGTCATAAGTTCACAGATCTAGATAGCGCTAGAGACCTATTATTTTCTTTATTTTTTTTCTTCAAGACTGTGAAGCTTAATTTGATCCAATCTACAGCAATCAGTGATAGAAATTACTTACTACCGAGTATTGCAACCACTTGGACCTTACAAATATGCAATGGCGTCACTAAGAGGGGGCGACTCGCTCCGGGTGTCATAATTTTGGGGTGGCACCATTTCATGATACCAAACAAAAAATAAAACTTAACATCATTGGAAATATATGCTTAACATCATTGGAAATGTTTAGCACACTGGAATGATTTAAAGCTTCTTTTGAAGCATTTATTGCGATAGGGGCGCTATAATTTGTTTAAAATATTGAAAAATGGTCAAAACTAAGCAATCAAATTTCATCGCTTGTTGAAACATGCTGAATTATGTTTCATCAAAAAAAGATATGAGCTCAGCAATAAGGGGTGGCTATTCAGTAGTTATTAATTACCAATCACTTCGACTCAAATATCGTTCCATTAGCCCCCCTTTACCCAAGTTATTTTTCTCGTTTTAATATAGACGAAATGGATCACTCCTTGTGAGCTTCATTAAACTACAAGATATTATGATTTACCAGCTTGTAAATAAGAGAACTGAAATTTTACCATTAGCCACTTCCAACGTAGCCATTGCCAATTTATACAACCAGTCATGGTTTTGCACTGCTAATGCCTATGCCACGTTTTAGAAGCATTAATCTTTATCAAAATAGGCCTAAAACTACGTTATTTTTGCAAAGAAATACAAACTTGCGAGCGCTGGGGGCGTTGCTTCCCAGCCTCCGGCAGAAGGGGCCTTGCCCCAGGCCCCGGAACAGTCCCTCATTGTAGATTTCCGGCTGCGCACCTGCGTCTGATCATGTTTTTGCTTTGTTAATTTTTATGCCTCGTTTTGAAAGCATTAATGTTTATCAAAATAAACTTGTTGTTTTTGCGAAAAAAATACAAATTTTTCGAGGGTGCTCCACCTCCAGACCCCGCTACAGCCCCTCCCCGCATTGCAGACTTCTGGTTGCACACCTGAAACTAGATGTGTGCTGCCCATACTTCCAAGTTTTAGAATATCACAATGAGAAGTTATTGACTGCTATCGACAGTAATGAAGTAGTACCGCTATCTTTAAAATAAAACCTTTTGCAGCCTATTATACATTATAAAGGGTGACACCACAAAATTCCGCCCCGGGTGTCACTACCCTAAGCGACACCACTGTAGATACTCCTAATTTTAACTCCAAAATGTTGAACCTTTCGTTATTATTCGGACAAGCGATAATGATACAGCGTTCTCACCAAGTGCTCTGCATTGGTGTGATTAGACAGGCGCAGAGTGCCTAGTTCATAAGAATGAACGAACCGTTCTCAAGCCAGGCCCGGCGCCAGGATAGCGTAGGCGCGTCGCCAGCGGGGGGGCAGGGGGGACAATGCCCCCCGATTTTCGTTTTTGCCCCCCCCCCCCCCCCCGATTTTTTTCTTGCTCCTCCCACGGTATTTTTTTGGGAGGAAGAAGTTGGTGTTTTTGGGCGGAAAAAAGTTAAAATTTGCGATTTCGGCCAGAAAAAGCCTTCGGATTTCGGCGAAAACCTTTGTCCCCCTGATTTAAATTTTGCCCCTCCCGATCTCGCGAAGCTGGCGACGCCCCTGGGATAGCGTGACTGAGATGGGGCAGAAATAAATTTTGGGGGGCGCGAGAAGTTTATTCATGTGAATTCGAGAGGGGCACGAGAAATTTATCCCAGTCTGAATCAAATGAACAAGGTGAAGACCAAAAATTCAGAAAGATTTTCCGACTGCAATCAGAAATTCAAACGTTTTTTTCCGACCGAAAACAGGTGATCTCCAAAAAAAACACCAATTTGGGCCTCGATTTGCACTCCAGTAGCTTCGAGCCTGTTAATTTCTTCGAGCCAGTCCTAGCTTGGGGGGGCACGGACCCGGAATTCCCCCCCGTGGCGCCGGGCCTGTCTCAAGCGAGCAAACCAGGATTTTGTTTTGAACCCCAAAGTAGATTTTGTGCTTCAAAAATGTCTTCATTTGAGCAGCGTGCTGCACAAACTGGTGTTATTCACACGTGTCACGAACGGAGGTCTTGGGGCGGAGGCCTCACAGCCGCTGGAGGCCGCTGGGCAGTATTTGTGATTTTTTTGCGGAAAAATAGCTATTTATATTGCGCTATTCGAATCAAATTTTGTACCTTTCTGGAGCATTTAAAAGAACTAAATTATTAAGATTTGAAAGCTAGTTGAAGAATTAAAACCCTTAGTTACAGGTCAAATCCAAAACATCTTTAAACGCGCTTAACTCGAGTTAAAATTTCTTAGAGACTAGACTAAGAGGGTCTGAAGCCCCTTAAGCCCCCCCAACCTGGTTGCGCCCCTGACCGTTCTCACAATGCTGGAGTGCTGTTGTGCTAGAACAATTGTCTATAGTACAAGATTTCAGCAACACTAACATAAAAAAGGAGTTCAGCGAATTTACCTGTGGTTTAGAGATCATGAAGTTAAAATCCAAATTCGTGATGGACAGTCATTAATTTCATAATACCCAAGGTGGTTGAATTACTCGGTTATAAATTTCAACCAGTAGATTCAGGTAATTTTGTTTTGTGTGGTTCTGAGAATTGTTAATAAAACTAACCGTTAAAAGATCACAGTCTGACCCGTCTGTCGATCAACTTTTCGCCTAGTCCGAAATTGAAGCGGGAGACAGCAACCGTTTGGTCATAATTGAACCGGAGTGCTTTATTAACTGAGCTAAACCGCCCCTAAAGTCTGTTGATAACCTGATAACCCATCTGAGAACAAGTGGCACAACCACAGGAGGCTAAAGGGGCTTCAACTCTCCTTCCTTAGGCCAATTTTTTTTAAATTAACCCGAAAATATAAGGGTTTAATTTGGTTTAAACATGAGTTGGATGTAACCTGTAAGTAAGGGGGGGGGGGGGGGGGGGCGAAGGAACTGGGCAATTTAATTCTTCATCTGGCTTCCATATCTTAGCAATTTAGTTCTTTTAAACGGCTTCTAAAGCCTGCAAATTTAATTCGAATGGTGTTGAAATGACTAATTTTTTCTGAAAAATCACAAAATTGCCCAGGGGCCGGGGGTTTCACCCCAGACCACCAAGGCCTCCGGCAGCTGATGCGGGTCCGTCTGTGGCACGTTTGAGTTGCACCAGTTTGTTCAGAAGGCTGCTCAATTAAGACATTTTTTAAACAAAAAAACTTAACTTTGGGTTCAAACTTCCCTGAGCAAAATCCTGGTCGAGTGTCTGTTGAGAACCGAACTCGGTATACCATCTTTGAACGCTAGGTGGGAGCGTGGTTTACTTCTGGATTTCAGCGGGAATTTCTCCGCGCTCCCATTGAAGAGGTTGATAGAATGGCACCAGCCATTGTAACCAGTAAGCTTACATGTACTGTGTGTTGTTGTAAACAGATGTTCAATAATAAAGCAGCAATTTGGCAGTGAAGTGTGAACAGGTGGGGAATTTTTGTTTCTCTCATTTCTTATCAATATTTCATAAACTTCTCCTTTGCAAGTCTACCGCTGCAGCTTTTATGACGAAATTTTAAGCTAGCCAGTTTAGAAACGTGGATGATTAAATCTAAATTATTCTTAAGACATGGTCTAATGGAGGATTTGAGCACCGAATATCACAAGTACCATCTATGCATCAAGTCTGGACAAAATATCATTTAAACACATTGAAGTTGTTTAAACAGACCAGTTTTAATATCGAGTAACGTAGAAAGTAATAAAAGAACTTAAACAAGACCTTTTTTGCTAACACCTTTTTCAAAGAACCAGCAACTTTTGGTTGAAATTTTCAGAAATATTCAGCCTCATTTGTTCTTAAATTTCATTGAGAAAAAAAGTAATGCAAACTCATTCTTGTACGGTTAAACATTGGTTTTGTTATGGATTATGATTATTGAAATAGTCTTCGGATAAATCAACAATGGGCTGGTAATATAGAAAGAACCAAGAAAGCTCTGCTCGTTGCTCACAAATGCATTGTTCCTGCCCGTCGCCGGCCGTGTTTTTGAATATTTTTTTCATTTTCCTGCCGTGGTTTGCATTGTTTTTAATTTGTTTTTAAATTTTTGAGCAAAAATGAGCCTCGTATTTTTATGAATTGTTTATGTAAAAAAAGTATATTTCTTTAATTTATGATTCTGGAAATTGGCCAAAGCAAAACAATAGTTGTGACATTTTTAGCGTTTCAAAGAAAGTTATTTTAAGCTACAGTATGACTGAGGAGCAAACAGGTAAGAATGCTTAGGAGTATTCAATTTACACAGAAGGCGTTCGTCTCGCTGAAACGGAAAAAAGAGTTTTTATGTTTTTTTAGACCTTCCGTGCAGTTGTAGTCCAACGCTCAGATAATCATCCTGTTACAAAATAAAAACCGAAAACTGAAACGGAGCTGTTTCAGCGTAAACAATTTTTTGCAGTAGGTTGATCACCTTAAATGACGCCATGTGACAATTGTGTGACGTAACTACTTTAATTTAGGCATTTTATGATTTATTATCAAAAAACAAGCCTATGTACAAAAATGTTTGAGCTGCCTATGACGTCATTCAAAAATGACGTCATTTTTTGAAAATATGGATATGACGTCACTGTGATGATGTCATCAACTCAAAACTAGTTTTCTAAAAAAGTTTGAGAAAGACCTACCCGCATGCCAAATTTGGTGTTCTCGGGATTTTTGGTTTAAAAGTTAGATAGAGAGGGCATTTTTACCCCTTCCCCGTAAAATGCGTTGGTTAAATAGCCCGTGTAAAATAGGGTTGTTACAGTTGGTCGAGCGGTATGGGACCTCCAAATAGACCCCCAAAAATTAGTTTTTGGAACGGCTCAAGCTATACTGCCAATTTTTTTTTATATCAACAGACACCTAACAGACAAATATTTCGACATAGTTCAATAGTGCCACTCCCCTCCTCCCCGGGACCCCCAAAATGTAACCCTAAAAATCAATTTTTTGTACGGCTTAACTTTGGGTGCCAGTGTTTTTTGATAACAGTAGATATTTTACAGAGAAATATTTTGACATAGTTTGGAGCTACCCCCCTGGGACCTCCCATATGGACCCCCAAATATCAATTTTTTCAACGGCTTAATCTTGGGTGCCAGTTTTCTTGATATCAGCAGATATTTAGCAGACAAATTTTGGGAGTACCACCCCCAGGAGACCCCAAATGGTACCCCCAAAAACCAACTTTTTAAAAGGCTCAAGCTAGGGCGTTAGTGTTTTGATATATGCAGTTGTTTAAGAGACAAATGTTTTGACATAGTTCCAACGGCTAAGGCTTGGATCGGATATTTTTTTAATATGATCAGTCACTATGTTGTCATTTAAAGATATATTGACAATGTTTGAAATTCCAAACCCTCTTTTCCCAGAAAATGTTACTAATTAATTTTTTAACGGGAGAGGGAAAGTTTTTTTTTGAGTTTTTTCATTCAAAGTTTTTTCATTGTTCAGCATGCGTCGGTCGTTCACTGAGATTGCTTCTCAGCAAGCTTCCATCTAGTTACCGGCATGAATTAAGTATCGAAAATGTTGATTTTGTGCTTTAGCACCGGTATTAACAGATGTCTTTCTCCATTCATTTTCTAATTTTCATGTGGTGCCTCTGCACAAGCTGCTTATGGCTATTGTTGCTGTTGTTATAACAAAAATACACAACGTTACACATTGATGCGCTTTATTTAATTGCCTTTCAAGAAAGCAAGCAGCATCTCAAAATGTTCATCACTGAGATTAGAACGTTTGTCTTTGCCCATGCTGAAAAGCGTTTCAACTGCAGCGCTCACCGGCAAAGAAGTATTGTACTGGACGAACAGTTTTTTAGCGCGGCAAAGGAATTATCATCTATTTTTTTCGATGGTACTAATGATAGAAACCCTTCTATCCTTATTATTATTTGATATACGGTAACTTACTAGGTCGTTAAAAGGAGGTCTTTAATTTAAAAACGTTCTAATATTTTCTCACAACAAAGTTAGGGTTGTCACGTTAGTGCACAATAAAAAATCCGTAATCCATAGCGCCTATAGGGATTACATAGAAGTGTTTCATTTAACCAAAATCTAACGATTAAAGAATCCTTTTTAACAGGACCAAAACTAAAAGTTTGGAAAAGTAACTAAGTTACAGTTACAGTTGCAAAAAAGTAACTAGCTACAGTAACTAGTTACTATAGTAACTAGTTACTGCCCACCTTTGTTTATTGGCAACCGTGCTGGGCGGTAAGCAATTACAGTAAATTTTTAAAGATCGAACAAGACAGAAAACCATTGCTGTTGAGTGATTTTTGTTTGAGCATGTTTTACTTTTTCCTTTGCAGCACTAAGCTTGTAGTTTTTTGAAATAAATCCAGATCAAGCAAGCATTTGTTTTTCGAACCCCAGAACCTAACTTGAAACAAGACGCTACTGTTCGCTTCAGTAAGCAATTTTCATGTTAAAACCAATTCCTTCGTTCATCTTTAGTAGCACTTAAATTCCAACAAAAAAGAAATGTTATGAAAATTCATCTGGTATGAAACCTGTAAACCGGCCAGTTGGTCGAGCGGTAATGCGTTCGTCTCTGGAGCGGGAGGTCTGAGGTTCAAATCTCAGGCCGGTCAAATCGGATACAATGTTGCCAACGGCTCGCCACCGCTGCGACATTTCTTCGAAAGGAGCTGTGTTGCCCGGGCGCAATGACGCGGAGATAAGCCCCGTCAACTCGTTACACGCTTCGGCGTAATCCAGCGAGTATAATGAAAGATTTGATTTGATGAAACCTGTAAATAATTTCTTTTTGCAATAAATACTGGACTTCTTTCAATTAAAAAAAATACAATTTGATCTGGGTATGAACTGTGTAGGAAAGCCCACAGTCCTTATTAGTTAGAGGCGGTGAAGTAGAGGACACAACGCTCGAGGCCAAGAACACAAAAAATAGTGCTGTCCTCGAGCCGAGGACAGGGCAATTTTCGAGGACTTGAAACTTCGAGGCCAAGGACTTCAAAATGTGTCCTCGAGTCCAAGAACGTCCTTGAGGACTCCACCTCCGTTAGTTAGCCTACCATCAAACCAAGTTTCTGAAGTCAAACTGCCACCAACTTTTCGAAAATGGAAATGCAGACACATTCGAAAAAGGATGATGAATAGAAAAAATAATGATTAATTAAATCATTTTTTAACTGTAACCGAGATAGCAGTCAAATCGTGAGCTAGCCCACAGTCTATAAAGTTAATAAGAACTACGTCGTAGTGTAAGCTGGTTTTCATTTATTAGGAAACAGGCCTACTGATAAAATTTTTTTGAAAAATCAAATTAAACCGATTTTTAACCATACTTTGTCAAAAAGATTGAGATAAATTTCATGAAAAATTTTAACACCATCAGTTTTTCTTAAGCATTTTAAAGCCATCAATCGCTGTAAAAAAAAAATGAAAAATTTGTTCTTTACAACGATAATTGCGCGGGTGAGCTCAAAAATTGGGTGACCCGTCTTTTTTTCTTGGACTTTGAAACGGGAGGTTAAGAGATTGATTACCTCGTTGACGATAAATTTTTACAATTTGCCCAAAATCATATTTAAAAATTATTTTGGGTAGAATTACTTTTTCTCCGCTAATTGTAACATTGTTAGTAATTTTACAATACAGGCAGAACATGATTATATTACTTTTTGCTCATGCTGTAGAAGCAATGTTTTTGTACATTACGACAAAGGGGATCAAAAGCTGCCTCTGGCTCAGCTATCTGAAACGAGCTTTCGTAAATTAAAATCTAGTGGAAATAGATAGAAGACGCTTAACTGTTTTGAAAATGAAATTTCGTCAATGTGATTATATTTCGAGAAAGTAGTTTGACCAGATCAGCAGCAGTTATACGGATATCATCGAAGTTGCTAACGAAGATTTACCAACACTAAGAATATCAAATGTAAAGAAGTCAAAACTGAACTGTTTGCTGCAACACCAGTTGAAGTGCAGGCGTGTCTTGAGCAGCATTGTGATCAGCCTTCTGCAGTCAAACATCCTTCATGCTCCACCTCAACAACGGAATCAAACCAAACATGTAGTGATTTACTCATTTCTACAAAGACCAGCTGCGTAATATGTTCAAAACAAAACGTTATGTGGAAGATAGTCGTCGTGTGGCTAAAAAAGACAAACTAATTCTAGCACAAAGTGTGGATGGTGGTAAGTTTCTCGTTTGTTTTGAATTGTTTAAATAAAAACTGTTGTTGTTGTTTTTAATTAGCACATTCTTTCTTTATTAACTCGTTTTTTTAGTGCGGTGCTTTTTGTGTCTGCTTAAAGAATTTCTTTACTTTGTCAATGTCGATCAAATACAATGAAAGAATATTATGAAGTTAATTGGGATTGATTCCTCGCAGTAAACTGAGTTTTTTTGCGGACATTTTGATACTTATTTTAACAAATATGTAGGAAAACTTTGTACAGCTGCGGAAACAAAAAAAAGAGAAGACATCTTGGTTAAACTACGTGAAATCGGTAACAAAGTTTACATTGCCAACTCACAGCAACGTATTCTTCTACAATGAAAGAAATATTTGAGCAATGGTGAAAACAAAAAAAAACTTACTGAGTTTTTATTCAACCAATGGACAAATGCACGTCCAGAATTCGATTTATACATAGCATGCGGAGGCCTTTGCCATTCTGTTTTGATTCTCAAAGATTTCATTACGAAAATTCTAGAACTGCATTGCGACAACGAGGAAGCTGATACAAGGTTACAGCTGCATTCCAAGCTTGCTGCCGAAACACACGCTACAGTCATAGTCATCAGAGGTGGAGTGGAGGACACAAGGCTCGAGGCCAAGGACACAAAAAAATCCTAGGCCAAGGCCAAGGACAGCCCAACCGAGGACAGACCTCTCGAGGCCAAGGACAGGAATGCTGGAGGCCAAGGACACAACGCGGAAGTGATCTCAAAAAAAAAAAGGCTTGGCTCCAAAATTTCGTAAATATCCCAGAAAATTCGGCGATCTCAAAAAAAGTCTTCGCGAGGTCTCTGGCGTTTTCCAACGAAATGTCAGCTCTTCAAAAAATAGTGATGTCTTCGTCCGAGGACCGAGCAATTTTCGAGGACTTAAGGCTTTGAGGTCATGGACTTGACCTTCGAGGCCAAGGACTTCAAAATGTATCCTGGAGGCCGACGACGTCCTCGAGGACTCCACCTCTGATAGTCATGAGCCCTGATTCCGACGTGCTGGTGATTGCTCTAGGAATGCTGACAATATACCTGTAACATTGTTTTTAAAAATACGTAAGAATATACTTCAGAACTGCTGCATTTAAGAAAATTGCGAGCGTAGCTGAAGCATTAACAGTAGTTTGATATTCTGATATTTTGGGGCTGAAAAATCGGCTAGCTGCAATTGCTGCTTCTTTAGCTATCCAAGGCGCGCTTGAACACACTACGATAAGGCATTTAGTGAAAGAATTGCCTGATAGCTGGGAGCACATTCGAACTATACTGCTGCACTTTTATGGGGCGCCGTTTGTCTAAAATATTTTTTTCATTTTATAAGGACAAATTTTGGTACGATTTGACATATTTACTGCTATATGACTTATTGCAACAATATGTAACATAAATACTGCAATATGACATATTGTAATACTATGTAACATATCTACTGTAATATGACATATTGCAACACTATGTAACATATCTACTGCAATATGACATATTGTAAGACTCATAGGTGGGCAAGTTAATGCAAAACGTTAGCTTCGTTAACCGCTAGTCCGTTAACAAACTTCACACCTCCGCTAACGTTAATCCGTTATTTTCAGCTTCAATGAACGGAAGTTAATAAAGTCCGTTAATCCGTTAACATTTTGAGTGAAATTTACATTTCGTTTTATTCACTCGCTTCTAGAACACGTATTGACGCTGTTGAGCTGATTGTGAGGAAATATTTATAGCTAAAGTGGTCGTTTTGTGTTTTGGAAGTTATATTTTACAGTCCACTCTAATTTCAAGATAAAAACAAGCTCAAATGCACAACGAAGCTGCAATCGGAAAATCTTTGGAAATTGTGAACAGCGATAATTAATAGACATACTAGGCTGCAGCTTATTATTTGCCTCAAAAAAAGAACTCCTTTCTTCGCTTTTTTCTATAAAACTTGTGCTAATATGCAACAAGCGTTACCAGTGCAAACTGGTTTGTACCGGTCTGATGAATGAATGGTGCAAGATATTAACGATAAAAACCTTAACGGAAGTTAACAGAACTTAACGGAAGTTAATTTAGTCCGTGAACAGAACTTAACGGAAGTTAGTTTAGTCCGTTAACATGAAAAAACTTTTTAACGGATTTACGAGTTAATGAAAAAGTTAGCTTCGTTATTAACGGATTAACGATTAACGGACTTGTGCCCACCTATGGTAAGACTATGTAACATATCTACTGCAATATGACATATTGCAACAATATGTGACATATTGCAGCGCAATACGTGACATATTGCAACGATATGTGACATATTGCAACAATATGTGATATATAGCAGCGCAATATGTGACATATTGCAACGATGTGTGACATATTGCAACGTTATGTCACATATTGCCCTGCACTATGCAGCATATTGTTGCAATATGTCACATATTGCGCTGCAATATATCAAATATTGTTGCAATATGTCACATATCGTTGCAATATGTCATATATTGCGCTGCAATATATCACATATTGTTGCATTATGTCACAAATCGTTGCAATATGTCACGTATTGCGCTGCAATATATCACATATTGTTACAAAATGTCACATATCGTTGCAATATGTCACGTATTGCGCTGCAATATGTCACATATTGTTGCAATATGTCACATATTGTTGCAATATGTCATATTGCAGTAGATATGTTACATAGTATTACAATATGTCATATTGCAGCAGATATGTTACATAAAGCAGCGCCATAGGCGTAACCAGGATTTTTGATTGGGGGGGGGCCCAAATTACAAATTACATGCAATGACGTCATCAGAAATTTTCAAAAAAGGAACTTTTTGTGGGGCAAAGATATCGTAGAATGGAAGATTTAAAGCCGTAGCCTGTTGGCACTTAACTAGGAGGTTGGTTAAATACGTTTGGTAATGGGAGAGGGCGAAAACCAATAGTTAGAAATGCAAATGTCTAACTTAGGAGACGTGTTGAGTGCGCTAGTGTACTCAAACGTATCGCAGACGGGGGTCTGGGAGGGAGCCCCCAGCCGCTGGGCAATTTTTGTAAGTTTTTGGAAAAAAAGCCATTTTAATCCCATAGGATCACATTTCGCACGTGTTCAAAGCCATTTGGAAGAACTAGATTTTTGACATTTGAAAGCCAATCGAAAAAAATTAACTGTTCAATCCTCTTTTTACTTGCAATTAAAGTCCAAAACACGTTTAAAATCTTGCATTACGGCGTAAAATTTTAATTGTAAGTGATTTGGTCCATGTAGGGTAAGTAAGGCACATTGCCTCCTGCAATATTTTAACAGTAAATAATAATCCACTCGAAGATTTTTCTTGGAGATTTTTGTTTTGTCATGAAGTTTACCAGTTGTAGGAGTACATGTACGGCCAGGGGGCCCAGGCCCCCTCAATTGAGATTCAATGATTTGTTCAATGAGCATTCTCTCTAGCTATTTTTTAAAAAGTATTTTGTGCGTAAAAACTGGCGAGGTCGAGTTGAATCGTTATTGAAAAATGGTACAATAGATGGTTACGCTTACTAAACATGTTATTCCTGGGCCAGACTTACATTTCGCGGGGCCCCTGGCACTTGGGGAATTTTTGCAACATCTTCCTGCCAAATGTAAATAAAGACCAAAAAAGTCCTATCATCTAAGCGCTTGGCCCTGGCGCTGTGCCTGCCCTATAGCAAATACGGCACTGGTTATTGCGTCACGTTCATAAAAAGTTTAGACGAGGGCCTGAGGTAGCAATTTTTAGGACAAAACCCTCGATTTCACCGTGGTTATACATTTAAACTGATAGAAAAAAATTGAATTAAGGGGGTGCGCCGGGCCCCCTGGTCGCCAATATTATTTATTGTTGATTACTGTTGTATGCGTGTACTGTTGTATGCAAAGATGCTAAAAGAAACTGAAAATGAAGAAACAAGGTTTTTTGACAAATTTTTGTCATTGGTGGCTTTTCAATTGAGGGGGCCGGGGCCCACTGGGCCAACACCCCTGGCTACGCCTATGATTTTGAGATAAGATCGCGCCCTTAAGTTCTTTCATAAAAAACATTTAGAGCAAAATTCAAAACAAAAACTTTTTTCCAAAACGTGGAGGACTCGAGTCAAGTCACTTGACAGTTTTTTGAAACCTCCAGGAATTGCATGACATTATTATGATGTTGACAGATGGTCGTCATTATTATTACTTGCTTTTGTACGCGTAAATCCTAAATTAAAGAAACTGCAATTCCGGACAAGAACAACATACTGGCTATGCTCTCATTATATTTATGATTGTAGTATTTCAGTTGGGGGTTTGCATTACGGCTTGTGTTATAGCATTAAGTTCGTTACGTTAAACGAGGGTCTGGGATTACAACTTTTAGCACAAAACTTTTCGATTTTTTACAGGTTTAGCGTATATATTGTTAAAAATTTGAATTGCAGGGCCTCTGACCCAGGACCCTTGGTCGTCAATTAGGGGCCCCATGTCTCCCTGGTTGTCAGTTAGGGGGCCCTTGGTTGTCGGTTAGGGGCTCCGGGGTGTCCTGGTCGTTAGGTAGGGGCCCTGGGACCTCCTGGTCATTAGTTAGGGATCTCGGGGCTCCTTGGTTGTCGATTAGGGCCCCCCTGGTTGTTAGTTAGGGGCCCTGAGGGTCTCTGGTTGCCAATTAGGGGCCCCGTTTGTCAGTTAGAGGCCTTGGGACCCTCTGGTCGTTAGTTAGGGGCTCTTGGGCCCCCTGGTCGTTAGTTAGAGGCCTGGGGCCCCATGGTTGTCAATTAGGGGCTCCTTGGTCGTCAGTTAGGGGCTCTGGGGTCCCCTGGTTGTTAGTTAGGGGCTCTGGGGGCCCCTGGTTGTCAATTAGGGGTCCCAGGGCCTCTTGTTTGTCAGTTCGAGGCTCCATGGCCCCCGTTTGTCAGTTAGGGGCCCCAGGGCCCCCTGGTTGTCGGTTAGGGGCCCCGGGGCCTCCTGGTCATTAGTTAGGGGCCCCAAGGCTCCCTGGTTGTCGGTTAAGGGCCCCATGGTTGTCAGTTAGGGGCCCCCTTGTTGTTAGTTAGGGGCCCCCTGTTTGTCAGTTAGAGGCCCCAGGGCCCCCTTTTTTAGTTAGGGGCTCCGAGACTCCCTGGTTGTCGGTTAGGCCCTGGGGTCCCCTGGTTGTCGGTTTGGGGCCCCCTGGTCGTTTGTTAGGGGCCCCCTGGTTGTTACTTAGGGGCCCCGGGGCTCCCTCGTCGTCCGTAACTGCAACTAAACATCGCTAAGCTATGTTGTCATAATTTTTTATCATTGGTGGTATTTCAATTGGGGGGGCCCGGGCCCCCTGGCCCCCCCCTGGCTACGCCTATGTGCCTCGCAATATGTCATATTGCAGTAGATATGTTACATATTGTTGCAATATGTCATATTGCAGTAGATATGTCAAATCGTAGCAAAATTTGTCCTTGTAAAATGAAACAAATGTTTTACACAAACGGCGCCCCATACACTTTCGCTCAACACGATCATGTAAAGATGAAACTGCTAGGTATTTGAGGTTGGCTACAGATACACGTACTGTACATCACGTAATAATTCGCAAATATTTGCCTTTGGTTTTATGGCAAAAAGCTCAAAAAAATGGTGACGATACATAATAATAACTAGATGGGAGTTTGCCAGCAAACCCAGTGAACGACCGACGCATAGCTAATGCTGTGACGCTCAAAAGTACTTTTTGTCTACCGTAAAATCAGCAATTATTCAAAAATATCTGATTATGAAAACTCCAGAAAAGTAGAGTCAAAATATTTGTCAGTTAAATATCTCCTGATATCATAAAACACTGGCACCCTAGCTTGAGCTGTTCAAAAATTGATTTTGGGGGGTCCCTGGGGGGGTGGCACCCCAGAACTATGTCAAAATATTTGTTTGTTAAATATCTGCTGATATCAAAACAGACTGGCACCCAAGTTGAGCTATTCCAAAAATTGATTTTTGGGGGGTCCATTTGGGGGGTGGCACCCCCAAACTATGTCAAAATATTTGTCTGTTAAATATCTGCTGATATCATAAAACACTGGCACTCTAAGTTAAGCCGTTCAAAAAATTGATTTTTGGGGGTCCATTTGGGGGAGTTCCCGGGGGGGTGGCACCCCCAAACTATATCAAAATATTTGTCTGTTAAATATCTGCTGATATCAAAAAAAAGTAGAACTCTACCTTGAGCCATTGAAAAAGTTGATTTTTGGGGGGTCCATTTAGGGGGTCCATTTGGGGGGGTGGCACCCCCAAATTATGTCAAAATATTTGTCTGTTAAATATCTGCTGATATCATAAAACACTGGCACTCTACGTTAAGCCATTCAAAAAGTTGATTTTTGGGGGGTCCATTTGATGGAGTCCCCAGGGGAGGTGGCACCCCCGAACTATGTCATTTTGGGGGGGTTCCCGGTGGAGTTGCCCCAAAAAATTTCGGGAAAAAAAATTGCATTTGCAGCTCAACAACTTTACACAAAAATTAGATTTCGATGTGTTGTGGTTTAGGAGAAGAAGAGCGTACAAAAATTAGGAAGAAAAAAAAGGAAAAAAAGAAATAAACCTCATCGCGGCCAAAAGTGGGTTGGTTGGGATGAAAGGGTACCTTGAGATATACAACCCTATGAAATATTTTTTGCCGTACTTAAGCCGTTTTTGACTGAGACCGCTTTTTACGCCAAACTTGCGGGGCGGTTTTCGGATTCTAAAACCGAAGTCACGTAACCTATTGCCTCGAAATTTAGTACAAACATACAACTCATTAATCTCAAACTGCTGTCAAAATTTCATGAAGCTAGATTCAACCGTTCTCGAGTTATAAGCAAAAGTCTGAAATTTCGCACTCGTTAGTCGGAAAATGGCCGAGTAAAAACAAAGGAACACGCGACGCGAGCGTCGGTCGTTCCAATTAATTTAACGCGCTAACATTACTATTAGCTTTAACCACAATTAATTATATTGCAGGGGGAAATGAAAAGCGCTTTGTTAATATCACGGCATTGAGCGACAACATCAAAAATCGAAAGATTACCAAAGGTATCGTCAGCTTGCATGTTTTTACAGGAGCTGACTCAACAAGCGCTTTTGTCGGAATGGGAAAAAAAAGCTTTTGAGAATTTTCTCTACAACGCCAAGTATCAGCGTGCATTTGAGCGACTCTGAGTCTGTACTATCTTCAATGTGACTGATAGTCTTTTCCAGGCCCAGCGCCACGGGGGGCATTCCGGGGCCGTGCCCCCCCAAGCGAAAATTGTGCCCCCAAGATAGGACTGTGCCCCAAAGAAATTAGCAGGCTCGGGGCTATTGGAGTGCAAATCGAGGCCTAAGATTCCCACACTGGTGTTTACAGCCCGTATTTTCGTAATTTTTGTGGACTCACACCGGATTTCATAATTGGGACGAAGACCTTTTTTTTGGTCTTCATTTAAGAATTCGTGAAAAATCGCAAGAATTTTGAGACGATGACCAAAATTTTTGGTCTTCACCTTGTTCGTTTGATCCACACTAGAATAAATTGTGCCCCCGTGCTCCTCTCGAATTCACATAAATAGACTTCTCGTGCCCCACTCAAAATTTATTTCTGCCCCCCCCTCAGTCACGCTATCCTGGCGCCGGGCCTGGTCTTTTCGAATGTTTCGAAGAGTTTGTGTGCAGACTTTATGGTCAATCTTGTTCCCACATCAATCAAGTAAGCTACAGATTATTCTGTACAAAATCTTTTAACGAGCACAGGCTGACTCTCTGTCGGGATGAGCTACTACAGCACATACATAGAGCAAACTATCAAACACCAAGTGACCGCAGGGCGCTCGAACCATTCATGAACGAGGCTGTATAATTTCTTCTAATGAAATTTCAATTCGTTGGGTTACTCGCAATCAAGTTCCCTCAGAGTTAACGAAACATCTTGCTTGCAAATGCAAAAGAACACATTGTAACACAAAAGAACACATTGTAACACAAATCAGTGTTCCTGCCTTTGCGCCTGCGTATCTAGTACGAAACTTTGCAGCTGTGTCAACTGCAATAACACATCAAATACAAGCGCAGAAAAAAAAACTTCTTAACGAAGTAACAGATGCAGAAGATGAAGAAGACGAAGCTTAAACAAACTGCTCTTTTGCAATATTCTTTTGTTGTTTGTTTGTTTGTTTGTTTCAGTTATTTTAGAAGTTTTAGTTTGAATATTTTTCATAGTTTTGCTCTTTATCTTTTATCAAATATAATGGGTATTTGAATTTATTTTTGAAGTTGCCCTAAAACATTTTCGGATTGGTCCTAGAAAGGATTAGAGATATTTTTTTTGTTGATAGTTTTTTTGTTTTTGTTTGTTTAAAAACATCGCTCAGTAAACTAATTTCACAATCCTAACTGAACAATGCATGTTTTTATAAAGACACTGTATTAGTTAATAGTTGCTTCAAAATGGCTTGAAAAATAATTAAATTGCTAAGCTTCTTAATGAAATGCTACGGTACTTTTTGTGTTCGTATGATATATCCTGTAATGTATGTATGTTTACAATTTATGCAAATTATATCAAGCGTTAATGACTATGACGTCATCGACATGTGACGTCTGTTAAGCTTGTGCAAGATGAATCAAGATGATGACGTCATTGGCATGTGACGTCAGTTGCCTGTTAACTGTGGTTAGAGGTTGTTCGAAATGATATACTATCTAAACTTATGTAATGGCTTTGATTGAACATAGTGAGTTGAAAAGAGCACGAATATAATCAAAATTAGGGAATTGTGACGTCATCAGAGTGTGACGTCAATGAACATTTGCAGACTTTTTATGTCTTATACTGTTACAGCTGGGATTTGTACAATTCGGGTTTGTTTTAGCTTAATGATAACCACCAATATTCGTGTGGAATAAATGCCACGTGACAAGTTTGCAGTTCGTGATGGTCGATAAGTTTACAGAAAAAAAACGTTCGCAAAGCTCAATAAAAATTGATGACTAAGTAGCTTATTGCACATGGTTTCTTTTGACAATGTTTGAGGGTTTTGTATCAAGCAGTGAACATAAAAAAAAATTGCATTTAAGTTTCAGCCACAATGGAGTGCATATTTCGATAACCAAAGACTGATGGCGTCATCGGTTTATGACGCCATTGAATTTTTTCAATTTTCTGCATGTGCCACAAACTGTAACAGTCTACTTAAGCCCGTAGAAGAAAGTTTCACCTTTATTTTTGCAACTCATATGCAATTTATCTCGCAAAATATATGTCACGTAATAATTTGGTGGCTTAAAATAATTGATGAATATCCAGTGAAGATGTGGGCTAAATTCAACAAAACCCGCTTAGTTTGTAGTCAAGGACCTACGTTTCCTCCTAAAATCACTTTGGTAGTGTTGCTCCGTCACGTTTCAAAATCAGAGCAAACGTTACCCAATAAAATTCGTAAAATTTTAGCTTTTTTACATAAAGCAGTAGCTAATTCTATACGCCATCGTCTGTGACGTCATAAGTTTCATTGTTCAAGGTCGGTTGGTTAACAAACTAATTTGGAAAAAGTTTGAAATTCGGGCACTTACGAGATAAGAAATAAAATGCAAATGAAATATTGCAAGTAACAGATTTAGTTTTGACAGAGTGACGTAAATATAACGTCAGATGGTCACGAGGTGCCCACTTGCGCATTTGAAGAAACGTGGATTTCGATTCAGCGTTTCAAGTGCCACATTTGTTGTAAATTTCAAATTGTTCCAAAGTGGGTGCCACGAAACGACACAATTTTGCCCAGCGCAACAAGGCTTATTAATGCTTTGTAGTATTTCGTGTTAGTTTTTATAGCATTGTGACGTAACAGTCGTGGTTTTAAGCGTGTTAAGATTATACGGCATATTTCCCAGTTTGTCCTATAACATTACCACAGTATTAATTTTTATTTCGACAACAGTAAAAGATAGTATTCCAACATAAACTTTAGTAGTACACCTAATTTGGTTATTGCGTTTTTTCGTATGTAATTTCGATTTTTGATCTAATAGTTTTTGTATGCAGGTATAATAATATTTTATTTTGATCCTCTCAGTTGCACGTTGAAATTCACCCAGATAGCAACAAAAAAATAAGCAGGAATCAGTTTCCCTGCTTGATTGGACTGCATAGAATAAACTAATCGGAGTGAGTTGGTGCTAGAGATTCGGATTTCAGTAAGGGGCAAAGGCAGATTTTATTAAAGGATGGACTGCAGCTTTTCGACGGTAAGTGGTTAAGTTATTTGTATTAAATAGAGAATTATAATACCCATTCAGTTGATGTGTAATGCATTTGCTTTTTGCAGAGATTTAGTGTGCCTGATGATTGTAATAAACATGAAACCAATGGTGGCACATTTTCGCTCATGTTGAATAGTTTTACGTGAACAATTACCATATAGACATTTTTTCGATCTTACCTAATTTTTGGGCTTTTTTGTCATTGTTTTGGCTTCAAATCACTTTTTGGTTTCGGACTTATGTTTTCAGGTTCGAGGCTGCACTTCTCGGCCAGTATACAACTCTGGCGTAGGTCTATCCACTATGCCAAAACATGAAGTCTGTTTTTTTTTTCACTTCAGCGAGGCTAACGCCTTTTTTGTGAATGCCTCTTTACAATTGTACAAGTCAAAATTGATGTAGGAACAAATGTAACATATTGTATTAATATTACTAACAGATTTTATACAACATAAAATTTTTTTTATAAGAATCAGTAAAGTTTGGATTGAACTTGGCTGTTTATAAAATTTCACGACGTTTTAGCCTCACATGTTCTGTGTGTGTTCTGAAATTTTATTGAAGATTAAAGTCACGCATACAATCTTGCTGGGAAAAAAGTTGAGTTTTGGTGTAGATAATGATTCTTGAAATAGTACTAGGAAAAATCAACAGTGGCAATATAGATAAGACTAAGAAAACTCTGTTGATCAATTTTATTTACAAATGCAGAATTGTGTGTACTGTCTTGTGTTCTTAATTATTTTTTTCGTTGTATTGTAGTTGACATATTGTTAAAACTAATATTTTTAGTGGTTTGGATAAAAAAAAAAAAAAAAAAATAGCGAAAAAGTATAATGTTTTACTCTTTTGCTAATCGTTAAAGCTATACAGGAAACAGGTGAACATGTTTGCAGAGATGGAAAAACTATAGTACTTACGGTAAATATTTTTTTCGCAACTTAGTTACTCTAAAAAAAGTAACTGGCCCGCCTTGTCATATTGTAACCTTAAAAGTGCCTTAGTTTGCTGTAGATACTGTACGGTACCAAAAATGCTGTAATTCGGACTATGAAAACGTAATTTGGAGACTATAGAATATATTTGACCTGCGAGAATGGTAGACACAAAGACTTTATTAGCACTGATTATTAGGGTGTTGCAGCCGCCCCACAAATTTGAAAATTTTATCGTGGCAACTTTTACCTTAGCTCAAGTTGGAGGCTTCGCACTAAAACCCTTTTGGTCAAGTTTCGTAAAAATTTGTCAATGTTTAGGGGTCGCACAGAAACATCAAAATTTTGGCAATTTCAAAAAAAAATGTTTTTTTTTTTCATTGTGGATGTTTTTGAACTATAAGTCGAACCTATGATCCCTGTTGTTCATTTCTACTGTTTTTGGGAGTCGTTGTTTAGTACATAGCCAACAAGAGAACTTCTTAAATCAAAGTTATCAAAAGTTGCATTATAGGCCTACTGCCACAAACATAAACCAAATTATTGGATATTTTTTTAATTTGATAATTAATTTCACATCTGGCCCTGATTTAATCTGAAAAGTGCTCATTATTGTTATCTACCCAATGTCAGTCTTTTTTTTTTTGTTTCTAGACAGCTGTGTTAACAAAAAGCATCTTATTAATGAGTTGTTATAATTTCCGCTTCTTTTCTTTAACAGCCAAAGTTTTTCCCATATTCTCGATACTGGTTTTTTAACCAGACATCGTGTTATGCAAAAATGTTTTTTCTTCATTTTTCAATCATGTTAGGTTATTGGTTTGATGACCAAAATTTCATTGCTGTGTTCAATTTTTTTTTCAATGTTTGAGAAATCTTGGAAATATGGCAAAGATCTATTTGCATGCTTTGTCGATCTCGAAAGAGTATAATATGATTGCCTTTCTATCTTTGGAGGGTTCTGAAGAAGAATGGAGTTGATGGTCAGTTGTTACATCATACCATTAAGGCATTTGATGGTGCCGACTGGAGTTTCGTGGTTAAGTAAATGGCAAGCAATCAAAGCTTTCCATATAGGCATTGAACTCCGGCAAGAATATGATTTGTTCCTTCTTTTCTTCATTGTTTACATGAATTGGATCGACAAATGCAACCAAGCTGATGAGTTTGCCTACTTTGCCACCGTAGGAAATTGAAAAATCAGTTGCCTGCTATGTGCTGATGATTTGATTCTGCTTCTACAGAATCTGGCTTTCAGTGCACATTACATAGGTTTGCAGCTGCTTATGACACTGCAGGAATAAAAGTAAGCACGGTCAAAACTGATATGCTCCATGTTTCAAGAAACACGAATCAGCGCTTTTTGCAACTGAGTGGAGCGACACCGAAACAAGTATACAAGTTCAAGTATGTTGGGGTTGCATTCACGATTGACGCAAGGCAAACCAAAGAACTAAGTATCCCAATTGGAAACGCAATTGCAATAATGAAAGCTTTACACTATTCAGTAGTAATGAAACGATTCAGTAGTTGTGAGACGAAAATTGTCAACCATGAAGTAAAGCTTTCAATTTTCGAAACAGTTTTTGCCCCTTCTTACCTACTCTATCACTGTATGGTCATGAAAATTCTTTAATGATTGAAAGGGCGCGATTGCAAGTGCAAGCGTCCAAACTGAGGTTTCTCCAAAAAATCAAAGGAGTTAGTTACATCATTGACAAGGTGCACATCTCTTAAGATTCGAAAATCTTTAGAGCCGCTACTTCCTCAAATTAAAAGATCTCAGCTTAAATGGTTTGGCCATGTGAGCAGAATGCATCACCAAAAACTTCCAAACAAGCTTTACTTGCCAAAGCAAATTGGATAACAACAGCTGGACGACCCAGAACTACTGTAGATGAATCAATATTACTTTGAGGATCGTAGGTAGAAGTGTTTGGGACTTTTCCCTAGCGAAATGATTGGGGTGATGGAAAACCATGAAGTGTGGTACCTTAATCTCGAGCTGCTGCCCCCGCAACCCTTACAGGAAATAGGGCAATTAGGAGAGAGACAATTTTCTTTGAAGTTTTCAGTAGTTTTGTTTGCTTTTCTACAGTTTGTTCTGTAAAAGTTGCATTTGTACAAATTTTTCATTTCATCTACCAGGTTCTTTACTTCTTCAATTATTTTTGATTGACGAATTGTAGGAATTCCAGCTTCGTGGCGGGAAAACATGTGCTTTCAATAGTATTGCCATTTGGTCTAAATATAGTTCCTGGCAGCCAATTACGAGAATTTACAGATCTAGTAATAGTATATTGCTAGTAGATTTATTAATGTCTATGTTTTATAGAGCTTATACCACGTAGATTGCACTAAACTCCGTATCTTACCAAGCAAAACATAACAAATATGGTTTTAGTAAGCTGCTGCTGTAACTACAGTGAAGTTAGAACAGCAGTTTAATGGATTTCAATACCTAGGCCTGAAGCATAGTCTGCACCGTCATTCTTTGAGAAAGTAACATTGTAGGCTATGTTTCACTCTGTTTTACACAGCCAGCCAAAATAGATACTGTAGGTCTCACTCAAATAGAGTTTCTGTTGTAGTTTTCCCGCACATAAACGTGATCAATTTTGACCACTATTAATTCTGAAAGAAACAAACAAAAAACATGAATGTAAACTGTTTTGGAAGTTGTATTGAAGTTTTTTTGAACATAGGCGTAACCAGGATTTTTGATTGGGGGGGGCCCAAAAGACAAATCAAATGCAATGACGTCATCAGAAATTTTCAAAAAAGGAAGTTTTTGTGGGGCAAAGATATCGTAGAATGGAAGATCTGAAGATGTAGTCTGTTGGCACTTAACCAGGATTTTGGTAAAGGGAGAGGGCGAAAACTAATCGTTACAAAATGTGAATGTCTAACTTAGGAGATGTGTTGAGTAAGCTAGTGTACTCAAACGTACCACAGACAGGGGTCTGGGGGTGGAGCCCCCAGCCGCCGGTGGCTATGGGGGTCTGGGGGCAAAGCCCCCAGCCGCTGGGCGATTTTTGTAAGTTTTTGGAAAAAAAAGTTTTTTTAATCCCATTGGATCACATTTCGCGCGTGTTCACAGCCATTTGAAAGAACTAGCTTTTTAACATTTGAAAGTCAATCGAAAAATTTTAATTGTTCAATCCTCCTTTTACTTGCAATTAAAGTCCAAAACACGTTTAAAATCTTGCATTATAGCGTAAAATTTTAATTGTCGGTGATTTGGTCCATGTAGGGGAAGTAAGGCACATGGCCTTCTGCAATGTTTTAACAGTAAATAATAATCCACTCAAAGATTTTTCTTAGAGATTTTTGTTTTGTCATGAAGTTAACCAGTTGTAGGAGTACATGTACGGCCAGTGGGCCCAGGATCCCTCAATTCAATTTCAATAATTTGTTCAATGAGCTTTTTCCCTAGCTATTTTTTTTAAAGTATTTTGTGCGTAAAAACTGGCGAGGTGAATCGTTGGTACAATAGATAGTTACGCTTACTAAACATGTTATTCCCGGGCCGGATTTACATTGCGCTGGGCCCCTGGCACTTAAGGAATTTTTGCAACATTTTCCAGCCAAATATGAGTGAAGACCAAAAAAAGTCTTACCATCTGAGGGCCGGGCCCTGCCACTTAGCTATATGGCAAATACGGTGCTGGTTATTGCATTACGTTCATAAAAGGTTTAGATGAGGGCCTGAGGTAGCAACTTTTGGGACAAAAAACCTAGATTTCACCCTGGTTATAAGTTTAAATTGGTTAAAAAAAATTTAATTAAGGAGGTACGCCGGGCCCCATTCAGGGTCGTCAATATTATTTATTGTTAATTACTGTTGTACGCGTGTCCTGTTGTACGCAAAAAAGCTAAAAGAAACTGAAAATGAAGAAACAAGACTTTTTTGTCAAATTTTTGTTATTGGTGGCATTTTAATTGAGGGGTCCTGGGTCCCCTGGGCCTCTCCCCTGGCTACGCCTATGATTTTGAGATAACTGGCCCTTAAGTTCTTTCATAAAAAACACGTTTAAAGCAAAATTAAACAAACTTTTTTCCAAAACGTGGAGGACTCGAGTCAAGTCACTTGACAGTTTTTTGAAACCTTCACGAATTCCATGACATTATTACGACGTTGACAGGTGGTTGTCATTATTATTACTTGCTTTTGCACGCGTATATCCTAAATTAAAGAAACTGCAATTCCGGACTAAGACAACATACTGGCTATGCTCTCACTATATGCATCATTGGTAGTATTTCAGTTGGGGGTTTGCATTACCGCCTGTGTTATAGCATTAAGTTGATAATAACGTTAAACGAGGGCCTGGGGTTGCAACTTTTAGCACAAAACTTTTCGATTTTTTACAGGTTTAGCGTATGTATTGTTAAAAATTTGAATTGCGGGGCTCCTGGCCCGGGACCCTTGGTCATCAGTTAGGGGCCCCAGGGCCCTCTGGTTGTCAGTTAGGGGCTTCGGGGCTCCTGGTCGTTAGTTAGGGGCCCTGGGGGTCCCGTGGTTGTCAATTAGGGACCCCAGGGCCTCCTGTTTGTAGGTCAGAAGCCCCGTGGCACCCGTTTGATAGTTAGGAGCACCGGGGCTCCCTGGTTGTCGGATAGGGGTCCTGGGGTCCTCTGGTCGTCAGTTAGGGGCCCTGGGGCCCCCTGGTTGTTAGTTAGGGGTCCCTGGTTGTCAATTAGGGACCCTAAGGCCTCCTGTTTGTCAGTTAGAAGCCCCGGGGCACCCGTTTTTCAGTTAGGGGCCCCAGGGCTCCCTGGTTGTCGGTTAGGGGCCCAGGGGTCCTCTGGTCGTTAGTTAGGGGCCCTTTGGTTGTTAGTTAGGGGCCCCGGGGCCCCCTGGTTGTCGGTTAGGGGCCCCCTGGTCCTCAGTTAGGGTCCCCTGGTCCTCAGTTAGGGGCAGCGGGGCCCCCTGGCTGTCGGTTAGGGGCCCCGTGGTCCTCAGGTAGGGGCCCTGGGGCACCCTGGTTGTTAGTTAGGGGCCCTGGGGGCCCCTGGTCGTCAATTAGGGCCCCCTGTTTGTCAGTTAGAGGTTCCGGGATTCCCGTTTTTCACTTAGGGGCCCCGGGGCCCCCTGGTTGTTAGTTAGGGGCCCCAGGCCCCCTGGTTGTCGGTTAAGGGTCCCCTGGTTATTACTTAGGGGCCCCCTGGATGTTTGCCAGGGGTCCCCTGGGCTCTCTCGTCGTCCGTAACTGCAACTAAACATCGCTAGGCTACGTTATCATGACTTTATATCATTGGTGGTATAATTGGGGGGGAGCCGGGCCCCCTGGCCCCCCCCCTGGCTACGCCTATGTTTTTGAATGTATAAGACCAAAAGTGAATGTTCAATTTTGCAATTACTCCTTAGTAACAAAGATTTCACATAACACCATCTAGCGGCATAAAATAAAACAAATACCAAATCCTGGGTAAAAAAAGGTCTCTGTGCGACCCCTAAACTTCAATTTTTTTTCTCAAACTTTGTATTCTTGATTTTCTTTGGCAACCTCCTATTTTGAAGAAGGTGGAAACAAATCGAAAGAGGTCGGGGCAACTGCAGCACCCTGATGATTATCTTTGTTTTCAATGTCTTTTGTAGTTCATGACAAAAAATATTATTCTTTTGATCGACAACAATAACGAAATATTTTCTGTTCTCTTTGCTAACTCGGTCAATATTTAAGCAGGTTTAACTTAACGAAAGAAAGGAAAATCGAAAGCTTTCATTGTTGCTTGGCATATTGATTCTTTTCAAAGCTTTTACTTCGGGGATTGGAAATTGGTTTTTCTCAAGTTACTATTGTAGAGATTACAGATTGATGCTGCTTTTAATTCTATACAAGTCGCAAAACGTTACATTAGCTAGTAAAGGTAAAAATGGTCTTGTTTTCGCACGAAATGTTAAAGTTAAACTTTCTTTTGTAATGCCAAATGCCTAAGTTTTTGGTACGTAAGGTAAGCTGCATTGCGTACATTGAAAAGATGAAGATGAGCAAAGAACATTATTTTACGTCAAAATTGGTCATGCACAACCTAGTAAATCGCGTAGTCTGGATTTTTTTTTGCAATAAATCGCGACAAAATACTAGAACTCGCGTCAAAAACATTCAAGTTGACTATATGAATACCGCCAATGTTTTTGAATAACTTCTCATGGGATGGTTCATTAATTTTTTGACTTGTTTTTAAATAATTTGTTTCTAAAAAATCAAAGTTTTTATTGCACTATTTTTTTAAAAGGACTAGCAAATATGGGGTTGTAGCTGCTCAAGTTGGTTGTCCTTAATTTTTCAGTCTCATTATTTGTTGTTAAATTTCATTGGAGAATAAATAGACACAAATTTATTCTTGCGTGGTTCAAACTCAAAACTCGCCTTTGCTTGCTGATCATGATTACAGTCCATTAGCTTGGCAAGTGTTCTTAATTATTTTTTTCATGCAAAATTTGGCTTGTTTTTCAATTTTGAAAAAAATGAGTCTTGTGTTCTGAAAAATTGTTGTTATAAATAAAAAGAATAAGTTAAATTATTAAAAATCGGCCCGTTGGTCGAGCGGTAAAGCGTTCGTTTTTGGAGCGCGAGGTCTGAGACTCAATCTCCGGCCGATCAAATCGAACACTGTGTTGCTAATGCCACCACTGCAACATGTCTTCGAAAGGAGCTATATTGCCCGCGCGCAATGGCGCGGAGATGGGCCTCGCAAACTCGTTACTCGCTTTGGCGAAATACAGCGAGTATAATGAAGATTTGATTTGATTTAAATTATTAAATACACTTATTATTTTATAAGAACCAGTAAATTTTGAGCCGTAGCTGGCTGTTCTTAAATTTTACTACTTTTCAACCTCATTTGTTCTTACCTTTATCGAAAAATAAGGTGACCCCAATTTATTATGCTTGGTTAAAACTTGTATTCTCTTATAGATCATGACTACTGCTACACAAATCAATAATGGCAATATAAAATAAGCGAACAAAACTGTGTTAATTACTTACAAATACGTTGTGATAGCCCATGATCTAAATTGTTTTCTCAAGCTGAGCTTGGCATCGTTCTTAGTTTGTTCTTAAATTTTGAGCAAAAATGAGCTTCGTGTTCTTATAAAATTGTTCTTATAAAAAAAAGTGTAACTTGGCTCGTGTTCTTAATCATTTATTTCACGCAAAAGTTGGCATTGTTCTTAAATTTTAAACAAAAATGAGCCTCGTTTTATCATAAAATTGTTGATATAAATGAATGTAATAAATAAAAAAATGAACACGTTGAATTTGATCCAAAAAATCTTGACATCCAAGTCCAGTCCTTTTCCCCCTATCTGACAATTGCTGATGAATTTTTTCACGGCTGGCGACAATAAAAAAGTAATTCAAGCGAGAGAAGCAAATCGGTGGTAGCGCTGACTAGTGATGTCGCGGGCACAAAATTTTGGTGTCCGCTGTCCGCACAAATTTTTATTTTTAAAGCTGCACCGCACCGCGTTCGCAAACTTTGCAAAATTGAGCACACCGCACCGCACCGCAACCGCAACTAAAGAAAAGGTACCCTAATTGTTTCAAATTGGAGTAAGTTTCATACCAATACCAATAATTGAAATACAATATGAATCATAATTCATGACCCCAATATAAGTTATCAGTTACACTCTGCTACCTGAAGAGAACACTACTTGCATTTCAGTTTCATTTTAAATATTGTCTATTCTGCCCAATCCCTGCCAACAAGCAGTAATTTGCTAATGCATTTTAGCTGACAACAGTATAACAATTAAACTTCCAGCAGCTAAACTGCAACTTTTTGAACCATATTAAAGGTCATGAAAACAATCGCATTACAAATCTTTGTTTGACTCAAAACAAAATTCATGATGTAACTGGAATAGCTGGCTTACTTTTTACAGACAAACACTCAAGTAATCTCAACTCACAAGCATAATCACATAGGCCTACCAAAATAGCTACGGTAGTAAGTCAACTTCAAACTTGCGTTGCTTTATGACTGTGGTTACTGTGAAGCAAACAACAAAAACTACTGGTGTATGAGGGATTATTACACAAATTTATCTTGCATAAATAGCAGCAATTGCATCTCTGGATCAATATCCTCATGAGAGGAAGTTTGTTCACAGTCACACATCAAAAAAGACTAACATTATTTAGAAGCAAAGTTAACTTTAGTGATTCTACTTAACTTCATAATCATTTAACCAACATGAAGACATATTAGTAATCATTATTCATTCTGTAAACAAAACATTGTGAGTACCAGACAACAGTGTGCTGTAACATGAACAAATTCCACTTACACATTAAGCATCGTTCAAATTACCGATACCATTCTGCAATTTTAATTATCGGTACATACCATACAAGACACTGATTACATATGTGCAATCCAATGCAATGTTAATATATTGGATTGCACAACTATTTTTCTTATCTGACTGGCTCAGACTCAAATTTTTTCTACTGAACAAAACAACAATAAAGTATAGCCTAGCCTACCGGTACTCTGTAGTCTGTACCAAAACTTCATTTAATAGGCTAGGCCTACTGGCTTTATTCACAATCATACCAATATGGGCTGTTTTTTGCACAGTCTATGCATAAATCTATATCCAACAACAAAAAATTTAGATGCATAAAATAGGCTAATGGCAGGCTCACCGAAATTGCATTTTATTTCGCTGCTAAAGCACAGATCTGCTGGTAGGCCTAGGCTATAGACTACCGGTAGTTGATTTCAAATTTTAGATTTTTGAAAATGCTACCGATAATGCAGCCAGCTAGTCTAGCATAGCCTACCAGTAGCCTAAGGATTATTGAGATGCGCAGATTTAAGCTTTTTTCACAAGCAACAACAAAAAAATAAAAATAAAGGCTACAGCTCTTAGACTGTGATCAGTGAGATAACGGTAATAAATCGCAAGCCTAATAATTTACTTTGGTCTCTAAAGTCACTCAGCGTATTGGTTTAACAGAAACCAGCTAATACTAATAGGCCGATTGCAAAACTGTTGTTGTCATAACTGACTCACTAGTTTTGTGTGCCAGCTCTGAGCTGGTGTATCAAGCTATACACTAGCAATGCAATAGGTTTAATCTTAAAATATTTTTCCCTGCTTTCCAACTTAGACTGAAATGGCATAGTAGGCCTATCAAAGTGTCAACTGGATTTATTTCAGTTATTCAGTCTGTAACTTCACTTACTTTCCGCAGCATACTGCCTGGAGCCTACCTAGTTATTACTGTGTAGCTATTTACAACTCTAAATTTCACTTCACATATTCACAACTGTTCGTGTCAGCCATGTTTCCCATCGCGGTTTTCCAAATTTAAAATGAGAAAAACTGAAAAAACCTAAAATTTTGGGATACGCGGCGCTGCGCGGCACGCGGCAAAATTTGGAAAGAAAGTACGCGGCGCTGCGCGGCGCGGCCGCACGCTGCCGCGTGCGGCCGCGTATGCTGCGCGGTTGACATCACTAGCGCTGACTACAGATCGCGAATGGCAAACGGCCAAGAAAAGAAAAAAGTCTTTGTGTAATCATCGAGAAAAAATGTCAACATGTGCTAAATTCGAGGTACGACCAAAAGATGCAGTGCTCTACAGGTAGACAGTAGTAGAACGAAAATAATGATCAAGAGAGAAGATTGATAAACTGAAGATTGCTATCTAAAAAATCGAGATACTAAAGAAAATTAGAGTTTGGTAGTTACTAAACTGCGTAGTGTTCATAGACCAGTCAAGTTTCCGAAATATTTGCTAGTTGTAACGTTCAAGAGTGTTGACGCCGTTGAGACGGGCTCGGATTTATTCATTAGGCACAGAATTTTTCGGGTAATGTTACGTACTATTGACAGAAATAAAGAAACATAAAGGTTTTTGATTTGTATAGACCAGGTTACTTTTTTATAATGACAGTCGTAGGACTAAAACTTATGTTGAAAAAAAAGTTTTTAGTAACGGCAGATTAAGGGGGCCCAAAATGATTTCTGGTGCCGTCCCTGCATAGTTTTTTAACGGTTATAGTAATGTTAGTGCTATGGGCCTGATACGCACGTTATTCAATTTATATTTTTGACACAGCGGTAATTAGTACAAATTCAAAAGCAAAAATAGCTTACTCCTATAAGATGCATACTTTTCTTTTAATATTGTGTAGAAGTTATATACGTTTTTAACAATGAGTTTGCCAGCTGAGTAGGACGTTCTTAAATTTTTCTTACAATTTTAGAAAGTTGATTGGCGTGTTCCTACTTAAAATTTCCAGCAGTTTGTTTTAACCTTTAGCAAAGTGGTTAGACGTTCGGTACATGCTGTAGTTTATAATTGTATGCATGAAAACAAACCAACGCACTCAGCAGTTAATTCTGTAAATTGGCAAGCACTGTGATTTAACCGAGTGAACTTTCGACATTGAAAAGTGAATTTGTTTGCCAATTGCAGTACTTGACTCCGTTATCCATTTACAGTAGTGTTGACTTTGCTATAAATGAAACTTTCAGCTAAATCACGGGTCCATAAAACATCGCCTTTCTCAATCTTCGAAATTTGATGATTTTGTTGGTGAACTTTGTAGCAGTAATATAAGTTTGGTTATAAGCTAATGTTTTAAGTTGCTTATCAGTTTGCACAAGTAACCCCTCTTGAAAAACACTTACGTCAAATTTTCAAACATGAATGCCAAAATGAAAAGCCAGTTTCTGTTGTGGATTGTAGTAGTATGTTTTTGGTTCGTTTTTTACTAAAGCCGTGTTCTATTTTGGCATAAATGAAAAGTCAGTTTCTGCTGTGGATTGTAGTAGTATGTTTTTGGTTCGTTTTTTACTAAAGCCATGTTCTATTTTGGCACGAGACATTTTACAATGAAAAAGTAGTTACTTGCATACGCGACAAACACAGGTCGTCAATAAAATTGTCTGAAATATGTCCCAGCTTATGAGGCTGTCTCTATATACTTCAAAAGTTTATTTTTCTAATTGTAAAAAGTGTGTTGCTATCGAGGTTTAGTTTGAACAACCGTAACTACTTTAAGACTGATTCTTTTTAAGCCTATATTGTTCAGAATTTATCAAGATGAATGTATATCAATCAGAGTTGTAAGTCTGGCCGGGCTTTTTAGGTCGGGTTTGGGCTTGAGATTAGTCAAAATATCGGACTTAATTTGGGCTTTGTCTACGTACTTGCCAGCCTTACCTAGTGTTTTAGCCTTTTAGGTGCTTTAAAAGCGTAATTAGAATACCTTAGCAACCCTAAACGACAACTTTGTTTAGCATTATATGATTATTATTACACAATTATTTAACATAACTTAACTTTCGCAGTTTTCGAGCCTGGTTTTGGATTCAAATCACTTTTCGGGTTGGGGCTTTCGGGTTCTGGACTGTACTACTAGGCCCGTTTACAACTCTGGTATCACTTGTACATTAAAATGCTGTAATGCAGAAATGCAGACGACTGAAAAATTAGTTTGCTTTTCTGTTATCCATGCTAAGATTTAAAGTGGTGCAAATTGCTCAAAGCGAAATTTAAGTTGAAAGTCATGTTTTTAATATGCGATTCAAAAGACCTGCGCATTACAAGTATGAAGACAGAATGTAGGCGAAAGCACAAAGCATTGCCAATGTCGCGCTAATGTTTTGAAAATAAAAGGATAAATAACAACAAAGAACTCGAGTAAATCCCTCTTGTTTGTTTAGCACAAGGTTCTCACAGTATTGTTGATGAAACTGAATTTTTTATTCTTTCACATCTAAGCTTCTTCGTTATGGTAATGAAAAAATAGGGATGAGCAAAATTTTAAAACGCAAAATTCGAAATTTATGGAAAGACTTTTTATTTTCATTTTATTTTTTTATGAAAACCAGTGAATTTGGGGTTGAGGTTGACTGTTCTTAAAATTTTAGCTTTATGTATTAAATTTTATTTGCTGCTGCTTTACGCAAGTTCACATTTGCGTCTTGTGTGCGTGTGCACAATGTACATGGATGGCTCGAACCAATACCACGTTTTTCTAAAATTGGAACGCGAAAAAATATTGTCGATTGTTAAATTTGCTAGACAACAGTATTTCACAGTCAACTATGAACTAGCTGTGATCGCCAAAACCGGTTACTCTATTTTGTAACCATACGGCACGCGGTGGTACAGAATTGATTTTTCGTTTGTCAAATTAGAACCGTGTTTTTAATTATTTTTTTCATGCCAAGAATAGCATTGTTCTTGTTCTTAAATTTCGAGCAAAAATGAACTTCACGTTCATAAAAAGAATGTGTTTCGCTATGTAAAAATTTTGGATCGCCAATTCAGCTGTACCGATAACTTAAACCCTAGCTCTAATCCTTACCGAAACCCTAGCGTCATTCCAAAACATAATAACGCGAACGAGCGGTCATTTAATCCTTTATTGTGGCAATCACCTCCTCACCTAACTTTAGACACTTACGAAATTTTCCTATAAAGAAATAGACAATGTTAGCATGCAAAGTTAGTGCAATTAAGTTGTGTTTAAATTCCTTGAATAACTGGTACCTTGTGTATTCGCTTGTCTTACTAGTTATTATGTCGTCACCTCGTGTTCGTAATTGACTCGTGAAGAAATGTGTTGGCAAGCAGTTATGCCATCAATTCTTTCAAATTCAACTTATGTTGACCTATGATATGTCATTTCATATTTCATTTGAAATCTAATAGAGTCTGGACGAACTCTGTAAATTTACTGGTATTGCAAAATGTAAATATTACTCGTATATGAATGGTTGTAAGGAAGATCTATGCGTGATTTGACACACCCACACTTTTGTACTCACAAACACATACAATCGGCTCTCAATTATAGAACCTTGATTAGGAAAAGGTAATAACTATTTCAAAATTAATTACTAAAGAGCCATTCAAACGGTTTTCAGTTTTTTTATGGCTCGGAAACTCGAATTACGAGACCAATTGCCCCCAAAAGTAGCACAAAGATTCTTCCATGCGTTTCCCTTCAATGTATCAAATTTCAAATTTCTACCTTTAGCTGTTTTGAAGTCGTGGCTACTTCACCCTTCGGTTGACGAAAAAACGTTTAGTTTGCCAAGGAATAAACAAAACAATGGGACTTCCAACGTTCCGGAAGTTTCAGTTATTTGCTAAAGTTGTTTTTTTTTAGAAAACACGATTTTGGATTGATCTATCCGAAAATAACACCAAATTTGCAACAAATAAGCAAGAGACTGCTTCAGCATTAAAAAAGCCAGAGTCAGAGGATGTCCACTTTAATTGTGTGGTGAGCAGTTGGTAGCTGGCTGGTTCACTCGAAAAGTTCGGCAAAGTCCCATTTTAACGGTTAGAACGTGACATTAGCGTGCTGCATATCGTTTTTACAGCTACGTTTTTGCCTCCGCTCTGCGCATCCACGACAGCTGACCTCCAACTAACACTAGCCCTAATGTTGGCTGCCAGTTTGTTCACTCAAGTTTGTTCACGGCCAGTTTGTTGTTCGAAGAAGTCTTCGAAAATATCAAATTCAATTTCAAATGAAAAGTCATTTGTCATAGTTACATTAACACGCAATTATTGTCTCGCTTGATTGGGGTGGAAATTTCGCTAAAAGTACGTTATTCAAATTAGATTGAATTATGTGATCGATCAAATGATTCATGGTTAAAAATACCGAGGAATTTTGGGATAATCAATCGTCTTTAACCTCTTGTTCTGATCTTTCGCAATACTTTGCTGTCTTTTCCGACATCCGATCTCCAACCTCAACATTACGATTGCTGACTTTTGTTCGATATCTAAACTGGCGATACGTCGTTGGGTCTTGAAGGGAAGAACTTAAAATACTTACCCGCTTATTTTTCATTGGGACTAAGCAGAAACGGCCATGGTAAATCAAATGTTTCATTAAACTCACTGTATTCCGCCGAAGCGTGTAACGAGTTCGCGGGACCCATCTCCGCGCCATTGCGCCTACAGGCAACACTGCTTCTTCCATAGAAATGAGCGGTGGCAACCCAATGTGTACGATTTGACTGGCCCGAGATTTCAACCTCAGACCTCTTGCTCCAGAGGAGAACGCGTTACCGTTCGACCAACTGGCCGGTCTAGCCATCATGACATTTTGAAATAGAACCCTAATAGCGTGCTCGCTCTGTGTTGGTGTAGATTGAAGATGGACGCAGAGCATGGTTCACACGCATTTATAACGAAAAATATACCGGCCAACAAGAGAACTTCTGAAATCAGTTATGCCCATGCATCATGAAACACTAAGATTTATTATGGCAAGAGCTAAGAAGGATAGGAGAAAGCACTCTCACTTTTGTACTTACATTACAATTTACAATCCTGTCTATCACATTGTTAAAAGAGGAAATTCCCCTTGGATACATATTGATTACTCAATTATTTACAAACATATAAAACAGAGTATTAATTGGCAAAAGCCAAAATTAAGAATCTAATATAATTAATAAATTTCAACCGTACAAAAATTTCATTTGCATGCTCAAGACAACTGTTTCGCCTAACATCAAGGCTCATTAATTAGGATAGTAGAGTCAAAATTGTGTAATATTGTAATAACGTTGTACAATAACAGTAAGCACTGCGCTTAGGTTTGTTAATCAAATTATCAAGCTCAAATAAAGAACCGCTGGAACCCGGATCTACTATTTTCTAGATAACAATTTGATCAAATTTTACAGCGCAGAAAGATCGGCATACAGTAGGCTTGAGAAAGCAATCCTAGTGTTGAGCTATTGGTGCTTTTTCTTTGTAAAAATTTAATCAACTTATTTTAATTTTCAGATATTGTTCGTATGTAAGATTGAAAATGGAAAACATAAAAGTCAGGGTTTTGAAGCCTTAATGCAAAAATGAACCGCGATCATAAATTTAATGTAATATTTATGAAGAAAACTGAAGCGTAGAAGATAATATGTCTGGCAATGCTACGCCTAACCCTGGAAAATCTGTGGCCTTTTGTTCGCCCGATCGAGCTGAGGAAGGTCGAGTTCGGATAATCGGGGATGAAATTATAACTGTGAATGATGCTGAATCAAATGACCAACGACGACTAAGTTTACCGGATAGTGAGGCGGATTCGAGCAAAGAAGAAAAAGTTCCGTTTCCGGGTCTCTATCCGGTTGTGTTTATCCGTCTCAAGCAAACAACTCGACCTCGGATCTGGTGTCTACGGATGATTGAAAATCCATATCCTTTTAAATTCATTTTGAGGTTTTATAATGTATTTTAAAATTTATAGCGTATTACTGGTAATACTCTTTGTTTGTAGCATTAATTAAAGGGACGTGTCCACCGGTGTAATTGACATGCGCAACTAACGTAACTGGCACATGCCCCCCTTTGCTTCTTTAGATATTAGGCCTTTTCTGAGTGCGCCTCCTAGAAAAGGGCCCTCCAGGTGCAACAAATTTTTGGAACTTGACGAAAAAAGCAACAATTTTTTTGATCACTTAAATTTGACGGTTAAAAGCAGTAAATATCTGGTTTAGTTCTCTTGTTTTACCAAAAACTTACAAATAAATGCAGCGAATTTCTGGTAAAACTTGTCCCCCCCTGGTTTAAACTTCTAATTAATTGAAGGCACCATCCCACTTATTCCATGTAGTTTTGTTTGGGGTAAAAAAGCAAATATTGTTTTTTTGCCCAATTAGACGTACAAGACTGCTTTGAAATGTCCCGTTTTATACCACAACATTGACTAAGGCTACGCGATGTCGTAAGATTTAGTTTTAACACTCTGTAAAGCCGTGGTAAAGCTAACCGCTTCGCGTTATGCTGCATAAATGACCACCCTAGTTATCAGAAACCGAGGAGCACTGTGTCAATTTTTTGTGGCAATGGTATAGTTAGTTGGCTGTTGACATGTTTTTCGTGTGTTATGATCGCACAATATGGATTTTCAAATCTTCAATTCAGTACATTTGTATTAATTATCTTGTAAGTTGAGCAAACAATCACCAAAAAATTGGTAGTTTGAAAACCGATTTTAAACAAATCCTTTCAAATTGTCACGTTTAGTTAAAATATGTTCACATAAATCTACCACCAATTTATGTATTTTCAGATACGCAATTACGACCCTCGCCAATATTGTCAATAATGATATACCCCATTTGCTTGTATTGTAAATCATGCCATTGTAAGTACTTGGTGTTGGTGGCATGGTGTAATTTACACTTTAAGTGTTCATTAATTCAAAAGTATAGCGGGAATATTGCTTGACATTTTACTGACGTGTCAAATGTAGCCTTGGGCTAAACTTAGAAATTCTTGATTTAATACAATAAGCTTGTATCTGTAATAAACTGTTCGACAACAACATTGATAAAAAAACTAGTTTGTATCCGGCTCATTTTTGAACTTCATTCAGCACTCAATTTCTACTTTGTTAAAAGCTGAAACGTTTAGGCAGTCGCATTCTTAATGACTGTAATCACATTGTTTCCGATTTTCACGTAACCCGCTTTTTCCAAGTTAAACACGCTTTTTTCTACAGTAGCTGACTGTTATGGTTACTGTGAGAAGCTTCTGGTAGTTTGTTTGATTTTCAAACTGTTGTATCTTAGACCATGAAAAATTCTTTATGGAGCCAAAAACTTACTCATTACGTGGCCCATGTAGAAAAAAGACTGAAGTAATATTTGAGTAAAAATAGCATACTGTTACTATGTCGTAGGCGTAGCCAGGGGAGGTGGGGGTGGGCGCCCCCCAATCGCAAAGCCAGCAATGGTGATTTTGTGACCTTGGTTGGTTTTCACCTAGACTTCAAACCGAGAAGACCTTTTTTTTTGGTCTTCACCCAATTTTTCAGGACAAATTCAGCTCTTCATCCCGTGAAGACCTTTTTTTCGCCATTTTTTGATGTTGGACTCCACATTTCCATTTGTGGTTTGGGGCCCCCCAATCCTAAATTAGTCTCCAGCTAAATTTCGCCCCCCACCCCCAATCAAAAATCCTAAATCGGATTGTAAAGACCTTTTTTTGTCTTCACCTGTGTGATTTGTGGTTTGCCCCCCCCCACAATCCAAAATCCTGGCTACGCCCTTGTTCTATGTAGGTTAAAAATCGTGACATTTGTTGTTACGTGCATTATTACCGCTACAAATAAAAATGCATTATTTTGACCAAGTGGTTCAAGAATACATCAAATTACTGATTACTTTGATAAAGAGAGGCTTAATAACCTGATTGCTCAAAATGCGGCGAAAATTGTTTTCGAAAGAGCGGTAAATCGCGAAATTTTAGCCATCAATCGCTACATTACAGACGCAAAAATGCACTTTTGATATGTTACATAATAATTGAAAGCAGACAAAAAATCACTAAATCAATATCTGTAGGCGACTTTTGTTTCTCATAATGTCAGTAGCTAACACCGCGCAATTTCTAAAAGTCTAACATCAAGGAGTGAAAGCGTCAATTTAATGAACGTTACCTTCAAACCCACTGGCTCAACATTAACG
Source organism: Trididemnum nubilum (assembly GCA_963965965.1). Lineage (NCBI taxonomy): Eukaryota > Metazoa > Chordata > Ascidiacea > Aplousobranchia > Didemnidae > Trididemnum > Trididemnum nubilum. The sequence continues at coordinate 21,892,670 of OZ014486.1, forward strand.
TTCAGACTTGAATATGAACAGGAATCGACCTCGAAAATGATAGCCAGTGTATTAATATAGTATGTTATCGTTGTCCAAAACTGTAATTTATAGCGATTATTCATTCAGTCCGTTTTGATACCTAAGGCCAAAGCTTGCAAATCAGAACCAAAATGATCGTCACTGCAAAATGGTTAAAAAAACTAACCTGGCAAAATTTCACCTATAATACAACTGCAAAAGTTTTTGAAGTAATTATTAGCATCATTTTTGAAAAATAGAACGATGCCGCATTGTCTGCTTGTTTAGTTTATCATTTAAAATAGTGTACTGTTGTTTCCCTCTTAATTATTGTACCAATTTTTAATACCACTATAAATGATTTACTTTGTTATCAAATCAAGTTTTAGAATTTTTTCGTATGCGGCCAAAGGCACTCAGCCGCGGGCAAAGTAATTCGGTTTCTCCCTGTCAAATAAAAGGCTTCTCAACAACTCTAAAGTAAATTGCATAAACGTTTTTTAGTACGTAAAATAATTACGATTTTGTGAAAATCCTTTTGTTGTGTGTTTGACAAAGATACTCTTTTGTACGGTATTTTTTGCGCTTTCCAATACCACACTTTACGGGTTTTACGGGAATGGAAACCTTAAACAGTTTTCAATCTTTGAAACACTATAATTATAGTATAAGCTAGGGTCATACTGAGTTTACTGACATAGATTTTTCAGTGGCATTTTTCCTAAGTGCTTACGGTTGCAGAACAGTAACATTGTTGTGTCATCAGAGTGTTCGTGATGACGTCTATAATACATTTTCTTGCGTTCCTGAGGGAAACTACTTTGAACTTACGTTTGATTGCTTACGTCAAAATTGCTCGTTTTCCAAGGTAAGAAAGAAAAAATTTTCCAAGATGATTTGGATTTAGCGTCTTACCCATGATTTTGAACTCCGCCATGTAAAATTGATGTACCGTCATAGGTTGATTCGAAGTCGTAAATGCAAGATTTTCCATATATTAGTTGTTTCAAAAATTTTTGTCGTTGAACGCCAAATTCGGGATCGTTGTTTGTAAAAAGGCAAACTATATTAGTGGATATCCTACACTAGCGCAAAATTAACTGCGTGACATCAAAACTTTTGTTTACCCTGAAAGCTAGGAACACGTGCTTGGTTACGTTAATTGTCGTACGTCTTTTCGAGCAACTACGCTGCAGAGCAAACAAAGAGTGAAAGGGAATTAACCTATGCTAGACTGATATTCTAACTTACTATTTGAGTTTGACCTTGCGATTTTCCTGGTTTATCTCCCAACCTTTGGTTTAGTTGACGTGTTGCTGAAAGTCTACAAGTAGCGTAGCCAGGGGAGGAGGGAGGCTATATCGACCAAAATGCAGAATAAGAAAAAACCACGTTTTTAGCACTAGAATGGATTAAAATAGTGATTTAGAACATCTTTTGAAACATGTATTCAGAAGGGGGGGGGGGGCTAATTCGTCAAAAATAAGACTCACAAATACATGAAAACTTTCAAAAATGGCCAAAAATAAGCAATCAAATTTGATCGCTAGTGTAAAAATGCTAAACGTAAGTGTCATCAACCAATATACTATAAACTCAGGAATAGGGGGGGGGGGGGGGATATTCAGTATTAGTTAATTACCAATCATTTCTCTCAAATCTCTTTTTATTAGCCCCCCCCCCCCCCAATTATTTTTCTCTATAAACTGTGGGATAGGTTACTCCATGTGAGTTTTATTGAACTATACGATTTTATAATTTACCAGCATTTAAATAAGAAAACTAAAATTTTACCTTAAGCCACCTCCCAAATAGCCCATTTATGCAACCAGTTTAATCGTGTTTGCACTGCCAATTTCTATGCCGCGTTTTAAAAGCATTATTTTTTGATCAAAATAGCTCTAAAATGAAGCTATTTTTGCAAAAAAATGCAACATTTTGAAGCGCTAGGTGCTCCACCTCCAGACCTCCGTGCCTCCGGCGGCTAGGGGCTTTGCCCCCAGACCCCCAAAACAGCCCCACATTGCGAATTTTTGGGTACGCGCCTGAAGTCTTCTCAAAAAAGAGTTTGGTTTGTTTCGAATGAGTTGATATTCGTTTATTTAGCAATAAGGCCAACGGAATCGTACGCAGCAATCCAGGGCCGGGATCATTTGCCGTAGTAGCTAGGGCGCTTGTTTCTAATATGTATGGAAAGCCAGGGCAAACAAAAAAAGAATTATCTATAACTTTCGAATAATTTATTCTTGAATAATAAAATTCCGGTGGAGAGGTGTAAATTCTTTTAAACCACAAAGCGCATATAAGCAGAAACTGGATTCCCAATAGCTTTTTTATTTTAACTGTAACGTTTTCGGCGCATTTTCTAAATGGCCCTCTTCAGCAAATTAAAAAGCAGTTTGCAATAACTTCAAAATTTAGAAATGAAAGGTTATCAAAATATTATCTGCAAAACACAAATGTTACAATATAACAACCACTATAACTTCATACATTTTGTATTGTGACGTATGCGTTATACCTTTTTCATAGTAAAATCAAGTCAGAAAAAATAAATAAATAAAATAAAGCAACACCGTAAAATAACAATACTTTATTTGGTACAATGTAAACAATTAGACACACACACACGAAGAAATGTTTAAAACACATTCAAAAGAAAAGAGCAACCGTTGGCGTATAATTGTGAATTCGATCGTGGTGTTAGCTTTTTTGTCAATAATGCCTCCTGTATTTTGGTTTCATATTCATTGTGACAGTTTCTAATTACTTTAAATGAACTAACATCCGAATTAGAATTTTGGCAAGTTTGGCAGGAAGAAATGTGTTGGCTTATGGCACTTTTGACGGAGTTGGAGTTCAGCTGCGAGTGTTCTCTGGCCCTAGTTACCAAGTGGCGCGTTGACATACCAATATATGTCGTGTTCACATCACGTGAACATGTAAATTTATATACCACATTGGATTTTAAAGCAGCAGGAGTTTTGGATTTCAGATTAAAATATGACCCAGTTTTAGCAAAATGTAATAAGTAAAAATTCGAACATCAAATTTTTGCTTTAGTAAGGTAGACAATTGGGATGCAAATTTACGACATGGTTTTCCAAAATACGGTAAGCCAAGTATGTATGCATAATCATCAACTTCTTTATCATGTGAGTCTGGTTTGGTATTATTTTCAAATTTTTTCAAGCATTTATTAAAAAACCAATTTGGATAACAATTTTTTGCAAAAATGCATCTTAGTTTAGTGATTTCATCTTGAAATAATTTATAATCAGAGCATATGATTTTGGCACGTTTTAATAAACAAGTAATTAGGCCAGATTTCCCAGCATTTGGACAAGTTGATCGCAAATTTAACAACAGTCCCGTATATGTAGGTTTGCGCCAGACACTAGTTCTAAAACCGTTCTTAACCGTTTTTAAAACCGTTATTCTTAAATATTACAGTATTTATGCTGGGTCAAACTATTTTAGCCATAATCAGTTTTTCAATTTTTCCCCAACTTTTGGTTCGTGCTGGAGATTCGTTATTCCGCGCTATTTAGCTGTTTGTTTGCATGTAACTAACTTACTCTATCGTTAAAATTCGCATTGTTCAGTTTATCATGTATGTACGCTGAGAAAATTCTGCCTTCTTTATTCTTGCAGATTGCTTGGCTTAAAAGTGTTCACAAATTAAAAGACAAAGTATTTGGATACCAATTTTACTCTAGAAATTACATGAGGCAGTTGTCCCTTGTGAAGTGTGTATATTCCAAATATATGTCATGGTCCATTACTAAGGTTTAAGTCACCTGAACGCCTTTGAAAACATAAAGTGCTTGGCGCCGCGTAATGCTGAATTTTGGTGACAGATTTCTTAAGTACATTGTTGTGTGAAAAAATTGATTTCTTAAACTTGCATATTAAAATTGAAATTCCAATTTCATGTGACGAAAAATGTCTTTTCTATTTTCCTCGTTTAATTTTGTTATTTTTAAAACTTGATGAATCTTGAAAGGCGACAGTCGTTACACAATGCAATGAGCCGTATTATGTTGCTGAAATGTGGTTATGACCGAGTTGATTGTCGCGCATTTTAGCTTGTAAATCAACGCCTTATCAAGTTGCCTCCAGGTTTGAACTTGAAAGATTTCTATACAAAAACAACATCGGCATGTTTTTTGCAGGAATGAAATATTATGATTTAAATGTGAAGAATTATAGACTTGTGTCATATTGAACGTGTATTTGACAGAGAAAGGACGTCAAATATATAGTTCAAAAGTAGAAATCAAATCAGTTAAAACACCTATAAAATAATGTTTCCTACAGGCTGTATCGCCGTGAGGCTCTTTCGGGGGGGGGGGGGGGGGGAGGAAGAGGGCAATAACTTTGATCTTGCTTTGACCAAACATCATCGAGCTTTTTATCTTAATCGCCGCAAAACACTTGCTTTAATTCAAAATTAATTCATCTCTTATTTTGTTGCTTTTTTGTTATTATTATACTTTGGTTAGTAATTTTCTTTTATTATAAGTATACGAGTATTTGTGGGAATTTGTTACTCCACTTACTAAATTAGTCTAAGGTTGATACCAGAGTATCAAAAAGTGCCGGATAAGGAGTTAAAACAAATACCACAGCAGATTATCACAGTTCTATCCTAATGCATAGAAAAATTAAAATCCTCTAAAATCCAACAATCTGTTTCATCCGTAAATGGGCTCATTAAGAATCAATCTTACTCAAATGAAATTACTAAATTAAATTGGTTAAGAGCAAAAAAACTGGAGCCAAGATAAAATGAAACATTCAAAAGAAGGATAAGATTAAAAATGACTTAAGTATAAGTCGACACTTTTTGTAAATAGAATGTTTCATTTTACCTTTGCTCTGTTTTTTTTTTGCCAAATTATATCAATTATGCAATATTAATTAGTGGATTGGTCTAAAAATTCATCAAGAATAGATGGGATTAGTCACGAAATTGGGAATCTCAAACATCAGTTCCGTCGAAAAGACCTGGGACTCTGGGAGGCAGTAATCTGCTCAGTCACAAGTGTTAGAATCGGAGAAACAACCAAAAGAAATGCCAGAAACTCCGCTAAAATTCGCTGCAAACCGAGGATCACTATTAAACCATCATAATTACAAAATTCACATAGGGTTGGAAAATTCGATTGATATAAGCGGTATCAGCAAAGTCCAACGCACAACTATTTTGTTAAACCGTAGAGCTCTATTCTTCGAAAAGAAGCTTTTGGTTCAAAATTATTTTGCTTTAGGTGTATCTCCACACTGCCTGTTACTGTGCCCGAAACAACCTAATCTAGTTCGAACTCTACGTTTGGGTTTTGTTCTATTCATTGAGCTAGATAAATGTTAATGCTCTATTCTATAGTAAAGATTCAAAGGTCATTGCACTTCTGAACGGGCATCTCGAAAAACATTAAGCCCGCAGTTTAAATTGGATACCAACCTCAAAGGTTTTTTAGAGGAGTGACTTTTTGGTGAAAAATTTAAGTTTTTTGCTGAAAGCACGACGTGATTTTTAAGTGTTAACCGAAGGGTTGATTTCTTTTTCACACGTGTTTTGCTCGTTAATGGTGGTTTTTGCTGCTTAAACAACTAGAAATCTCGTACTTATTCATTTAAACAATGCAGCCTTGGTTAAATAAAACCATGTCAAATGCAACTAGTAAAATGTATATGAGGCTTTTGTCAATCTCCAAATAGTATCTATTTTGTCTATATGAAAAAGATTGATAAGGATTTAAAGTTCCAGTCAGAACCCAATCTTTAAACCATTTTTTGTTTGTGGAATTCATCTTTTGGGTTAGCAAATAAAACAAGGGAATTAAAGCAATTTCTACGGTTTCAGTATTTGCTGCACTTCAACCCAGTAAACTCGACTTGAAGTGTATTTTCAAATCGTAACACTGGTCTTAGTTTAATCGCTTGCTTTTTCTACAATTACAGATGATTTCACTCCTAATCCCTTGTGAACTGATGGATTTTCTTGAGTCGACAATTAAAAGAAAGTCATGAACAAGCAAGTTCAATCTAGGATACCACTTATTAAGTTTGGTTTAATAGCTATTACGTCATTGCCCTATGGACAGAAGGTACTCGTAACTTGGTCACAAAACTTAAAACGTTTGACCTCATAAGGTTGTTTATTGACAAAAAGGGGATTGTCCAGTAATTGCATTTGCAGCGACTCATACATTTTCGCAAAAAGGTCAAAGGTGATTTAATCGATTCTAAGTGGTTCGAGATTAGTTCAGCGAATTGAAGCTGATGCCATACGACCTTAGCATGTGAATCTGCAAATGAGGCAAACTTACCGGTTATTTAGTGTATTGCATTGTAGCTCAATGAGAATCAACATTCGATGTGCTAACAATTGACACGAACATAGCATAGACTTGACAAACTTTATCTTGAGCCGAGGAAAAGACTTAACACTGACTTCGTATTTATCAACGTTCTTACGTTACTTGTTATTGTTCATATATTTTGCTATAGGAACAATTGATACCGACTTGAGGTTGAGGGAAAACAATTTGTTATATTAGATTAGTTGAGGGAAAAACAAAAGAACATGTTTTGCATTTTCTTTCATTACTATAATAAAATAATATTTGGGAAAACTAAAAAATGCATGCATACCAGAGTTGTACGTCGAGCCGGGCTTTTCGGTTTCGGGCCTAAAGTTGACTAAATTTCGGCCTTACTTGGGGCCTGAGACGTGCTTTTTGTCTTCGGTGCACAAAAATATTATCAAAATAACTTGACAACATTACTAAATTTTTCAGACTTAACTGAACTTTCGGTTTTTTCCGGCATGATTTGGGCTTCAAATTGGTTTTTTGGTTCGGGCTTATATTTTTGGGTTCAGGTCGGGTTCGGGCCTGAACTAGTCGGCCTGTTTACAACTCTAATGTATACGAACGCAAAAAATTAAAAAATATATATGTACAAAATTTTAAAAAAAATGTCTCTGACGCCTGATATTTTGGGTGCATAAAATTTAGCTCCGGAGCGCAACCGGCCGTGCATTATTATCCTGCGCATAATCGCCCGCGCATTAATAAATAAATAAACAAATAATTGTCCTGCAATGATTGTCGTGGGCATAATCGTCCGCGACTAAAAAGTCTCGGTCCGCGAGTACTTCGTCTCAGAGTTGTAAGTCAGACCGGGCATTTCGGGTCGGATTCGGGCCTAAAGTTGACAAAAATTTCGGGCTTAGTTCGGGCCTGAGACGTACTCTTATCTTACTTGCACAAAAATATAATCAAAATATCTTGGCAACCTTGCTAAATTTTTCAGACCTAACTTAAGTTTCGGGTTTTTTCGGGCATGGTTTGGGCTTCAAATTAGTTTTCGGGTTCGGGGTTATATTTTCGGGTTCGGGCCTGAACTAGTCGGCCCGTTTACAACTCTGCTTCGTCTCGTTCACGTGATAAGTAGAAAAAATACGGCTCCACATTTATTGTGTACAGAAATAGGCGAAACCGTTCAGCGTTGCGTAGGATCTCTGTGAGTTTCCGACCTGATTTTGCATATTTTTTTAATCGAATTCGTTTCAGACTCGATTAGCGGCTCGAAATATAAGCCTTTTAGCCTTTTCAACGCTGTGCGTAAAGTCGTGAGCGTACGAGCGCATCCATTGTTTATTTCAACCAACTGGCAGAATATCGGACGCTGATGTGGTAAGCCGGACGTACTGAATTTCTGTTTAAAATCAACTAAAAATACGCTCGTACGCTCACGATTCTACGTAGAATGTACACCGGGCCTTATGCTTTTGTTGAATTCATCTGGAAAGAAATTCTCCTATTCCTTAACTCGTTTCGCACATGGTTCGAAAGAATCAGCATGATCGTGATATTTATGAATTGCGTTACTCTGGGACTCTATGAACCGTGTGAGCACAAGAACAGCAACCATTGTGACACGCAAAAATGCGCTGCTTTGGAGGTAAGAGTTCAATGGTTTATTTAAAACTAAAACTTCTTTTGCACCTTTGTCATAGAGATTTGCCATCTCTCAGCACATTCATTCACAAGACAAAATGAATGAGGAAGATTTTACCAGTTGTTTTTTTACCAGCTTTTTTGCTAATCATGAGCTTTCCTTTCAAAGCTTGCTTGAATGAGGTGTTGAGTCCTTTCCATTTGTCAAGTTTTGGAGAATTAGCATTGGTATGCGCAATAAAATCGATTTTGTGTATTGTGTTACGGCTACAGAATGCTTTTCTATGGAATATCTTGGAATTTGCTAATAAAATGCGAGTATGATGCTAAACTTTGCAATTCAAATTTACTCACTTTTAAATTTCAAATTTCTTGATTTCGAAATTAATTTCGTCAAAAAAATATTTTTTTTTTCAGCAGATTCGAATTAAATCGACCCCTTTTGTGAACCACTCTGCTGCACAGGCACGCAACTATGATTTTGCTAAGTAGGGCTTGAACCAAAAGCTAAATTTTTTCTGTCTCAAAAATGCACCCATTAAACGTCATGTGCAAACGGACATATTTCAAGCACATCATAGACGGGAGTCTGGAGGCGAAGCCCTTAGCAGTCACTGAGCAATTTTTGAATTTTTTTTTTGAAAAAAATAGCCATTTTACGCCACGTAGTTGACATTTCGCCCGTTTTCAAAAACATTCAAAAGAACCGAGTTACTAACGTTTTGGAAGTCATATTTTGAAACTATTAAATTGTTGCTTCGCCCCCTCCCCCCTTACGTACCGGTCGAATTTAAGTACGTTTTAAAGCTTGTAGATAAGTTAAATATTTTTGAGTTACGTGGTTAAAGCCCCCCTGTTTGCAACACTGCTGCTGCATATAGTTAGTGCTTTTTGACAGGGTTGCCATTAGCATTAGCCACTTAATTGCATCATACAAATTGTAACTTTAAGTAACCATGCAAAGCAAATTTTGAGTCGCAGAAATTTAACATTTTCAAATTCAAAGTTTTTTGAAAAATTAAATTCAATCCAATCCTACTGCTAGCGTTACTTGTCTATGCTGGTGTGTCTAGTGAAGTTTTGCATCTACTGTGCACAGTATAGGATGGATTAGCCCTCTTACAGCTAAAACGTTTCGCTTTGCCATTTTTCAGCAGTGGCCCACGATCGATCTTCATGCTTCTAATTCAGTTTCTCAACTTACAGTTCACTGCATGTTCTCCCAAACTGTGGCTGTTAATTCGCCTCTATCTGTGGTGCACATCAACTGCAATTGTACAGTAATTACGTCATTATTCATCAAGTTGCCTTGGCCTGGAGTCAGCGAAGAGATGCTTCGGTCTTCGAGTTAATGTGCCACCTGCCCATCTGTTTATCACTCACGGTGGAGGCTTCACATTGTCCCTTTTAATGCTGAACGTTAAGAAGGGAAGCTGTGAATACCCATTTTTTATATTTTTTTATTTGACCAACCGGGAATTAAATCTGAGTCAACCATTCCAGTAGCAGATGCTCTATCCACTTGGCCTCTATCAACGAATGGAACAACTACATTGGTGGAATTTAAATTGCGCTTTCTCCACAATATACAGCATTTGCTTGGGATGGTGTTAGAGCGCTTCTAAATGCAGAGCAAGTAATCCGACGAAGCACATTTCAAAGGCAAAAATTTAGTTATAAAGAACGAGGAACTTTAATGTGTTATCCGCCGACCTTGGCTACAATACGATCAGTGTAATGCTCATAGACGGCAATGTGGAGGAATTTTGTTTAGTCATTAGCATATATCAGCACAAATTGCAGTTAGCTTACTTAAAACCCCTCGGGCCTTTTTGGCATGTGAATAGGGTAATTGAGTCGAGTTACTTTAATTATTATCGATGTAAGCGTTGTTGATCACATATTTTACCTGTTATGTTTATTGGATTTTAGATTATATTGTGAAAAAGTTAAAAAGTCGTTTCACTAGTTATACATTTTTTGTAATTTTACCAAAACTCAGCTATCGGCCTAGACGTCACAAAGTGTATATCAAAAGACAAAATAACTACATACGTGCATATTTCAAACACAAATATTTCTGACCATTTCGTATTTCTTGCAAAAAATAAGACCGTTTAGCATTGAAGAATTAGGCATTTGGGGATATTGTTTTCACAAAGTTTCCATTTAATGCCGCTCTCACACTTTGACGACTTTGACTACGACTCCACTGCAAATCAGTTTGCAGTGCAGTCTTAGCGCATTCTTAGAGTCTCGTGGTGTCTCTGTAGAGTTGCAGAGCATGGCTTCTCCACTGCGAATGCGCTGAGACTGCGCGAAGACTCAAAAAATTGAAAAATGCATAATTCGAAGTGGAGTTGCAGTCAAAGTCGCCGAAGTGTGAGAGCTGCATCAGGCTACTAATTTGTTCTATGCCAGGGGTGGGCAATTACTTTCCTGAGTGGGCCGGTTGCAGATAATAAACTTGGTTGCTGGGCTGGAGGCTCAAAACTCAATATTGATACATAATTTAAAAACAATTTATTTACAAATAACTAGCGTAACAGGTAATGCACTCTGCGACACTTTTTTTAGGGCCACATTTAGCCTCAAAGCAGACGATTTTCTTTTACGCTTTTTTAATATCTTGCATCTCCTCCATCTTTTCGACCTTCATGCAAAATATTAGCCCACACAACCAAAATTTTAGTGAGTTATTTAACTTCAGAGTGAGTCATTTCCCAAATCTTTAAAACTTGACTAAAATCCGGTTTTTGTTACTTACTTTTAGAAGACTGAAAAAACTACCTTAAGTTCCTTGATTTTTGGCATGGTAGTTGACAACATCATTTTCTATGACTAGGTAAAATTGTGGTATTCTACCATAAAGATTTTTTATTATATTTAGAAAATGATCGGGGTCATTGGAAGTTTTGAAGGACACCACTCTGTGACAAACTATTTTACAAATTTTTTGACAATGAAAAACTGATATTTGGTTATGTTTAGTAATTACCATGGCTTAAAGTTTAAGCTTGTGCCAAATTTTAGCTATTTAAAAAGGCTAAAACTTTAAGCTTACGCAGGTAGATATTACCTTCAAACCAACTTCTGTAATTAACGACAACCATTTATTTTGAGTTTGGGTTAAGATTAACGTTAAGGTTAAAGCTAGGGTTATAGTTGGGGGTAGGGCTAGGATTGCGATTTTTTTCTTTCATAACGTAAAGGCAGCTTCTGCCTATAATATATGCCAATTCGTCCAATCAGCGTGACTTTTTTTCTTCACGGTTCACTCGTTGTACGAATATGTCCAATCAAATCCGTCGAATATGCGTGACCCCAAAAAACTTTCGCAACAAGAGCAAAGTTTTTTTTTTAATGCTCTTCCCTTTTTCCTGCGTGTCAGTTTTTAGTCTACTAAGTGTCTATAGTTCTATTAAAGGGTCTATAGATTTGGGGTGTCGCAGACTGGTGCTTAATGTAGCGTAGTGTTGGGTTTATTATAGGAGATAAAAGGGGATTGATTTGTTGACCCCTTTATCTTTAAACTTGTAATGAAAACCTTGTTTTTGGTATGGTCATAAAAAATAACTTTAGCTACCACCAGAAAAAAATCAAGATTCTATCGTCCAAATATTAAACACACAAGCTATAAAATCAAAAACTACAAAAAAGGTGTCGCAGAGTGGTGCCACTTCCCTATTCGTTATTTTCATCGATACTTTCAACGGAAATTTTTATCTGTAAAAATTATAGTAGTGGTTTCAACAGGCACAAGTGGGCCCGATGAAACGCTTCGGTGGGCCGGATCCAGCCCGCGGGCCGTAATATGACCACCCCTGTTCTATACATTCGTAGTTGCCATGTTGAAACCCTTTTAGGGGATTTTTTTTTAACATCTGTGGACGTTTTTGATAGTTGATTTTTTTTTATTGTATATTTGTTTCAGATTTGCGATCATTTTGTGTTTGCATTTTTTGCGATTGAAATGCTGATCAAGATGATAGCGATGGGAGTTTGGGGGAAATTGGGATACTTGGGCGACAAATGGAATCGACTAGATGCTGCTATTGTGTTTTTCGGGCAAGTAAAAACATTTTATCTGTATGTTGGGTCATTGAGACCACAGCTGAAACCTTTGATTCGTAGGTCCGGTTAGCAATCAAATCTGCAAGAGCTTCAAAAACACATAACACCGGTAGCCTATCGGTGAAGATCAAGAAATGATGCACAAATCAATCAATCAAATCTTTTATTATGCTCGCTGTAAAGCGTGTATCGAGTTTGAGGGCCCATCTCCGCGTCATTGCGGCGGGCAACACAGCTCCTTTCGAAGAAATGTTGCAGCGGTGGCAAGCCGTTGGCAACACTGTGTTCGATTTGACCGGCCCGGGATTTCAACCTCAAAGCTCCCGATCAAGAGACGAACGCGTTACCACTCGACCAGCCGGCCGGTAGGAATGATACACAATATCTCTAATTAGCGTAGACCATGAGGGATTCTAGTGGTTGACGCTCTCGATTCTAACATGGGAGGAATTTGATTCTGTTTCCAAGTGTTGCCAGCCAGGGCCGGATTTACATTACCGGGGGCCCCGGCACTTTCAGTACTTTTAATGCATTTGCCTGCCAAATAAAGGTGAAGACCAAACAAACAAACAAAAAAGGTCTTACCATCCACGCCCGGGGCCCCTGGCACTGTGCCATTGTGCCATATGATAAATCCGGCCCTGTTGCCAGCGGCCTGTTACGATTTGAACATCTCTGAAAGAAGGTGGTTAGAGTGTATAACTGTGTAATCAATGCGTAATAAAGTGTTATTGTCGAGCCTAATAATGCCTATTGTCATTCGTTCGTTCATTCAAATGACTCAGGGATACTCGCTTTGTAAGTGATCAGATCACAAAGTTTTTCGTTAGGTTTGGCCAACACTACGAGTAACTGGCTCGGTCCATTAAAAAATAAGCGTTAAGTATCTTTTTAGTTCTGCCAACCTCCGCGTGGTATTCATAGTTATTGTTTTGGCTACAACTGCTGCAGAAAAACAATATTGTTTTTGCTATTTTGTGTGTTTTACTTGTCATGTTTATTCAAGACTTCATGTAACTAGTCCATATATAGAATAAGTTGATAAATCTGCTCATTAAATCCTTTGTTATTTACAGAATTGTTGAATATGCCGTACAGATGGAAGGAAGCATAAACTTCACCGCTATTCGTACTATCCGAGTGCTTCGGCCACTTCGTGCAATCAACAGAGTAGCAAGTGAGTTTTGATTTTTTTCGCTTGCGTTGCAATGTTGTAAAGGAATGGGTCAAAACTGATCCCTGAAAACCCAGTTTTTCAAACTTGTAACCTGCTTTTTGCCTCCACCATTGGTAAGGGTAGAACTGCGGTTTAGACAAGCTCCTCGATCATCCAACCTTTTGTCTGTTAGGCAGAAGCCGAAGTAGTTTGGAGGCGAGACCTCAAAGCAAACACATAGGCTTACTGAATTTGCGCTGCTATCAATGCACCAAAATCAAACGGTAAAAAAAAAACTCATTATACGGGTAGAAACAAAACGTTATAACTATAACATTCACCAAAACAGAGGCGTAAAATTGTTGATCAAAAATCTGCATAATTCAGACCAAAAAGATGACAGTGATATGCCTTAAGACCAATTGATTTTTTTTTTTCTGCAAGCTTTCGTGGGTATGTAACCCACTTGATCAGGCAGTAACCAAAAGCAGAACATACGCATAATATGCTAATCGGAAGAACTTTAAATTTAGATCAAATTTAACCGGCCAGTTGGTCGAGCGGTAACGCGCTCGTCTATGGAGCGGGACGTCTGAGGTTTAAATCTTGGTCGAGTCAAAGCGTTAAAAGTGTTGCCAGTGGCTTGCCACCGCTGCGATATGAGTTTAAAGCCCGAAAGGAGTTATGTTACCCGAGCTCAATGACGCGGAGATAGGCTTCCAAACTCGTTGCACGTTTCGACGTGATACCGAGTATATGATGGTAGAAAGTACGCAATGACCCAGTTGTAAATGAGCTTGGATTTTTGATAGTTTCGTTTTTGCGATTGCAGTGCTGCCATTTTCGTGTTTTTTCAATGATACCTATTATACCATTTCATGTACAGTATCCATTACCAGCTTACGCGTCATTGCCGTCTTGCGCAAAAATCACCGTAATGCACAATTTTGCGGAGCTCTCTGCAAGATTTTGCTCAAATTCTGAGCGTTATCGTTCAAAGCCTTGACGTCAACAAGCCACCTATTGATTTGTTTAATCAGGTTTTTGCTTCATTAACTGCATTCGAAGAGACTTTTCGTGTTATCTTATTTCGGACTAAATATGGAACACCAAATTGTTAAAAGTCAAGGGCACGTCGATCAAAAACGATAGATTTTGACGCCACAATCCTTGAAGGTTATCTCCAATCCATGCGTTTTAGCTAAAGCGTTTGGTACTGAACTAAAGCTTTACAATAAATCTCTACAGCCTTTCGTTTATAAGCCGTTATTGGGAACCTTTTCATGAGTAAAGCAAAACTGAACAGAAATTTCATTGAATTAAATACGGTATTTTGAGATTTTTGTTTTCGGAAACCAAGAATACATTTTGTTGTTATTTTTGCAATAACCAATCAGGATTAAGACTTGCAAGTTGCAGTAGCTCAAAACTTACAGCCTTTAGTGGAAGCAATAGCAATCATCTGCTTCAATTTCATCTTATTAAGTTGAAAAAAATGAACGTACTGGAAATTATTAAAATCCTATGTGCCGAAGTTATTGGCACATGATCGAAAACGAAAAAATGAGCATTTAAGGATAAATTAAGCAGCTTGGAAAACAATAGCCTAAGGTTGTTTCAAGCTAGTGATTGCATAGATTAACTCACAACAGCACTCGTCATTATCAAATCAAAAACTAGCGTTTGGTTGTGATGGCTTTTGCTTTTTTAAATGAGACTAAGAGCTCAGTCAGTATTATCATATCCAGCGGCGCAACCAGGGGGTGGGCTTAAGGGAGCTTCAGTCTGCTCTCCTTAGCCAACTTACTTGGAAAATTTATCCCCAAATACAAGCTTTTAAACGTGTTTTTGACTTGTAAGTAAGGGGGGCTGAAGAGGCTGGGCAATTTAACTTTTCAAATGACACGCATTTTAGCAGTTTAGTTTTTTCAAATGGCTCCAGAAACGTGTAAAATGTGATTCAAACAGCGTTCAAAGAATACTTTTTTGCCAAAAATTGCAAAAATCGTCTGACAGCACTCCGCCTCACCTTTGAATTTCATCAATTTGTTCAGCACGCAGCCTGCATTAGACAGTTTTGGGCCTAAAAGATTTTTGAGTTTTGGTTCAAACCCCCTTATTAACAAACTCCTGGTTGCGCGCCTAATCGTATCTTTTCATGCCATGACTCCAGGTTCTTGTAAGTTTGTATCTTTCAGGTCGAGACTTTTGTACCTGAGCCGAAAGCGGGCCATTATCTGGTTTTTCCGACATTTGCAAGTTGCGTACTGCCGCATTGTTTTTTAATTTCTGGAAATTACACGACAATTATGTGCCTTAATTGTTTTTAGCGAAAACCAGTCTTTTTATGCCAGCCTTGCATGCAAAAATTTATTGCTGTGGGTAAGATGTAATTCAGCAATGGATGGTAATATTGTTGTGACAGAAATGGAAATCATACAAAAAACTTGTTTTTATGCCTGCAGCACCTGTCCTAAGCTTTCAGAAAATCCATTTCGTGTTTGCGTTTAAACAAAACAATGAAAATACCATTGGTGAACCACATCTCAAGGGAGTACTGAGTTTATATTTAAACCAAAACATGTCGAAAATTTTGCACCTTGTGCTTATATAGTTACATGTACAATATTCAAAAGTCGTAATAGCTACGAAATATTGATTAACGCAAAAGCAATGTGGTAATTGATCAAAACGCTGCAAACAAAGCGCATTGATACCTGCATAGGTTTTTTCGATAGTGCTTTGTATGGAATGGTGAAGCCCAATGCTGTTGGTAGGGTTTAAATTTGTAGCCAAAGATTTTTGTTCCCGATTCGATTCTGGAATTGGCATGGCATTGCTGTATGGTTTGAAAACACAATAATTAGTCACCTATTTCTCAATCCGTGCCAATTTGTCTACCCAACGTGGTGTCTCAATATGATTTTAAAGGTTTGCAAACTAAACCCAAAAAGATCCTTTGTGTTAAAGTGATTTGTATTCGTTTCACATGATGAAAGTGAATAGGGGTACAACCAGTTGGAAGCAAAACTTATTTTGGACCAATCATATTGCTTAAGCTGCCGAAACATTGGGTGTTTTCACAAAATCAGTCAATAAATTGCCATGTTTCGTTGTCAATAAACCGTCTGTACAAAACCGTCAGCTTGTACTTCTTCGATCTAGGTTTGATTCACTGGATGTCCCCATCATCAACAATCACTTCTCTGCTAAAGCTTTTGATAGTATAGTAATAGCAGTAGTACCGTTTATTTCAAAGCCAGCGCAGTTTAAAGTCACTAATGCACAAACAGAGTATGGTAATTAATGATCATTATTCACTGGCAATGGGAAGAAACCGAAGTGACCAAAATAGTTTTCCAGTCTACATCCACCTTCATGGATAAAATTGTACTAAATTAGATTGAACTCAGGAAATCTTGGCCAAACGAAATAAGTTGCGTTCTTGCAGTTGAAGTCATAATTCAAAGTTTCATGTTTTAATATACAATTTTTATATTGCTAGGGTTCGAAAATTTCAAATTTTGCTTTGAAGCCTGCTAATGTGATGTATATTGAAACAAAACTTACTCCCCAGCAGTTTGCACAATCATCTGTTCCGTCTTGACAGTGAAATCGATAAAATACATTTGTAAATACGTTTCGCTTGATACACCCATAAGGTCAAATTTAGTGAAATCCCAAATACCACTGTTTAAAAAGGATAGTGCAAATACAGAACAGAAGGTTCAGCTGAAGCGTGCATGGATTGCTGCTATTCTAGTTACTGCATTCAAGATGAAATATCTCAATAATTAAGCATCTACAACATTAAATCATTATTTATTAATGTCCTTTAATTAAATATTTTGTTCATCATCGTTCTTCAACGAAGGCATCACGTACGTGGCTGCCAAGTAAACTATGAGTTCTCCACAGTGATATATTGTGCTATCTTCTCGCATCTAATTCATCCATCCGTAAAGCAGCGAGATTTTGCTTTCTAGAAGATGCGAGATGATTTTGCTTTGTAGAAGACTTGATGCGTGAGGTTTTTCCGTGGCCGATTTTGAGTTTTTTGTCAAAACCTCTCGCGTCAAAAAGTCCTGATCTGATAATTGGCGAAAAAGACTATTACTTTTGACATTTTTGAAGACGTGTTTTATTGTTTTTAAATTTTTCCATGAGCACAGAGTAGTCGCCCTTTGAGATTTTTTTTGGTTTTCCCTACACCTTTCCTGGTTTGGTTCGGTCCTGAAAGGAGTTTAATAAGTTTTACTTGGGCATCAAAGTTCCTTCCAATGAATTTCTACCTGCGTTCCAGGTCACTGGGACAAGCCGGACTGAAGAGAGGAAAAAAAGCGACAAAAAAGCCTTTTAAACTCGTTGCAAACACTTGGATTGAGCTGGTCCGCAAGATAAACAAGCTCAAAAGCAGAAATGTACTTGCAAATACTGTAGAAGCAAGAAGTACCAAGAAGTCAACTTTACAATATTTAATCGGCTTTTGTAAAATCTCGCTTATTTTGTCAAACCAAAAGCTGATTTTTTTTGCAACACCAAACGGCGTGCATTGAAATGCTAAGATTCTAGTGTTGGTTTAGCTGCTTATGTTAGCTACGTAACATGCAGCAAAGGTCAGTGTTTTGTGACTGCAAATGACCCAAACGAAAATTGCTTGTCAACATGCAACTTTTTGCTCAAAAACGCCGCGGTTTCGTAAATGTATTTTACTACTGCCAGACCAACCTGATTTCCTATCACCTTCAATTTTTCTTAGCTCGTTCAATGCAACAATTTCTTTGCACTTAATATGGTCAACAAACTCATCTAATGCAATTTTGTTTCATTTTAACTGGCATAAATTTACAAGGTTTTTCCACCCTCCGGCATAGATAGGCATTAGCCATATCAATTTTCAGCGATTAGGCTAGAATCAACTTCAACGTTTTGAAATATTGATGATATAGCAGCTTTTCCTTTTAAAGACTCAAATCATCTTACTGTAAATTGAAATTCAAAAGAAATACTGTATTGTATATTGGTCGCTCGTACCTTTAAACTATTTAATTTAAAAAGCCGAACACTATTCATCATCTCATATTGATCGCATGAAGATAAAATTACAGCAATATGCCCAGGTGCGTACCGTTGCGATAAGTCTGAAAACGCGTGTTTCGTGGCATCACCACCCTTCTGTGCAGCTAGAATTCTAAATCTAAACCCAGCATTTTTTGATTTTGAATCCGTTAGCCAAGTCATACTGCGATTTGGAAACGTAGCGATCAGATGTTAGACAAAATATTCGCATAAAAGCAACGAGAATGCCTGGAAATTAAAAAGTTTTGTCGGTCAAAAATAAACCACATCAAAGATCAACCAGAAAAATCTCATGCAAGGTGTCGCGTCGTACGCAATTGAATAGGCAGAACATTGAGTTAGTAATCAAAAGATTGTTTGCTTCTGGTTCGATTGCCGAACTGACAAAGGTCATTGTCTAAATGGGAAAGATTTTTGGACTCACCATATTTCTCTTTGTGGTCGACCAGTTTTGGAGGTCCAGCTTGAGGTAAGGCTTGCTTGCCACTTTAAAAGGTTGTTCTGCGTTCCTGGTTCAATTCATTATAGCAAGATATTTTTGATGCCTCTAGCATAGACTCTTTATTTTAGTAGACTAGAAACCGACAGTTATGTCTGTTTTTTCTTCACGGTTCATTTTTCTAGAATATCCCGATTCGTCCAATCAGGGTGACTTTCAGGGTCACTTTTTTTCTTCTCGGTTCACTCGCGCTAAGAATATATCCAACCAAATCAGTCGAATACGCGTGATTGCAAAAAAACTTCGCTTTTTTTCTTCAATGCTCGTCTCTTTTTCTTGGCGCGTCTGTTTCTAGTAGCTAAATAAAGAATCTATGCCCCAAGTATGCAATTTTCTCATGCGAGTGTTGCTTATTTTCCGAAAAGCGATGTTTTTGATCATGCTTAATCCGCGGCAATTTTGGGTTAAAAATCTGTCGTTTTGATTTGGTTCATTTTAGCGCATATTTTGAAGATGATCCAGTTCAAACCGCAACGTATTCAAACATTAAATAAAGTCATATTTTGAAGGTTTAAAACGTCAATCTGTTAAGTTATTCACTTATTCTCAATACAGTATAACGTGTTAGCAAGATGGGCATGCAATATGCACTCTTCAAAATAGAGGCTGTTTTTGCTTCAGGCGAGCATGCTGCTAGCGGTTGAATGACTTTATCTTCTTATCAGCAGAACGCGCAGAACCATAAATTGTTTCAATATATTGAAGCAATCTTCTTAAATCTACGTGATGGATTGCAATTTCAAATAGTACATTGCAATAAAAATTTCTAAAATATTTTGATTTTTAACCGTATTTTAAACATTGATCCTTCAAATTGGTCATTTTCTTGGCTGGTTTTCATTGACCCTCATGAAAATGACGTCTCAGTGTGAGGTCATTTATTTTCATTTTTTTAAAGCGCATTGCACATGTATGCTCTTCGCATTCATTACCTTCTGTGCATAATGGTATTTTTTTTTTAATCCTTTGTTTAGTCTGAATGTATGATGGTTGATTGCACCACTGTCGTAAGCATCTGGCTAAGTCAGAAGTCTTATTATCCCCACTACCCACCGCTTATTTTTCCTCCACGAATCCACACAATCTTTTCTTAAGTATAGACTATTTTGAAAGTGCTTGTTTAACTCCCATCATGCTAAATCGTAGTTGAACTCCTCCAAGATCGATATCAAGACGAAATACTGCCCCGTTTCAAAAATTATAATCCCATTACACCAAAGAACCTTATATTAGGGGGGTTGATAGCCGCTGAATGTTTCATGGTTCAAGCGAATTCTTGAAGATTATTAGTTTTTTGGCCGAGTTTATACGGTAGCTGGCTGCCGTATTATAAAAGGTACCGTAGAGAAAATTTTAGCAACTTCAAAAGCATTGATGAATAAGATTACAAAAAAATGCGGAAACTATAAGCTGGGTAACAGGTTTATGTATCCGACTTACTCTATCCTCTACAAAGTTATAAAAAATGCATCGTTTTACAGAAGCCTATTCTACTTATTGTCTTTAGTGTGATTGCAGAACTCATCGACTTAATTCGGTAACAACCGTCTTTTGTTGAAGCCTTTTAGAAAGCAATTCATCATCATTTTTGTCAAATTATGGCGATAGTTTACTCGCGCATTTGGCATATTGGCTAAGGTAAACAATGGTGATAACTGGAAGTAAAATTGCGCATTTAAAAGCTTGTTTTGGAATCAACAAAATAACCCAGTTTGAGTCACTTTCACTTGGTTGCTGATAATCATTCTTATTTAATCAATAAACATTCTACAGTAGGCTACCTTTATTTAATGTCGTTCCATTTAATTTAATCGCAAAGTGAAAAAGTTGGTAGGAATTTTAGTATAATTATTTAAACTCCGCTTAACAATGACAATCCATAAAAACATAATTAACATCAATGCAAAACGTTTAGGCCGGTCTACAACACTAGACACAAAATCATGAGCGCACTATTTTAACAGACAAAAAGACACGATCATCATTTTCACGTCCTGTGTAGACAAGCCGTTTGGTTACACCCAGCAATGATATATCAAGCTGTTTCACGGTTTTTCTTTTTACGGTGCTAAAAATAATTAAATCTTCAATACATTTGCTGGATTACGCCAAAACATGTTACATTTTGGTGGTGCCTACGTCTGCGTTTTACGCCTGGGCAACACAGTTTTCTTTGAAGAAATACTGTGGCGATCGCTATCGCCACAGCTATTTTAATTGGCAACACTGTATTCTATTTGATCTAAACCTCCAGTTCACAAAAAGAAGCAGCTGCTGTATAAGTAGACATATTTTAATAAGTCTTTTAGCACTTCAAAAAAATTGTTGGTGATCTGAATTTCGACCCATTCACTAGTCACAGCTCGACTGAAAGCTGTGAATTCGCGCTATTGAACCCTATATACGGCCTACATTGGTTACTAAAAGAGGATATTTTGTTTCAGGTATGCGAATCTTGGTTATGCTTCTTCTCGACACTTTACCAATGTTGGGAAATGTTTTGTTGCTTTGTTCATTTGTGTTTTTTATTTTTGGTATTGTGGCTGTACAGCTGTGGGCTGGTTTGTTACGGCAAAGGTGTTTTCTTGATCCTGATATCTTCCTTGTTTCTGGAACAAATGTATCTCTCAACGGTACAAGTAAATTGTGAGTATGTCATGTTTATTTAGTGAACACACAGTTATTGCAGTTGTGCAGTACATTACCGAGTACAATTACTCGCAACTGCGCAGATTCTCTCCAAAATCCTCAAGGATTTTGAGGTTCTTGAAATAGACGGTTGATCAGGGCCATTGTTAAGAACCTGGCAATCATAGGGAGTTTGCCCGTATTTAGGGCCCTCGACGGTTTGAATGTTGAACTCAACTAAGTACCTATTCTGGATAGGTCGAATTTCGGCGATGACCTTTTTTGTCTTCATCTTAAATCCCACAGGAAAAATGGGCCCAATTTCGGCGAAGAACTTTTTTAGGGCTTCGGTTCCGTAATTTCTATGCTTGAGGGCCTGTTTTGTATTTCTTCGTCCCCGGCCCGGTATTTCTCTCAATGGCTCTGGAATGCATTGAGGTGTTAAAATGTAGACCAGAAATTGTTGAAAAATAGAAAACTCTTTTTTTCATTTGAATCGCTATACTTCTTTGCCCTGAGGTGTGATATCTGTAGTACTCTTGTGGTTTCCTTGGTGGCTTTATGTAGAAATTGTTGAATGCTTAAAAAGCATTGAAAGAAACGGACGGTTATTTAACCTTGCATCAAAACGTTGCAGCAATTTTGCGATTAATCTGTGTGGTCTTGCGGCTGCGATACCTCGGTGGTAGAACTTCGAGTTAGTGATGAAAAATTTGCTGACTCCTGGTTCGATTCCCAAACAGGGATTTTCCCAGTTTCCCAAATGTTTTGCACTTTTTTTTACACTCATTTTGAATTGGGACTAAGCAGTCTACTGCTTGTGGTGGCCCAGCCTGACAAAAGACATGCAACCAGTAACCAAAAAAGGAGCTCTGCATTGGTGTGGTAAGACAGACGCAAAGTGCGTTGTTCATATACAATACACATGAATGAATGTGATTTTGAAGATTTACCCTTTGTTTTATTATAATTAGAATGTACTAAACGGAAACAATTTGATTTTACAGGCTAACTCTTTCACCATATTACAACAAAAACGATGAAGAAGAAGCGATTTGCTCTCAGCCAAGTTTAGCTGGAGCTTTCAAGTGTTCTGATAGAAAAGTGGTCCCTCATTATAACGTTGATAATATTACCTGCAATCAAGACGTTCTCTCATATTACGGAAACTCAAGTCAAGATATAATTATCGATAATATAGGTAACAGAGAGTTTTGCGATTTTGTCTTCGTGTATTTTTCTGCAATTTTTTTTATTAGGAAATACCTGAACCATAAATTTTTCAATATGATAACGCTACAAAGTGCAAAATAACGTTGGCGAAAGAGCTACTAAGGGACCGTTCAAAAGTCCTCGAGTCAAGTAACATTAATTATTTCCGTTTAAACTTTGTTCGGTCGATACAGTGAATTTTTTTTATTTTTAAGATTTTGGGTCAATGAAAACTTGCCAAGGTAATCAACATTAATTTTTCAATGCATGCGTTGGACAAGACTCCTAGGATGCAACAAAGCATTCTGCGGTTGTGAGTTCTAAAGCTAAAGGATTTTCATAGAGCAGTTTTAAGACTAAAAAGCTTGATATTTATTGCAGTGAATCAAACTTGCGTGGATTGGAATCAGTATTATAATGATTGCAGAGTTGATGGAGGAAATCCTTTCCAGGGAGCAATTAACTTTGACAATATTATGTATGCTTGGGTTGCTATTTTTCAGGTAAACATAATTATCATGATCATTAAATTACCATAATAAGTCAAAAATTGAATGAACCACCCTATGAGTTATCCTCATGTCATAATAGCTACCAGCAAAACTACCATGACAAACGCATGGTCTAACTCATGAAGTAAATAAGTTATTTTTTGACTTCTTAACTAACAAAGTTGGTTAGTTAAGGTCAAACTTTTTGCTTTGATACTTTTTTGCCTTGATACTCAAACTTCATGATACGTTTTGTTTTGTTACTTGATTTTGCCTTGATACTCGACCGTTTTGCCTTGATACTCAAATTTCCCTCTACTTGCTTTATGTCCTGCTGTATTTATGGTTTTCCTGAAACATTTTCTTCACCGTTTTTCTCCGTGTTGTAAATGATGATGGGCTGCGAATTGTGCCATTCTTTCTCCACAAAATTCAACTCACTACTGGTAGTGTGTTGTTGTGTCCTTAGGAAATACACCCAACGCTCATTTCCGATTAGGGTCAAGCTGTCCATTCTTTGTGATGACCCTGCCTGACGAAGGACTTGCAGACAGAACCAAAAAAGGGTGCTTGTCTACTTTATAATGTGGTTAGACAGAAGCGGAGGAATACGAATGGATAAAAA
The DNA here is from genome assembly GCA_963965965.1 of Trididemnum nubilum. Taxonomy (NCBI): domain Eukaryota; kingdom Metazoa; phylum Chordata; class Ascidiacea; order Aplousobranchia; family Didemnidae; genus Trididemnum; species Trididemnum nubilum. Next base: position 21,916,404 of record OZ014486.1, read on the forward strand.
TTTCAAATTCAATTTGCGTAAATTTATGTGGATACTATAATGAAGGAAGCCCAAAGCAGTGCTGCCGTCCTAAACAAATAAGTGGCTTGGCTCTATCCCGCAGTATCTACAAAAGAGTGGTTTTTGTTGCGGCCAAAGTGAAACGGTCTTCGCCAAAATATAGTTGAATTTTTCGGTCAATTTTAAGTAAAGATTTAAAAAGCTGTCGGTTTTCCGTTACTATGAGGTGGGGTTCAACGAGAATGTAGAATAGTAATGAGGCTAAATAGTTGGGGGCCTACCTGAGCCTACCCTGGCAAAAAATTTTGTTGGCCGAGTCTACCTTTGAGAGCAGCACTGGTCCGAAGACCACGATCCCGATCGGATTCGTCATTACTCCTTCAAAAGTACTTCAGCGTGCTTTTTTGCAAGCATACAGTACCAGCAAAATATTAAAGTTGATCTCATCTGAATGCAGGTTATCAGTCTGGAAGGCTGGGTCGATATAATGTATTACGTGATGGACGCTCATTCGTTCTACAGTTTCATCTATTTCATAATGCTCATTGTGGTGAGTGCTCAAAATATTTGAGTTACGATAAGCTTAACTGTACAACCGTTGAGTTCTTAACCGATTGTAAAAGTGCTCAATAGTAGGACTTAGAGCGTATGTTTTAGATACAGTAGGCCTACATCTTAAAAAATTTCAAGTTTTTCAGACTCTTCCACTCTTTGACCGCATCATCATGGGCATCTGCTAATGAGATGTACTGAATTGCGGAGTTTATTCTTAACTGCATTTTACTGAAAAATTCTCCCCTCTTGTTTTTTTTTTCTTGATAAATTCTCTCTGAAAACTAGATTTATACTACGATTGATTTTGATCAAGTTTTTTTCACGATCAACTCCTAAAAAGTTAGAAGTTGCTGGATTGGAAGTTTCTATTTTGAGTTTTGATGGAGACTCTTTTACTAAAATTGGGATATTTTGGGCCCTATTTGTCGTAATCACTTTGACGTTTTTGATGACATCATTAGAAGTTTTTGTGACGTAATTAGTAATCACTGACTTCGGCGTTTTATGGTTTCGTTTCAAAACCAAACGATGCACAAAAATTGAACCGCCTAAAACGTCATTAGAAAAATGTCAAAAACTAATTTTTCTATAAATTATTTGGTGAGTGTCAAGTGTAGTGCTTCCATGATCACCTGTTTAGGAGTTAGATGAGGGACCGTACCCACCCCCACTCCTTCGACAAAATACGTTGGTCAAAATAGTCCATGTAAAGTGGAGTGGAATTTACATAGGCATTCTTATGTTTATTTAGGGGTAGAACGCACTGATGTAACATTTATTTAGTCTTTACTTTTGACATTTTTTGTTTTGTTTTTTCTAAAGTCTGTTCGTGATTAGTCTTCATTATTATGTCGCGAGTAAATGCAGCTAGTTCAAGGTCTTCATAATAACTTAATGAGATAAACATCCTTTTTTCATTTACAGACTTTTCGTACCGTCTGTGGTTTGAAAAAATGGCTAAATAATTCTATAATTAGATATTCCTAGAAGCAACTGAAAAAACTCAGCCAATCACGAAACGACACGTCATATGTCTGTGCTACGATACAAAATCCCCCTAATTTGCGGTATTCGATACACAGCTTTCATTCATGTTGGTAAACAAATGAGTAATTAGTTCGTTATCCTATTCACTGTCTATAGCATTGGTATATTAATAAGTTCCAAAACTTGAAGCGATTTGTGCACCCCATACGCTCATTGATTACGTCAATAGCGCCATGCTCAAGTTGACGAGTGGCGTTGAGCAACTTTCGCCCGGACGATGCCGCAACCATATCAGCAAAAATGCTGCAGCTTTCCGCTAACGTAAAATAGAGTATGCACTGAACATTGAACAATCAATATAAGCAGGGTTATTTCTATCTGAAAATTTTAGATAAATAGAATGACATTCGTGTACTGTAATTGTTATCCTAGGATGTGTGTTTACCTAAAATTTCTTTGTTGTGAGCCTTCGGGGTTTTGCAAGCTATAAACAATAGCAAAGAAAAAACAGTTAAAAATGACCTCATGTTATTGACATCATAACTATGTAGGGAAGTCCAAATCACAAAACAAAGACGACGTCATAAGCAAAGATGGTGCAAAATAATGGCTAAACAAAATTTATTCAAATATATGGCTTTGTTTGAGTTTGGGTGGAGCTGTTTTGTTATACAGTCGACCCTCGATTTAACGGCCCTCAATTTAACGGACTTCGGATTTAACGGATATTGATTTGAGCTGCGAAATTTTTTAATTTTTGCATGTTGCGAAATAAATAGCAAAAGATTTGGTTTTAAGAAACTTCAAACGTGCTACGTTTGTCATACAGCATAAGACACTAACTATCATACGTGCATTATTGCGCTATTATATCATACAGTATTCTATTTTATACCGCATTAGTGCATAGGCTTCGTGTAAGTTTGTTACCAAGTGATTTTGCAAAGATCTTGCTGCGTAGTTATTCGAATTTTCAGGCGCAGTATGTTTCTGCTACATAACAATAATAAAGTGATTTTAACCAAAACGTGTTGTGCATCTACAGTTCTACACTAGGTAAAATCCGTGTCTTTTCGAATAACGGACATTTTCCAATAACGGACAATTGCATTTCCGCATTAATCCGTTAAATCGAAGTTTGACAGTAATTGATCTTTTGCAGTGAGTATCGTCATCAGCATAATACTGTATTTGGACTCGGCGATATAGTTTGCGACTAGTATAGTTTTAACCGATCAGTGGTCGAGTGGACAGAGCATCTGCCTACATCGTGTGTGGTAGAAAGGTCGACGGGCAGGTGGCAGTTTGACTCGAAGAACAAAAGATCCTTTAGCTGCCTCCAAGGCAACTTGGAAAATAAAGATGTAATTATAATTACGTGTAATTACCGGTTAGTGGTCGAGTGAATAGAGCTTCTGCTACTGAAATGGTAGACACGGGTTTAATTCCCGGTCGGGTCAAACCAAAGACTAGAAAAATTGGGATTCACAGCTTTCCTGTTTGACGTTCAGCAGTTTAAGGGACAGTGTGAAGCCTTCGCCGTGTGTGGTAGATAGATGGGCAGATGGCAAATTGACTCAAAGACCAAAAGGTCCCTTCGCTGTCTCCCGACCAAGGTAACTTGGTGAGTAGAATGCAACTACAATTCCCTCCAAAAAAAATTTTTTTTGCCAAAACATCGGTTTTTGAAACTTCAATTTGTTTAGATCGGTTCCTTTTTCATGATCAACCTGTGTCTTGTGGTTATTGCGACCCAATTTTCCGAAACAAAACAGAGAGAGCAAAAACTGATTGAAGAGCAGAGAATGAGATTCAAGTCGAACGATAGTACTTTGGCCAGCTACTCACCTCCGGGTAACACTTACGAAGAACTTATCAAATACATTTCGCATGTCTATCGCAAAAACAAGCGAAAACTTCTCAGGTAAATTTTTATGAGTGTTTTAAGAGCAATTAAAACCAAGCGTAGTTTAGCAATACACTATTACTACGATACTTTGATCTTTTAAGTTCGACGTAAGAGGACATCTTTTTTTTGGTATTGCTTGTTGGTTATGGTCGTCTTTCTGGTATCTCTTCCCTAAGTTACCGCTTTGTTTAGACCAGAAAATTACATCTGTATTCATCAAGTTGCCTTGTTCATCGGGCTTTTTCGGTCTTCGATTATACGCCTACCCAACTGTTTACCACACTCATTCTAAGCTTCACGCTACCCCTTATTATTGCTGAGTGAACGTCAAGCAGGGAAGCTGTGAATACCAGCTTTTATAGCTTGCTTGTTGTTTGACTCGACCGGGAATCAAACCTATGTCTACCATTTTGGTAGCGGACGCTCTGTCGTTCGACCACTTGTCGGAAAGTACAAAAACGCCAATGAAAACTTTATTTTGTAAAATTATGGTAAGCGTTTGTCTTTTTTTTTCCTTTATTTCCTACCGTAGCATGAAATGCGAAAGTTTAGTTATGCCACACATTTTCAGCAGTTTGAAAGTCATCTGGATGACGCACGTACGCCTTTGATTCGTAGAACTTCGGTTGTTGTTGCGTTTGAAAAACGTACGCAATTTTTTCAGGCGTTTTATTTCATTAAACTAGCATTGGGCTCCTACAGCATTATTGCTTTTTTTTTCAAATTTTGGCGGTGGAGTAAATAATTTCGATAGTTATTTATACAGTAACTACTATAACATTTCATGTTGTTATTGAACTTTGAAAGTTTTAATAAGGTAACTTGAGATAGAACGCCAATGTGCCATTCCAAGGATTTATTTAAATATGTTGACCAACAATTGGTTCGTCATTTTCTATGTAATACTTCATTAATTTTATGAAGATGCTGTTGAAAAATATCATAATAGCGCAACGTTATTAATGTTGAAGTAGCGCTTTGGGCAATATGTTCATTAAAAATTCTATTTCAGTCTAGCTTGCTTGGTAAATACATTACTTTCTAGCAAGTTTCTAGAAGAAAAAAATTGTCTAATTTTTGAAGTTTTATCAAAAAATCTAACCTTAACCTTTCATGTTTGAACTGCAATTTAAAGCTTAGAACAGCAAAAGAAATTATCTTTGGCGAATGAGACTTAAACCTTTTGCGTTTTACACAATATTGAATTTTCGATATCATACAATAATTTATAAATCGTTTTGCTTTTGGAGATATAATTTTTGGAATTATAAAGGCGGTCGTAAAGTACCTACCAAAACAATAATGGAAATCTAACTCAAATTAATCTTTCCTTGAAAAGAGCTAGCTCCATTATCGTTAAGTAAAAATGTTGCAATCATCTTGTCAACGGTTATATCTAAACGTTTGGCAAAATTGATGATTTGTTTTACACCGCCCAGCCAGGAATGATATATCACAGTACCACTCTAAAACGCCCAAAAACTAAATTTGTTAAAAGTTTGGTTGTTTATCATATTGTGCAAGAAACAAAATGCACTGCTAGCAACATGTATGCTCGAATTTGAAGTTTACAACCGTATAGGCTTTTCATTGGTGTTCTGGATTACCAGTAGTAGTTATTTAGAACACCAGTTTTCATCAGTAGATGTTCCAAAATTATTGTCTAGGTGGAGAACTAAACTTGCGCAAACTGAACGGCAAAGTATAAATTTTACCTCGAAAGTTATTCTTATGAGTAGAGCGGAAACTAGTTAAATGGTAGACTCGGGTTCGATTCCCTGTGGGGTCAAACCAAAGACTTTAAATTTGCTATTTACAACTTCTCTGCTTGACGTTCAGCATTAAAAAGTAGTAAAGGACAGTATTGAGCCTCTACCGCTTGAGGCGGACAGGTGGCTGCTCGTCCTGAAATACCGCTGATTTTATCGCTGTCTCCCCGCCAAAGCAACAATGAGCCGACAGATAAAATTTATGGCTATGCCCGTGAGCTTGTTTGGTCTTCGCTGTCTTTGGCTGAACAAGAGTCTGCGTAAAGACTGGAAACTGGCCAGCTTCTCATTTATGATTGTTTTTAATAATTAATGAATTGCGGTGACAAAGGTCTTTAATATTCTATGACACTTCGGTAAAATTAAAGATCATTCCCTCTGGATTTATGTTTGGTCTTCAATTTTCCTTCAATGTCCAATGCATTGCTGTTTCAGATTTGTTTTTGTGTCTTGAAATACTGATGGGAGTATATTGAGAATGTTTTTGCAGCTATTTTATCTTCTAATTACCGACCTTAGTTTTTCTGTCTTCTAATCTAAATATTGTAATTTTCTTTATTTTTATTTACTCAGTAAAAGGTATGTTTTTTCTTCCGTCTTTTTTCGTTTTTTGTACGTTTTCTCTGTAATACGCGAAAGTATGCGTTTTGTTGTTCGCATTTGATACACGTCGAAAAATTTGCCATAAAAATTTTTAGACAATTTTTATGCGTAAACGAGTCTGGTATTATTTTGAGTATTACACTCGTTACAGTATTTTTGCGTAAAAACTTTCGACAATACTTTTGTACACATGCGATAGTCTGATTAATGTATGTATTTACAATCAGTAGTGCAGTGAATTGAGCGTCTGCTACTGAAACCGTTGACTTTGGTTCCATTGTCGGCGGGCCAAACCAAAAACGATCAAACTCGGTAGTCACGGCTTCCCTACTTGACGTTCGCCAATAAAAGGAACGTTGTGAAGCCTTCATCGAGTGTAGTAGACAGGTGCGCGCTGCGCAGGTGGCAGCTTGACTCGAATAACGAAAGTTCTCTTTGCTGTCTGCTGGTTAAGAAACTTAAACAAAAATGTAATTACAATGTTTCGGGAAAGTGGAGAAATGTTGTTGTGAAAAAAGTGTTGAGCGCTGATAATGGCGAAACATTAGTTTAAACGTCTATTTAAAGTCATGACAATAATTGTGGAAACAAGACGAGTTATAGTCATTCTTTTCTTTGTTTTTAATATGCTGATCGAGTTGGAAAAATTACTTGTTCTTGCTTGAATTACAATTACAATTGTTCAAGTTCAGGTAATACAATTTCAATTACTATTACAATGAAAAGATTCTCAAAACAATGCGACCAATTTATTTACACACAAAGCCTCGAGTTTTGCTTATGTCAACACGGTGGATTTGTTTTGTATTTCTATACCAAACCTATTGTAGCCGCATTTCTCTCTAATCTTGTTCTTCCACCAATCTTTGTTTAACTTTAATTTTTTTGCAATACATAATTTCGTTTGTAAGCAATTGTCAATTATGTTTTTAAATTCATATCGCTTCCAGCAACATAATGGTTTTAGCTAAACCATGGTATCATACCGCAATTATTTATGCAATAGAAAATAAGTTTTAACACAATTAAAAGTTGTAAAAAAGTTGAAATTGTGTACGTTGAAAAGCATTTCAATTGGTTGGCCAAATGGAATTGATGAGGCCCGGGCCCCATCAATTCCATTTAACCAACCAATTGAAATGCATAACCCGAGTAAAATTATTAATGGGTTTTGTCCGGAAAGTTGCTACCTCGGGCCCTCATTTACCTTTTTATGAACGTAATGCAATAACCAAGGCCGGATTTACTAAACAGCACAGTGCTAGGGCCCCGCACTCATATAGTAAGACTTTTTTGGTCTTCACCTATATTTGGCCCAAGATGTTGATAACATCTCCAAAGTACCAGGGGCTCCCTGCAATGTAAACCGACCCGGGAATGATATGATTAGTAAGCGTAACCATCTAATGTACCATTTTTCAATAACAATTCATCTCCTCTTGCAATTTAAGTCCAACTTTTTGTGGGGCAAAGATATAGTAGAATGGAAGATCCAAAGCCTTGCTTGTTGTTGGCAAGTAACCAGGATTCTGCTAAAGGTAGAGGTAAACTAACTTCCAATATAAATTTCAATAACAATTCATCGCAAGTTTTTACGCACAAAATACCTTTAAAAAAATTAGCTAGGAGAAATACTCATGGAACAAAATTTTGAATTTGAATTGGGGGGTCCTGGGCTCCCCTGCCGTACAATCGCACATGTACTTCAATAACTGGTTAACTTCATGACAAAACAAAAATCTCTAAGGAAAATCTTCGACTGGATTATTATTTACTACTAAAATATTGCAGGAGACAATGTTCCTTACTTCTCCCTATCTGGGCCAAATAAATTACTTACAATTAAAATTCAACAACTACTGTAATTGCAAGATTTTTAACGTGTTTTGGACTTAAATTGCAAGTAAAAGGAGGATTGAACAATTTAGTTTTTTCGATTGGCTTTCAAATTTTAAAAACCTCGTTCTTTCAAAGGGCTCTAAACGAGTGCGAAATTTGATCCAGTGGCATTAAAACAGCCGTTTATTTCAAAAAATTACAAAAATCGCCCAGCGGCTGCGGGGCTTTGTCCCCAGACCCCTAAAGTCTCCAGCGGCTGAAAACTACGCCCCCAGACCCACCTCTGTGATACGCTTAAGTTACATTAGCTAACTCAACACGTCTCCCAAGTTAGAAAATTGCACCTTTTAGCTATTAGTTTACCTCTACCTTTAGCAAAATCCTGGTTAATTGCCAACAACAGGCAAGGCTTTGGATCTTCCATTCCACTATACCTTTGGCCCTCAAAAAGTTCCTCTTTTGAAAATTTCTGATGATGTTAATGCATGTAATTTGTAGTTTGGGCCCCTCCAAACAAAAATCCTGGCTGCACCTATGGTTACAAGTGGTTAGTTGCCATTGGTTACAGTCACATCTGACGTTATAGGCCAATTCTATGTTAGACTATTTTTTGTCTTAGAATTAATGCTAATCATGATTAAAGTACGTGCTAAGTTTAGGTTATGAATATGATTACCGGTAACTCTATCTCTAAAACTAACTCTAATTATCCCTTGCCTACTTTGATGTTCGGTTTGTGACGTCAAATATGATTGCAACCGGTAGAAAACGTCGATATCGATTTGCAACCGAAAGAAAATTGATATTATTCAAACACATTTTGTTATCATCTTTCTTAGTGAATAATAGAGTAATTGTAATTGAAAATAAGCAGAAAAATTTTCAATTACAATTACAATTATCGACTTGTGAAAATTTTCAATTACAACTACAGCAAAATCGTGTAATTAATTACAATTTTGTCAATTACAATTATAATTTTTCCAAGGCTGTTGATTGATGATTGTTGAAAGCATAAGTTGAAACATCTATTTTTTCAAGGTGGTGGCAACTGTGGAAGCAAAATCGGGAGGAAAAGAAAAAGCAAAAGTCGTCCATCCGCCGAAGTTCTCCTGGAGGAAAGAGCACAAAAGGAGGCAAAAAAGGCAAATCGATCCATTTACATCATCACCATCATCATCACCATCATCACTACCACATCGCTCCCGCGGGAGGAAGTAGCGGTGGCATCCTCCTTGATTCGGGAGGAGAACCAGTTTTGAATGTGGATGTGGAGCTGCAACCTCCGCGCTCTCCTACTCTTTCTCCTAGCCCCCTCATGATTACAGATGGGAGAACTGACCCGATTGATGTTACAGCAGCGAAAAGTCATTTGAGGTTTGTGAAATTTGCAAATATTTCTGCATTTTTTCCGCATACTGTAATTTACAAAATTGAATCACAATTCAATGCATTATCTCGCTGTATTTTGTTTTTCCCGACAGCGGAAGTGACCTCTGGCCTGCCTTAGAAGTTTTCTATTTTTGATTTTTTAGAATAAGCTTAAGCGGTCATTTCAGTTCAACAACTTAAGCGGTTTTGTTTATTTTTAAAGTTATCTGCTGGAGCGTAGTAGTAATTGCCATGCAATTTCTGCACACGTGGTGTTGCTCAACGTTTATTATATTTCAGGGTGCCTTTCTCCTCCCTCACTGACGTCACATCGGTCCACTCATTTGCTGGCTCTGTGACGCCAGAAAGGTGCGATCCTCACCGTCCAGAAAGGCGAAGATCGGGAGAGGTTTTACTCGAATCATCTGGAAGAATTTTCTTCAAATCCGGTCCAATCCATACCAGTAAGTGGTCGATAAGTAGTCGAGTGGATGGAGTGTCTGCTTCTGAATCGGTAGACCCGGGTTCGATTCCCGGTCGGGTCAAACTAAAGACTAAAAATTGGTAGTCACAGCTTCCCTGCTTGACGTTTTGCAATTCCAAGAAGCCTCCACCGTGTGTGGTAGACAAATGGGCACGTGGCAGCTTGACTCGAAAGCCAAAAGGTCCCTTTGCTGTTTCCTGGCCAAGGCAACTTGGTGAATAAAACGTAATTACAATTATAGTGTCTTCGTCACCGAAACCGTAGAAACGGGCTCGACCCCAAGTTGGGTTAAATCAATTCGGATGAAGCTGGTGTTAGAAATCATTTCTAAAACTACAGAAGCGCATAGTTTTTGGTGTTAGGCGTGTCTACTTTCATCAAGGGGCTTTAGGCTATATTATTTTTAACTAGCCATTGAAGCTGTATGCCGCAAAACTCAAGTTATTGAGTAGTTTTGTTATAGCAGTTCTGAACTAATTTTTCAGCTGAATTTAGGAAAAAAAATGATTTTTTTGCAGTATAAATGAAACATACTTATCTTTTTTCCTAAATTTTGTTGATGTCAACTCGACCACTATAATTTCTCACAGCTGAGTTTTGAACGGAGATTGGATGTTGCAAGCGCCAAGTTATATCAAATCACTCAACAGCACAACGTCACTAGCATTATTTTTTACTTGTTTTCGAAGCATTGCAGCTCTTTGAATTCCGAATGCTTATTATTACTAATACCAAAAGTGTTTTGGGCAAGAATCGAACCCGAAGTTACAATCACTCCAATCATTTAACCCTATTTTACACGGGGTATTTGACCAACGCGTTTTACACGGGATGGTGGCAAAAATGCCCCTTGTCTAACTCCTAAATCAAAAAGTCATGGGAACACCAAATTTAGCATGCGGGTTGGTATTCACCAAAATTTTTCAGAAAAATTGGTTTTGACTTGATAACGTCATTATTCTGACGTCACAACCATATTTTTGAAATATGACGTCGCTTTTGCGATGACATCACTGGCGGTTCAAATTTTGCACGTAGGTTTGTTTTTTGATACTAAATACTAAGTTTACGATACTAAATACTAAATTGTCTAAGTTAAGTTAGTTGCGTCTCAAAAACGTCTTATGAGGTCATTTAAGTTAAGTATTGGCCAAAAAATCTTCAGATTTCGGAAAGTGACTTCGGGAAACCTCAAAAATCAGGAAACTTTCAGTTACCTTTAGCATCTTCAATTTTTCAGAAATGATGTATAATGCATTTTGACTTAAAGTTAAGTTGATTTGAAATAAAAATCTTCTTTCTGAAGGGATTTATCACAAAAAACCAGAGAGAGGGGCAAAAACGCCCCGCCCCCCGCCTCCCCAAATAAAAGAGGGTTGATCACTACGTCATAGCGGTTCAAGAACTACGGCTATAATTAATTGCCTTTTCAGATGAATCTAGAAGTGATTATTTGAGTGGAACATCATCGCCCCAGCATTTTGGGGCATATGTAACGTCCAATCTCAATTGCCCCTGTTCAGGTTATGACGTCACAGGTCCAGAGAGTTTTGAATCGGAAGCAGAAGATGCTGTTGATGGCTTCAGCAGGTCGTCAAAAGGAAGAAAAAATTGCTGCATTCGCTGCTGCCAGGTAATTCGAAATTACTGTATTTACTTTCCAAACTGCTCAACTCCCTTTTGACAGCGAAGGAGGCATTGTGGTCTTTGAGTTAAGATGCTACCTCTCCTTCTATTTACCCCACTTAGTCGGTGCCCTAGCACATTGTTCATTTTAGCGATGAATGTCAAACAGGAAAGCTGTAAATACCAGCTTTGGAAGTTTTCTATTTGATCCAACTGGGAATCGAACCTAAGTCTACCGATTCAGGAGTTGATGCGATATACAATAGACCAGGAGTCGGTAACCTGCTACATTCTTTTGCAAATTACCGGGCCCGTAACCTATATACATTTTGATATTTCTGTGAAAACTTATTTGCTTTTGGCATTTGTATTTTGTTTTCGCCATGAGCTGTTAATATCAACAGTTATTTTGAAACTATTCCATAATAATAAAATGCCTAAAGATCAAGCTTTTTAACCACTAAGTTGTTAGTGAACGTTTATTAGGACCCGCCGAGACTTTGCTCAGTTTATTGCTGGCCCGCACGTAGGAAAAAGTTGCCGAGTCTTGCGATAGGCCACCAATCACCAAGTAATCTTTTTATCCTGTGATTCTGTTTATACTGTTCGAGTAATTTACATTTTGCGAGCTCTAAATCTGTTAAAATAGCAAATTGGTACCTATAATTTCCTAAATTAGACTTAAGAGGATTAGTATCTTGCGACCACTGATATATTCATATATTCATCCCTGAACTTTGTTTTTACAATTACCTAATGTGTGGTTATCATAACAATGCAGCTCGTATTATAGTAACAAGATCAATATTAGCAGAAACTCAAAAATTCTTTCTACTAAACCTTTCAAAGCATGTAGTTGCAACGGCGAATGTTTTTGATTAATAGAGGTCACTACCACCAATTTCCGGCTGACTATTTACTATGGCAATATTTTGTTGAGAATTTGTGGATATAAGGCACATCGTTGGTATTATTTCAAGTTTTTTGATTTTTTTGTGAACGTTTTTCTTATTTGTGGAATCGAAAGCAATTGCGTTTTTCTATTTTTTAATTAAGCAACAATTTTCAATGCTAGAGAGAAATGAGTGGATTGTTTTTTGCGTGCCTATTTGACTATGAGCAACAGGTTAAATATTGTATTGCTAGAAATTCGTATTAAGTGTCCATGTTGCTGAAGAATGGCATCAATCTCTACGGTTATCATCGTAACGCGCCTTACCAATGGACGTTGTAACGTGACCAGAGTGCGGGTTCAACGCAGGTCATCCGATCAGGGTCGTCGTTAAAACCAATTAACCTTAAATGCAAACGACTTGTTTGAGCTAGTGAATGCACTACAGTAATTTTATTTGCTTGCTGCAAACCATTTTTTGCTAACTGCAAAATCTATTTAATCACGTGACCTTTACGGGTTAAAGCGGTACGCGTTGGGCAGGTAGGGTCAATTGGAAAGCTTAGAACTTCGATTTAATTAGCCGACCGACAAATTGCTCGTTCATTTGCGGACTTAGCGTACGTAATAGGGCTTAGAACAAAATCAATTTGCAGAATGGAAAATTAATAATTCAAAACCCATATACGACCTGCAGTGCTTAATTGCGTACAAAGCTTTGCTATCAAAACTCTGTACATAATGCTGAAACTTTGTTTGATTAGAAGTTAATTTTCCAATTCTTTCTATTTTGCAAGGTATATTTGTGAAATGTTAATGCGCGAAGTACGTCATGATATCGCCTTGCTTTTTTAACGCAGAACTAGGAAGCTCCCAACCAGCGGATTGTAAAAGACGCAATAGGGTTGTTGAATCCCATAAACGGTGGCCGCCTATGTTGTGATGGAGTGCCCTTTCCTTTGAGTGATTTGGAAATGTCTATCTCTCTCCGGGTTCTCCAGTGCATCGCACGGGGATCTAGTGTGACATGAGGTTGTGTTGTACCATAGATAACTGAAATTTGCTTCGTCTCCAATTGCATCAAAATACACACACAAAAAAAAGACTTAAAAGGATTTGACATGCAACTTATGAATGCGAGACGGGACTGGGAGACTGCCAAGGGAGCTTCTCGGTCTTCTTTAAATCGGTCGAGAACGTTTTTCAATTGCCGTCGAATCAAAGCATCTTGATCAATGGCGTGCTTTCTGTCAATCACTCTGCGTTTGCAGTCGCCAATTTAAGTCGACATTTGATCTTTTTGTCATATACATTAACAAGTTGATGACACCTTGATTTCTGTTTATTCCATAGGTGACACGATTCAACATCAGCTCGGCTTGGTCTGAGCTGTCAGAGGGAATGAAGAAGATAGTTGATAGCCGCTACTATCAGCACTGCATTATGGCTGCCATTTTGGTCAACACCTTAAGCATGGGCATTGAGCATCACAACCAGGTAAAAATTACATTTTTATTCACCTAGTTGCCTTGGCCAGGAGACAGCGAAGGGACCTTGCGGTCTTCTAGTCAAGCTATTACGTACCCACCTGTATAGTGTCTACCACACACGGTGGAGGCTTCACACGGTCTTTTTTTATGGCTGAACGATCTATGAATGCCAATTTTTATAGCGACTGGTTTGACCCGACCTGGAATCAAGCTCGAGTCTATCGTTTCAGTAGCAGACGATCAATCCACTTGACCACTGATTAGTTATTGACTGATTGTAACATTTTTAGTCCCAAACGCTGACCGACATTTTGGAAATCAGTAACATTGTTTTTACGACCATATTTGGACTGGAAATGATATCAAAGCTCATTGCTTATGGCATACCCGGGTATATAGTGAACTTGTATAATGTTTTTGACGCTGGAATTGTGATTATAAGGTAGGTAATTTTCAAATTCTTTTTAAATTAGCTATTTGGCTGAGCAATTTTAGCACTGTTTTATTTATCCTTGGGGATAAATTTCTTGCTTTTGTTTCCACTGGCGGCTGATTTGTCTGCCCCAATTCGCAATGCTGCATAATATGTCTGCTCCGACTTGCAGAGGAGGATGAACCTGACTTTTAAAACTGTTATTAATTTCTTTCGAAACTATTGTACTTATCCTTTTCTCCAACTTGAAAGCAGTGACGTCACTTCAAGTAGATCCGCATCTAGTTGCCGACCGGTCTCGTTTTGAGTGTGCAATCAAATTGTGATGTTATTCCAAGTTTTAAAGTATCTTTGTAATGTTGTTTTTTTTTGGTTTTAAGTGTTTTTAAGTTAGTTTCTGTTTAACTGCTGACAGCACTTTATCAATTTGATCTTACTAAAATGATTAATTCTTCTGTACAAATCAGGGTTGGGAATTTTTGCGGAAGCGAAGCTGGGAGTGCCAAAAGTGAACGGCTTCCATTAAGACCAAATCATCATTCTTACCAAAAGTTGTTAACTTAAATGTGTTGCATTCTTTTTTTTTTTGTAATATGTATGGCATAACGCATTTTTGATTTATCTACATTTTGAGTTTTTTTTTCTTTAAAATGATAGTGACGTAGGCCATTTTGAACTGATCAAAATGCTACTGCACAAAAATCACATGCCAAAGCAAGTTTTAGGCGAAACTTTTCAAATATATTATGACATTAGATCATAAAAACGTAATCTACGTGGAAATGGAAGCGATTGGTGCTTCCACATTCCATGTAAAAATACTTTTATAATTACGTCAAAGCATGTACAGTTGTACACTATGATGTTGAACACCTCCGTAGCATTATTGCATCTGAGCGCTACAATATGTACGTACATGTACAGTATTTAAGTTGCATAATTGTACGCAGTTCTTTCTGCAGAGTTGTTGCAGCGGTTGGCAAAAATATACGCTTTGACCAACTTTGAAATTGCACCCCATCCTTTTTTCATTTCAAAATTAAGTGGTACAGTATTTCTCATGGCTAAATTGCTGGTCAGTTTCAAGCGTTCAACCAATTTTGCAAAAATATTCTAAACCTTAGTATTGCAGCTTTCCTGCTTTGCTTGGCATCAAAGCGATCCAATGTATATGCATGCGGGCAAATGTTGTTGTTGTTGTTGTTGTATTGCATATTTATTCTCTTATCACCGGACAGCGTCAGGCGCTAACTATTGGACGATTGGCACACTTATCATTGTAGTAACTATTTCGTGATTGGAGAAATCTGCACCAATGCTTAGAGGAGTTTCCAGTGATCCAATGTTCCTGTGGATTTTTTAGTTTCGCGTCCACTGAATTTGCTGCTTGTTGAAAGCCACCAAGCAGAGATAATCATCGTAAAGCGTCTTATCCAAGGACGCAAAAACGTGACCGGGGTGCGGGTTGAACCCAAGTGGTTCGATTAGGGTTTACGACGTCATTACTCTCTCGGCCACGTTGTCAAATGGCAGCTTAGCTTGACCGTTTTTTGTCGTTTGCTTGTCAATTTACTTAAATGAAGCTGTAAATACAATTTTCACGTTTGTTCAGCGTGTGTGAGATCGCCGCTGACACCAGTAGCGCTGGTAATGGTGGCTTATCCGTGTTGAGAACGTTTCGACTTCTTCGAGTGCTCAAATTGGTGCGTTTCATGCCGGCTCTACGGCGCCAACTAGTGGTACTGATGAAAACGATGGATAATGTAGCGACTTTTATGATGCTTCTCACTTTATTCATATTTATTTTTAGGTATGTATAAATTTTAATTGAAGGTGTAACCTTGGTGAACCTAGCAACAAAATATTCTGCTGAAATTTCTAATTTTTAAATTTAAAAAATCCAATTTTTGAAAGATTCTCAAAATTCCATCTTTTTTTTATTTTCATATTTTTCAGCTAGAAGATTGGCGAACTGAGCATTGTTTAAATAGACCGAGTGGCACGCACATTTTTTTAATACGATGTAAAAATAATGTGGTAATGTAACTTTTTTCACTTTTAATCTTTAGTATGGTGATGCAAAAAGCAAAGCTATTTTCTATTTTTTTGTGTATATTTAGAATTGTTGTGCAATCAGGCCTGGCGCCATAGGCATCGAGTTTGGGGGGGCCGGGGGGCGACGCCCCCTCGGGTCTGACACTGAAGGGGGCAAAATATGTCTGGTTCCCTCGGTTTTTGGCAAGTTATACCTTCTTGGCATCAAGAAATCCGAAATTCCGGACTGAGATAGAACCAGGTTGCGGCGAAGACCTTTTGTTTTGGTCTTCACCTAAATTAGGGGGAAAAATTCCGGACTGAAATAGAATTATTAAGTTTAGCCAAACTTTACAAAAACATTTCGTTCCCACGGAATTTGCTTAATCAAAAAAAAAAAAAAATCGACGCCTGTACCCGGCGCCACTGCATTTCGGAGCTGTGCCCCTCCCCCTCCCCAAATCACTGCTTGTGGCCCCAAGCGAGTAATGTACTAGCAACATCCAAGTCCTGAAATCATAGAGAAATGGATGTAGACTAAAAGCAAACTTAACTTTTTGCAGATATTGCATTTGTAGAAAGCTAATGACGATGTAATTTAGTATTTTTTACGGCGAAGTAATGTGCCAGCTAACTTTTGATCAAAAACAGGTCACCACAAACGCTGATCTATGAAACAGCAAGACAGTTCGATTGAAAAATCAAGTAGCCTAACAGTACTGTAGTTATTATTGTTGATAGAACGTCCGTCTATTTAGTTCACAAAATGTGCCCCCCAAACACACTGCTTTGGTGCCGGGTCTGTGTGCAATTAGCGCATACCGCATACTTTATAATTTCTGAACATTTAGCTGTTTTGGCATAAGTAATTTTTTTGAAACTATTTCGTATTTTATTCGGCCCAACTACCCTGTGTTTCTCTGTGGCATAATATTGAGTCCGCCCATTCAGCGGGTCGTAAGAAGCATCCAATGGTCACCCATTAACATTGGCCGCCAGTGTACGTACGAGATCCAGCTTTGAATGAAAAGTGAAACTGATCACTTTTCTCTCTGGTTCTCCAGCACCTCGCTGAAGTTCCATGAGTGCGACATTCCAGGTTCTCCTCAACTGGAAAAAGACGGGCAGTTCCAACCAACCAACTGCTTTCACACGTAATAGATAAATCATGAAAGGTTAAAAATCCATGTAATTTAGAACCGCATCGTAGACTATTTGATGCATCTCTATTCTCCTATCACTACCACGAAAAAGCGGCGATGGCACTTTTTGGAACGAATCTGCAATCGCTTAAAAGTTTTCCAATATTGTTGACTTTCCCGTTTAAATTTGTCTCTTGCTCGAAGCCACTATTCAACGATAATCATAGTGAAACGTCTTATCCAAGGACGCAATAACGTGACCAGGGTGCTGGTTGAAACGAGATCGTTCGATCAGGGTCGTCGTAAAATCGGCATTGTTACCCTCTTGTTTCAAAAATATAATTTTTGCAGCATTTTGGGAATGCATTTGTTTGGCTGCAAGTTCTGCTGGAAGAACAAGTATGGAGAAACTGAATGTGACCGTAAAAATTTCGATTCTCTTTTGTGGGCATGTGTCACCGTTTTTCAGGTATGTAATATCATTTTGTTTTACATCTGCTACAAATTTCAAGAACCTAAAGTCTTAACGAAGAACGTAGCGAAATAGTCGATCAGTTTAATGAATGATCTTATTCCACATTTGCCTACGCTCTACAGTGAAGTCAAAAGCAGAAATCTGCAATTTAAGTTTCATATTTATTAAGAACAATGTACTGAGAAAATTAATAATAAGCTATGGACAGTATACAGAGTCTTATAGGTACAATCAAACCTTTGATTAACAGCCTAAGACATACTGTTTCGGAATCGACATTCGTCTTTTATTCCTCGTCAGTATAGCTTGGACTACAGGTATGAACAAGAGCGTAGAAAGGCAAAGAATCGCAAATTAACCAGGTCATGACAATTTTTTCCAAAAATATAAAGTAATCACAATATTGCAATAGATAATTCTAATAGTTCAATGCAAAATAATTTCCAATAGCATGCCTTAGACAGCTGTTTCGCCCAATCTCAGGGCTCATCAGTAAGGCTAGCAAGGCTAAAAGGACTGTTGGAGACGTAGCCATTTTAGGCGAAGTACGAGGAGAGCAGAGGGTATTGATAGCGTTTCATTTCTAAAGATTGGTAGCCTAGTTTAGCTCTAGTCTGAATTTTGGCACTAGTTTTGAGCCTTTCAGCCTACTGGAGACGTAGCCATTTTAGACGAGCTATGAGGAAAGTAGAGAGTTAGCTAGCCTATCGTTCTTCAGAGATATGTAAGGTAAGATTTGTACTTTAGTCGGCAAAGATTTGATTTATAGCAATAGTTTCATTCGGTAAAAATTTAATTAATAGCTTTAGTTTCATTGGGTGAAAAAATTTTCAGTTAAGGTTTACTTATTTTCTTAGCAAGGCTATCGTTCTTCTGTGATATGTAAGGTAAGATTTGTACTTTAGTCGGTTAAGATTTGATTTATAATAATAGTTTCATTCGGTAAAGATTTCATTAATAGCTCTAGTTTTATTGGGTAAGGATTTTTCAGCTAAGATTTACCTATTTTGGCTAAAATTGACTGAATGATGGGTAAAGATTTATGTATTATAATCGTAATCGGTAAAGATTTATTCATTGATTGATAAATAGGTAAAGATGCTTGTTTTGAAGATTTTAATCACCGGTGATATTTGTCCTTATGGCCTTGCTAGCCTTATTGATGAGCCCTGAGATTGGGCGAAACAGCTGTCTAAGGCATGCTATAGGAAATTATTTTGCATTAAACTATTAGAATTATCTCTTGTAATATTGTAATTACTTTATATTTTTGGAAAAAAAAATTGTCATGACCTGGTTAATTTGCGATTCTTTGCCTTTCTACGCTCTTGTTCATACCTGTAGTCCTAGCTATACTGACGAGGAGTAAAAGATGTATGTCGATTCCGTAACAGTATGTCTTAGGCTGTTAATCAAAGGTTTGGTTGTGCCTATAAGACTCTGTATACTGTCTATAAGTTTCATATTATTTTTCAAAAAGTTAAATTAATCAAAACGACTAATCTTAAGGCCTTCAATTTATTAAGATGCTTTTCTTTCTGAAGGGGCAGCGGGCTCTGTGCTGTTGGTTTTGTTATGTTATTCTACATTCTTTTGTTTGAGACCGACCAGACCAGCAATTGGGCCGAGCAGCGCGCTTTTTTGGTCTTCACTTTGTTCCCGGCCTGGAATTCCTAGACCTTGGTTTTTGGGTCCCGCGGACTTACTTAACCCGGCCTTACTGGCTGAATTGGGTCCTAATTAAAACCTACCGTTTTGATAACAAAAGCTTCAACTAGTACACTAACTAGCTGATTTAAACTCGCAAAGTTTTCAGTAATAAGCATTATTTTTTGCAAGATTCTAACCCAGGAAGATTGGAACGTTGTTTTATACAACGGAATGATTGCCATTGGACCTTTTGGCGCTATTTATTTCCTCACGTTAATGATAATAGGAAACTACGTTCTCTTTAATCTTCTCGTGGCCATTTTAGTAGAAGGATTTCAAGCTCACGTAAGGATTGTTTTCAATTAAACAATACGTTTTAGTTTGTATTTTTGTAATCTAGATGTTGTTCTTATGTCTTATTTAGAGCTGTGGTAAAGTCAGAAGCACAAAAGTTTGATAAGATAAAGTCAATTTTCTGTTTTAAGAGAACAAAATTGTTCGATTTCAGCATGATTTGCATGCAATAGTAGATATTTGCCACGTTTCTGTGGTTGATAATCTTGCTTTGGATTATGGGCAGTAGAGCATATGCCCCTTGCTGGTTTTTTTACCCATTTACCTCTTAATCCTACTTTTTCAACTGGTTTTACTCGGAAAGGAGAATAAATTTGTCCTCTATCTAACTTCTAAGCCGGAAGTTATGTGAAGGAGGACGTCGTTCTAGTGACGCCATGGCATATTTGTGAAAAATGACGTCGTTTTTGCAACCTTTGCATAGTTTCAGTGTTGTATATTGATGTTTGTGATGTACTTTTACCGCATGCTTTTTCTGTCGTTACGTACTTTGCATGGCATAACGTTGTTGTGATAGTGCTACTCAGAAAACGATCAGAAAGAACGACGACTGAGCGCAAAACGCAAATCGGAAATTGAAGGCGCTGGCTCGATAATCGCCCAGAAGTACACGGAAAAAATCGCTCGCTCTCTCGGCCTTCAAACACCTTTTTCACCAAGAACTAGCATGAAAAGTCACCACGTGTGTAATGTGTATTTGTTACGATTTGCATGCTTCTGTTAAAAAGACTATTTTATTTTGTGTTTTGATGTTGAACGCTGTAAACTTTTTGCTCTTTTAAAATTGAATTACTGTGTTATAGTTTTATTAAGGCATAATTTCCAGTCGATTGAAGTCAACGACTTTAAAATTGTTTACCTGTAGCTGTCTTGCTTCGCGTTCATCTACGAAGGGGAGAGGGAGTAAAGAAACTATACGTTTTGAGTAGCAGTTATGAAACTAACTTAAAGACCACGAGGTTTCTTTATTGTCTTTTTTCCCAACAAGCAAATTTTGATCTCGAAAAAAAATTGGTTGAATCAATTGGAAATATTTCTAAATGGCTCCTAATAGCAACCAGTAATCAACATAGTAACAAAGTTTGGCGTAGTAATGCAATATAATATTCTGTTAAGGTAGCTGTTTCTTTAATAAATAATTCAGTTGGAGCCAAAAAAATTTTAATTCTATTTCAACAATTTTTTTTTTGATTGCGACATTGCTTTTTTTTCCTGCAGGATCTATGCGATGATGACGTCACAGAAGAATTGAACTCGGAAGATAGTGACTACTTCGGCGATGCTGAGGTTGTTCAAGCTGCTCCTATCATTACTGTTACTGGCGGTTAGTCATGGTCATGGTTCAAGCAGTCTACTTTTTTGAAATTTGTCTGCAAAATATCAAATTAGCTCGTTCGGGCACGAATGTCCTATATAGCTATAGTAGTTTTTATGTGTGTGTGTACCTGACGATAATATAGAACGCTAAGCTTCTGTTTACGATAAAGATCTGCATGATTTTGAAGTTACTTTATGTTTCGGATCAACTTTCGTTGTGTGTTTCTTTTGCTTAAGGTGTTTGCTTTGATAATGGCTTAAATGAGCACCGAAACGTTAATTCGATTTGTTTTTTGGTGACATTACATGTTGCTCTTCGCTATATTATGGTTAACTTTCATTTTATGCAGATAATGAAACTATAAAAAGAACTGTATCTGGTGGGGCTGTTTATTACTCCGTGCCCATAATCACCCACACTTCCGCCACTCCCACCAACTCTCCCAGTCCAAACGGATCCCCTTCCATCTCAAGATTTCGTTTAGATGACTATGACGCAGTTATCGAAAAGGGAAAACAATCTAATCCCAGTGAACCCAATTCCCCAAAATCGGGAGTCAAAGAACAACGTAGAACAAGTGAAACCCCTTCAAAATTGAGCCTCACATTACCTTTTAACAGTAAATTTCCCACTCATCAACGCTCCCCAAGTTCTGAGGTAAGCAGAGGAGATATCAAACTCAAGATTCCATTGCAAGAACTGAAATATACAAAAAATATTTTGACTGTAAAAGCTTGACGTCTAAAGTGGTCGATTTCTGGGACGTTATAACGACTTTCACTGGCGGTTATCAGCCTCTGCGGCTGTGTATACCATTAAATTAAAGTATGTTCAGTTTTGCGCGAAATGGCTGAAAAATGGAAATATCTTTGGTTTAGCATGTTATTTTGGCTTGATCAAATTCTATGTAAATGTCATGTTGTTTATGACGTACTTACGTGACGATGTATTTATCTCTGTGCTTAGAGAGCATAATGAATTGATGTTAGTTTAAAACTCCTCTTAAGATCTCAGTGTTGCCCACGGCTTAATTCCATTGTACATTTTTTCATCAGAAGCTTTGTAGCCCAGACGCGGAGATTATCCCGATAACTCGTAATACGCTTCGGCGTAGATTTTTTTATTTCACTCCAAACTTATGATAATCTGTTAATTGTAGAATATATATAAAGCTTTGCCTACTTGTTTAGTCCCGTCGAAGCTCTACCTCCTCCACATTCTCCCGCACTGGGTCTTGGAAGATCAAGAGGACCAAGCCGGTTCCATTAGATCAGGAATCTTTGATCTCAAACGAGTTCGGTAAACAGATTTTTTTTCAAAGCACTGGCAAATATAATGGTACTAGTCGTCCGTTTTTAGTCGGTGTCTAACTAGTTACGGAGTAACCGAAGCACACATTTCGTTCATTCCCTTCATAATTTCAATTCTGAGCACTTTGGTTACGGGTTACGGCATCGGGGGATAATAGGAGGCTCTGCTAAGCTAAATTCGGTAGATACTTGTAGTTTTATATTCTCTGCTCTGGTTTTTGTAGACCAAGAAGACGAACTGGATTGCAATGACGTCTCAAGTTTAAAAGACGTATCAATTACCTACGATGATCCAAGCAAGTGTTTAGTTATGTGTTTTACAATAATAATAATAATATTCGTACGCAAAAAAAGCGTTTTGTGTTTATTTAATAATTGATATCAATACAAAAGTCATGTATTTCAAAGTTAATGTAAATTTTTATGCTGATTTTGGAGATGAAGTCCTAATTAGATTGCGGAAAACTCTCGATCGAAAAATAGTTTTAGTTAAAGCCGTACATTTCCGCTGTTATGTCTACTGACTATGTTACCTGTCTATTATTGTTAAGATTTAAACTATAAGGATAAAATTTATCTATTTTTTATTATAATGCGTTCTGGTGCTTTTTAACTACAGTGGTTCAGTAGCACCACAACAAATATAATAGAAAAACACTGATATTTTAAAATGTTAGATTTGAAATCGAGTGGTTCTGTAGTAAATAAGAGAAAAATTGCAAGTGGAATCGAAAAAATTTACTTACGAAATAATACGAGACAAATTTGAAATTTCGTGTGCGCATTGTTATATTGAGACAACGAAATCGATTTTTGTTGATCTTGAAAACCGGCCAGTTGGTAGAGCGACAACGCGTTTGTCTATGGAGCGGAAAGCCAGAGGTTCGAATTGGACACAGTGTTGCTAGTGGCTCGCCACCGCTCTGACATTTCTTCGAACGAGCTGTGTTGTGCGGGCGCAATGACGTGGAAATGGGCCCCGCAAACTTGTTACACGCTTCGGCAGAATAAAGAAGTAGGGTAAAAATTTTGATTTATTAGTCTTTCGATTAACACAGAGACTTTAGATATCGCCTAATTCTTTGTTTTTAATTTTAGATTCTGTTATCACTCCATATCACCAAACTAGTTTGGTGACATTGAAGCAGCCTTCCTTTACTGATGAAATTGGTGGAATTACTAATGATGTGGAAATGCAAATCGAAGAGATGGACAGGGTAAAAGTGAAGTTCGTTTAGATTAGTTGCACCCAAATTGTCCATTTCCTACTTGCCGTACACCCCTCCACCCACATAACCCAATGAAGCGGCGACGAGAGCTCAGTGATAGAGCTTTGGGTTAGTAATCGAAAGGTTGCTGATCCCTGGTTCGATTCCCGAACTGGCAATGCGTTGTTGCGTCCTTGGGATAGTCTTTTTACGCTTATTTTCCATTGGAGCCAAGCAGTCTACCCGATATGGTGGCCCAGCTTGACAAAAGACTTACAAACAAAACCCAAAAAAGGGTGCTCTGCGTTGTTGTGGTTAGACAGACGCAGAGTGCCTGGATCATACCAACGAACGAACAAACTCGATAAAAATCATCTTCCTCAACCAATCTATTCCTTTAGACCTCTCCTCGGATTTTTCCATGTGCTTTCGGGTCTCCTACTCTGTATATCAAGTTCGTGGACCTCACTGTATTCTTTCCTTGTTTCAGTTGGATACGTAGCCGATCAGTGCTAGCAGATAGAGCGTCTGCTGCTGAAACGCTAGACTCCGGTTCGAATTCCTGTCAAGACAAGCCTAAGATTATAAAAATGGTATTCACGGGGTGCTTGACGTTTAGTAATAAAAACGGGACTGTTTGAAGTCTCCACCGTGTGTGGTAGACAAATGTACAGATGGCAGCTTGACTCAAAGAGCGAAAGGTCCCGTCGCTGTGTCCTGACCAAGGCAAGTTGTTACAAATAGTGCAATAGTTTTTCATAACTTTTTTGTTGATAGGTGTCTGCAGACTTACGATCCACCAGTTGTTGTCATAACCTTCTCTCAAATCGTTTTATTCATGAACGAAGGGACTGGCCTCTTTATACCATACCACCAACAAGCATGTAAGAATAATTTTTGCTAGGAGTAATTCTTTTGAAATTACCGTATTAAACTGATAATGTAGATTGTGCCACAAACCTTGTTCCATTGGTAAATTGATTTTACCACGTGGAAATTTCACTCGTTGTGTTAATATATCATTAAAGGTCGTAGTATATGCAAATTACTCCGTGCCCCATTTTTGCTTCTATAACTGGTGATGTTGTTTGCTGGTGTAACTGCTACGCATGTTTAAGCACTATGCTACATTTGCCAGAACCATAGTTGTAAACGAGACGGCTACTATAGGCCCGAACCCGAAAAGTGATTTGAAGCCAAAACCAGGCCGAAAAAGCCTTGAAATTAGATTAGATCTTTAATATAAAACACTTAGCCAAAAGAACTGGAAACATAACTTGACGTTTCGTGAAACTATTTCTGGCAATGAATGGCGAAAACATTACTTTTGAGAGTGTGAGAAGTAGTTTCACGAAACGTGAAGTTATGTTTCCAGTTTTTTTGGCTTTTTGTTTTATGTTAAAGATATTTCAATGTTCCGAACATTATGCTCCGAAGGTTAGATCTAAAAAACGTATTATAGTTATTGCTCGTATACAGTTAAAACAAATTTACTTATTGCTGATAAACCGTATGGTAATAATAATGATTGTGTTCTAATAATTGTATTGGTGCTCAAACGAAGTCGCCATTCAGCGGCAAAATTATTTTAATTACGCTTTTGTTGCATCTAAAAGGCGAAAACACGATGCAAATAGGTATATCAAGCCCGACATTTTGTCAATCTTAAGCGCGGACTCGGCAACCGAACCCGACCCGAAAAACCCTGCCCGACTTACAACTCTTGCCAGAACACCGCTACGGGCCTTTTGGTCTTCGAGTAAAGCTTCCCACCTGTCTACCACACGCGGTGAAGGCTTTGCACTCTCCTTTAAAACTGAACATCAAGCAAGATCGCTGAGTTTCCCTATTTCTAAAGCTTTTGATATCCCTCGATTGAATTCAAGCTAGAGTCCATTGTTTTTAGAGCAGATTATTACTTGCCCTTGAATCTTAAAACAGTGCCATCGACAAATTCAAGCCTGTGTTATTGGCATTTAAATGATAATCTTTGCAGATTTCGCAAAAGTATAACCAAAATGGTAGGAAGCAAATGGTTCGACAATATTATTCTTCTGTTTATCTTTGCCAACTGCATAACAATAGCAATGGAAAAACCTTCAATAGACCCAGATTCTACGGTATGTGCTTCTGACTAGGACATAACCTTTTAGAAACTAAAACTTATTATTTTAACCTTTAATAACTTAGTAATAAATATACAGGTTTTTGACGCCTCAAATGTTGCTTAAAGTTCAAAGAATTTAAGATTTCAATTGTATAGGAATCTCTCCAGCTTTTGCTCGGATTCGAGGAAGATTAGTGTGCTAATAATACTTACGTATCATTCCAATTTGTATTTGGTTTTTAGGGAACATCAAGTTTTAAAATTTAGTTTTCAATATGGCGTAAGATTTTATTTTTTTATAGTGAATTTGGCTCTTTTTTCGCTCAATTGAGGCGTTAATTTAATATTTTATGAAAACGACTGCACAAGGAGTTGGCTGCGGATAAATTTGTCCACTTGTACATGCCAGCCTTGCAAAGTTTTGCTAGTTTTGAGTTGGCTGTAGATGTCCTTCTTGATTGCGGAAGGCCCCTGTTTCGGGCGATGGTTCACACACTTAATTCGTTCAATTAACTTTTCTAAAAGTTTTATTTGGATTTGAATGATTTTGATTAGCCGCGGTAGTATAGTGGTTAAGTAACACGACTTTGAATCTTTTCAAATGGGAGACCGGGTTCGATTCTTCCCGAAAGCACTTCTTTTGTTCATTGAAAAGTCATCCCGACTTCAAAATTGCTCTAAAGCTCAAAAAAAAGTTCAGTACTGATTAGCGGTGAAGCGGTCAAACATACAGCGCTGCTAGCAATATCGAATCACTGTTTGAAACCCAGTTATAGGAGGCCTTGGTTGAGTTTCCATCAAAAAATATACATAAAACAAGTTTTGAGAAGGTCGTGGAAACTTATAAGCTCCAACATATATGAAGAATTTTACCTATGTTTAGGTTCGCCGCACTTTGGATATTCTTAATTACATTTTTACTGTTGTGTTCACCATTGAAATGATGCTCAAAGTAATTGCATACGGCTTCTGTGTCGGTCCACACACTTACTTAAAAAGGTAAAGTAATAATTTTGTTGGCCGAAATCAGTAGGTCATGGAGTGCTGTTCTCAAGTCACTCCTTATTTCAGAAATCATTGGTTGATTCTTTGGATCACTTTAAATGAGATTGGTTTCGGTTTTGACCATAATTTTTACCAGCCCTGTTGGTGAGCTTCGAAATTAAGCAAAATAAAATCTAGGGATAAAAGTTGTCATATTAAAATTTTAGTTTGACTTGCATACTGAGTTAAATTTGCCTATAGTTACATGGTTAACTGTGGAGGGGGGACGGAGGGAGCTGCTGGTTGTGTAGGACTGCATGTTTTTGAAGAGCTTGATTTCTTCTACCCTTTTTTTCTCTACTTTCTGAACATTCGATTTCTAGTTGAGTTAATTTTAAAACAGAACTTCTCTGCCCTTACGTATTCTAGATCTTATTTTCAAATTTGTAATTTTGTATAGCATTTTTATCTTCCATTTCAATTAATATGATATTCTTTCTTGTTCCAGTGAAATTTTTTTGTTACAATATGCATTTAACGATGACTATTTTAACTACAGCTATTAAGAGATTTTGTTTTTTAACAGTGGTTGGAATGTCCTCGACTTTTTGCTGGTCGTGACGTCACTAATTGACGTCATCATGACGTTAGCTTCTAGCTACAACTCGAAAGTTTTAGGCATGCTGCGTGTTTTCCGACTGCTAAGAGCACTGCGGCCTCTCAGGTAAGCGTTTTGTGTATATTTTTTAGATTTTCTGCAACTCAAATAAATTGTGTGCTTCTAAAATTCTTTTATTTTTTCTTATGTTGATCATAGTTGGGTAGATAGTGCGTCTGGTATTAAATTGGTGGACTCGAGTTCGATTCCTACTGTATTCAGGTAAAACCAAAATCGTATGTAAATTAATATTCGCAAATTTCCTGCTTGATTTTTAGCTTTAAAAGGGACAGTGTTAAAAACCTCCACCATGTGTATTAGGCAGGCGGCAGCTTGACATGAACACCACAAAGTCGCTTCGCTGTCTCCTGACAAAGCCAAAATGGCAAAGAAAAACGTACTTACAATAAAATAGTTTGCTATGTTGCCTGCATTTAGAGCAATGGAATAATTTGCATTAAAAAGACTTTTTCTGCACATCCCGAAACGAAAAGAGAATACAGTATTGTGTGGCAATTCACCTCCAGAAAGTACTGTTTAAACAGCAAAGTTCCACATTTAGTTTAAAGTTGCCAATTAGCTAGAAACGTTTTGATGTTTTGTGAGAAGTAGAGCGGACTTTATATTAAAGGCTAAATGTTTGAATATTTTGGTTTCAATTACCGGTACTTCATTTTTTTTTTTTGTTTTATGGCAGAGTAATTAGCCGTGCTCCTGGTTTAAAATTGGTGGTTCAAACTCTCATTTCATCTCTCAAACCGATTGGGAATATTGTGTTGATTTGTTGCGCTTTTTTCATTATTTTTGGAATACTTGGTGTCCAAGTAAGTGGGTTTGAATACTTTAAACTCGATTTTCAAAATCAAAAAAGTGTGGAGAAATCAATTAAGCTGTGAAAGAAACAGTAAGGCCTTTCACAGACCTACGTCATTATTCTTGTTCTTTTTTTTGGAAAAGCGTAAAAACACTATGAAGTACTGTAATGACTACGCTTTTATACCGTACTTCATATTAGTCAGACAATTTGTTTCTTATTGTACACGCTTTTGCTTTTTTTTAGATTTTTAAAGGCAAGTTCTTCCATTGCATTGGAGATGACGTGCGTAATGTTACTGGTAGAACGGCATGTGATGAAGCAGCTTACATATGGACCAATCACAGGTAGATGGACAATTCTCAACCAGATAGAATTGATTTTTGTTGTTGTACTGCGTCAGAAATTGTTAATTGAAACTCTAAAATTTGGTTTTCAGCTACGGAACAGCAAATGTCACAAATACAATTCGTATCGACATGTAAAGCACTTGTGTAAAATGTGTAGGGCAGGCATATTAAGTAAATTTTTTTTCAAGTATGCTTATATCATTAAATCAACTTCGTTAATTTACGGGGACCATAGAAGCATTTGTGGACGGCACGTTAAACGTAATGTACTTTTTCTATGCGATAAGACTATCTGGCTTTATTACCAAGTGAGAAACTAAGGTTTAAATGCTTCTATAATTATATCTGTACGGGTGTATTTGCAATACTTTACTTTATGGAATGGTAAGAAGAGAAGGAAATAGATTCTATAAAACCCATAAGTCCATATTTTCTATTTTGATGAAAAAAATTAATGCTTTTCTGCATGCAAAATTCGAAATTTGAGACTCCGTTAAACAGAGATGCAAAAAGTTTTTTTTTCTTTTTGCTTTATTTGTCTTTTACTTAGATATAATTTTGACCATCTTGGGCAAGCTTTGATGTCACTGTTCGTGCTTTCATCCAAAGACGGTTGGGTGGAGATAATGTATAACGGAATAGATGCTGTAGGCGTCGACAAACAGGTAACAGTTTGCATGTTATAATTTTTTTTTAAGTTTTGATTTTCTATATGTATGTTTTTGTATTAACTTTTATGTTAATGGCATCTCTTTATATATTTTAGGTAGACTTAAGCGTAGAAGACAATCCCAGTTTAAGTAATGTAAAGATGGCTAATCTACATTAGAAATAAAAATAAAAATCCCAAATCAACCAAAGCATACTCGCAAATTTTAAATATAAACTTAAAACTAAAATTATTGCTATGATATTTAATATCCCGATTTTGCATGCTCATTGTAGATCTAGTCGCAAATATACGAGAGAAGAAGAGCAAAATAATTTTATCACCAGGTCTTAAATTTTTTCTCGCTTCCAAGTTTTGTTGTTGTTGTATTGCATATTATCTTATCCTCCTGTCGCTGGACAGCGTCAGACGCTAACTATTGTATGATCCGCACACCTTTCATTGCGATAACTGCTTCGTGCTTGGAGGAATCGGCACCTGCTTAAGAGTTTCCAGTGATGCAATGTTCCTGTGGATTTCTTCGCATTTTTGTCCTCTGGAAGTTACGGCTTGTTCGAAGCCGCAAATCAGAGATAATCATTGTCAAGCGTCTTATCCAAAGAAGCAACGTGACCAGGCGGTGTGGGTTGAACCCAGATTATGCGATCAGGATTGTCATCAAGAGACGTCTTTGCTCTCTCGACCACGCTGCCGATCTAATTGCTTAAAAATGCAGCGCTGTATTTCTAGCCCATCGTAAATTATAATCCGGGAGTGCTCCTCTTTTTCATCTCTTTCCTCCTAATCGTCGGCTTTTTTGTCATCAACATGTTTGTCGGAGTCGTGGTGGAGAACTTCCACAGATGCAGGGAGGAGCACGAGCAGCAGGAGATCAAGAGGAAGCTGGTGGGTAAAATTCTTCCAGAAAGACTAGAAATTTTGAATTTGCAGTATTTTTATAAAATCTATTCTCTACTCATAAAATTTGAAATAATGCTGGTTTGTTTTTATGTCGTTGACAGATTTGGTTTGCAGAACTTTAAATTTTTAATATTTTTCAATTCTGTTTTTTTCACTGGCTCAATCTGTTATTAAAAATGATGGAAATCATGGGCTATTAAAAAAATGTGGTTTGGTAAGGGGTAGGAGTGAGAATTTTATTAGCAATGCCTAAAAAAATCTTGCACGACAATTGTTTACATAGCGCTACTAAATCTGAAAAAAGTCATCATAAAACTCTACGGGTCTAAAAATTTGACTGAGGTACTTTGCGTTCCTAAATTTGTTTAAAACTATTTTCTCACGTTTAGGAAGCCAAGAAAAGAAAAGAGGAAAAACTTCGTCGTAAAAATGAATTGCGTCAACTAGGTGGTGACGCACGACGCAATACGTTACGTCGACGCACGTGCTCACGTGTACGTTACGGCGTTAATGGCGTAACGGGAAGATTTCGACTCGTTTGGAAGAGAATTGCCGATTATTGGAAGACAAAAACTTCTACAGGTGCACCCATTTGCTTAGATTTTAGTTGCTTACACTGTAGAATTAATGTTAGTTTGAGTGGGTGGTTCGATCTCATTCAGCAAACTGAAATATTTTTTTCGAAACAGCTTTCTCCAATGTATTTTTATTTAAGTTGACGCATTTTTTGTTTGCAAAAATACAAATGAAACTAGTAAGAAAAATACTGGAACTGAATTGACGCAAAAACTACAGACTGATTTGGATGAAAGGCATTCAGATAAACTAGAACGGCTTCTTGGTGCTCCTTTGACAAAAAACGTCCCTCATCCACTTAAAACTGGATTTGAAAGTATTCTTTACAGCTACTAACACAATCACAAGTTAGGTTTTGCAAAAAGGTAGCAAATTTTTAGTGGCATCGAATAAAATTTCAACATTGGCTTTTGTTTGCGGCCTGGAGCAAGGATTACATCAAGTTAAGCACGAAAAGAAAGCTCTTATAAATTATACTTGGGCTCAAGTTGTTAGGATCTTGAAAGAGGAAAAGCCACCCAGGAAAATTTAACAATAGATGAAAGGAAAGCAATTAAAGAACTACAACAATTCAATGACATCATAATCATCAGTGCAGATAGGGAAATTGTACCGTTGTTTGAGATAAATTGGATTATCACAATAAATTAATGTCGCTTTTGTAAGATCCAAAAACCTACAACATCATAAAAAGGAATCCGATTTCATGTATTAAAAAACAGTTGAATAACTGTATTTGGAAATTGTTTAAAACTGACAAAATTTCATTTTTTTGTGTACAAATGCCTACGTTTATGTGATTCTGCTTTGCCTCGTATTTACAGCCTACCCAAGATCCACAAACCGAATCTTCCTCTGAGACTCATTGTGTAATTCATAAGATCAGCTACATATGAATTGTCTAAATTTTTGAAAAATGTTTTGTCACCGTTAGCTGGTAATTCTGGGCACACTGTAAAAAACTCTTATTGAGTTTATAAAAATGATTGAACCTTTCCGTCACAAGAGTTAACTGAGGCCCTAGATTTTTGTTTAAACTCATTTACAAACAAGTTTTTGGCACTCCCATGGGTTTACCTTTATCTCCGATAATTGCTAACATGGTGATGGAGGATTTAGAGCAAAGAGCCCTGACTATTTCTCCCAACCCTCCATTAATAGGGTCCGTTGCGTTGATGACGTTTACGCAGTCATGGAAGCGGAGCATATCGAGTCCTTCTACCAGTATCTTAAAAGGGCATTCAACCCTATTTTTGAAAAAACAGAGAAAAAATTAAAAAAAATTTTGCAACTCATCAGGTTAAGAAAGTCTAAAGGAAAAAAATTCATGTTTTCTTCTTAGAATCCAAATTTCCGCCATCTTGTTTACATAGATTGCGCAATAAATCAAGTTCGTAAATTTCTCCTGTTTCGAGTCTTGCTAAGTACCGTGCTTCTTGGAACTAGGTGAGTGCCGAAGGTGTAGCCGTGTAGGTAAATGAATCAGTGGAACAACACTGCTGTTTCAGTTCATAGAGGCTAGATATTTTCCTGGAGCGTTTTAGCCGCCAAGAGCTATCTAATTATTTGAAATCAAGATAAGGTTTTAGTGCTGTAGGCGAAGTAGCCTGTTGCCTATTGTGGGCTTGTGGCTATTGCTTACAATAGGTAATAATCTATCCGAAGAAATGATTGCATGTAGCTGACTAGACCTTAGACTAAGATTCCAGTTTTTAGTAAGCCAGAAACTTTTATGCAATTATTGCACAATTAGTTCAGGCCTAAAGGTCAGAAGGCCAGTTATTTTTTCACTTAATTATTTAATTGCAAACTTCAATGCAAAGCATTTTACGTAGCATTTTTCGTATAGATTTGCTACGGTTTTAAGCAGGTGTCTACAAAGCCACTGTCTCGACAGCTGTAGTCAGTTATTTGGAACGGTTTTGACGCACTGCCGTTCGGTTTGGTAATATTCGAAAAGCGTTTCTCCCTCGTTTAAGGGGAACAAGAATTGCGATTATCTTATGATTTCTTGGCCGAAGAGAATCAAAATTGACGAGAAAATTTCTAAAAAATTGCCAAAGTTGTTTGACCATGGTTTCACTGAAAAACTTTTGAAATAAAAACGTCTTGAATGCCCTTTTAACACGGTTAACTGCTTGGTTCAATTTACAAAAGAGATATAAGTCTCGGGTTCTCTTGCATTCTTGTGTGTTTTTCTTCGTCGTCAGGCTGATGGCTCTTCTTCTACTAATGTTTACAGGAAGCCCACGCATAGCGGTAGATATCTCCCTTATACATCTCACCATGCTACCGCTTAAAAGCGCAGCATTGCTCGAACCCTCTACTCAAGAGCCGATAATATCATCAATCAACCAGAATATAAACTGACCGAGTTCGACCACATCAACCAAACAATACAAAACAATGGATTCCCTAGGCATATGTGATCTTGCGATCAATTTCTTTCTCTGCAGACTGAATCTCATCCTCGATCTCAACCGCCTGGTACATACCCTGCTTTAATCTCAATTCTATATGTGCAGGGAGTTTCTGAGGCTATTAAGAGAGTTTTGGCCCAAGTCGGCATTGGGGTGGCTTTAAAACCACATTGTATGTTGCCATCTATTTTTCGCAAACCTAAGGATCGTGTTGTGGAATCTGAAAAAAGTGGGCTTGTGTATGAAATTCCATGTTGAGGTTGTGATGCAGTATATATTGGGGAGACTGGGCGTAATTTAAAGAGCAGAAAACGCGAACATTTCGATGCAGTCAAAAAAATGGATGCCCAAAAGTCCGCTTTGTGCCAATATATCGTAGATTTTGATTATTTTATTGCGTGGGATGAAGCTAAAATTTAAAAAATGAAAGCCAATTACAGTAAACGTCGAACAGCGGAGAGTTTTTTCATAGATCTCAGAGCAACCGAAGTCAACGTTTCAAACGGAATTTAACTGCGCTGACATGCCTGTTGTTTATGGTATGCTTACGGATTAATTTTCTTTTTTTGATAGACCACACGTAACTTCATACAAACTATATAATACTTTTGGCAGATGTAATAATTTTTTTGTGATTTTGCGTGTTGGAATAATCGATGTTGTATATTTTTTGGTTGTTACGTTACAAGAGTTTATTCTTGGTTACCTGAATTTTTCTTACTAGGTTCATTTTTATTTTTGCAAGCAAGAAATGAGTTACTGTTGTGATGATGTTCCCCAGACTGGGGATCGAAATGTCAACTTAAATAAAAATGCATCGGAGAACGCAGTTTCGAATAAAATGTTTCATCCCAATGAACGAGCTTCTATCTTCATTTTCAAACAAACTGCAATATTTCGATAGTCGGGCATGGTATGCTACAACATTTCATTTTGTTGTTTGGTTAATGAAACATATGCTGTAGCTACATTTGTGTATTAGCTAAGTGTTGCTAATTTCTCAAAGTTTTTCGTGATTTAAAAAACAAAATTCTCCTCATATTTTTGACTTTTAATAAACAAGCTAAAATTATTTAATATAATCATCATCACATGTTGGATCCGGTATTGTCCCTGTCGACGGAGTTGGCCGGATTTCGTATGTCATTGTCTTTACAACGCTCGCCATTTTGTTCGATTACATGCATCCTCTTTCGCCAGTCCATTTTTCTTCATCTCATTCTCTACTTGCTTTTTCCACGTTTGTTTCGGTCTTCCTCTTCCTTTACTACCGTTCACTTCAAATTTTAAAGCCTTTACTATCACATTTTTATCTTCTTTCCTCAAAACATGACCGTACCACCGCATACTACTTGCTTTAGCCATCCTATCCAAAGACTCTTTTATGCCCAACATGTCCATCAATTCCTTGGTGTTTCTTTGATCTAACACCTTTACACCTCACATCGCTCGAATCTTAGCTCTTTCTGTTCTTCTCAAAATTGCCATCTCTTTTTCTCTCAAGCACCATGCTTCACTTCCATACAACATAGCTGATCTTACACAACTTTGGTAAACCTTTCCTATCATCTTCAATAAAAACCTTCTTCCTTTTAGTATTTCGCTGCATTTCCTGAACTTTATCCAACCAATTCTTAATCTAGCTGCTACCGCTCTTTCGCACCCATCAGTTGCATTCAATCTGTCACCTAAACTAGTGAACTTGCTTACAGTTTTCACACCATGACACAGTTTTTTATCTGGTCCCTTGAAGCTCTTTACCACGCTTCTACATTTCTTACAAACAAAATTTTTATTCAAATAAACTGCAACTTTCTTCTTATCCATGCATCTTGCGTGAACCCACTTTCCACATGCTGTACATAACACCGAGTTGGACATAACTCTTGTTCAACACACGCCACAAGGATCAATCTTACTGTCTAACGTTTCTTCCTCCATCCCACTCACCATCAACTTAGTCTTTCCGAGATTGACTCTCATCTCTTTGCTTTCAAACGCCTCTCTCCATTCATCAAAGTTCTCTCTCAATTCTTCCATAGTTTACCCCCATTACGACCAAATCGTCTGCATAAAGAATTTGCTTCATCCATCCTTTCCTTGCATTTTCCGTTACTTTATCTATCACCATTGCAAACAACAAAGGTGACAACACAGATCCTTGGTGTTCACCAACTTTCACAGAAAATTCTTCCGACAAGCCCGATTCAACTCTGACTTTCGTTTCTGCTCCTTCATAAAGACTCATCATCGCCTTGAACAGGACTTCAGGCAAACTTTTCTTTCTCATAGACCATTCCATCACTCTTCTTGGTCCTCTGTCAAATGCCTTTTCCAACTCAACAAAACACATGTACATTCTTTTGTCTGTCACTCGATGTTTTTCTTGCAACCTTAACGGAGCACAAAAATTGAACTTCAAGCAAGTTTGATTTAAATGGTTTTATCAGTAGTGACTCTATTGAAAGGCATAAACGGCAATTCATTTGGGTCCTAATCATTGGGGGGCCCTAACGATTTGGGGCAACGAATTCTCGATACAAACCTAAACGAATTTTTAAGTCTTGAGCTGCAAAGTACTTTTTTGTGGTTATAAGAGCAGTACTTTGGGCCGAACGAAGATGCCAAGAGCTGTGACGACTTTAACGTATCACGGCCTAAAAAAGGGCACAGATTTTCATT
The DNA here is from genome assembly GCA_963965965.1 of Trididemnum nubilum. Classification (NCBI taxonomy): domain Eukaryota; kingdom Metazoa; phylum Chordata; class Ascidiacea; order Aplousobranchia; family Didemnidae; genus Trididemnum; species Trididemnum nubilum. The sequence goes on from OZ014486.1 coordinate 21,952,014, forward strand.
TTGCTTCGCTCCCCTTTCCCCTAGGGGGCCTAGAATTTTTTATTTATCACTAGTGTCGGTATTGAATTCGCCATTGAATTAAGTTGTACTCCGTCATTCTTGCTTAAATTTGCTTAATATTTCCAAAAATTTAATTTGAATTTTCAGATAATTTTTACGAAAACTATGGACCTTTTCGCCGAAAAATCTACAACATTTGTACGAGCAAATATTTTGAACTTGGTGTGTCTGCAGTAATCGGCATAAACATCATAACCATGGCAGTTGAGCATTACAATCAACCTGAGGTAAGAATTTATCGTGAGGTTTTTAAATTTTTCTAAAAAACTTTATCAGTTTTCCAGATCAAATTTTTCATTATACTGATTGTATTACGCCAAAGCGTGTAACGAGTTTGCGAAGCCCATCTCCGCATCATTGCGCCTTCTGGCAACACAGCTCCTTTCGAAGAAATGTCGCAGCGGTGGCGAGCGATTGGCATCTCTGTGTTTGATTTGACCGGTTCGAAATTTGAACCACTGACTTCCCTCGTTCCCAGCGACGAACGCGTTACCGCTCGACTAATTTCCCTAATAAATTACAGCCTACCCACAGCTAAGCTTCCAACAGAGATTGGATGTTGCTAGCAGCATGGTTTGTCTAAACTGGATGCTCTTCTGACTATGCTTTTGGTAAGAATTGAACCCGGCGTCATAATCAGCAAAATTTAAAGTCCTAGCACTTAATCACTACACCACGGCGGCGACACAACGATTTTGCTATTTAATCTGTGTCTATTTCATGCGAATTAAAAACAATTTTATTTTTAGGAACTGGATATTGCGTTGAAATATGCAAACTACGTTTTCACAGCCGTGTTTGTTGTTGAGGCAATATTGAAGCTGGTGGCTCTGGGTTTCTTTGGCTATTTTCGTGACATGTAAGTGTTGTAGTATCGAATAAAGGTTTCTTGCAAACAAGAGGAAGAAAATTGCTATGCTCTTCAGTTTAAATTTAGGTCTCAAAAAAATTGGTAAATTATTTTCCGAAGAATTTATTCTGGCTTGTTCCATCTGAAAAGAATGATATTAGTTCACTATATGGCAGTAGATTACAGAAAATGAAAACACGTACTAATGCTAAACAGTCCGTGTTCATCTCTGCTGATTGACGTTGCTATTACTTTGCTTGTAGAGCAGAAATAACTAATCCAGAACTTGTGGTGAGGCCCAACTGTTGGGTCTCCGCGGAGCTCTCCACAATGCCATTTTTCAAAAGAGGTTAAGGAGTACCCCGGCCAATGCATAAATTATGTGAACTGTTTTGGCTGCCACGTGTAGTCGTTTCTAATGCTTGGTGACAGTTCTCAACAAAAATGCTTGCAATGACTATCTGAACGAGGACTGATGGCAAAATCAATGGGGATATTTAAAATCAGGGCAATTAGATTAGAATGGCGTTGACTCCATTTTCTCTACCCAGCCGTTCCAAAGATATTTTACTTCGGCCTCTCTAATCATATTTATTGGCGACCCTGACGTAGATAACATCGGTGACGCTATCTTAATTATATTGTACAGCAGCGCCTCAATTAGGCTGAACACGGACGCCGAAGCATTTTAACCTATATGGATCTTTGTGGGCTAGGCAACTGCTTTGAAATGTCAGGGTTGCCAATAAAAAATATAACCAGCGAGGCCCGTACGTGGTGTTTGAAGTAGATTAGCTCTAAAAAGTCTGGTTCAAGAAGGATGGACTCAACGCCGATCTAATCTAATACGATTGCCTTAACTTTAGATACCCCCACTGATTTTGCACTCAGTGCTTGTTTAAGCACACGTTGTTTTATCCCAACGCTTTTCAAGCAAATTTGCCACCAAAAAGTAAGAAAAAAATATTTTTTATTTTAGTTGGAACCATATGGACATGGCTATTGTGATTCTATCGATAGTTGGAATCGTAATAGAGGATGCTGCCTCCTCAGACAGTAAACTTCCGATCAACCCAACTATTGTGCGATTCATGAGAGTACTAAGAATAGCCAGAGGTAAGAAAAATAGAAAACAAGAAAAGAAGTGCACGAAAAAAATTATTGAATTTCTCAGTATAGCTCATTCTACTTCTAAGAATCTGTGTTTTTAGGACTAGTTTTGACTTCCAATAGCAAGACTAACTTAGAATTTATAGTTTTTAATATTTTTTGGTGAACATGAATCAATTATTTCCATAGTACAACGGTGGGCCAACTGCGGCTCGCGAACGTTAGTTTTGTGGCTCTTGTATTGAATCATATAATGACAAAAAAATTAAGATTTTGAACTAGTTTTCATTTGTCGATGTTATCCAAAGTTATACCAACTGTGATGACGAATTGCAGTATAAACACTTCAAAAAATCAAGGTAGAATAATTTTCCCGGAGTTGTAAAATACTTTAAAGAGCGCAGTTAAGTGTGAATGTTGCCTTATAGGACAACAGTCATTGTGTTTTTCAGTAGCGTAGCCAAGAAGAGGTTCTGCCCCCCCCCCCCCCCCCCATTGGCCTGTGAAATAAAATGCAGAATAAGGAAAATACCACAATACTGCTTTTTTGCACTGGAATGGACTAAAAAGTGATTTAAAGCATCTTTTAAAACATATATTCGGGGGACTAATTTGCCAAAAAGAAAACTCACAAATCAATAAAAGCTTTGAAAAGTGGTCAAAAATCAGCAATCAAATTTAATTGTTAGAGTAAAAATGCTGAACATAGGTTTCATCAACAAATGTATTATACGAATACTTGTAAACTCAGGAAGGAGATGGGGTGGCTATTTAGTATTAGTTAATTACCAATCATTTCTCCCAAATATTTTTCCATTAGACCCCCCCCAATTACTTTTCTCGATAAAGTATAGACTGCTCCGTGTGAGTTTTATTGAACTTATAGGGTTTTATGATTTACCAGCATGTAAACAAGAGAGCTAAAATTTTACCATTAGCCAATTTCCACATAGCCCATTTATGCAACCAGTTTAATCATGTTTGCACTGCCAATTTCTTGGCAACGTTTTAAAAGCATTAATTTTCGAACTACCAGCGGCTAGGGGTTTCACTCCCAGGCCCCAAAAATATCCCCCGAATTTCTGGCTACGCACCTGGTGTTTTTATTGCTTTTGTGTTATTTTGTGTAAAATAATTTTGCGGCTCGCTGGTATTTATGATTTTCCGCAAGCGGCTCTTTCTTTGAACAAGTTTGCCCTCTTCTGCCATAGTAGTACTTGTTTAATTTAATATCAATGATACGATATTATAATTCATTTTAGACAATGTTTTGAAGTAAGGATGTAACTTGTTTGTTTTGGTTTAATTTTTCATGTTTTTAGTGTAGTAATAATGAAGCCTCTTTGAATTACATTCAATTTAAAGTGAAACGTTTAATAAGGTGTCTTTTCTTTCACATGTTGCGATTAGTGTTGCCGTCCTAAACAAATGAGTACGTAAGCTGTACCCAACGGTATCTACAAGAGTGGTTTGTAACGTTCAAATTTAGTTTTTAGCAAAATTTAGTTTCATTTTCTAGTGAATTTTAGGTGAAAATCCAGAAAAAGGTCTTCGCCAAAATTTCGTTGCTTTTCTTGCTTAATTTAAGGTGAAGACCGACGAGAATAAATTAATAAGTTAGGTTATTAGCGAGGCAAAATACTTAAGGGCGTATATCAACATACCTTGGCAAAAAAATTTGTTAGGCCCAGTCTATCCTCGATGACAACACTGGCTTATTTTGTAGTGTTGAAACTGCTCAAGGTGTCAAAAGGAATCAGGTCTCTCCTGGAAACAGTGTTCCGTGCTCTTCCTCAAGTCGGGAATCTCGGATTGCTCTTTTTGCTCCTATTTTTCATTTACGCCGCTCTTGGGGTGGAGTTGTTTGGAACAATACGTAAGTGTGTTTTATAAAAGAGCAACCTTCTGCATTAGAATGTATTGGTTGCAGGGGTGCCGAAACCCGGGTGGATGGGGGGATATATCATCCCCAATAATTTGACTGTATTCCCCTAATAGTTTGAGTATGGTCTACATCTGCATCCCTCCCAATAATTTGACTCTGGTGTGCATCTGAGCGTAGGTGTCCACTTAAATTCGGGGAAAAAATGTTTCCTTTTTGGTGAAGACCTTTTTTTTTTGGTCTTACCTGAATTTGGGGAAAAAGTGTTCCATTTTTGAAGAAGACCTTTTTTTTGGTCTTCATTTAATTTGCTCACCTGAACAAAATCGTGGTCGAGGTTCATCCCCCCAATGTTGAAAATAGGGCAAAATTGGGGTAAAATTGCAAATTATTCCCCCCAGTGCTCAACAAAGATCGGCACCCCTGATTAGTACCTGAATTTTCAACATTTTTGGACTAATTTCATTTAGGTGTGTTTTTTAGTTGAATTTGGAGCGCAAGAATGCTTATTCGTAAAGCTTCATTAAGTTGTTTTCAGTGTATTTCTTATCATTTTGAATGCAACGTCGTGAAGATGGCATAAGACTGTGTCGAAACACGATAGTATCTAGTTTGAGATCCCAAACATCGAAGAAACCTTTCTAAAATGTTTAACTTTTTCCTTTACTTCGGACCTACACTGTCAAGCGCCGTTTATACCTATGTCTTTTAGAATGTGACGAGGAGGAATTTCAGTGTGAGGGGCTGGGAAGGCATGCCACGTTTGAAAACTTTGGAATTGCTCTTTTAACTTTGTTTCGTATATCAACTGGGGACAACTGGAATGGAATCATGAAAGTAATTTGCGAATTAATTCTTGAAAAATTGCACTATCCTGAAGTTAACAATCGTTTAGAAAGTGCTGATGTACTGTAGAAGTTTTAGCAATTAAAATTTTTTTAAAAAGATAAAAAATGCAATAAAATAGAAGTAGAAACTGGTGGTAAACCCGCCGCTATACAGTAGAGCAGGTTTTACTTGCTCATTGCTCGAAAACTAAACTGGGATCTGATTCATAGCTCGCCTGCTCGGTTTTCATTCTAAAGATCCAAGAATCTTTTCAGTGAAATGATTATCTTCGAGATTCCGACTTCTGTTTGCCCCCCGAGCTTTTAAAATATCTCGGAAGATGCGTGGATAGCACAAACCAATTATCAAATTACTGTGTATTTCCAAATGCTGAGCAGATATGAAAGTAAAGCAAATATCGGTGAGGGTTTTAATATCAATATTATACGTGTAGATACATTTTTGTTTGAATTTAGGATACATTAAGGACTACTTGTGATGATGCACCTGAGTGCACAGTTAACTGCTGTGTCAGCCCTATCATTTCACCAATATACTTCGTCACTTTCGTCATGATGGCTCAATTTGTGTTAGTGAATGTTGTAATCGCTGTCCTGATGAAGGTAAGTAGCCGAAATATTTAGGTTGTCATTCGAGTATTTATTTTCCAAATCGCTTTGACCAAACTGCCAATAACCACTTAGGTTTCAACATTGCCTCTTTAATGCTAGTTGTTGAACAAGATAGCTGTAACTTCCAATTTTAAACTTTTGGTTTGACCCGACTGCGAATCGAACCCGAGCCGATTGCTTTAGTAGTCTTAGCCCCTCGACCAAAAGTGAATGCGAAGTGACATAACTTAAAATTATGAAGCAGGAGGTGTTAGGTTTAGTTCCATACAGACCTTTTTAAACTTAGTGTTGTCAACTGTTTGCCACTTTTACGTGATTTGTGAAAATGTTTGATATTTTTTTAAAGCAATCAAATTATAACAAAACTTTCAAAAGTTGGGAGATGGATAAATTAAGCAATCAAATTATAACAAAAAGTTTTATTCTAAATTGTCGGTAGTCTGGCTGAAAAGGTAAGGGCGTCGTTTTTGCGATGACCCTGATCGCATGATGCAGATTCGACGCGCACCCTGGTCACGTCGTTGCATCCTTTGATAAGACGCTTTACGACGATTACCTCTTCTTGGTGGCTTGGAATTAGCAGCAAATTTACGTGGGAAAAAATTAAACGTCAATCCCAAAGCTTGGAATGCTCTCAATTTCTAAGCTGGTGAATGCGATTTTGTACAAAATAAAAGCGCCACCATCGCTTCCTCGTAAATGGAGGAAAAATAATCAAAATTTTCATTTAGATGAAACATAAAGCAAAATCGCACCATTAGTTTATTATTTTGGTTGAAACCCTAAATATTTAATTTCACTAGTATCGCCACATCCCTCGAAAGAGGTCAAGTAACATCAACCAACCAGTTCACAACACTATGTCGGATTTGACTAACCTTGAAATTGAACCCATATTTTCCGTTCCAGGGGCTACTTGACCAACTTGCATGTTAATTAACCGTACTATTGGCTGATTAAAGTTCATTTTCACAGCAATTGGAAGACAGCCGAGCAGACGAGTCAGAAGATAGCGACGATGACGTATTTGAAAGTGAAGATGACGTCGACGATCAAGATGCTGTAGGAGATGACCCGGTGAGTAGAGTCAGAATTTGGTGGTATTTTTGTACAACTTTTAAAAGCGATTGTACTCACAGTGAAACAGGATCGAAGTGGTCAATTAAAACCGTGTATTGATGTAGTTGTAATTACTGACAATAATTACATTTTATTCACCAAGTTACCTCGGTCAGGAGACAGCGAAGGAAACTTTCGTTCTTTGAGTCAAGCTTCAACCTGCCTGCCTGTCTACCTCACACGGTGGAGGCTCTTCACACTGTCCCTTAAATTGCTGAACGTCAAACTGGAAGCTGCACCAATTTTTATAGTGTTCGATTTGACCTGACCGGGAATCGAACCCGTGCCTACCATTTAAGTTGCTGACGCTCTCTCCGCTAGAGCACTGATCGGTTAAAACCAGTGCGAGGAAAAAATGGAGCTGCTATTCTTAAAAATGGCTTTCCACTTTTTCTATGAAAATGTTTAGCCTCAAATAAAGCAAAGTAACAAAAATAGAGCAAAACTTTTTAGTCTCCAAATGTTTTTTTGTTTGACGTTTTTCAACAAATCCTTATAAAATATGGGTCGTATTTGCCAATGTGGATTATTTTAATCCGCAGATTAACAAAATTTTGGGGGAAAGTTTTGGCGAATAGCTGGACAAATTGCTATAACTATAAAGTGATTCAACGATTACTTTTCTGGACTTGCGAATTTAGTTTATTTTAATCTAATTAGTTTAGCGGTGTAGAAAACAGAAAGCTGATAACGCGCTGATCTAAGTTAATCCGTGTTGGTGCATGCGACTCATAGCGTTCTGATTTAATTTAGATTTTTTACTTTCTTTATATATGCTTGCTGTTTGTAGATGCTACTTCTCTGCAACCGCGAAGATGTAGCGACGTCTGAGGAGATCGTTATCACTGCTGATGTTACCGATACGTCGTCGTTGTCTGTGACATTATTAGTGACAGATAACTCCCAGAAAACCGAAGTAGGGAAACAATTTTATAGAAATCTTGAAATATTCTCTTTGTATTGCTTTCCAGTGAAATGTATTTCTATGAAAATTAATGCTATACAAGCAGCATATGAGCAACTTCGTTGCCACTAATGGCGTTGTATAGCAACCCAATTCTTTGTGCATTTGAAGGGGAATAGAACTTGCGTTTTCATGAGAGAGTAACACTTTGATGCAACAATTTTTTTACTTTGCATTGTAATTGAATATTCAATTATGAATGATAAAATAGTTCTGCATTTCATGCCGTACCATCAGAATTAGTTTAAAATATTTTTATAGAGAATAATCTGTTTAGGTGTTTGTAACTTTTCGACACTGTTTTTGTAGCAGACTGATGAAGCTGAAGTGGAAGAAAAACAAGCACACAAGAATATTGAAATAATTAATACTGGTAAGGATTTAAGGATTTTGATTCCTACCAGTTTCGGGTTTTAAAACTGCAGATAATGAATACCTGTACGGTTTTATTGGGCATCGAGAAACAGAGAGATTTTCATTGTCACTCAGACTACTTTTACTTTTTGATGAAGCAAGAAAACTGAAGATATTTTGGAACGCTTTTCATTGGAAATTGCGTCTCTGTAAGCTTATATTGAAAGATGTCCAAATTTTAGAAACTCCTTTAAAAGAAGCTCAAATTGTCGAATCGGCACCTTCAAAGGAAGCAACGAAACAGAAACAAAATAACCAGGAATCCTCACAAGTAATTAAAGAGAATTTTGAGTTTAATTTGGTTGTCTTGTTTGTAACTATCATTTTTTTTGCTTTTGAGTTGAAAAAGCGAAGGACATTGCGAATTTTGACTCAAGCTTCCCACCTGTTTACCATACACGATGGAGGCTGCTCACCGTCCCTTCAGGTGCGGAAACTTCAAGCAGGGAAGCTGTGAATACCAATTTAAAAATGCTTGGTTTGACCCGACAGGGAATCAAACCCGATTCTACTGCTATAACACCAGGTGTTCCTTCCTCTCGATAGGCGGAGTCGGCTTTTTGTTTAATATACAATTTCTAGTGAAATTTTTAATCAAATCTTTCGTTGTACTCGCTGTATTTCGCTAAAGCGTGTAACGAGTTTTCCGAGCTATCTCTGCGTCATTACACCCGTGCAACACAGCTTCTTTCGAGGAAATTTTATGGCCGTGGCGAGCCATTACAACACTGTATCCGATTGATCGACCTGAGATTCGAACCTCAGGCCTCCCGATCCGGAGATGAACGCGTTGCTGCTTGACCAATGGTCGGATGTAAAAATTTAAGATTTGATAATTTTTGTGTTCTTTCCTGTTTAGCCCTCCGTATTTGTCATACTTCCTCCTCCTTCTTCCAATAGTCTCCAGGTGTCCGGATGCAAGAGCACGAGCGCGTCGCCCGCTAGAATTCCAAGACACGGAACTCTTCCAGCCAGAACAAAGTCCCTCAATCTTCCAGGTTCCGAACAAGAAGGTATTGGACATTATTTGTTTGCAAAGTGATTCTGCTCGAGATCGGTTTTATTAAAGAAATGAGAATTACTTGAGGAAATAAGAAGGTGCCGCAAACCTTGTTCCTCTATTCCCCTTATCCGTGAAAATAGATTTAATTTGTTCGACTCTGTACCATTGGCAATCTGCATCTCGAAATTTTGTGTTGCAGAATATCAAATTTCGTTGCTTATTCTGTACGAAATTTTGTAAAGTTATCCTTTTCTGTTCTCATGAAAGTTTAAAAAGTAGGGTTGCCAATAGTATGGAGTGAAACGGATTAAAGTTATTTTTGCAGATTAGGGGAACAGCGGAACAAAGTATGGGACACCTCTTTATTACCTCAGGTAGTTTACATTTCAATAAAACCGATCTCTAGCAATATCTCTTTACTCCATAACTGTCGGCAGTCACAAAGTCAGCAACGTGGTGGAGAGAATAAAGGCGTTGTGTTTTCGACGACCTTGATTGCATGATCTGAGTTTAATCCTTACCCTAGTAGTCACGTTGTTGCGTCCTTGGATAAAATGCTTCACGGTGATTACCTCTGCTTGGTGGCTTCGAACAAGCGGCAAATTCAATGAACAAGAATTCAAAAGAAATCCACGTGAACATTGGATCGCTGGAAACTCCTCTAAGCTTTGGTGCGGATTATTCCAAATACGGAGAGGTTATCGCAATGAAAAGCATGCGGATTGTCCAATAGTTAGCGTATGACGCTGTCCGGTGACAAGAAAATAAATATGCCCAACTAAAACAACTGTGATTTGGCGAAGCTGGACAATTCACTCATTTACGCTTATTAAAAAGAATTTCAATCTCTACCCGACCAAGGCTTCCCATTGTTGAGTTCCGAGCATTGTTAGATGTTGCCAGCAGCACGATATAACGCATTACTCTGCGAGACTTCTTTAGAGCATTGCAGCACTTCAAATTCTAGACGTCTTTTGGCTAATACCAGTAGATGCTGCTGTTTTGTGAAATCAAACTTGTGTTTGTTTTTTTTTTGCTTAAAGGCGGCTTTTACGATCGCTAGTGTTTACAAGCGGAAATACGCGTGATATCTCTTTAATGTAAATGCAAAGTGCATGCAGTCAAATGACGCGTGTATTTCTACGCGCATACACGTGTGATCAGTAAAAGCCGCCTAACACGGTATATATTTAACAGTCTTTTTACTTAACCACTAGCCTACTTCACGGACCACGGTGACTCCATTGATAGCAACTCACAAAGTAGCAGTATTCGATATCTTTGACCTTTTGTTGATTGGTCCCAAAGCTGTTACAGTAGTCTTGGTGAAAAAAGACAAATTACTCGTTTATCGTTTTTTATTCATAAAACTTAATTCTGTAATATTACAATTATTTTATTTCTTCGTAATGTATAAAGCATGTTTTTTCAGCTAAAAGTAAAACTATTAAAAGATATTTTTGGTGTATTTTTAATACTCTGCTGAAGCAAAATAGCAGAAAAGATATGCAACTTTAATAGCAAAAAGGCCGTTTAAATTGCAATACATTTTTCTACGCAGCAATGTTTAAGTTCAGGCCGGTGCTATGGTTAGTGCATGTAGTGCTTGCAGGCCCGGCACCAAAGTAGCGTGACTGGGGGTCGGAAAAAATATTTGGGGGCAAAGATCATTTTACCCTCATCTTCTAAAGGGAAGACCAAAAACGAAAAAAAGGTCTTCATCCTGGCCGTTTACCATTTTTCGGGGCACAAGTCTCGCTCGGGAGGGGGGACACATGTTCATTGCATGGCGGGGCAGGGCAGAATCTAATGGTGCGGTTTTCGCTTCTTGCCCACAAATTCAGGGGTGAAGACGAATGGCGCGAAGTCTTAGTCTTGGCATTCACTCGTGTTTTTCGTTCTGGAACGAAACTTTACTCACGTTTGGGGGGGTACAGGCCCCAAAATGTACTCCAGTGGCACCGCGCCTGTCACTTTGTTTTGGGGCACAATCCTCGCTTGGGAGGGCACAAGCAGTGATTTGGGGGGGCACGGCCCCGATGTGCCCCTTCGTGGCGCCGGGCCAGAGTGCTTGCAGCAAACCATACTCTAATATTAGAATTACACACTGTACGATACTGTACAATTGTGTATATCTGCTAAGAATTCAAACAATGTTTATCTTAATCTACATCCAGTCAAACACTTAAAAAGTATGATTTTTTTTTCCCTTTGTGATACATCTTAACTATATTGTGATTTCAGATTGCTTGTCTGAGTTTCGAGGTATCTCTCATCTACCCTTACAACCCCGAAACAGCGACCCAACTCGGAAATCACCCAGTAATCTCTCTACTGACACGCCAAAACAGTCTTCGAATCGACGGATAAAACGACATTTTAGTGATAATCCTCTTTTGCTTCGGCCTGATGACCAAAGCGTTCATCACCACCACCATTACCATGTTTCTTCCGATACTTTATCGAATTCGGCCACGAATATTTTGGTATCAAATCCGAAGTTGAGTTTAGAATCGAAAATTACCGATTATACTTCGGTGTTTGAACCTCTCTCTAAGTCAGCCAACAATGTCTCATATGTAAATTCTAGTATCAATCCAGCACAGACAAAAAATAACGACTTGTTACCAAGTTTACCGATACCGTTAATGCCGAACTCTGCATGGCAATCGTTATCGAAATCGGCCAACAATGTCTCATCTCTACCCACTAACGCCAACCACTTGGAATCAAAAGATTTATGTACCTCGAATTTGCTGAATCCAAGTTCGAATTCGGTGTCGCAGGGTCTGTCAAAATCAACCAGTAGTTTATCTAGTGGTGCAAATCCGAATCTTATATCACTTGAATCTCCGAAAATCGAATCAAGTCCGAGTTTACCGAATCCGATTTTGCCACAACCGGCTTTGCAAACTTCACCCAAAACTACAAACGGAATTTCTAGTACCAACTTAAACTGTGCGACAACGCATACAGTAGATCCCGATAAAAAGCCTACGATATTGAGTCCACTAAAACCGAATGTATCGGTATTGAAACCGCTATCGATATCAACAGATACCGATTCGAATTTAAAGCCAAACGGCTTAACCACAGCAGCCACTTTAATTGAAAGAAATACAATTGTTTTGCCAGTGAAGCCAAAATCACAATTAGATGAGATTTCTCAACCTACGTCAAACGGTAATTGCCATTTTGCCAAACCGACTTTCATTTCCTCCAAAATGCCAAAATTGGTATCAACATTATCAAATTTGCCGAAATCGGTATCGAATGAATCAAACGAATTGAACAAGGTTATTGACTGTTCTCCGACACCGATTCAATCCGAAAACGAATCATTGCCAAAGTCGAAAAAAGATGAAGGTGAAAATTCAAACGAGCAAAATGCCAACCAAAAAGATGCGACAAAAAGGTTTGTATAACTTTTTGAAATCAGAGACACTTATGATAAATTTTGGAGGAGGCGGGTCAGGATGCAAAAAAATTTATATCCGCACCAACTATTTGGGTCATAACTGGGAAAACGAATTTGAGCAGAAACTCGGCTTTTTCCTGAAAAGAAGACCTTTTTGCACTTCTGCCTAATCATGACCGAAAATCCGGACGATTTGGAAACTGAGCAGCACCCTTATGTTTTGGTACCCAACAAAAGTGTAATCGTATGTCCCGCTTTCCGAATTTTACCAATTTGAGCATGGTGGCACAAGTGATCTTTTTCGAATATGCATTTGAACGCATTTATTGATTACCCAAGCAATACAAAATGCTTTCGCCGGGTGATAGCAGTGCTTTTTCGTTGAGAATATGTTTCTTGGTACTTTTGGCTTGATTAATCGCATTTCAAATTACTTGTGACATATTTGGTTTTATATAGACGGTAAAAATATTTCGCTAAGTGATTGGGAACGAGCAAAAATTTTTGTGTTTGTGGTATTTTATGATAAATTTCGTGTAGTGAATACGAGAAGGCTAAAGTGGTTCATTCAATAAATCAGTAAAATTTGTGCAGAGATTCGACACCGAAAAAATCAATTTCCAAGACAAATCACGACAAGAAGGTTATTTCAAGTAAAGAAAAATGGATAGAGTTCTCTGATGAAAATGGTTCTTAAGTGGATTGCTAAAATGGGAAGACGAGTTGCCAAGTGATTGTTTTTACTTGCCAGTTTCTGATAAGAGGAAAAGGATCAGGAGTGATGTGAGCCAAAAAAAGACGTGTTTTTTTAATCATTTTTTGAACTTTTGCACTTTCTTTCTCTGCGCTGATGCTAAGACGTTAGACGTTTACTAACTAAACTTTTCTTTTAACTTATTTATCAAGTTTATTGATTATGTTGTCAAAACTTTACCAGTTGTTGTAATCGATTAGCTTCTACCATACGCACTATCTCTGTTTTGTAAAACAATAAAATGATGTAAAAACTGAATCATATACCAGGATATTATACTCTTTGCTTCGATTTTGATGCTAAGGCTGTAGGTATAATGTTGCTTTATATTGCAAGTACCATCTTTTTAAAAAAATGTAAGACCCAGTCCTTACTGATGTAAAATTGAAGCATGCTAAGCTTTTCATGTTATCAACGTACCTGCGTAAAAGCACTACAAACGTTACACACTTACGATTTTAAAGCAGGTTTAGCTAGGCTTTTTATCGCTTATTGGACATAGTTTCAACAATTGAACAAAAACTTTTTCATAAGTAGTGAATACTGAACGCTCAGCTATAAAGAATTTATAAAAACAAGATAAACAAAATAGAAATAAATGATAAGCTGTAGAGTAGTAGACAGTATCCAGAGTCTTAGAGCAGTGGTTCCCAACCGGGGGCCACGGTACATTAAGCAGGGCGCCGCGGGACCTTGGACAAAAAAATGCCTATTTTGGTCATGAATGTGAGCGAAAATTCTGGGAAATCCCTCAAAGAAAATTTTGAAAAAATACCTTGGGTTTGAGATGAAGACCTTTTTTTGTGTGTGTTCTTCAACGAAAATTCGGGGAAAATACCTTCGATTTGAGATGAACAGTGTTCCCTCTAAGCTGTGCGCGCGCACACGCATAAATTTGCTGCGCACAGACATATTGTTGCTCAGACATATTGTTATTCAACATAAATTTACAATAGTAAGTCAGATAATATACTTTTCGGACACAAATACCGCTCGATTTGTTTTTTTGTTTTTTTTTGGGTCATTTTATTTTGGACACAAAAACCACTTGACATTAGGTGAAAACTTTTTTTTTTTTTGGTCTTCACCTTATTTTGGACACAAAAACCACTTGATTATAGGTGAAGACCTTTCTTTTTTGTCTTCACTTTATTTCGGACACGAAAACCGATTTGGATTTCGAACACAAAACTCTGGGTGAATTCCCAGCAAAAGTGCGCACTCGCCAAAATTTCTGCGCACTGAGAGCACAAAAAATTAAAGGGAACATTGGAGATGAAGACCTTTTTTTTCTTTTTGGTCTTCAACGAAAATTTGGGGAAAACACCTTTAAGTTTGGTCTTCAATCGGTTTGGTATTGCGACAGCCTATTTTTTAGCCGCGCAGGGGGCCACTGGTGTTGAGAGACTCTAGAAGGGGGCCACAGGCCATCAAAGGTTGGGAACCACTGTCTTAGAGATACAACCAAACATATGATTAGCAGCCTAAGACGTACTGTTTCGGAATCTAGTTTCGTCTTTTATACCTCGTCGTATAGCTAGGACTGCAAGTATGAACATGAGCGCAAAAATGGAAATTAATCAGATCATGACTGAATGTAGTTGTTTTTTATTTTTTCAATGGAAAACATTACTTGATCATGATATTCCAAGAGATATACTAGTACGAAATAGGTATGCTATTGTTGTTGGAAATTATTTCGGACTAGTATTTGTCTTGTAATCTTATGATTACGCAATATTTTCCATTGAAAGAATTAAAAAACAACTATGCACTGTCATACTAATCTGATTAATTTGCGATTTTTTGCCTTTCTACGCTTTTGTTCATACTTGTAGTCCTAGCTATACTGTCGAGGAATTAAAGACGGAAGTCGATTACGAAACAGCATGCCTTAAGCTGTTTATCAAAGGTTTGATTGTGCCTCGAAGACTCTGGATACTGTTTATAGCTTATCATTAATTCCTCGGTGCATTGTTCTTAATAAATAGAAACTAATTCTTCAATAAACTAAAATTTACTCTGGTTTTATCGAATGAGCTAAGTTTTTTCAAGCTGATTACCAAACCAGACATTTCTGTACAACTTTAGTTGAACTTTTGTTGTGTTTTAAATGATTATTGGAAAACCGAGTACTAGCCACTTACAATTTTCTGCGCAGAATATAGAACAACTATTTCTTTCGATTTCTTTCATACTATCAATAATAATTAATTTCTCTTAATTTTTTTCCTGCTGTATTTTCGTTAGCATTGTGAATTTTGTCTATACATAAAAAACAACTTATTGTCTCGTTGCAGTGTTATAATTGCCATATTGTATGAGCGAAAATACAAATGGTATTCGAAATGCAGTGCTTCTTTAACTAGAATCTAGCTAACTTTAATTTTATTTGCTATATTATACGGCGAAGCGTGTAACGAGTTAGCTGTCCCATCTCCACGTCACTGCACCCGGGTAGCATAGTAGGGTGGAGTGAAAAAAAATTTTTTTTTCAAAATCAAAAAAAGTGTAGTTCTCGAATCCTGGCAAATGGTCTAAAACTTGCTTGAAATTTGTTGTAGGGGGTTGCCCCATTTTCCAGCCGGCAACCCCCCCCCCAAATTTAATTGCGACTGTGGGCGTGGGGGTAATTCACATATCTCGATAACCACTGGTCATAGAGCAATGGTTTATCGCTCAAAATCTGCGGAAACACCATGTTCTTATCTGTGCTAGAAGAAAGTTTTCTCTATTTTTAAAACAAAAAAAGTTAAGCCGAAAAACAAAAAATATGGCCATTTTTGGTTAATTTACTGGAAAATTCTAAGTGTAAGCGCAATTATTTAACTGTGATCAGCGAAACTAATTCCTCTCACTCAATTAACGCTGTTTGTGATATGTTGCATCAATACATGGACGAATGGTAACTTCTACTCTTGCTGAGAGTTAAAATTTTACATTACACAACTGCTTATAGTACAGAAACAATGAAAAACTAACACACACCTTTGTTTAAATTTCCAGAAATAGAATCAGTGTTAACAATTGCTTCAAATTAGCTGGACACATACCTCAAAAGAAAGTCATTGAAATGCAATAAAATACTGTAAAATCACAATTAAGTAACATAGCAGCCATGTAGCAGTAGCAACAACCATAGGCGTAGCCAGGATTTTTGATTAGGGGGGGGCAAACTACAAATCACATGCAATGACGTCATCAAAAATTTTCAAAAAGGGAACTTTTTGTGGGGCAAAGATATTGTAGAATGAAAGATCTGAAGCCGTAGCCTGTTGGTACTTAACCAGGATTTTGGTAAATGGAGAGGGCAAAAACTAATAGTTAGAAAGTGCAAATGTCTAACTTAGGAAACATGTTGAGTAAGCTAGTGTGTACTCAAACGTATCACAGAAGCTAGTGTACTCAAACGTATCACCGCCGGTGGCTATGGGGGTCTGGGGGCGAAGCCCCCAGCCGCTGGGCGATTTTTGTAAGTTTTTGAAAAAAAAAAGCTATTTTAATCCCATTGGATCACATTTCGCACGTGTTCACAGCCGTTTGAAAGAAGTAGATTTTTAACATTTCAAAGCCAATAGAAAAAATTGAATTGTTCAATCCTTTTACGTGCAATTAAATCCCAAAACACGTTTAAAATCTTGCATTATGGTGTAAAATTTTAATTGTTAGTGATTTGGTCCATATAGGGGGAAGTAAGGCACATTGCCTCTTGCAATATTTTAGCAGTATATAATAATCCACTCGAAGATTTTCCTCAAGAGATTTTTGTTTTATCATGAAGTTAACCAGTTATAGAAGTAAATGTACGGCTACGGGGCCCAGGCCCTCTCAATTAAAATTCAATGATTTGTTCAATGAGCATTTTCCCTTGCTATTTTTTTTAAGCATTTGGTACGTAAAAGCTGGCAAGGTCCAGGTGAATCGTTATTGAAAAATGGTACAATAGATGGTTACGCTTACTAAACATTTTATTCCCGGGCCTGATTTACATTGTGCAGGGCCCCTGGCACTTAGGAGATTTTTGTAACGTCTTCCTGCCTAATATAACTGAAGACCAAGAAAAGTTCTATCTGAGCGCGGGCCCTTGTGCTTGTGCCATATGGCAAATACGGCGCTGGTTATTACATTACCTTCATAAAAAGTTTAGATGAGGGCCTGAGGTAGCAACTTTTAGGACAAAAACTTTTGATTTCACCCTGGTTATACGGTTAAATTGGTTGGAAAAATTTGAATCAAGGGGGTGCGCCGGGGCCCCTGGTCGTTAATATTATTTATTGTTAATTACTGTTGTACGCTTGTACTGTTGTACGCAAAGATGCTAAAAGAAACTGAAAATAAAGAAACAAGGCTTTTTTCTCAAATTTTTGTCATTGGTGGCATTTCGATTGAAGGGTCCCGGGCGTCCTGGGCCATCCCTCTTACTATGCCAATGATTTTGAGAATAAGATCGCGCCCCTAAGTTCTTTCATAAAAAAAACATTTAAATCAAAATTAAAATAACTATTTTTCCAAACCGTGGAGGACTCTAGTCAAGTCACTTGCCAGTTTTTTGAAATCTCCAAGAATTGCATGACATTATTATGACGTGTACACGTGGTCGTCGTCATTGTTACTCACTTTTGTACGCGTAAATCCTAAATCAAGGAAACTGCAATTCCAGACAAGGACCACGTACTGGCTATGCTCTCATTATATTTATCATTGGTAGTATTTCAATTGGGGGGGTTGCGGGAAGTGAGGTCGCGCTCTTCGAGTCTCCAGCCACTGCCGTAATCGAAGTCGGGTCGCAGTATTGCTTACGCAATAATCGGCGCGCAGTTCCGCTCGGCCATGACTCAACCTTTGAACTATTATAGGTCATTTGCTGTTGCTACACTAACTTTTAAATCGCATGTAACTACAATAAGTAATCCGTTTATTGCAATTAACCACAATAAGAACCTTGAATTTACCGTATGAACTCGCACAAGCAACAATTTAATAAAACTTGGCAAGGAATTCGATTTCCCGTATATCACTCCTACAAAGCTTATTACCGCTACAGTGTATAAGTAATTTCTATGGCGCGGAGACACACTCCCGCGGTTTACACAGAATCTGCTTCTGACTGTTAGATCATTCAAGCCGTCCTCCGACGGCTAGCCAAGTTTTATGTATTGCGCTCTTTAAAGCTTAATAACTCCGCCAATCTCGCATAAATTTTGCGAAATTTTCAAAACTTCTTAGTTTATTCGTATATCATGTAATAATAACCAGAAAATTTGTTATGCATTTTTCTTGTCTTTTGATCTTGAACTGACTTTGAAATCACTAGCCTATAAATCAGCGACCTCAATTCACACATTGGCGTCGGCTTCAGCTGCTTTTGCCTCTGCATACAAAAAGCCAGCACAATGTGCGAAAAGTCTGGGATTTTTAAACCACTGCGTATTCAGCTGAAGGGTCGCAGTTGTTTCCGTTCAAATTTTTCTTCAAAATATGACATGCCGCGATAGTCCTAGGCTCCTAGCATCTGTGGCAATTGCTATGACATCACAATCATGCGCGTAGCCAGAAATTCGCAATGGGTGGGCTGTTTTGGGGATCTGGGGGCGAAGCCCCCAGCGCTCGAAAATTTTGCATTTTTTTGCAAAAATAACTTGATTTTAGGCCTATTTTGATTAAAAAATAATGCTTTGTGAAACGTGGTTAGAAATTGGCAGTGCAAACATGATTAAACTGGTGGCATAAATGGGCTACTTGGGAGGTGGCTAATGGTAAAATGTTAGTTCTCTTGTTTAGATGCTGGTAAATTACAAAATCGAATAGTTCAACAAAACTCACACGGAGTAATCTATTTCGTATACACATTTTAGAGAAAAATAATTGGGGGGGTTATGAAAAGAGATTTGAGAGAAATGTTTGGTGATTAAATAATACTGAATAACTCCCCTATCCCTTAGTTTATAGTATATTTGTTGATGACATCTATGTTTAGCATTTTTACACGTGCGATCAAATTTGATTGCTTATTTTTTACCACTTTTCAAAGTTTTTATTTGTTTGTTAGTTTTAATTTTGACAAATTAGCCCCCCCCCCCCCCACCCCTGAATATATGTTTCAAAAGATGTTTTAAATCATTGTTTAGTCCACTCCAGTGCATAAAAGAGTCTCAAAAGTGCTAAAAACGTAGTGTTTTTCTCATTCTGCATTTTGGTCGACATGCCAATGGGGGGGCTATAGCCCCCTCTCTCCCTGGCTACGCTACTGATCACATTTGGCCATTCTTGTGAGAGTGACATCATAATAAATTTGTAACGACAAATTAAGAAGCTATATATTGATTACTTGAGAATAGCCTTGACTTTGTGCACACCGGGCACGGTCGCACGAATCTTTATTAATGGCCGCACGTAGCACATAAAACGTTTAGTAGGCAAATTCAGACACTGCACCAACGTGCCGTACCAGTACCACGACAAAAAAGGCGTTAACGTACCAGCGTACCGTAGTTTTTAGCAAAAATTGAGGCGCACCGTATCGTACTGCCATCCTTGGTGGTCACGATTCTTGAAATAGTCTGAAGATGAATGAACAATAGCCGTGTCGAACAGGCCAAGAAAGCTCTGCTGATTGCTTACAAATGCATTGTAACGGTTCGTGTTCTTAAACACTTTTCATGCGTATAGGCTGGTATTTTTCCAAATTTGTTCTTAAATTTTGAGCTAAAATGAATCTCCAGTTCTTTTAAATTGTTCTTATAAAAAAGTTTATATCACAGAAAAAAATACTGATTGTATAGAAAGGCAATTCAAGCATTGCAATTACCAACCAAATATTACCACTGCTGTACCATACGCTATACCGAGCAATCCTATGCGCACTTAAAAGTCATTATCATAGAAATATCAAAATAAAGGGGCAGTATTTTTTAATGTCTGGTTCTAGCCAAGAGTCAGTTTACATGCAGACGTTATGATAGGCAATGACGATAATTTAAATTAGTCAGGAAGCAAACATGGATATTATCTGCAGTTAGATGTTGGTTTTTCTGCTAATAAACAAAAAAAAATATTAGAAAATGTACGAACATTAAGAAAAAGCAAAATGATACTGAACACAAAAATTAAACTAAATCGTTTTTCAAGAAGATAATGTTTTCTTCAATGATTAATTATTTGCTCCACTTCTATACGCGGAGCGAAATCACATGGATTGATAACTTTACTAAATTTTTTTAGTTTTAAGAGAATAAAATGAAAATGAGAAGTAGTCATCCACAAATTTTTCATTTGCTTTATTAATAGTTAAAATCATACCTGTCAACTCTCCCGATTTCGTCGGGAGACTCCCGATTTTGAGGACTTCTCCCGATTACCCGATCTCAACAAAAAATCTCCCGATATCACGATTTAGCTTAAGATTTTTTGAGTTTAAAAATGAATCTGTTTTTTGAAAAATTATTCAATTTCGTTTGCGAATATTTGTTTTTTCTGAAAGGGAAAGAATACAGTTCGACCCCTACTTCAACTAATTTGATATTTTTCAAGAGTTTTGATTTGAAAATTAATGCGTGATCTTGCTTTCACGCAACGGGTAACATCAATTCGAATTGTTAAGAATTTACAAAAAACAATGGCATGCACAAATTGCAATCTCTGGTACCGGTCATTGCAACTGTGAAGAGCTGAGTTCTTTTAATGGCATCTGTAGGAGAAAGTATTAGTACTAATAAGCGCAAACGAGATGGTCAGCGAGAGTTGCAAAAAGAGGCAGGTAAAAGCAAGGAAAGAAGTATAGCTTTATACAAGTTTTGTGGCTTTATGGGGTGTAAGAAAATAGCTGGTGAACAAATTTTCAGCAATCTTGCTGCATTAATGAAATCGCTCCTGTGCATACCTCACTCAAACGCATCTTGCGAAAGAAGCTTTTCCATGGTGCGGAAGATTATACCCGAAAGAAGAACAAGTTTGCGCAATGACAGTGTGTGCGCGCTTTAAAGTTGCAAATTAAATTGTGACCGCATTGCAGCTGGCTTTAAACCTTCCAAAGTACAGTTGAATGCTGCTAAATAAGCCAAACACAAATATAATCAACCCCAAAAGAGTTAAAGTCAGGCCCGCAAGTACTGTAGAAGCAAATGCTTAAGGTAAGAGTGGGGAGGCGAAAGCTAGTTAAGAGGGGGGGCGAAAGCTAACTAATTAATATACCACTATACACGTACAACTGATTTTGTCTAGGCGGGGGGCAAAAAAGTTTTCTGAGGGCATAGGCGTAGCCAGGGGGGCAGGAGTTCCGGGCCCCCCAATTGGAATGCTACCAATGATAAAAATGTCTCAAAAAAGATTATTATTTCTTCAGCTTTAGTTTCTGTTAGCATCTTCGCGTACAGAAGTAATTAACAATAACATTGATCTAGGGGGCCTCGGGTCCCCTCAATTTAATTTTTACCAACCAATTTAAATGGGTCCCTTACAATAATATTTAAATGGGCCCCCAACAATAACATTGATCCAGGGTCCCGAGCCCCCTTAATTTTTGCCAACCAATTTAAATAAGCCTCCTACAATAATATTTAAATGGCCCCCAATTTAAATGGGCCCCCAGCAATAATATTGTTCCAGGGGGCTCGCGCCCCTTCAACTTAATGTCTGCCAACCAATTTAAACGTATAACCTGAGTGAAGTGAAGGGTTTTTATCCTAAAAGTTGCTAACTGAGGCCCTCATCTAACCTTTTTATGAACGTATTGCAATAATCAGGGACGGATTTAACATATGGCACAGTGTCAGGGGCCCCGCGCTCAGACAGCAAGACTTTATTTTGGTCTTCATCTGCATTTGGCACAGGCCCGGCCCCAGGATAGCGTGACTGAGGGGGCAGATATAAATTTGGGGGGGCACGAGAAGTTTATTTATGTGAATTCGAGAGGGGCACGGGGGCACATGAAATTTATCCCAGTCTGGATCAAATGAACCAGGTGAAGACCTAAGATTGAAAGGGATTTTCCGGCCGAAATCGGAAATTCAAGCGGTAATTCCGGCCAAAAACAGATGATCTCAAAAAAAAAGGTCTTTATCGATTTTGCGAGGGATTTTTCAGCCGAAATCGGAAATTCAAGCTGTTTTTGCGGCCAAAAACAAGTGCTCTACAAAAAATATCAAAAAAAAAACGTCATGAAATCCGTTGTCAGTCCACAAAAAACACCAATTTGAGACTCGATTTGCGCTCCCGAACCCCCGAGCCAATTAATTTCTTCGGGGCACAGTCCTCGCTTGGGGGGGGCGCAATTTTCGTTTTGGGGGGGCACAAGCAGTCATTTGGGGGGCACGGCCCCGGTATGCCCCCCGTGGCGCCGGGTCTGATTTGGCAGGAAAATATTTTCGAAAATTCCAAAGTGCCTGTGGCCCAACTCAATGTAAATCCGGCCCGGGCAATAAAATGGTTTGTAGCGTAACTATCTACACTACATTTTTCAATAACAATTCACCTCCATCTCGCCAGTTTTCATGCTACAAAATACTTTTGAAAACAGTTAGCTACAGTAAGGGGAATACTCATTGAACAAATTTTTGAATTGAGAGAGCCAGGGCGTTTATGTACTCCTATAACTGGTTGTTTTCATAACAAAGCAATAAGCTTAACAATAATCTCTAAGGAAAATATAATCGATTGGATTGTTATTTACTGCTAAAATATTGCAGGAGGCAATGCACTTTACTTCCCTCTACCTGGACCAAATCACTTACAAAATTTAACCCCAAAATGCAAGATTTTAAATATATTTTGGACTTAAATTGCAAGCAAAAGGAGGACTGAACAACTTAATTTTTTTCAATAGACTTTCAAATGTTAAAAATCTAGTACTTTCAAATGGCTCTGAATACGTGCGAAATGTGATCCAATGGTATTAAAATAGCTTTTTTTCCAAAAAATTACGAAAAATTGCCCGGCTGCTGGGGGCTTCGCCCCCAGACCTCAATAGCCTCCGGCGGCTGGGGGCTCCGCCCCCAGATCCCCGTCTGTGGTACGTTTGAACTACAGTACACTTCTTTACTCAACACACGTTTCCCAAATTAGACATTTCCACATTTTAACTATTGGTTTAAGCCCTATCCTTGAACGAGTTCCTAATTACATGCCAACGCCAGGCCACTGCTTCTGATCTTCCATTCTACGATATCTTTGCCCCCACAAAAAAGTGCTCTTTCGGAAATTTCTGAAGATGTCATTGCATGTGATTAGTGGTTTGCCCCCCCCCCCCCCAATCAAAAATCCTGGCTACGCCTATGTCTTGGGGGTTGCGGGTCTGGTTAAAGTAGACGTGGTTGAATGATAATTCGCTTTTATTGTTCAGTATTTTCTGCTGCGCTGAATGTAGCACGAATTTTTACGCCATGTGCCAGTGAAGTGTATGAAACAGTACTGATGTTACCGGTTACCTGGTACCATATACAAAATAAAAAGACTGCTTGGTTTGAATAGTGTACCTTTAGTAGCTAGAACTGCTAGAACCTGAAATGGGAATGTCAAAATTTTGGTAAAGGTACCAACATTAAAAGATAACAATAATTATTCAAGCAGTAGAAGCAGGAGAGAGGTCTGAGGGGAGAAACTTTCCAGCTATTGAATTTCCAGTGGTAAGAAATCTCCCGATTTGGCATTTTTCAAATGTTGACAGGTATGCAATTGCGTGTCTATAAAGGAAAACTTCTTCTTTTGTGTGGACGCCGTGAGTCGTCCGCGAGATTGAACAAGTGTCTTTGCTGTTGCTGTAAAAGAGAAAAAAAAAGCATTTTAGCTTTACAAAAATAGTACTAGCCAGTGCACTTTAAAGGAGAAGGACATCGACACAAAACCAATATTGAACAGAAATTGGCAGGACATTTAAAGATGAAAAAAAAAAATCTAGAGCTTTTAAAACATAAAACTTTCTCATAAAACGGAGTCTTTGTTCGAAGAGAGTTTTAGATTTGTGGTAAACTTCGGTTTTCCGCAAAGACCGCCACAACGAAAAATCAAACCGCTGTTATTTCTCACGCAAATGCTTCATGGTTTGCAACATAATTATACCGCGTCTTCGTATACCCGTAAGTAATAATGCAACAAAGGGGGCTAAATCAAGGGCTTCAGCTCTCCCATAGGAGTAGCCAGGATTTTTGATTGGGAGGGGGGCCAAACCAGAAATCACATGCAATCACGTCATCAAAATTTTTCAAAAGAACTTTTTGTGGGACAAAGATATCATAAAGTGGAAGATCAGAAGCCGAAGCCTGGTTTTGGCACTAAATCAGGATTTTGCTAAAGGTAGAGGGCTTAAACCCAAAGTAAAATAGCAAAAATGCCTAAGTGAGAGACGCGTGAAGCCAACTTGTGTAACTCAAGTGTATTCCAGATGGGGGTCTGGGGGATCCCCCAGCCTCCGGAGGTTATGAGGGTCTGGGAGCGAAGCCCCCAGCCGCTGGACAATTTTTTGGAAAAAAAAGCTATTTTAATACCATTGGATCACATTTTACACGTGTTCAGAGCCACTTGAAAGAAGTAGATTTTTAACATATGACAGTCAATCAAAAAATTGAATTGTTCAATCCTCCTTTTACTTACAATTTAAGTGCAGAACACGTTTAAGATCTTACATTTTGGTGCTGAATTTTGTAAGTGATTTGGCCCAAGTAAAGGTAAGTAAGACACATTGCCTCCTGCAACATTTTAGCAGTAAATAATAATCCACTCAAAAATTTTCCTTAGAGGTTTTCGTTTTGTCATGAAAATAAGTACAGTAGGTATAGGAGTGCAAGTACGGCCATAAGGACCCAGACCCCTCCATTCAAACTCAATAATTTGTTCAATGAGCATTTCCCCCTTGTTATTTTTTTGAAAGTATTTTTTTGTGTAAAAACTGGCGAGTTGAAAGAAATTGTTGTTGAAAACTGGTATAATAGATAGTTAGACCTACTTACCAGCATATTATTGCTAGGGCCGGATTTACATTGCGTGGGGCCCCTAGTGCTTTGAGGATTTTCGTTAAATCTTCCCCCCAAATATAGGTGAAGACCTAATAAATGTCTTACCATCTTAGTGTAGGGCAGAGATGGAAACCGGTCGGGATGACTGGCCGGTCGGGTTACCGGTCGGGTTACCGGTCGGGTCGAGATCCTTCGACTGGCCGGTCAAGCCGGTTGAGACACCAGTCAAATTCTCTTTTCTTGCAACTAAAAGACAGCTAAGCACCAACCGAAATATACATATATCATATTTTATTGTAAATCAAACTTTTTATAAAAAAAAACAGTGTTAACAAGGCCACCATTTGAAAACACTTGTTGAATGGTTTCTAGCTGTGGCTAATATGCTGTGACCATTAAGACATGCACATTCAGGGGCGTGTTTAGCGGGGGCATTGTGCCATGACCCCGCCTCCTTTGGGCCACGGCACAAAGCAAAAAAGTAAAAAATATACGTTAAAATTGCGTAAACAGATTATAATACAGTATGCATGTACAAGAGGCTCATCCTACCTGGCATTTCAGCATCATTTTTATCAGCTTGAGAGTAGAAGTGGCGCAGGTTTCAGATTTTTTAGTACATGCTAAAATTTTGCCGCTTTGAAAAGCTTTTTTCAACTTAAATTTACCATACCCTACAATGGGCAAGAAAGACATAGCTCTTATTTTTTTATATCTAACAGCCATGGCTTGTTCAGAAGTAACATTTCTACAAACTGCTGGGGCATATTATATTAGGAATATTTTCTACCTAATGACATAACAGAGGAGTGTTTGCTGCTCGGCAAATTGTAAATATATAGTTTGTCACCAGTAGCTAAAAAATTTCAACTTCTCTTCTTGGCCTGATGCATAATATCATCAGAAAGAACGTCCAATACTTTAGCTTGTGCCCTCCAGTTCTTTTTATGCTTATTTTGTGCACGTTTTGCGCTGCTCAAAACAGATCTGTCAAATCGAAATTCAACTAAAAAAGGTCTTAAAATTGAGTCATATTTGTATTTGTATATTTGTAAAAAACGCAAAAATTTTTTTGTGTTTTTTTTTTCTGATACCCCCGTCTGGAGTCACAAATTTTAACACCTCACCCATGCCCCCCTCCCATTTAAAAATTTTGCATTAGATGCATTGAACAGTGAACAAAAACCTTCTGTAAAAAAACGGTCGACCGGGCCGGTCAGAAACCGGTCAACCTGCCGGTCAACCGACGTAGATTTCGAAATTTATCGGTCGGTCGGGTCGAGAAATCCTAACCGGTTCCATCTCTGGCGTAGGGCAACTGGCACTGTGCCGTATGGTAAATTCGGCCCTGGTTATTGCATTATGTTCATAAAAAAGGTTAGATGAGGATTTGACGTTGCAACTTTTAGAACAAAAACCCTTAATTTCCCCCAGGTTATATATGTAAATTGGATGGCAGAAATTGAATTAACGGAGCCCGGGCCCTTGGTCGTCAATTTATTATCAATTACTGTTGCACACCTGAACTGTTGTATGCAAAGATGCTAAAAGAAACTGAAAAACATAGACTTTTTCGTCACATTTTTATCATTGGTGTCATTTTAATTGGGGGGGCGGGCCTCCTGGACCTCTCTTGACTACGTCTATGTCTGAGCGATGGGCCCCTGGCACTCAGCCATCCGGTAAATCCGGCCCTGGTTATTGCATTATGTTCATAAAAAGGCGAAATGACGACTTGAGGTAGCAACAAAAACCCTTCATTTCACTCGGGCTATAGATTTGAATTGGTTGGAAAAATTGAGTTGATGGGACCCGGGCCCCCTGGTCGTCAATATTATTGTTAATTACTGTTTTGCGCGTGTACTGTTTGTTTCACGCGAAGATGCTAAAGGAAACTGAAGAAACAATAGACTTTTTGTTATTGGTGGCATTTCAATTGGGGGGCTGGCCCCTGCCCCCCCTTCTGGCTACGCCTATGCCCTCTCCTTAACTAAGTCACTTAAAGAATTTAACGCAAAAAAATGCAATTGTTTAAACGTGTTTTGGATTTGACCTGTAAGTAAAGAAAGGATGTAGGGGCTGGGCCATAGCCAATATAATTTTTCAACTGGTTTTCACATCTTAGAAATTTAGTGTTTTCAAATGGACCTATACGCTTTTGAAGTTGGATCCGAAAAGGGTTAAACACCAATTTTTTTCCGAAAAATGACAAAGACCTTCCGTTGGTTGGGAGCAAACAAACATTCATGGCCTACGATGATTGGGGGCCGCAGATTGCCCCAGACCCCGCTTAAGTTGCACAAATTTACTTGGCACGCTGCCCAAATGAGACATTTTTCAAACAAACAAAAATTACCATTCGGGTCAAGCCCCTCGTCCCTCAGCAAAATCCTACTTGCGCGCCTGTCCGTGAGATGTCTCAATCAAATTCTACTATTTGTATTCCCTGATAATCCTGCTGACAAATAGAATTTTTTGTCGAATAGCAGTAGAATAATTAATGTTGGCCGAATACAGGCAAGAAATTCAAAATAAAAAATTATTTAGAAATTGATCATTATATACGCGGACGACAGATGTGAAAGATGTAATTAATAGTCAGGGAATGTTGATAGGGGTTTAAATTACTTAAAATGCGTACATGCGTTTTGACAAATTGAAAATTCATGTTCAAAAAAAGAACAAAAAATGCTTAACACTCTTTAAGTATGGATGCTTTCAAGTTTTGTAGGTGCAGATGAGAGCTGGAAGTAGCTAGCATATCAAAGAATTCATTTCAGTGGACTTTTTAGTTATAAAATCGATTGTTCTTCTGATTTACCAAACTTTGGTTACTGCAGGCTAAAATTTGGAAATCGAAAGTAAAACTTAAAGTTAAAATTGAATGCAGTTGTTAAATTTGACAAAAGTTTAACGTCAGAGTTGGAAAACAGAAAATTATTGCAGTTTTTGATTCAATTTTTCAAGAAATTTTAAGCGACAAAATTGGATAATCGAAAAAGAAGTTATCCAATTAGATACGGTTTTCTTCAGTTTCGCTTCTTATTAATATTTAAAAGTTCATTTTTGTAATATATGAGCATAATCTAAATTTAATTTACTAACCGCAAATGGTCAGTTTACTTTGCAAAATCGAAATTGGAAAAAAATTGAAATCAAATACGGAATAAATTTGCAATCGATGAAAAATGTGATATGGTTGTGTGCATGCATGAAAACGTATGAAGTACTTTAGGCTACTGTATACAGTATTTTCTCTTGCAAAAATAAAAATTTGTGGTATGAATGATATTTGTAATATTATTGTGTAAAAAAATTAAAATATGAAGATATACTATGAATGACTTATATAAAAACAAAACAGTAGGCTATTTAATGACTGTTTCAGAGCCTTAGAGGCAAAATCAAACCTATGATTAACAGCTTAAGACATACTGTTTCGGAATCGGCTTTCGTCTTTTATTCCTCGTCAGTATAGCTAGGACTACAAGTACGAGCATGAGCGTAGAAAGGTAAAGAAGCGCAAAATTAACCAGATCATAGCAGAATTTTTTTTAATGTAATTACAATATTGCAAGAGATATATTAGTACAATTTATAATAATTTCCAGTAGCACGCCTTAGACAGCTGTTTCGTTCAAATTCAAAGCTCTTCAGCAAGGCTAACAAGGCCAAAATGACAAATATCACCGGTGATAAAAATCTTCAAAACATACACTTTTACCAGTTTATCAATTAATGAATAAAATCTTTACCGATCATGTTTATATTTCATAAATCTGTACCCATCAATTTTAGCCAAATTAAGTAAATATTAACTGAGAAATCTTTATCCAGTGAAACTAAAGGCTGTTAATTAAATCTTTTACCAAATAAAACTATGTACTATAAATCAATTTTTTATAGAATATTGTCTATAGCTTATCCGTAAGTCCTCAGTACGGTACGTTGTTCACTTGTACTCAATAAAATAGTACTTTATTCCTAAATTTCAAAGTCTTTGGAGATAGACGAACTTTATGGTATATGAGTTGTAGTATGAATGAACAACACAGGTGAAGAATTTGCACAAGGAGAAGGTTAACAAGAAGCGAGGATACTTTTTTTATTAGTGTACTGTTACTTTATTACAGCCTCAAATTTAAATTAGTTTCAAAGCTTTCATTTAATTCTGAAAACCGGTAATGAAAATCCAAGTTATCGAATATTATCGTTATGATGACAACGTGACTCCAATTGTTTCTTTCTTCAATATTAAAATTAATTTCTAACCCATAATTTTTTTTTCTCCTCCCCATTTTATTCAAAAGTCTGAACTAAGCCTTTTAGTGTAAATTTCACGAGTGCCATTTTGTCTCTGTCAAAAATCGGCAGATTTTAGCATTAAATTAAATAGCCCGAATTTTGCGACATATTTTGAACGCTGTGAAATCTTTTTTCGAAACTGACTAATTTTTAGTTTTGATAAGCGAAAAGTTTTGGAACATAATCTTTTTGTGTGCTACAGTGCTTCAGATTTTTATTGACCGAGCTTACAGTATATTCAACTTTCTGGAATTTTTGGATTAAGTTTCAGCTTAATCTGTTTTATAGGAAAATTATTGTATTTTCTCCAACAAGTTTTACTCAGATTAGAAAAGCAGTCGATATTTCAAGTAGGAAATTTATTTTAGCTGTGACATTTTTGGACAGTATTTGTATTTTATTTTGTTTTAGTGCATAACATAGTTGAAAACGTTGTAGAAATTTAACGTTTGCGTCAAAAACGTCCAACCAGAATATTGATCATTATAGCAAAACTACGCCCACAGAAGCACAGTTACAGTCAAAATAAATTAATGTTACCGGCATTTTTCGATTTTCTTAATGATCCTGTTTTATCAGAATATATGCTGTTTTAACTGCAGATCTTCAAGTTTTGTGATTGCGACGCCAGTAACCTCTTTCTTAGTTTTCGTTTATCGTGTTTAAAAGCAGTCACATCCTCTTTACGGCCCCGAAATTGGGACTTTTGCAGTTTTAATTTACTGTAAATATTAAATGCTGCCAGTAGTGTTATTCAGTAGGCTAGTGCTGCATGAATAAACGTACAACATGTTGACGCTAGATTTTTGCCGAATTCAAAGCGCGCACTAAAATTGAATTAAGTTTGAATTGATCTAAGACTGAGTAGTTTAATGTAATCGGATTAAGCAGTCAATAATGCTGTTACAAAGTATATATTTCAGTTCATTGAAACCCAAAAGATGTTTGTGACAAAGAGGCTTCTGCTAATCGAAAAACGTGGCAAAAATTGATTTTGCAATGAAAACAAACTTCAATTTAATGTCTTTCTTCGTACTTTGCTTTTTCTTGAGGCCATTAAACGATTAGGGCGCTTCAAAAATGATCGGAGTCAAGATTTTACACACAACGGTAGAGCGGGAGTTAATACCGGCTATTGAATAAAAAAATCGATTGATATCCAAATGTGAAAACGTCATAATGACATCATTCACGGTCTGTATTTTCGTAAAATACGAATGATTCAATTTTGTAATATGCGTCAACAAATGTGGGTTTAAAGAAGAAAAAAAGAGTAATTACTGCATATTTAATGCGAATTATCCTGAAATGTTGAGAGTTTTTTCAAATTCCAAATCAAATTATTTTGCGGTGACCGATATATCACCCAAAACGCGTTTTGTGTCTGATAAAGTTTTTAATGAGAACGAATAAATTTAAATCATAAATATGACGTCACTCCAGCTGAGCCGGAAGTCGGAATAGTTGAGATAATAAGGGTAGAAAAAGTTAACTCATTAATTCTTAACCGGGTGTCATTTGCTTAATGCTAGAGTATCGCGATTAAATTGACATAACTGAAAATACGGCAGCATTCTGTGAAATTATGTATTTCTGAGGCATTACAGATAGTAATTATGCTGTAATACGCTAACGGTCTTATGCACCGACGCAGATTAACGTTGATCCGCGTATTAACAAAATTTTATGGAGAAAATTAGACAAATGACGTGGTAAATTCCTGCTATTTTTAAGTTACTCAAGGACAAATTTTCTAAGCTTGCGAATTCAGTTTAGTTTAATCTAATCAGTCCTACGTTTTATAGAAGAAAAAAAATTGATAAACCGCGGACTCAAAGTTAATTTACGTTGGTGGATACGTCGCTTAATATGTTTGAGATTTTCAATTCATTGCATGAAACTTATAAGCAATGCCAAAGTGCCTTGCCTGATCATTATGACGTCTCGTTGGCAATAGGTCCGACTTTGAAAGTGACATAGTTTTTTGTCGTTTGAAACATGCCTAAAGCCCTTAAATTTTGAGAGCCATTAATTGCTTAGGAGCTAGAAAACAATAATTTTCTGTACATTGTGATTCATCAGTTTTAACCCTATTTTGCACGGAAGGAGTGGCATTTTTGCCACCCTAACGGTTTTTTGGTGATAAATCCCTTCAGAAAAAAGATTTTTATTTCGAATTAACTAGACTTTAAGTCAAAATTCATTACAAATAGCTTCTGAAAATTTGAAGTTGCTAAGGTAACGGGAAGTTTTCCGATTGTTGAGGTTTTTCGAAGTCACTTTCCGAAATTTAAGTATTTTTTAGCCAATACTTAACTTAAACGACTTCAGTAGACGTTTTTGTGACGTAACTAACTTGACTTAGACATTCTACGATTCAGTATGAAATAACAAACTCATGTACAAAATTTGAACCGCCTGCGACGTCATCGCAAAAATGACGTCATTTTTCGAAAATATGGCTGTGACGTCAACAACTCAAAATCAATTGTTCTAAACACATGTGGTGAACACCAACCCGCGTGCCAAATTTGGTATTCCCATGACTTTTTTTAATGAGTTAGGTAGGGGGGCATTTTCCCCCCTCCCCGTGTCAAATGCGTTGGTCAAATACGCAGCAGTGTAAAGTAAGATCAAAGTATTTTTAGACAGCTTTTTCTCATGCAAAGAAATTTAGACAGCTTTTTCTCATGCAAAGTTCAGCATGTACAGCATTTCGTTTCAGGTTATCAGTGACAATAAGAGTAGCAAGTTGTTTGATTTGGGCAAAACAATACAATTATGGCTGAAATCATATTGAGAATGAGACTAGTGTGATCCATTATGCAGGTTTAAGCAACGAATGAATTTGAGTAAAATATTTGTCCAACTAGTAAAATTTAGGTGATATATAGAGTGTAGCTTTCGCATGAATTAACCTGAGAGCAGCTGCTAAAATGAGTCAATCAAAGTTACAAAGAACTAATCAAAAAAATGAACTAACCTCACCTGCGCTCTTCTCAAATCGAGAAAATTTTTGCAGAGTGATATGAAACCTAAAGATTTGCTAAGACAATTTCATTAAACCTATTTTACACGAACTATATTTTCGGACTGTTTCACTTTTTAGTGTTAAACGGTTTGTAAAAAACGTATTTTTGCCCCACTAATTCAGCACCCTAACTACACTATGCAACCGTTTGCTAGATAAGGGCTTGTCAAAACGACATAACTGCACTAAATCTATGGGCTACATCGTCTTTAGAAAGAATTTAGAATAAAATAATCTTTAAACCCAAGCTGGTTATCATTCTCTCACAATTGTTTGTACTGTGTTTGTAAGCAGGATATCGGATTTTTACAATATCCATTCCAAAAGAGCGATGACGTTGTACGAACTTTTTGCCTACTTACGTCAAAATTAATAAAAATTTTAGGAGCAATCGCAACGATTTACAGTCTAACCGCTAAATTTTTGTTGCCTAAAGAGACAAATTAGGGGGAGAGAAAAAATTTACGTTTTAGATGTTTTTTTGCAGATTTCGCTTAGATTAAATTTTTGTTAACACGAAAGACAAGGTCATAAAGTTATTAAAAATGAAAGCAATATTAATTGTTTCGTTATTTATTGTGTCCACAAACGGATGTTTTTTCATCAACTGCGGAAGCGGATACAAATGGGGAAAAAGGAATGGAC
Organism: Trididemnum nubilum; assembly: GCA_963965965.1. Taxonomy (NCBI): domain Eukaryota; kingdom Metazoa; phylum Chordata; class Ascidiacea; order Aplousobranchia; family Didemnidae; genus Trididemnum; species Trididemnum nubilum. The sequence goes on from OZ014486.1 coordinate 21,984,974, forward strand.
GTAATGATGATCCTCTTTATCTTTCTAATAATAAACTCCCCATGATCCAAGTCAATTTGGGACAAGAATATCAACAAGTAATGTATAATCGAACATACGTATAATTTAGTTTGTGCAATGAGCAATCAAAGTGCCAATTGCAGTAATTATAACACAATAATAAATTCATAAGTATGTCCTAACTAATTTTCCAATATACAGTACAATAATAAAAATGGCATGTTAGGAAATAAATTTTTCTACAAACTTAAATTGGTAACTTTAATTTTAAAATTGTAGAGATATCTTCAAATTTTTGCTCTACTATACTGTATGTAACTTTTTCACTGAAATTCACGAGTTATAACATAAGTTTTTAGCTCAACGTCTTTGCAGTGAATTCGAATTAAAAGCAGTTTTGCAGTCAAAATCAGCAGAGATGCAAAAAAATTATAAATGAGTTATAAAAATTACTTTTTGGATAATAACATGATTAGACATTACATGTCTAACTTTGGTGCCAATTGCGAGGCATTTTCATTTGGTTAAAAACAGTAAAACCTTTGTTAAAACAGTAAAATTTTTTAACGTTTCGGAGTTAACTAAAATCCATCATTAGCAAAAAATGAAGTAGATTCATTTCGTCCATCATCAGTTCATTGTAACTGGTGAACGTAATTTCAAAAACAGTATGAGATTGTATGGCGCAAACTTAGTGAGATAAAGTTTAGGTTTTTTCCTGTTCTTGTTATATTTCATGTTTACAGTGCAAAAAGACCTCTTGAGCATTGATATCACTTTTGATTTGGAAGGTGAAAATCATGTTGTAGACTTCCCTTGTGGCTAAAATTACTAGATCATGCCAAAAACGAAGATGTCCTTGACTTGTGACCTACAATGCGATATTAATATTAGATAAGACTTTGCAACATCTTCCAGCTTCAAGAAAGTTAGTGAAAAAGAAAAAAAATCTTCTTCACAAATCTATGGTTTACTGTTTATTTACAACTAAAACAATTTTAGTATTGGTGAAGATATGTTCTGAAATTTTATCAGAAAACTATGATTTTATACCAGAAACAGCTACATTACTGTAACTAGCGACAAAGCGATACATAATAATGAAATATTTATGCGGCATAAAACATATGATTAATTATTAAAAGGTGCCACGTAAATCTGCTGAATCAGTCACCTTTGTAGCTTGACTTTAATCTTTAACTTTCCTAACCTACAACTGTGATCAGATAATTGATTTGCCGGCAGTAACCACGAATTTGCAACGCCTACTGTTTGGCATTTTAACGTTCGGATTTATCACTTAGCTTTACCTTTAATTGTTTTTGATGTTTTGTCACCTTTTTATCGACATATGCCTGAAACGAAATTATAAAAGCGATTGCTGTGACTACTACCGGAGAAATAGAGTCAGATTTAACTCCATTTAAACATGTTTGTTTCTAAAAAAAAAAAAAACTTATAATAAAGTAAAAATAAAAAAATGAAATATTTTTAAAAGATTTTGTGCTATTGTAAATTTATATTCAATTAAGAATTTCAACCAATATTACTAATGGAGTAAAACTGATGATTGTAAAAGTATCAACCAAAACGTCTCATTTCAATAAAATACATCAAAACTAACGTCTTTTTTTTCTTCAGGACATGTTTTATCATCTCCGTTAACTTTGTGATTTGAGCGTTTGCTTTAAACAGAACTGGACCAGTTCGCAAGTTAGTCCGCAAGTGCGCAATTAGGTTTTAATTTAAGTCTTAACTTAGCGAGGCTTTAATTTAAGTCTGCAGCGTGGCCAAGAGGGTAAAGGCGTTGTTTTGGCGACGGTCCTGATCGCATGACGTGGGTTCAACCCGCACCCTGGTCATGCTGGTGCTTCCTTGGATAAGACGCTTTACGATGATTATCTCTGCTTGGTGGCTTCGAACAAGCAGCAAATTCAATGGACAAGAATTCGAAGAAATCCACAGGAACAATGGATCACTGGAAACTCCTAAGCAGTGACAAGAGACAAGTTTGTTTATTGACTCCATTAAATAAACAAAAAAACAAAATACAGTAGATGAAAGAGTACGTATCAGGGGCGTATTCTCCATGCATGCGAGGCATGCATTGCATGCCAAGTGATTTTGCCAAAAAAGATAACAATAATTTAAATAAGTGCATTTTAAAATTTAAAACAAAATCAATCTACGTTGCCACAGTTACAGGTATTTACTTTCAAGTCAAGGTAGCAATAAATAATCTCGCTTACTTTATTCATTTCACTTTTAGCCCGTTTTCAGCATATCGCTAAATTACGAACAATAATGGCAATACGGATGCAATTTTGAAATTGCATTCAACGGCTCAAGAAATCGCTATGCTTCGATAAGATTACGAACAAAATTAAATAGGTTGGAAAACTTTGATCTGCGTATTGTTTGCTGCAAAAGTTCTTTTATACGTCTAGTTTCTTGTTTTCGTAAAATATAATTTCTATTTTGATTTCAGATTTGTTACAGTAAATTAGCTTAAAACAGACCACAAGCTATGCGCCAAATCATACAATTTTTAATATTGCATGCGTGTTGCCATTTATTTTACGTAACTTAGCAATATGCTAAAAGCGAATAACTCAACAGCAAAACCAAGCAGTGATAGCCACTAGTTTTTGGCATTAGGTAATGCAAGTCAAAGTGAGTTTTTGATATGGTACTGTTTGCATTATTTAGGCTAAATATAACATAATATTGTTTATTTTCGTCGCAACTACAACACAGTTTCAATTGATATCATCACGAAAAAGCAAAAAACAAACGATTAGTAACAAAAGAGTTGTAAAAATTTAGGTAATTCGGCGACAGCGAGGCCACGAAAAGACCACATCGGTCATGGAGCAAAGCAGCCACTCTATATGTCAGCAATTCGAAAAGAATTGTTGAACGTCAAAAAACAAAAACAAAAAAAATGCTAGTTTTTCGTAAAGAACTTTAAGTCTATCAATTGCTCGAGAAAAATGCAATAACAGATGGTCAAGCTCATTATCAGATGTACAATGTAAAAGATATTCTTTGAGTTTGACTTTAAAGGAATGTTTGGGAAGATTTTGTATTTCCATGGGTATTGAGTTCCACGTGGAAACACCCTGATCAGAGATCGAACCAGTCAGGATTTTCTCGACCCGACCAGTAAATTTCGAAATCTACGCCGGATGACCGGCCGGTTGACCGGTTTCTGACCGGGCCGGTCGACCGTATTTTTTACAGAAGGTTTTTGTTCACTGTTCAATGTATTTGATGAAAAAATTTTAAACGGGAGAGGGGGCATGGGTGAGGTGTTAAAATTTGTAACTCCGGACTGGGGTCTCAGAAAAAAAACACAAAAAAATTTTTGCGTTTTTTGCAATTATAAATCAATTTTAAGACCTTTTTTAGTAAAATTTCAGTTTGAAAGATTTGTTTGGAGCAGCGCAAAACGTGCACAAAATAAGCATAAAAAGAACTGGAGGGCACAAGCTAAATTATTAGACGTTCTTTCTAATGATATTATGCGTCAGGCCAAGAAAAAAAGTTGAAATTTTTTAGCTACTGGTGACAGATTATTTGCAATTTGCTGAGCAGTAAAAATTAAACTGTTGTGACATTTGCTAGAAAATATTCCAAATATAATATGCCCCAGCAGTTTGTAGAAATGCTGCTACTGGAGAACAAGCCATGGCTGTTACATATAAAATAAATAAGAGCTATATGTCTTTTCTTGCCCAGCGTAGAGTATGGTAAATTTAAGTGGAAAAAAGCTTTTCAAAGCGGCAAGATTTTAGCATGTACTAAAAAATCTGAAACCTGCGCCACTTCTACTCTCAAGCTGATTAAAATGATGCTAAAATGCCAGGTAGCGTAAGCCTCTTCCACATGCATGCTTTATTATAATCTGATTACGCGATTGTAACGTATATTTTGCACTTTTTTGCTTTGTGCCGTGGCCCAAAGCGAGGAGTGACATGACACAAAGCCCCCGCTAAACACACCTCTGGATGTGCATGTCTTAATGGTCACAGCATATTAGTCACAGCTAGAAACCATTCAACAAGTGTTTTTAAAAGACGAGGTTTGTTAATACTGCTTTTTTTACAAAAAGTTTGATTTATAACAAAATATAAATGCATATTTCGGTTAGTGCTTAGCTGTCTTTTAGTTGCAAGAAAGGAGAATTTGACTGGTGTCTCAACCGGCTTGACCGGCCAGTCGAAAGATCTCGAACCGACCGGTTTCCATCTCTGACCCTGATACCTGATGCCACGTTGCAAGCGCTTAGTGCGACAAAGAGGAATATGCAATTTGTTTTTGTTTGAGCTAGATCTGGTAAAACGGTGGGAAATTTGCGAGGATTTTTGGAAAAGATGAGAAAATACGAAAGAGGATGGCAGTTTGTCATGTAGAAAATCATTAACTAATTTGGTAATTTCAAATTTATACAAATCAGAAAGTTTCAGGATTTTCAGCTGACCGTAAAATGGATTTGGGCTTTCTCTGGTAGTACCACCACTTATAGTCTTAACAGCTTTATTTTAAAGACTTTCTAATTTACTCATTTAGGTAGGAAACGTAGACCCCCATACAACCAATCCATAAAGGAGGTGGGAGTGAAATAGTGCGAACTAAATTTTATATAACGCTTCCCGAGGCAGAACGGCTTTCAATCTATATAATATTCTGACGCCCCTAAATAATTTGCTTTCGATGAATTAAATATGGTTCTGAAAATTCAGTTTTGAATCGATCATAACTCCTAAATATTTGGCAGTTTCTGAGATTGTTATCGGGGAATTATCAAGTGTGATATTGACGATAGTGATTTGGGTGTTTAGTTTTGGGGAGATTAGAATTGCAGTAGATTTTGATGGGTTTATTGTTAGTTTTTTGACATTACACCAAGTATGATTTTTTTTTAGTTCCACATTCATTTTATCCTGCAAAGTGGCTACATTTTTATGGTTAATTATTAGGCAAGTATCATCAGCAAATAGCCTTGGTGGGGTTTCAACAGCCATGGGCAGGCATGTCGTTAATATATATCAGAAATAACAGGAAGCCAAACGTACTTCCATGTGGGACTCCAAAACTGTTCCGCTGTGTTCTGGAGTTAACACCATTTAAGTTAACGAATTGTTTTCTCTCGAAATAAGAGTTGGTAAGATTTAGCGGAGAACCACGTATTCCATAATGGTCGAGCTTGATGATAGGGTCCTGTGACAAACAGAGTCAAAGGCTTTTTTTTAATCAAAAAATATTGCTCGTAAAAACATGGTCAGTTAGTGTGGCATTATCGTCAGTGACTCTAGCTGGCAGTGTGATAAGTGGTAGAACACCATGAATTAGTAACATATTTATATACCGATTAGCAGCAGCTGATCGGTCAACAGGAGATATGTTGATACTAATATCGCCAAGAATGAAAAAGGTTTCATTACTTGAACATAATTCAGTTATACAAGTTGACAGATCTTCGATAAAATTGTCTAGCTTAGAAGCATCAGGGTGACGGTAAACAATGCCAATGGTAAAGGTCCAGCCCATTTTATTTTCCACGGTTTGGACATTAATTTGCGCTTTTTTCGAGAAGCATGTTTGAGTGGAGCATATTTGTTGAGGCAGTTACTAAAAGTACTGTAGATATAAATTGGTCAAAATACAAACCAATTTGATCAGAAGAGGCAAGTTCATTTTGTATTTAAAAATGCTTCAATCGTCTCTGGTAAGTCCATTTTGAAGCAATCGCAATGAAATTGGCCAGTATCTCTGTAGCAGGAATAATTATTCTGCTTAATTTTCAAATTAGTTTTCTTAGGGTCTCTTGTCACAAAGCAGACCATGGGAAAGCGGTCAGTTATATCACTAAGAAATATAATAGGATAAATTATATGCCTTGAATCGTTGGTGACAATATGATCAATAGTCGTTTGCGATGCATTTGTTACACTAGTATGTTTGTCTAAAAGAGAGCAAGCTCCATTGCTAAAAATTAAGTTTAAATAATTTAGACCACCTTCATTATTAACAGCAGAAATGACATTAATGCTGAAATCGCCGAATAGATAAGATTGTTTATTGCTCAAAAGGTCCAATTTTTTATTAAGTGCTGTCAAAAAGCGTTAACATCCCCTTCAGGATGGCGATAAATCAATCCTACAATAAACGAATCGTTTCCAATTTTGTTAGATATTTTCAGTCAAACATCCTCGCAATTTCAATTTAGTTCATTTTTTTCTAAAAGAGTCACGGTGAATTTGTCAGCAACATAAACTCCTACGCCGGCTGCATTAGTTCGGGAGTTAGCTAAAATAACCAGCTGATATCCAGTTTGATTAACATTCGTTAAAGATCAAATTTTAATTCTAGCTTCTGACAGAAATAACATATCAGGTGGATATGAAAGTGTTCGGAGCATTTCATGGTATAAATTATCCAGATTTTTTGTAGAGATCTAATGTTGACATGAAGCATGAATATTTTTTTCTCGTTTTCAGGTACTGGCAATTTTTGACCATATTCATAATACTTGCAGAGATTCAATTTTTAAGTCATCGCTTTATACAAGCAATTGTTTAGGTCAATTTTTGTGTTTTCAAAATCAGTAAATTCTTCAGCGTTTAGTTTCGTGCTGTGCAAATCGTCATATTTTATGCATTAGCTATGTTATTAACGACAATTTCAGTATCACTCATCGCAACACCTAACAGTAAACGATTACTACAAACAATGGCACACAGTAAAATTTGCAACCTATATAGATCATACTTGATTCTGATGAATGGACTGTCCGCATTTTCGTTTTCACGAATGAAAATTTAGCCGTTCAAAGTCCAGATAAACTTGTAATCGAGTTTTTTTGCTCTCATTCACGTATGTACCTTAATCAGCAAAGTTACTAATACCTTTTGCTTTCATTCTGTTCGAATACACTTCATTTCGCTTTTGTCGGCTAATGAAGCAAACTATTATTCAAGGGTGACACCTATTTTCGCTATTATTGCTGTTCGGTCTTTGGAGTTTGACTGCAGTAGAAGACGATGTGCGATAGAAATATCATTCGCAGTTATGTCAACATCAAGTTTACTTTCCAGTGATAAAATGATTTCGGTTACGTTTTCATTTTAAACTTGTGGAACGCCTTCAATTATCAGATTTTGTCTTCTATTTACTGCTCAAGTTCATCTACTTTTAGTTCTTCATTGTTTCTTTCTTTTTTAAGGTCATCGGTGCACTGGTTTAGTTTCCTGATTTCTTGCCTTTTCTTGTCATTTACCTTCAACGCATTATTATAATTTTTGTTGAGACTGTCGTTTTTACCGCCGAGGAATTCCTGGCTTTCACGCAGTTGCGTAATCTTGGATTTTAAATCCATAATGTCACTTTGCTAAGGTTTAGGGGCTTACAGTGCCAAATTATGTACTAATTCATCTTGCTGACTTTTGGTTAGCTGTAGAATTTTGTCACCATTGTTGCAACCAAACTGTATTTTGCTTTTCTTTATGTCCCTCGACATAGTTCATCTCTTAATCAAAATCAGTAATTCAAAACTGTTTACCACTCTGTTAAAATTTTCGCTGCAACTTGCTTGTTTTTGAGCGCAAAAAATACGTCTGCACTGCTCGAATGCAAAGCTCAAATCAGCAGGTGCGGATTCCTCCAACCACGAAGTAGTCATTGTTCATTGCAATGAAAAGTGCGCGGAACATCCAATATTTAGCGTCTGACGCTGTTCGATGACAGGAGGACAAATATGCGCTACAACAAAAACAATTGCGGACTGACAAAAAAATTACGGATTTACGGACTTTGGCTGGTTGAACTGCGAACTTGCGTTTGCAGAATATTTTTAATTTTACTTTTACGGACTTTGCGGAAATTACGGATTTACGGACTTTGGCTGGTTAGGCTGCGAACTTGCGTTTGCAGAATAGTTTTAATTTTAGTCCGCAATTCCATAACTTTTATACAAATATTGAAATTGCTTTCTAATTTTGTAAAATATTTCTGCTTTTAACTAGCTAAGCATGACGATTCTTAGCGAAGCTTTAATTACTATTAGCATAGTATAAACATTATACAGTATGTTTATTAATTGTGACGTGTGTCCGCATTTTTTGAGAGGTGAAGCAAAGCTGGGTTACTACATCTGACGCAGTAGAGTACGCGGGATTTTCGAAAGAGGTAGGGGGCCAGGAGATTCAGAAAATCTGAGAATAAGAAAGTCCAGAATGAAAATTTTTACACCCAGAATCAGTCCGTTTTTCCTGTCCAAAGTCAGGTGAAGACCAAAAAAAATAGGTTCTCACTCAAATGTAGTCCGGTTTTTGGCCCAAAATTACGTGAAGGCCAAAAAAAGGGTCTTCGCCTACCGTTTGTGTGCTCAAACTTTCTACCCAAGTAACAAAGTAAGGGGCATGCCGCAATGTTGCGTACTATTCTGCTAATTATACTATCCTGGCGACCCAAAAGAAGGGGCCATGGCCCAATGCCCCCCCTTAATACGCCCCTGATCTGACATCATAATAGTAACATCGTGAGCGGATGGAAATAATGCGAAAGAAACTGATTGTTTTGAAATCTGAAAGGTATATTCTCAGCGTGGCAGCATTACTTCCTTTCCCCTTTTTAACGGCAGTGGTTTTCAAACTTTTCTGGGTTGCGGCACCCTTAGAAGAGTTCGATTCGACTGCGGCACACCTAAACCTACTGCATCAAACCAATAGCTCAGCATTTATCTTGAGTTAAACAATTTTGTTTAAAACATTGCTACCTTGAACGAATCGTGCAAACCGAAAAATTCAGAAGTCATTTTAATGTCACTGTGAAGTAAATTGTCATTGTAATGAAGTCATGGTAAAGTAAATTGCCAATTACTTTTTTAAAACCCACAAGTAAGATGAATGGACGTTATGTATAAGGAAACATTTTAAAACCCCGCGGCACACCTGCAGCTCTCTTGCGGCACACTAGTGTGCCGCTGCACACAGTTTGGGAAACCCTATTTTACGGCACTAAACATAAAAAGGCAGCATTTTTTGTCTGTGCAATCTCGATATATACTTCGCTCTAGCACGTTTTGTCGTTACTGTATGACAGAGTCGTAAGTCGGGCCGGGCTTTTCGGGTCGGGTTTGGGCCTGAACTAGTCGGCCCGTTTACAACTCTGCTGTATGAAATTAAAATTAGTCTCGTTTAGACCGTTGAAGCTCAGGCTTAATTCGCTGTATTTGAGACATCACTTAATTATGACGTTACAAAGTAATATCGTTAAAAATTTGGCAAAGACTGGAAATTTTCCTACACACGCAGTCTTTAGTTATTCGTCGTTTTGTTCGCGCTGAGAGCCCACCATCAAAAATCTGTCATCCTTTGCTCTATATTGTTAACTAATTATCCTGCAAATTTTGTTTTAATAGCTTAACGTTTTACGAAAATACCTTTCATTGTTTGCGCGAAATTGTAATAATTCGTGTTGAATTGCGTTTACTTGTTTTTGCTTTAAGAAAAATGAACTGTTACAACATAAGAAACAGTTAATTGTTCATTGCAAAATGTCATGTTGTGATGTAAATAAACACAATGTTTTTTAGTCTAAAATGGTTCGAAAATCTTAAACTAGTCGGAAAAAAGAACTAATCAATAGGCTTATTTCTTGTACCTGCTTCCACACAGTACCGTATCACAATACGCAAAGGATAATGCTGTATATAACGAGAAAAACCAAGTACAGGTGCGCTAGCCCAATGTGTATTAGTATTCTATGCTATGCTGTCCAGTGTTAACCACTGATTTTTATTTCATTACTCGGCTTGAAAAAACATTTGTAGATATTTTTAGACAAAATCATTTTATAGCGCTTTTTAACAATCAATAAAGTTTGATTTATTAATTTTTTCATAGGTATTCATAACGTCACGTTTTCGTCCGAAATCGGGCTACTCTTATATTTTCGTGCTTGTGGGCAGCGCTGCCAAGAGAGCTCAAACAGCGTCATTTGTCGACCAAGATTGTAGACTTGCAGCCAGGATTTCGCCAAGAGAGGGCTTCAACCAATCAACCATAAACTACAATTTTACAGGGTTGGCCAAAAAAATTGCACCCTTGGACAAAGTGTCATAACGTTTTTTTGGAATGAGATAACATTTAAAAATTTTTACCATTTCTTTACGACAATATATTGCGTAGCTGTGTAAAATTTTATTAAAAATTTCCATAAAATAACAAAATTACTGGTGTTTAAATAATGAGTATCACAAACTGCATTTGCATGAAAATTAGCACGGCACAATAGTGAGCGATTGTTTATTAGTTCAATATTTTTCGATGTGTTGTCCGTTTTCTGCAATCACCAACCGCACACGAGATCGAAACCCATCGATGGCGTTATTGATTACCGCTTGGGGCAATGCTTCCCACTCTTGAAGAATGGCTTCTTTCAATTCTAAGGTGTTTTCAAATCTTCTTCTTGGATCTTATGGATAAACCATGCAGTTAAACTGAAAACTGAGGCTACTAACCTCTCGGGTCAATATCATTAACACCTTCCAGCGCGGTCACTTACCACTGTGGAGCTTGGTATTTCAAAGTTATTATCATTTGAAAAAAGATTTGTTAGCATTCAGGCATTGTTACGTCACAATGAGTATAGAAAGTCCAATTATAAAAAAAAAGTTACGTTACCTGCAAACAAACCTTTGAACGCACTTTGTGAAGAGATTGCAGTCTTCAATGTTTAAATAGACGTCATTTTATAACTTCGTGGAATTTCATTGCAAAATTTTAAACAGCTACGCAATATATCGTTGTAAAAAAATGGTAAAAATTTTAAATTGTTATCTCTGTGCAAAAAAAAGTTATGGCACTTTGTCTAAGGGTGCAGTTTTTTTTGGCCAACCCTGTATATTTAATTATACATATCGGCTACTAACTACTTAGGCAATGGCGGCGTTTTCACATAGCGGTTTCCGCGATTAGGAACGAAACTTCAGCCATGTGTAAACGAGTTTTCACATCATAAAACCAGGTTTGGCACCTCTATTTTCCGACCGGTTTTCACTCCTGGTTTCGCGACGAGAATTGTCAAACTTCATTGTGTAAACACTTTGACCCGAAAACTTCGATCACATGATGTGTATTGCAGAGCATATTTTAACGACTTTTCACTGGGGGGGGCAATTTCATACTACAGGTATAAGATTAAAGCCCGACCCGTCGTCTCCGACGATGTCACTCCGAAGGATGACTATCAGACCACCGCTGCAACACATCTTAGGTATTTTTATTGACATCTGAGTTTGTTCAAGTACCTCAGATTTCACTTCAAGCTTCACTCTGTAATTCCCAGGGAGAGGACCAACCATATATCGGTAGTTAGGGTGGTTTGATTATAGGACGTGCCAAAATTACAGTAGAATCTAGTAGTAAATCGCTTGAAGAGACTCTCCAAGGTTACACTAAAATGCTGAGCACTAAGTAGTGTAACAGCGAATACTATATTTTAAAGTCTTTGGTTCTTGACCAGACCCGAAATTAAAGGAGAGTCTACCATTTCAGAGACATACCCCAATCCACCAATACGCCATCTAGTATTGTAATCGTGTAAGTATCGCAATTATGATTCTTAGGCTAGCTTTAATAGATAAAAAATAATTCTACTGTACTTGCCAATTGTTCCGGTATTTTTAAGAACTATAAATCCACAAACTTGTAGTCTTCATAAATTTCAAAAGAGACTTGCAATAAAATATTCTGTATAGCTGTTGGTACTTATCCACTCAAAAGACTAATACTTTGAAATGGTACAGCAGAAATTAGATATCAGCACAATGACAACCAAGCAAATTTATGAAGAGCAACAGATAAACTCCACACCATAAACTAAGCCTAAGGTGTCTGCACTCTGCAGTATCCAAACTTCGTAGTACCATGTTTGCAAAGAATGAAAGAAAACTTGCCTAATTATCCAATTCAGAAAGATACATAGAATCTTTCAAAAAATTAAAGTTAATAGTAATTGAATTGCTTATTAATTGGCTTTTTGCTTTAGATATTACTATCAAGTATATAGATTTACTGTAATGTTTTTGTACAAGTATATTATCACCATAGTAACAATAACAACGCCAAGGAGGGTAGCTAATAACTGATATGCCATAATCTCCAAAAGAATTATATGGATAGGCTGATATAAATAAATAAGTAATAATAAATAAGGATTGTTAGCTGAAACAACAACCTGATTGATTTAATTCTCCCAAAAATAAAGTCTAGAATATAGTGAATCGAATGTGTAAATGTGAACCCTTATACAAAGCTGCAAAGAGTATAGTCAAAACTCAACAGCATTAACCTTTCAAAAACATCCATGTCTATGCTTTGATGACAGTCATGAGCCGAAAGGTACTATATACGAATCACGTTTTAGTGTTTGCTTGAATACTATTCACATTTCACAATCATCTCATCACACCGCTTGTCAAAACTAGTACTTTTTTATGAAATTAGCGAAAAAATTTAGCAACATATTCACGTTTTTTGTACAAATCACAATCAGGCTCTCTCTGTCGGCGGTCTTTTCTCTTTAAAAACTCTCCAACTGCTTCCCTTGGGTCATACTTAGCTGTTCCAATACCATTAAGAGCAATGAGCATCCTTGACTTTACTGTTTCTATGTGCATGCTTTGTCGGTTGGGGGTAACAATCTTATTGTACACAGAAATCATTCTTTCGGTTTGCATGGAGTGCGGTACCATAACAAGTAGAGCCATCAGACACTTATTTAAAGTCACGCTGTTGCTAGTAACGTGACATAGCTTTTTTAGTCGCCATGATAGCATTGTGCCAAAGTCCGTGTTTTCGGGTAAGAATCCAACATCGTGTATCATCGGCCAATAATTGCACACATCATCCGAAAACTGTTCAACTTCTCCTGGAAATAACATTCTCACAATTGTCAGTCCGTGAGAAACAAAATCGTTCATAGTTTTTGCAGAAAGCAAAGTAATGCATTTCTGAATGAGCTCTTCTTGTTCAATATTCATTCGCTGAGTCAAGTAATTCTTAGCTGCCATGACCACTTCCGCGCGAATTGCCTCTCTACTTCTAAAAAAAGAAACAAAAGCATTGAAACGGGTGCGACTTGGAGTTGGTTCCACTTCATCATCATTTTCGGACTCTTGCATTGCCCTTTTTTCTTCTTCTAGATATTTTTCTTCACATCCTCCTGGGTAAGGGGCATTCGACATAAGGTCAAGCTTTCGTATAGCGGTGTCACGGCAAGTGATTACATCGGTTAATATAAGGTTATCACTTTGAAAATTCTTTTGCAAGTTTTTAAAAACTTTAGCAACATCGCCCATCAAGGCAGTGAGCCAGACTTGATTCGACCCGGTAGTCCACTTACGCAAAAAACCACTAGCCTCTACTTTTTCATGTCGTGTTCCTTCAGCAGAAATTTGTTTCCAAACTTCAATGCAGCCATCTCGATTACGCAGCACTGCTTCGATTACATTAACCAAATGCTCAGCAAAGCGAACTTCAAAATACGCTGGAAATTCATGTGCATCAGGAAACAGTGTAAGAAGAGTAGCTTTATGGTTTTTGCTTGTTCTGAAGTAACTTGCCACCCCCAATACGTTCGCTTTCCACAGCTGGAGTTCGGGAACAGCATGTTCCATGTCTTCCACAGCGAGATCTGATCGATGAGCTACACACCAAAAGGAAAAAATATCACGATCAAGGTAAGTACGCAACAATTTCCAAAATCCGTTTCTACGTCCAGTATTTGCTGACTCGCCATCAGTAGTTACACCCACAAGTTTCGATTTGTCAAGTCCAAATGAATTTATTATGGCTTTCACTATTTCCAGAAGACCCTCAGCACCTCTAGCTTGGGGGACATCTACAGACAAAAAAACTGTTTTCATGTTGAGATCCTTATCAATAATACGAGCACTCACAAACTTGTTGTCTCTCATTGTCCGGCTCAAACTGCCATCTACCTGAATGGCCCAAACAACTGCTGCGTTAACCAGATTTGAAGTAACTTTACTCTGAAGCTCTCCTTCGATTTTAAGCATTTCAGCATATATCACAGGGTCTCTGTAGTGTAAAACAGAGCCCGGTGGTTTGAACTCTTCAAACTGTTGATCAAAGCCATTTTCTCTGAAAGACGAAATTAGTTGGTTACTGTGCAAACTAGCCAATGATCGTCCTGGCCAAGAAAAGACAGTAGGGGTCAGAAGAAGACTGTCATTGTATACATCAATCGACAATCTGATAAGCATTTCAACCGTTTCCACACGCTGTTTCGTCAAATAGTGTATCCATGGATGAGAAGTTGATTGCGACTTCCATTGACGGTTTAATCGCTTATAATCCGAAGACTTTTTATGTGGTTGAGATAAAAGATGATCCACAACATCCATTAATTTCTTTTTTGAATCAGCACGACACCCCCTAGCAAGTGGAACCACACCATTTCTTGAATACTTTTTAGCTTCAAATTCAAAGTCTTCACATATAAGACATTTTACAAACAATCGTTTTCTTTGACCCTGTGCGTCGTTGTAGAACTTCAAGCATTCGTGACGAGATTGTAGCCATTGTTGTGTAAGTTTCATGGACTTATACCACTCAGTTGCTTCAGAGTTTCCACCACAGCTTGTGTTTTCCCTTCTATCCGTACTGCTAGTTTCTGCAATTGCTGCAGTATCTTGTGAATCGATTGCATTTTCTTCCAAGCCAATAGAGGAATCAGTTGTTGCTCTTTCTTCCGAAACAGCAGTTACGTTCTCGAGCGAAGTTGGTGCAGCATTATTATTGCCCTCTAAACTTGATGTATTTTCTGGCACGCTCGTTGCACTTTTCTCCGAGGTTGACGCATTTTCTTCTTGCAAACTCTGCTGTCCTTGTCTGTTAACCTTTGGTGGCACTGGACTGAAAAATTCTGATATTGCTTTTATACCAGCAGGAACTTTTCTCTTGCTGCTCATGGTCTAACACTTTAACTACTGTTTCTATAACAAGCAAGGCGTTCTCTATTAAAGACCATGCAACGTATGCATTATGCAAGCACAATTTTGTGGAGGCCCATTCTCTATTTTTTTATCCTCCTTAATTCTTATATTGAGCACGCATTAATTCTTATATCTTGACCATATACCGAAAATATTTTAATTTGACAAGCTCTGCCGGTGTACTGTTCACCTAAACAAAGTCATTAACATTGTCACGATTTTGAAACCTCTACTGTTCTTTTTCGCTAAACTTTCACAAGCATTAGTCATTTTCGCTAAGTTAGTTATTTTGTATCTGTGGCGCGTGTTTTTGCAACCTAGAGCTCATTTGTCATTTTATGCTTCGCTGACGCGGTTGGCGAGAAACTTAGCTGATGCTTTGCTCGCCTTTAATTTGTCTTGTTTATCTCATAGCGCATAACGTGCTATAGTTCACAGCGAGGAATGTTGTAATAGTGGATAGTCAAGGATGATTTAGTTGTTCGTCTGGAGTAGTGTTTTTTGTCTCTGTTTTTTTTTAACCGTTGCATTCTATTTGAATAAGATGAATTAAATTAGGCTTAACTTTAACAATAAATTTGCATGTATTTACGTGGAGATTGTGATTTTTTGTGCACATAACAAAAAGCTCGTAACAAACATAAGCTCTGAAAATTTTCACTGGGGGGGCAAAAAAGCTCTCTGGGGGGGCAATTTCCCCCCCAGTTATAATGTTAAAATATGGCCTGGTGTATTGTGTGGGATTAAGGTAAGTCGCGAAAACAGCTGCGGCGCTCAAATTGGGCTAGAACTCTTTAGTTTTTTAGTCATTCATCGCCCTTCTTTTAATGCGTTTCAGGTTTGAAAAATCTCGAAAATGCAGGTTTCAAAACCAAGTTTGAAAACTAGTTTTCGCTACTTTTAAACGTTCACACATGCGTAAGGTTTCGTTCCTCGTCGTCAAAACTGCTATGTATAAAATGTAAACAACTTCTTTTGTCATGTGTAAACGCAACAAGTTTGATCACCAGGTGCGAAACCAAACTTACAGTATAGCAGGCAGCATTTCGAATAAGATGGGGGTGAGGGGCGAAGAATTTTTTAAATAGCCTTTTCTATCAGTGGAGTACGGTGAAGTTTTTGCAGGGGTGTTCACCAGCGTGCAACGGGAATAGGCAGGAGGAAAAATGGGAGTCTGGGCGCAGAGTCTCCAGTTCAGAAAAATTGTTGAAAATTTTTTTTTTTTTGCTAATTTAACTTAATTTTAGATCTATTTGGGCTCAAAGTCTTGCTTTAAATACGTCGCACTTTAGCACTGCAAAACGGTAATTTTAAGATTTTTAAGTAATAATTATGCTCACAATACAACCCCGAGCTATCTTTAGCTACAGCCCGGCAACTAGAAAAGTTGCTTGGGTTGCAGGCAAATATTTTCTTAAATGAGGACGTTGTAAAATATTTAAGATTTTTGATTAAGCCAGGAAAATACCGAGAGAGCATAAGGAAGCGCTAGTGTTCGACAAGGTGGTGCCAAGTGCGCCGAAAAAAATTATGGACTTGCAATTATGGGTAATGTGGTAGTGGATTCGCAGACAGCGCAACGGCTTTAAGCGTGTCGAGTTTTGGCTCAAAAGGTTGAGAGTTTGATTCTTCTGCTCTTAGCAGTTTCGCTTGTTGGTAGAACTACACAAAAGCACTGTACTTTTGTAGAAAAAAATGTCCTGGGCTGATGTCAAGTGTCAACTTCCTGCTAGACTTGCTAAGAAAAAAAGATTTATTTACATTCGACTATGCAGTCTATATATGCAATTTCTTGATTGTTTTTTTTTATTCGACTACTTTTTTCGATTTTTTAGACAGAGTTTGTTCTCTCAATTCTTCACGCCAGAGGTGGAATCGAGGACAGGACAGCCATTCCGAGGACAGACTCTCTCGAGGCCAAAGACAGGAATGCTCGAGGCCAAGGCCAAGGACCAACGACACAGCCGCAAGTGTTCTCAAAAAAAAGGTTTTCAAAAAAGTTTTTCAGGCAATCTCCAATTCATAGGCGTAGCCAGAATTTTTGATTGGGGGGGAGGGCCCAAGCCACAAATCACATGCAATGACAATCACATCAAAAATTTTCAAAAAAGGAACTTTTTTGTGGGACAAAGATATCGTAGGATGGAAGATCTGAAATCGTTGCCTATTGGCACTTAACCAGGATTTTGCAAAGAAAGAGGGCTTAAATTAATAGTTGAAAAGTACAAATATCTAACTTTGGAGACGTGTTGTAATTGTAATTGTAATTACATTTTATTCACCAAGTTGCCTTGGCCAGGAGACAGCGAAGGGACCTTTCGGTCTTCGAGTCAAGCTTGCACCTGCCTACCTGTCTACCACTCACGATGGAGGCTTCACACAGTCCCTTTGATTGCTGAACGTCAAGCAGGAAAGCTGTGAATACCAATTTTTATAATTTTATAGTCTTTGGTTTGACCCGACCGGGAATCGAACCCGAGTCTACCGCTTCAGTAGCAGACGCTCTATCCACTCGACCAATGTAATAGTCGAATGTTGAGAAACTTGTGTAACTCAAACGTATCACAGACGGGGTTCTGGGGGCGGGGCCCCCAGCCGGCGGAGGCTTTGGGGGTCTGGGGGCAAAGCCCTCAGCCGCTGGGCGATTTTTTGGATTTTTTGAACAAAAAAGCTATTTTAATGCCATTGAATCACATTTTGCACGTATTCAGAGCCATCTGAAAGCACTAGATTTTTGAAATTTGAAATCCAATTGAAAAAATTAAATTGTTTATTGCTCCTTTTACGTGCAATTTAAGTCGAAAACACGTTTAACATCTTCCATTTTTGAGTTAAATTTTAATTGTAAGTGATTTTGTCCACGTATAAGGGGGAAGTGAGGTGCTTTGTCTCTGGCTACATTTCAGCAGTAAATAATAATCCTCTCGAAGATTTTCGTTAGATATTTTTGTTTTGTCATGAAAATAACCAGTTATAGGAGTATATGTTTGGCCAGGGGGCCCAGGCCCCTCAATTGAAGTTCCAATAATTTGTTCAACCAGCATTTTCCGTGACTAATTTTTTTAAGTACTTTGTGCATAAAAACTGGGAAGGTGGAGATGAATCACTGAATTATTATTAAAAATTGGTTCGATAGATGGTAACGCCTACTAACCATGTTGTTGCCGGGCTGGATTTATATCGCGCTGGGCCCCTGGTACTTTGGGGATTTTTGCAAGATCTTTCTGCTAAACATAGGGGAAGACCAAAGAAAGTTTTACGATTTGAGCGCGGGGCCCCTAGCTGGTACTGCACCATATTATGGTAAATCCGGCCCTGGTTAATGCATTACGTTCATAAAAAGGCTATAATTATGAAGGTCTGAGATAGCGACTTTTAGGACAAAAACTCTCCATTTCTCCCGGGTTATACGTTTAAGTTGGCTGGCAAAAATTGAATTGAGGGGGCCCGGGGCCCCTGGTCTTCCATATTGTTGTTAGTTAGTGTTGCAAGCAAAAAATGCTAAAAAGAAACTGAAACTGAAGAAAGAATAGGCTTTGTTTGCTCATTTTTGTCATTGGTGAAATTTCAATTGGGGGGGGAGGGGCGGGTTTCCTTGTCTCCCCCCTTCCTTGGCTACGCCTATGCTCCAACTGAGGAAAACAAAACAGTTGTTCGCAAATTTTCCGCGAGGTTTCTGGCGTTTTTCAACAAAATTTCAACGGTTCAAAAAATAGAGCTGTCCTCGAGCCGAGGACAGGGCAATTTTCGAGGACTTGACGCTTCGAGGCCAAGGCCAAGGACTTGACCTTCGAGGCCAAGGACTTCATAATGTGTCCTCGAGGACGTCCTCGAGGCCAAGGACGTCCTTGAGGACTCCACCTCTGCTTCACGCTACAAAACAAAAAACTACAAAAAATTCTTAAAATGACTATTCTGTAATTTTACATAGATTGGAAACACAACAGCCAGTAGAGTTGTTAGTCTTATTCAAACAAAAAATGATACTGATAAATAAACAAAATGAAAAAGATGGGTTTCCAAAATGAGCAGAACATCATAAATTTGAAGGCTTAGCCCCCCTTACTTAATTAATAAACAAAAAACAAATTGAAACTACCGTAGTATAATAATTGGTCTGGAATGGGTGTAGTTCGATTAAAACATCGTTGAAAATGTTTAAAATTGAATTGCTCTTTGATTAAATTAGTGAGAACTCCATTGTTTTGACCCTAATTTTGCTTTGATCAATAACAGCTAAGTTAATAAACTACATGTCATACACTTACTGTATCGTGCTGCATGGTGAACCACTTGCGACATAGCCTAATTGCCTCGGAAAGGTTCTACAAAACCAAATTTGCTGTACTGCATACAGCTACTAAAGTCTTCAAGAATTTCTCTTGACAGTTTAAATCTAGAGGTGGAATAGAAGACACAACGTTCGAGGCCAAGGCCAAGAACTCAAAAAAAGAACTCAAAAACTCAAAAAAACTTTTCGAGAACAGACCCTCTCGAGGCGAAGGACCGGAATGGTCGAGGCCAAGGACCGAGGACACAAATTTTCTAAATTATGTTCGGCAAATTTTTCATAATTTTTAAAAGCAAAAGTGCTTAATTCGAAAATAGTAGTTTTTTAAAATAATAATAAATGTCATTCTGAAGCTTTACACGTTAGCAGCGGATGTTGATTACTTATCGTAGCTGGATCGTGATAATGAAACATTAAAACAAGGCCATTACCAGTGAATGACAATATAGCTAAATTATAAACGCAGAAATGGTCAATCTTAAGAGCTTAATTTCATCAGTTAGGGTCCCGACGCAAACGTCCACTGATTATGGATCCCAATTTTTTTAGTAGTTTCGTAATCGCAAACCATATTGTGTGGTTAAACCAGGAATGTACAACCTTTTCACTACTACTGGCCGCAAAACATCTTAGTAAATGCATTAGCCTCTGTTACGAATAAATTAAGGTCTTTTTTTTACGAATTTACGTTTCAAGCCTTACAATTTAAGTACACATAGCTAAACATCAGAAAAAGTCAAATTTTTAAGTTTGTTGGTCTAGCGGTAACGCGTTCGTCTCTGGAGCGGGAGGTCTGAGGTTCAAATCTCTTACCGGGCAAATTGGACTTAGTGTTGCCAACGGCTCGCCACCGCTGCGACATTTCTTCGAATGGATTTGTGTTGCCGGTGTCTAATGACGCGGAGATGGGCCCCGCCAACTCGTTACACGCCGCGGCGTATTACAGCGAGTTTTATGGAAGATTTAATTTCATTTGGTGAATTTATTCAATGATAAATCACAAAATGCTAGATCCGAAAAAAATCGTAAAAATATATGCTAGAAAATGCTAGATTTAAAAGAAATACTGTATGCTAGATTTTAATTTCGAAAAAAAATATGCCAAAAAACTGCCAAATATATTTTATGGCTGTTATTTTGATACGGTACTCAAAACCAGGCAGGAACACGGTGAAGTAAGTATTGCACTGATTGCTGACCAGCAACAGAGCAAAGTTCAAGACGCCTTACCTTCAATATACTCCTGAAGTATAGCAAAACTATTATACTTTTATTTCGTGATTTAGCGTTAACCGAATCTTAAGCGGCGTAAAGGCTAACACTTCTAACGCAATTTAACTGCAGTTTCACGTTAAAATTTATTCTCTCTTCAATTTTCTAAATCAAGAATATCCACCTTACATTTTATAGGCAAAAGGAACAATCCCGCAAAATCTAAGAAAAACTAACTCCTACGAAAAAATCATATCATTGTGACGTCACAGTTAGAAATTTGTTCGCGGCATTAAACTAATTTATTATTAAATAACAAAGATAAAGTTTCGGGAATAAACTATAGTTAAAATAACTGCGTCATTGAAAAGTTACGTAACCGTCGAATAGGAATTTTGTGGAAAGGACTCGGCTAGGCCAACTGTAAGCGGTATATAGTTACGCATTGGTAAATATACAACAGCACTGGCATATTATCGTCTTAATCAACTGTACCGTTAGCAAATCATAACTGCTCCTAACAGTTTTTAAGTTATTCTTAACAGTTACGTAGCAAAACATTTTAATCAATGCACGGCCGCCACAACGTGCATTTTGAAGTATAATTTTACGGCGTTAACAAATCTTTTTACGGCCGCTGGCAGTACACCTCAGAGTTGAAACATTTCTTTCCACAGAATTTTTTAAAAATTGTTATCTAAAAATATTGCAAAATACAGTGAATTTATGTTTTTAAAATGAATTGAAGTACCGTACGGACTATATTAGCGAGCCCAAGTTTTAGGCATTAAAAAAATACGGAGTTCTAGGCAGAAGAAAAAGTTCAGTGATTTTTTTTTGGAAAAAACAGCAATTTTTGTGACTTTAAAGAAGATTACACATTCAGATTTACAAAGCAATTTGAAAAGAAAATACCGTAAATGCTAAGATAGAAAAACTTTAGTTTTCATACAATTTTCCAACTCTAATTTCAGGCCAATCTTATCTTAACGTCTCAGTGTATGTGATGTCTTTCTCACATCTAATGCCTATGAATGAATATTCGCTAACGTTTCAATCGCCAAAAGACACTTTGTTGAATTTAACATAAGGTATTTAATTACAAAAGAAAAACACAAAAACTGAGAATTCCAGCAGGGTCGTATAAAGAAGGAAGGGATTGGGGACATTTTCCCTTGGCCCTCCTTTACAGGGTCCACAGTTTATTGTAGAAACGGAAAAATAATACACCATTAAGTTTTTCTACAAATGCTCGAATTTTTTGCGGGAGCTTCGCCTCTTCATCTTAATAACGTGACGTAAAACGTTCATTAAGTACTCCAGGCATTTGAACGATTATAGGTAGGCTACATTTAACTTCACACTTAATTTCTGAATAATTCATCATGCAGCGTTTTTTTGTGATCCAATGCTATAATTTGTTATTTGGGATTCTTGGCAGCGATTTCCATTTCGAACGCATAAAAATTGTTCACTGGATTTGGTTTTGCTCTCTAGACCGTTTGCCAGTAATTAGAGCTGTTCTTATTTCAAAACAAATTCTTCGCGGTCGCGTATTTTCAGAACAAGATGGCGTTCTCAAAATACGTTTTGTTAGTTATATCGAATCAAATCAAATATTTCATTGTACAGTACTCGCTGTATTACGCCGAAGCGTGTAACGAGTTTACGGGCCCATCTCCGCGGAATTGCGCCCAGGCAACACAGCTCCATTCGAAGAAATGTCGCAGCGGTGGCGAGCCGTTAGTAACACTGCGTCCGGTTTGACCGGCCCGAGATTTGACCTCAGACCTCACGCTCCAGAGACGAACGCGTTATCGTTCGACTAACTGACAGGCCAGTTGGTCGAGCGGTAACGCGTTCGTCTCTGGAGCGGGAGGTCGAAGGTTCAAATCTCAGGCCGGTCAAATTGGACACAGTGTTGCCAACGGCTCGTCACTGCTGCGACATTTCTTCGAATGGATCTGTGTTGCTTGGGTGCAATGACGCGGATATGGGCCCCGATAAACTCGTTACACGCTTCGGTGTAATTCGCAGGGCCTCGGAGAGAAAATTTTCCAAGGGGTACGAAAGTCGATACCAGGCCCCCAAATCTTATTGGGCCCCCCAAGCCTTATCGGGGCCCATGCCGTTAAATCATTTTTTGTCCGATGGGTGTAGATCTTCATTTAAGAGTGAGGGAATAACATTATTCGCATACAGTTAGGACTTATGAAAAACACAACTAGGCATAAAATTGGTTTAAATCCAGCTAGGGGGTCTGGCGGAGCGCTGTAAGCTTTAGCACTTTTTATATTTCTCGAGGATAAAACACAGCATTTGATCAACATCACAGCACCAAACTTGTTTAAATTGATAAGCAAAAAACGTGATATACATGAAAGAAAGTATGTGAAGTGGGGGATGATGACATTGACACAATATTATACAATATAATGACTTTATCAAACAAATCCAAATATTTTACTGATAAAAGTTTTAAGAAGTCATCTGCAATCATAGACTTCACAAACCCAAATACCTATTAAACTCGTACAGATAGAGTGAGTTACTTAATGATAGTAGTATAGTATGTCAACTTTGACTCCACTCTCTGAGGTTGAAATGCTTTTGGATCTCTGGAAATGTGGGCCCTCGTACATTGTTATACCGTAGAATTAGGGCTCTCAAGTCAGAGAAATGTAACAAATCGTTAATTTCGGTGCAAGTGTATGGCTTTTGATACATTTTCCTCTTTTTTTAATCAAATCGGCCACTATTGGATATCCTAAAGGCTGTGTAGCAAAAATAGCGACCAATTACCAGTACTGAATAGGCTGACTGATATTTTTGCTGTATTAGGCAAGTTTGATTACGGTGTTATGGTGCGATACCAAAACTTAACGCACAAACCTGAACTCTTCCGGGCCCCTTGAGTCCGGGTACGATGTACCCCCTGAACCCCCCTCTCGCAGGCCCTGGTAATACGGTGAGTATAATAAAAGATTTGATTTGATTAGTTATATCGAGCTATACTAACATAATTACTGTGGTATAATATCAATATGCTTTCCCTGCAGAGGTGGAGTCCTTGAGAACGTCCTTGGCCTTGAGGACGTCCTCGAGGACACAGTTTGAAGGCCTTGGCCTCGAAGCCTCAAGTCCTCGAAAATTGCCCTGTCTTCGGCTCAAGGACAGCACTTTTTTTGAACCGTTGAAATTTTGTTGGAAAACGCCAGAAACCTTGCGGAAAATCTGCCAAAGACCTTTTTTTGGTTTCCTCAAGTAGAGATCGCCTGAAAAAAATTTTTTGAAGACCTTTTTTGCTTGAAAAAAATTTTTGAAGACCTTTTTTTTTGAGATCGCCTGAAAAAAAATTTTGAAGACCTATTTTTTTTCTTTTTTGGAGAACACTTGCGTCTGTGTCCTTAGTCCTTGGCCTTGGCCTCGAGAGGGTCTGTCCTTGGCCTCGAAATTTTTTTGGCTCCATGGCCTTCGCCTCGAGCCTTGTGTCCTCGACTCCACCTCTGTTTCCCTAGTAATATTGTTTTATATTTCATTATCACACGCGCACTTTCTTCTGAATTCACACGCGATAGGCTCGGTCACGTTTTTGCATTAGCAAATCAAAATTGTTAGTGTTTGGACCCCCGGATTCTTTGTTATGATTCTGGATGGTTTAGTACTGCGCAGTTTGTACCGCCTGCACAGGAAGTATTAGCAGCAATAAAAAAACGGTTTTCTTCAAGGCCTTTTGCCCCCTTATTCTCCGTTTAGAGCTTTCACACAATGCCTTTTAAACTACGTTTCAGTATGACTTGGCTTAGTTGACATTGTAATATTTTTCAAATACGGAAAGAAAACGAATAGACAAACTAGTGTAGAAGTTATGTTGTCTTTTGTTTGGTTGTTTTCCTTTTTAACCAATTAAACATAATGCTGTCCTCGAGCCGAGGACAGGACATTTTCGAGGACTTGCAGGTTTCGAGGCCAAGGCCAAAAACTTTAGCTTCGAGGCCAATGACTTCAAAACGTGTCCTCGAGGCCAAGAACGTCCTCGAGGACTCCACATCTGATTTAAATGCTACCATAGTGTTTGATTCTCGTAGTCATATCATATACTGGTGCGTTGTTGCCTACATGCAGGGGCGTATTCAGGGGGGACCATTGGGTCATGGCACCCCCTTTGGGTCGCCAGGATTGTAAAATTGCATAGAAAAGTGACAAAAAATTGACGCATGGCCCCCCTTTGGGTGAAAAATGGGACGAAATTTGTGTGAAGACCTTTTTTTTTGCTCTTCTCCTGATTTTGGGCAAAAAATGGGACGAAATTTGAGTGAAGACCTTTTTTTTTTGCTCTTCACCTGATTTTGGGCGAATAATGGGACGAAATTTGAGTGTGACAATTTCAAATTCTGATCTATGTTCCTCTCAAATTTTCTGAAGTTTCTGGCCCCCCCTTTTCAAAATCTTGCGTACGCTACCGCCTACATGCAATAGCAAAGGGTTTAGTTTTGTCGAAACTTGTCATAGGCAAAAATATCGCAATTAGGACAGCAAAATTTCTTTAACCAAGCTTATGATTGGATGACCTATTGAGTTTTGGCTCCGCTGATTTTTAAGTTCAATGATTTTGTTAAAATATTTGTTAATTTTTGACTTTCAGTATAAGTTATAAATTGGCAACCGAGTGCTGATGCTTGCTGTGCGCAGTGGTAAATTGGTTATTCGCTAGACAAGCTATTAACTCCCGATTCGGTTTACGAACTTGCATTGCAAAAGTAGTTGCCTTCGGGAAAATGTACTGAACTCCTAAAACCATGAAGTCTACGAGTTGAGTGTCTATCTAATACAAAACACAAAAATTGCTGAATTGAATCGATTGCTGAACGTACCGAATTGTTGAACATACCAAAATTTCTGAACCTAACCAAAGTGTGCCTTGGTGTGAGATGGACAAATATAACATACCTAGTGCATGAATAGAAATATGAATAACGCAGATTACTAATCTTATTGTTTTTCCAGTGTTTTGATGATTTTGGAATGAGTTCAAAATTTTGCCCGTTGCTTGATACGAAGATTTGCTGCGCGGTGATTGGTCGGGAGTTAGTTTGTGATCGGAGCTCATCCGAAGGATTCACGTGTGATCCGGTGAGAAGGAAACTGTCCGAAGTGTTGGATATGTTTATGGGCGGAAATGGTTTGGATGGTAATGGTGCCACCTGCTGCATCGACACACCAAATTGCTGCGGAAATGGTGAAAATTTTATTCAGTATCATCAAATGTACAGTAACTTGTTTGAAAAACATGAGTCATATATTTTTTATGGCAAAAAAGCAGCTCGTACGTCACATATCTAGCATTAACTTCTCCTGGCTCTCCTATTGGCAATTCTACCTTAAAAAATAGCCTTGTAGAAGTAAAAAAACGGCGATTAGCAATCTTAATAGATCTACCTTGTTTTTAGCAATCTTCAGGTATTGTGGTATTAACTTTGCACATTACGATTCTACGTGATAACAGCCTCCAGCTTTTAAAATTGCTTCAAAATAAAAAAAAATTGTCTTGACTTGGCATTCGGTTACAAAATATTGCTTCATCACTGTAATAGATAATATCGCTTTTTCCTAGGCCAACAACTTACCATTTTCAATGCAATTACAGTATTATGCTGTATTTTATATTGAAGCAAGCTTTTTTGATTTAGAGGAAAGGCATGCTGTATCAAAAATTCAGACACAATTCAAACTTTTAATGTGGGGTTTCAATTCGGACCTTGAAATATGGCTCAACTAGCTCCAAGTGGCTGAATTTTTAAATCTTCGATATCAATTTTTTATGATGCTTGTAAAGTTTTAAGTAAGCGAGTAGTTTTTCAATTGCATTTATGTATGATATTACAGCAAATTGACTTATTGATTGTTTGAAGTGCAAGCCTTGTAGGATGTCAAAATGAGAATTTTGATACCGTCATATTTGTTTAAATTTTTAGACGAATGTGAAGCAAAACCAATTTGTTCCATGGCCGATGAAAGCAGTCAAAACTACGTCACTAACGACGAGAAAAATCTAGTTACTCTGTTACTGAAGTCAATGAAAGAACAACAGCAAACAAATGTGGATATCTAAAAGCTATTTTGTTCCAGTATCTAATTATTATTTTATGTTCAATTTTTAGTTTTTCAGTAAGTTAAGTTGGTAACTTTTTTAGTGTTTATTAAATTGAGTCGCACTCTACGTTACACAGCATGTTTTTGAAATTTATCTGAATGGAAGTGCCAGGAAACATTTTTCTTTGACAGTTCACCAACAGGGTGAACTGAAAAAAAACTATTGTTTCTAATCACAAATCCTGAGGTCAAAGTAGTTGGCAAATGATCCAAAAATAAGTTATAAATCATTTTTGTGGGATAGCCCTTTTTGCTGGTCGTGCGCTACCCCTGAATCATGTAATTGTAATTACATTTTATTCACCAAGTTGCCTTGGCCATAAAACAGCGAAGGGACCTTTCAGTCTTCGAGTCAACCTGCCACCTGTCTACCACTGCACCAACGTCCTGCCACCTCATCGTGGTGGTGCAGTCCCCTCCCAAATGGGGATGGGTTGAAATGGCAGGACAGATCTCCTGAGAGGCTCGACCAAAAGGTCGTTCCCATTGTCTAGGACTGTTTTTTCGCTGGACTGCCCGTTGATTGGTCACAACTGGGCGGCTCCTCTTCTAATTGACCGGACCCCCCTTCGACGTATACTTATCCTGGCTTTGCTCCTTATTAGTGGCAATGTCCATCCTAACCCGGGCCCCATCAGTAACCATCGTCGCCCCAGGTACCTCTGCTCCATCTGTCACCTTGATGTGGGCAGAGACTCCCTTCAGAGCTCTGCTTGCTTCAAGTGGGTGCACTTCCTCTGCTCCTCCCTTACCTGTGCTGACTTTCGCACAATCTGTGCAACTGGCACTGCAGTGGGTTGGCGTTGCCCGGCGTGCAGCCCTTAAAGCAAAACTGTCTCCCCAACTCAGACCAGTTCCTCCGTTACAACGCCTGCGTCCCCTCCACCCCCTTCCCCAGGATTCCCCCCACTATCACTTGGCTTTTATCAACCACGTCCACCTCGGGGCCTCCAACGTTACCCCTGCTCCATGTGCTCTCTCGAGGTAGGTAAGGATTCACTAAAGTGCTCCACCTGTTCCAAGTGGGTGCACTTCTCCTGCTCCTCCCTGACCCGGGATAACTTTCGCAAAATCTGCGCGGCTGGCTCCCCCATGGGTTGGAATTTCCATGGTTGTCTCAATGGGAATCTTGCCTCTCCCACCCACCAGCAAGCTTCCCCCCGCCCCGTCTCTCCAGCTCCGCCCCCACCCACACACCTCCACCAACAAGTTCAAATCTAATGGATTCATCTCTACCTCTCCCTTCACACCCTTCCCTCCTTAACAACTACCCTCCTTCTGCCTTCACCCTACCTTTCACACCACCACCACCCACAAGCACTCAACCAATCCACAACTCGCCGCCACACCCTCAACGAACTCCACACCTCCCTCAAAAGCTCAGAATTCTGCAATGGAATGCCGGATGTCTTTCCCCCTCCCGTCGTGCTGAACTAATCGCCTTTCTTTCCAGCAATCAGTATGACCTCATTTTCCTCCAAGAAACCCATCTTTCGGCAACCAAGAAGTTTCAAATACCTGGTAATTCTACCCTCTGCACAGATCAGACATTCGGCAGACAAGGCGCTGTTTCCTCCGAAACTCATAACACCGGTGGTGGTGTCCTCACTCTAATCCACTTTGACCTGGCCTTCTCTCTTTCTTCCCAGGACCCCTACTCAGACTACATCTGTGTTAAAGTTCTTTTTTCCAACCACCCTCCCTTACAATTCCTTAACCTCTACTCCCCTCCTATCAGAAGCGCTCCTTCTGATTCTCGCACCAGGACCTTCTCTCCTGACATCCTTCCATACTCTCTGACACTTTTATCCTTGGAGACTTCAATGCTCACCACCCAATCTGGGACAGACTCATTCCTCCTAACCCGCCCGGAAATAACCTGTTTCGATGGATCACTTCCTCCGGTCTGGAAATCCTGAACGACCCCGCCTCTACCACGCTCCCCCATCATTCCACTGGGAGCCGTTCATCCCCCGATATTTCTTTAGCTCCTGCGTCTCTCGCTCCCCACTGTGAGTGGCGCACTCTCCTGGTCTTGGCTCTGACCATCTCCTCATAGAGATTGTCCTCCCCCTCTCTCCAGTTCGTTACCCCAACACTCGTCCCCCCAAATTCAACTACAAAAAGGACCGTTGGGATGTTTACTAATCATATATTGTTGAGCATCTCCCCTCTCTTGATGTTGACGCAGTCAACATCCACAAGACTGCCCGCTCCTTTTCCCTCTTCTAAGTCGAAGCTGCCAAGGCCTCTATCCCTTTTGGCCGCCTTGGTCGTTCCCCCAAAGCCTGGTGGTCCCAGGAAGCTGAATCTGCAGTGCAGGAGCGACGGAGGGCCCGCTCCGAGGCACACCGGTCTGAGGCTCACGGCCTCAGATACATAGATGCTTCTCGTAGGGCGTCCTCAGTCATTTCTAGAGCCAAATCCGCAAACTGGCAAGCCACCTGTTCTAATCTGTCCCCCCGTTCTGATCCTCGTGCTGTCTTCAGGCTTCTCAATGCCATCTTGGGCAAAAAAAAACACCTCCCAAGACCCTTCTTTTCCCGGTTGCACTTCCCCTCTTGACACTGCCAATCACTATGCCACTTATCTTCGCACACATCTATCTCAAGCAACACCCCGTACTTCGCGCAGAGCCGAACTACAGTACAAAAATGAACTCCGGAAAGCTAGCTGTGAGGATGCTTCTTACCTCCACTATTCTTTCTGCTTGCCCTTCTCCTTGGCTGAGCTCTCCACTGCCATCTGCAAACTCTCCTCTTTCACTGCGTCTGGCCCTGACCAGATTGCCTATCCTTTACTAAAGCATTTGCCTGAGCCAGCACAACTCCTCCTTCTTTCTCTTTTTAACAGGTCCTGGTACTCTCACACCTTCCTCTCTTGTTGGAAACCTACCACTATCATCCTCATTCACAAACCTGGAAAGCCCACTTCCTCTCCGTCCTCTTTCCGCCCCATTTCTCTCACCTCTTGCATCTCGAAGCTTTTTGAGCGCTTGATTCTTTCTCGCCTAACTTTTCACCTCGAATCGAACCATCTACTCTCCACTCGCCAGGCCGGCTTTCGTCCTGGTAGGTCGTCTCTCGACCAAATTCTTACTCTGTCTCAATCAATCTGGGACGGCTTCCAAAAGAAAAAGCCTCCAGACCGAACCATTTTGGCATCTGTTGACTTCTCCAAGGCTTTCGACTCGGTCTGGCACTCTGCTCTGTTTCACAAACTCCTCTCGCTCAAACTCCTCCCTTGCTTCGTTCTTTGGGTACGCTCTTTCCTTTCTGATCGTAGAGCTGAAGTCCAGGTTGGTGGTTCCCGCAGCCGTTCCTTCCGCATCAGACGAGGGGTCCCGCAGTGCTCGGTACTTGGTCCAGTCCTCTTCATCCTGTTTGTTGATGACATCACTAAGGATTTTCCTCGGGGTGCACATATCTCCCTGTATGCTGACGACCTGGCCATGTAGTTCTCCTCTCCAGACCCGCTCAAAGCATCTTCTGTTGTCCAATCCTCCCTCACTGCCCTAGAAACATGGTCCAACTTTTGGAGACTTCCTCTCAATCCAAAGAAGGAGACTTCCTCTCAAATCCTCCTTTTAGAGACTTCCTCTCAATCCTACTTTTTCTCCACAGATCCCCATCAAGCCACTTTCCAGCCCCGGCTGAACCTCCTGGGCATCCCTCTCTTGTTCAATCCCACCCCTAAATTCCTTGGTGTAACCTTTGATCGGACTCTATCCTTTGGGGCCTACGTCCAATCCCTGTGTTCCAAATTCTATCCACGCCACAAAGCCCTTCGTTCCATAGCCACTGCCTCCTGGGGTCCCACGAAAGAATCTCTCTCCCTACTCTACAAAGCCTTTGTGCGTCCGGTGCTCACATATGCCTCTCCTGAATGGTTCCCATTCCTCTGCAACACCGCAACCAATCACTTGGAAGCCCTACCCAGAGCTGCATGCAGGGTTATTACTGGGTGCCTCTCTTCCACCCCCTCCTCCATACTCCTTCTTGAGGCCCAACTCCCTCCTCTAAAGCTAACTCTAGAACATCAGGCCCTCTACTCCTTCGAACATGCTCTGCGTCTTCCCCCAGACTTCTCCATCCTTTATGCCCTGGCAACAAGAAACGCTCTCTGTTGACTAAAAAAGAGACCCTCCTGGAGATCATTTTATTCCTCGGCCACACAACCACTCCCATCCCCAAGTGAGATTCTGATCATGTGCCCCCCCTTTCCCCCCATGAACTGCAACCCACTTCACTGTTTCCCCCTTCATTCCCGACTGAACAGGCAACAGTTCAGCCCGATTCCAGTCTGCTTCTAGCAAACTATCCTCCCTCCCCCCGTCTGATATCCAAGTATGGACTGACAGATCTGTCCCCTCCCTTTTTGGTCCCGGTGGTGCTGGAGTGTATGTCACGTGCTCCAAATGCAACACATCCAATTCCCTGTCTTTTTCCACTGGTCCAATTGTCTCCAGCTTCACAGCTGAAACCTTTGCCCTCAAGCAAGGTCTCAATTGGTGTAGTAGCCATTTGATGACCTGCAAATTCCAGTCCGTCCTTTTCCTAACCGACTCCCAATCAGCCCTCTCTATCCTTTCATCAGCCCCCTCTTATCTCTTGCCTGAGTCCCTCTGGAATGTTTGGTCCCTCGCCTCCTCTCTCTCCAACAACACCACCTTGAGCTTCCAATGGGTCCCCGGTCACGCAGGTCTCCCCGGTGATGAAAAAGCGGGTTTACTTGCCAAAGCTGGTGCATCTCTGCCCACTGACGCGATCCCATGCCCTCTCCCCCAGTCGTTGCCAAAGTCCGTTATACCCAATACCACAATTGTCAATTGGAGACGTCACACCTCTCACTCCCATCTGAACTTCCAAGTCCCCGAAGTCTTTTTGGAGGAACTGCTCCTTTCTCGCCCCATTCGCTGTGAGCTTTCCCGTCTTCGCTACCATGGCCACAGTCTTCTTTTATCTTCATATCTTCACAGGATCAGTCGGAAGGAGAATTCTGCTTGTAGTGCCTGTGGACACTCTCTACAGGACCTCAATCGTCTCCTCCTTGACTATCCTGCCTCTAAACCCCTTCGTGAATCTATCTTTGGCACCTCTCTCTCTCTATTCTTGATCTATGGTCCAGACCTTGGGGTGTGGCCCGACTGTTGGGTCTCCGCGGAGTTCCTCCGCGCCCCCATCCCTCGGAAGGGGTCGGGTAGTACCAGCACCACCCATCTACCACACACGGTGGAGGCTTCACACTGACCCTTTTAATGCTAAGCGTCAAACAGGGAAGCTGTGAACACCAAGTTTTATAGTCTTTTGGTTTGACCCGACCGGGAATCGAACCCCAGTCTTCCGTTTCAGTAGCAGACGCTCCATCCACTCAACCACTGATCGGTTAATGGACGCGCCCTCTCAAAATTAATAATTTTCTTTAATTTCTAACTAGAGTACTTGAACTAGACATTAATTTTGGTGTCAAAATGCTTAAAAATCTATGTTTCTATATCCTTCAAGAGAACTTTTGATCGTATTTTAATCAAAAAAAGAGGGAGCTATTGATCAAAAACTGATTTTTTTCATCAAAAATGCATGACATAGCGTACAAATTTGAGCACGAAGCAGCATTGTAAAAAGTAATTGCAAAGTAAAAAGACAAACCTATGTAATGAAGGTATTAGCAGTTCGAAATCAATGAAAATCACACTGAGCTACAGTAGATCAAAGTGCTTTTGCTGCACAGAAAAAATACTTTTCGTTGTTTATTGATGGTACCGTGTATAGCTTGCAGTAGGCCCCTTCCTCTTAGATGGACGTTTCACTAAAAACTTAGATGACAGTTAAGTACTGGGGTTATGAACTAGTAGTTCGAGGTCTGTTTTTAGGGAAAGCGAGAATGTTTAAAATTGGGGATGAAAACACGTGCACTTTTTACATCAATTAGCAGTAGTCGATATCTTTTTTGGTGCTCATATTTCCAAAATCACATTCGAAAACCGCCCACAACTTTTTGGTTCGTTGCATATATTTTCGACCCCAAATCAATCGCCCTTTTTGCTTCGCAGTGATTTGGGTGATTGGTATAAGAAGTGGAGCCGTATTATGCAATGTTTTGTAAGAGTTACGAAATCGTAAGCTTTTTTGTTGTTGTAAAGAGCTTGCTACGTCGTAATGCTTGCGTTGTATTGCATAATGACCCTCTAGTTGCCGGGTGGTGATTTTAAGAGTGCCAATAAAAAAAGATTCAGAATCACAGTTTTGCTGAATGGCCGAGTGATGAGCTAAGGTGCTGTTTTTACGACGACACTGATCATGTGATTTTGGTTCAACACGCATCCTGGTCACGTTGTGGCGTCCTTACATAAAACGCTTAAGGGCCTGTCTACACTGTGCGTACAAAATTGCAAAATTTTTTACGCTCGTACTTCGAAGGTGTCTACACTATACAAAACGACGCTTACAAGCGTAACGACTTAACAGCGTATTCTGTGGGTGGCCATAATAGTGTGTTGAATTGGATGACGGAAATCACTGATTTATTACAATTCTTCGCTGTATCGGTTAAATTTGGGTCAGATTATGCATCACGAGAAGTAGTATTGTCTTTTTGATAATTTAAATGTGAATTTTTTCCACCTTCCTCATAAAAAAACATAAGTATGCAGTAGCGTAGCCAGGGGGGGCGGGGGGGGGGCTATAGTCCCCTCCCCATTAGCCTGCCGACCAAAATGCAGAATAAGGAAAATACCACGTTTTTAGCACTTCTAAGACTCTTTTTTGCACTGGATTAAACTAAAAAATGATTTAAAGCATAGTTTGAAACGTTTATTTGGGGGGGGGGCTAATGAACTGCCAACCAAAATGCACAATAAGGAAAATACCACGTTTTTAGCATTTCTAAGACTGTGTGTTTGCACTGGATTAGACTATTTTGAAACGTTTATTTGGGGGGGGGCTAATGAACTGCCGACCAAAATGCAGAATACGGAAAATATCACGTTTTTAGCACTTCTAAGACTGTGTGTTTGCACTGGATTAGACTAAAAAATGCTTTAAAGCATAGTTTGAAACGTTTATTTAGGGGGGGCTTATAGACTGCCGACCAAAATGCCGAATAAGGAAAATACCACGCTTTTAGCCAGTAGCGTAGCCACGGGGGGAGGGCGGGGTGCTATAGCCCCCCCATTGACATGTCGACCAAAATGCAGAATGGGAAAAACACTACATTTTAAACACTTTTGAGACTGTTTTATGCACTGGAATGGACTAAATAATGATTTAAAACATTTTTTTGAAACATATGTTCAGGGGGGGGGGGCTAATTTGTCAAAAATAAAACCAACAAATAAATGAAAACTTTGAAAAGTGATAAGAAATAAGCAATCAAATTTGATCGCAAGTGTAAAAGTGCTGAACATAGGTGTCATCAACAAATATACTATAAACTAAGGGATGGGGGGGGGGGGGCTAATCAGTATTTGTTAATTACCAATCATTTCTCTCAAATCTCTTTTTGTTAGCCCTCCCCCCAATTATTTTTCTCTATAAACTGTATACGAAATAGATTACTCCGTGTGAGTTTT
This sequence comes from Trididemnum nubilum, assembly GCA_963965965.1. NCBI lineage: Eukaryota > Metazoa > Chordata > Ascidiacea > Aplousobranchia > Didemnidae > Trididemnum > Trididemnum nubilum. The sequence continues at coordinate 22,019,225 of OZ014486.1, forward strand.
ATTGAACTACTCGATTTTATAATTTGCCAGCATCTAAACAAGAGAACTAACATTTTACCATTAGCCACCTCCCAAATAGCCCATTTATGCCACCAGTTTAATCTTGTTTGAACTGCCAATTTCTAAGCCACGTTTTAGAAGCATTATTTTTTAATCAAAATATCCCTAAAATGAAGTTATTTTTGCAAAAAAAATGCAAAATTTTCGAGCGCTGGGGGCTTCGCCCCCAGACCCCCATTGGCCTCCGGCGGCTCGGGGATCCGCCCCCAGACCCCCGAAACAGCCCCCCCCCATTGCGAATTTCTGGCTACGCGCCTGAACGTATGGCCAATCAACAGTGTTGTGGAGACTATTAGGTAGCGAAGGTTTTGTTGGATAAAGAAAAAAAAAAAATTTGCACCAATCAGTGGTCGAGCTTCTCTTACTGAAATGCTAGATCTAGAGTCGATTCCTAGCTTAGCGTTCAGCAATAAAAAAGGGACAGCGTGAAGACTTCACAGTGTGTGATAGACAAGACGTGGCAGCTTAACTCGAAGACCAAAAGGTTCCTTTGCTGTCTCCTGGCCAAAGCAACTTGGTGAATGCAACAAAATTACAAAAATTAACTTATACGCACTAGAGGCTAGTTTCAAAGGTCCAGTTCTTCCTCTTTTGAATCCCTCTTTGCGGAGGGTGACTCGGTCCTCGGCTCGAGGACAGCACTATTTTTCCAATCCTTAAAATTTTGTAGATCGCGTGAAAAAAATTTTTGTAGACCTTGTTTTTTTGAGATTTTTTGACTTTGTTTTTTGGAGATTACCTGAAAAAATACTTTGAAGATCTTTTTTGGGGGAACACTTGCGCCTGTGTCCTTGCCCTAGAAAGGGTCTGTTCTCGGAAGAACTGTCTTCGGCCTCGGATATTTTTTTGTGTCCTTGGCCTCGAGCCTTGTGCCTTCGACTCCAACTCTGTCCGTTTAAGTCAAATTTTGAGTGCCTTTCGCCTCTCTCCCATACCAACTTTTATATAAACTTTATCCAGTCCACATCTAGAAACACAACGGACGGTGCATGATGTGTAGCATGCTGGTAGAGGTTATCCTCTCGAATTGTCAAACGGTTTGACTGCGCGTATAATGCGTAAATAAGTGATGCAACATCATAATAAATTACAATCTTCTCCGCATTTAATCCCTTCTGCAAAAACAACACGCATTTTATCAAGTGGCGTATTTACGGGGATAGTATAATTAGCATAGAATAGTAAGCAAAATTGCAGCATGCCCCCCCCCACTTTGCTCGTTGGGCAGAAGGTTTGAGCACACAAAGGCTATGTTTTAGACGTGTGATTTCTGCACCCAACTTTGGGCAAATAATCGGACTAAATATGTGTAGGAGCTATCCCGACTCTGGGGGGAATTGGCGAACCTACACCAGTGCCCGGCGAACTGCGTAGTCTGCCGACGCACTGCAGGACAAAAGCGCAACGTTTTAAATGCGCGGACAGCCCACAAACTGAAAATATAAAACACAGATTTATTAAGGTGCGGCCTTGGTGCTCTATTACGACTACAAACACAAATTTGAAATTAATGGGCCAAATACTCGCGATTTAAATTTTGTTGCGACTTGATTCTGAAAAACAATATTCATACGATTAACAAAGTGTTCAGTCGCAACTGCTATACGTAGTTCTATAAATTGTCGCAAATAGTAGTGAAAACTACAGGTTTACAATTTCACCATTCACGATAGATAACTTTTAACCTCAAATAATGATCAGACTATTACCAATGCTGTAAACTTATAACAAATCTTTAACTGACATCGCACTCACATGCTGCTTTGTACTCAAAAGGAGAGCTCCGAAAATATGCGTCCTCTCGCGACCACGTCAAAATACAAAATGACTTGAATCGAGGAGCTACGAGCTAGACATGTGATAAACTCTATTGTTTGACCACGCCATGCAATGAAGCACGACGGGTACCACAAATTAAACTAATCCATTCCAAACATCATTAGCGGAGACCTCTCAAGAAACACAGAACAGCTATTTGGCTGTAACAATACGAGTGAGGACCTTTTTTTTTGCTCTTCACCTCATTTTGGGCAGAAAATCGGACTAAATTTGAGTGAAGACCTTTTATTTGCTCTTCACCTCATTTTGGGCAAAAAATCGGACTAATTTTGAGTGGAACAATTTCTTACTTTGTTCTTCTCAAATTTTCTGAAGTTCCTGCCCCCCCCCCCTTTTCAAAATCCTGCGTACGCTACTGATCCTATCACCACACAGGCGGCCACCGCTGATCAATGTGCTACCCATTGCCATATAGCTCGATAAAACAACAGAAAGCATGCAAACGATTAAATTGCTATCTTCAGCTAAGATCAAAAAGAAGTAAATACGTCTCAAGTTCAGCGTAATGTGTTTTTTTTATTAATTTTGTTTTTTTTTACGAACGGCCTACACTATCACTTGCGTAAGCTTTTCTCAAACTCATTATCATTATTCAGTGTTTATTTCAGACTCATAAAGTCCATATACAAGCACTGCACACACAAAAAAAATAAAGAAACACTGTACAGCAAGAGCTGTTCTTGTCCTGAATGGTGCAACGTACATCATCTTATATTCATTCACAAACAAAATGCCATAGTAACCAGATGGGAGTTTGCCAGCAAACCCAGTGAAGGACCGACGCATAGCTAATGCTGTGACGCTCAAAGTGCTTTTTGTTTACCGTAAAATCAGCAATTATTCAAAAATATCTGATTACGGAAACTCCAGAAAAGTAGAGTCCAAATATTTGTCTGTTAAATATCTCCTGATATCAGAAAACACTGGCACCCTAGGTTGAGCTGTTTAAAAAATTGATTTTTGGAGGTCCATTTGGGGGGGTGGCAACCCCAAACTATGTTAAAATATTTGTCTGTTACATATCTGCTGATATCAAAACAGACTGGCACCCTAGCATGGGCCGTAGAAAAAATTGATTTTTGGGGGTCCATTTGGGGGGTCCCCGGGGTTGGCACCCCCAAACAATGTCAAAATATTTGTCTGTTAAATATCTACTGATATCATAAAACACTGGCACTCTACGTTTAGCCGTTCAAAAAATTGATTTTTTGGGGGGTTTATTTGGGGGGGTCACCGCAGGGGTTGGCATCCCAAACTATGTCAAAATATTTGTCTGTTATCTGCTGATATCATAAAACACTGGCACTCTAAGTTGAGCCGTTCAAAAAATTGATTTTTTGGGGGTCCATTTGGGGGGTCCCCGGGGATGGCACCCCCAAACTATGTCAAAATATTTGTCCATAATTATCTGCTGATATCATAAAACACTGGCACCCTAGCATGAGCTGTAGAAAAAATTGATTTTTGGTGGTCCATTTGGGGGGGTCCCGGGGGGGGTGGCACCCCCCAAACTATGTCAAAATATTTGTCTGTTAAATATCTACTGATATCAAAAAAAACTAGCACTCTAGCTTGAGCCGTTCAAAAAATTGATTTTTGGGGCCCCATTTTGGTGGGGTTTCCGGTGGAGTTGCCCCAAAAAATTTCGGGAGAAAAAATTGCGTTTGCAGCTCAACAACTTTACACAAAAATTAAATTTCGATGTTTTGTGGTTTAGAAGAAGAGCGTATTAAAATTAGGAAGAAAAAAAAAGGAAAAAAAGAAATGAACCTCATCGCGGCCAAAAGTGGGTTGGTTGGGATGAAAGGGTATCGTAAAACATACAACCATATGAAATATTTTTTGCTGTACTTAAGCCGTTTTTGACTGAGACCGCTTTTTACGCCAAACTTGTGGGGCTGTTTACGGGTTCTAAAACCAAAGTCACGTAACCTATTGCTTCGAAATTTGGTGCAAACAAACTGCTGTCAAAATTTCATGAAGCTAGACCTAACCGTTCTCGAGTTATAAGCAAAAGTCTGAAATTTCGCACTCGTTAGTTGGAAGATGGCCAAGTAAAAACAAAGGAACACGCGACGCGAGTGTCGGTCGTTCCCAGTATCATAGTAGGCCTATATAGAATCATAGAAGCAATCAGAAGATTAAGTTATTCATCTATACAATTTATTATTATAATATACAGTGCGAATGAGCTATCGCGACGCGTTTCGACCTTGCTCAAGGGTCTCATCAGGCGAAAAGAATAACACATATTAAACATGCAATGATGTAAACCTACAATTAAAATTTGGAAACAAAAATTAGCAGCAATTTAAAACCATTAAACTTTCAAACATGCAATCATACAAAACTACTACAATTACCTAATTTGGAAATAAAAATTGCATCGATAAACACATCTGCTTTGTCTATGCAAATTTTATAATGACGTCAAACAACTTATGACATGTTCATATAAAGATTACTGGGAGAGCACGATCTAAATGCATGTGCGACACATTGCTTAGTGGATGGCCTAAGTTACTGGTCCAAACACGAAAACCTATAGTTTTAGGTTGACAATCATTGAATAAAAAAATCTGAGATTCGAAAATCTCTTAACATCGAGCCGTTACTTCTCCGAATTAAAAGATCTCAGCTTAGATGGTTTGGCCATGTAAGCAGAATGCTTCAGGAAAGACTCCCCAAACAAGCTTTACTTGCCAAAGCAAATGGGAAAAGACCAGTTGGACGACCTAGAACTAGATGGACCGATTACATTGAGGATCTTGGATGGAATCGCTTAGGACTTCGCCCAAGCAAAATGATGGAGGTGATTGGAAGACCGTGAGGTGTGGCGGCTTAATCTTGAGCTACTGCCCCGCAACCCTCACGGAAAAGCGGGCAATGAAGAAAGAAGAAGACATCACCGTTTTAAGCCAAGGGTTCTGAGATAAGTGACAGCGTTCAACAAATTGATAAGTAATTTTACGCTGTAGAGCGTAGAAAGAGTTTTGGATCTCATTTTGCATGCGTACTGTGGTAACTTGACAATTTCTAACTTGACCTCGAATATACCCTGCGCAGTCATACCTGAGCGGTTTTTCTATTGTGACGTCGCAGTGACCTGGGGTTAAATAGCCTTATGCACTGAAATGTGGACCAAATTGGAAATATCCTTCCTTTACAGTCTTTTTAGTTTTAACATACAGTAGAGTAAAACACTAATACAATCTCACTTTCTTGCTATATAGCCAACACAGTATGAATGAATTTGGGCTTCGAACAAATATTTAAAGTATAGTATAATATTCATTTTTTCATGCCATGTACTACAATAGTCGTTATATATATACAGTCTTTTTAGTCAGTACTAAAATTGTAAAATTTTGCATGGGGGGACGCTTTTGCAGCCTTGACCAAATGCATTTGGCATGCGAAAGTACTTTAGTAAAGATTACGTAATTCCCTCGCCGAAATTGAATGAACACCAAAAAAAGGTCTTCGCCGGAAATTGAAGTGTGTGTGTTTTTGCCAAAATTAGGTGAAGACAGGCGTGTAACCAGAAATTCGCAATGGGGGGGGTATGGTGGGGGTCTGGGGGTGTAGCCCCCACCTGTCGGAGGCCATTGGTGGTCTGGGGGCGGAGCCCCCAGCGCTCGAAAAGTTTGCTTTTTTTCGCAAATATAACTTAATTTTAGGGCTATTTTAACAAAACAAAATAAAAAAATTTTAACAAAATTAAAACGTGGCATAGAAATTGGCAGTGCAAACATGATTAAACTGATTGCATTAATGGTCTATGTGGAGGTGACTAATGATAACATTGTAGTTCTCGTGTTTACATGGTGGTAAATCATAAAATTCTATTATTCAATAAAACTCAAACGGAGTAATCTATTTCGTCATATTTTATGGAGCAAAATAATTAGGGGGGGGCTAATGGAAAGATATTTATGAGAAGTGATTGGTAAGTAACTAATACTGAATAGCCCCCTCCCCTCCTCCTTGTTAATGAGTTTATAATATATTTGTTGATGAAATTTACGTTTGGTTTTTTTACACAAGCGATCAAATCTGATTGCTTAGTTTTAGGCATTTTTTAAAATTTTCATTGATTTGTGACTTTTATTTTGACAAATTAGCCGGATATGTTTATAGTGTTTAATTATATGTTATATGTTTAATTAGCCGTATTATACGTCCGCTCCCCCTGCATATATGTTTCAAAAAATGCTTTAAATCACTTTTTAGTCCATTCCAGCGCAAAAAAAAAACAGTCTCAGAAGAGCTAAAAACATGGTATTTTTCTTATTCTGCATTTTGGTTGACAGGCCAATAAGGGGGGCTTAGCCCCCCCCCCCCCCGCCCCTCCTGGCTACGCTACTGGTTGAAGACCAAAATAAAAGGTCTTCGCCGGAAATTGAAGTGTTTTTTTTTTTGTCAAATTTAGGTGAAGAATTAGGTCTTTTTCGTCCGATCATCCAGCGCTCAAATCTCGATGGGGGGCACATAAATCTTGATGGGGGCATAGGCGTAGCCAGGGATGGTGGGCCCAGGGAGCCGGCCCCCCCCCCCCCCCCCCAATCAAAATACCACTAAAGACAAAAAAATTATGACAACATAGCCTAGCGATGTTTAGTTGCAGTTTTTTTTTTTTCAGTAATTACACACATAACAGTAATTAACAATAATATAAATGACAACAAGGGTGTCCTGGGGCCCCTAACTAACAACCAGGGGGCCCTTATTAACAACTAAGGGGCCTTAGGGCCCTTAACCGACAACCAGGGGGCCCCGAAACCCTAACTGAAAACCAGGGGGCCCATAACTGAAAACCAGGGGGTTCCTGGGCCCCTAACTAACAACCAAGGGGCCCCTAACCGACAACCAGGGAACCAGCGGCCCCTAATGAACAACCAGGGGGCCCCTAATTGACAAACAGAGGACCTTGGGGCCTTTAACTGATTACTAGAGGCCCCTGACTCACAACCAGGGGGCTCTGGGGCCCCTAACCGACAACGAAGGGGCCCTGGGGCCCCTAATCGACAACCAGGGAGCCCCTAACCAACAACCAGGGGGCCCCGTAGTGCCTAACTTACAACCAGGGTTTCCGGGGCCCCTAACCAACAACCAGGAGACCCAGGAGTCCCTTACTTATGACCAGGAAGCCCCAGGGCCCCTAACTAACAACCAGGGGGCCCCAGGGCTCTTAACCGACAACCAGTGGGCCCCAAAGCCCCCCTAACTGACAACCAGGGGGCCCCAGAGCCCCCCTAACTGACGACCAGGAGCCCCGGGGCCCCTAATTAACGACCAGGGGGCCCCGGGGCTCCTAACCAACAACCAGTGGGCGCTGGAGTCCTTAACTGACGACCAGGGGGCCCCAGGGCCCCTAACTCACGACCAGAGAGCCCCAGGGATCCTAATTAACGACCTGGGGGCTCGGTGCTCCTAACCGACAACCAAGGGGCCCCGGGGCCTCTAACTGGCAACCAGGGAGCCCCGTAGCCCGTGACTGATGACCAAGGTTCCCGGGCCAGGGGCCCCTTAATTCAAATTTTTAACAATTTATATGCAAAACCTAGCTGTGAGAAATCTAAGAGTTTTGACCTAAAAGTTGCCACCCCAGGCCCTCGTTTAACGTTATAAACTTATTGCTATAACACAGGCGGTAATGCAAACCCCCCAATTGAATTACTACCAACGATGAATACAAAGAGAGCATAGCCAGTATGTTGTCCCTGTCCGGAATTGCAGTTTTTTTAATTTAGGATTTACGCGTACAAAAGTAAGAAATAATAATAAGGACCATATTTCCACGTCATAATAATGTCATGCAATTCTTGGACGTTTCAAAAAACTGTCAAGTGACTTGACTCGAGTCCTCTTCGTTTTGGAAAAAAAGTTATTTTAATTTTGATTTAAATGTTGTTTTTTTTTGTGAAAGAACTTATTAGAGGAGCGATCTTGTCTCAAAATCATTGGCGTAGCCAGGGGATGGCCGAGGGGACCCGGGCCCCCTTAATCAAAATGCCACCAATGACAAAAATTTGTCAAAAAGCCTTGTTTCTTCATTTTCAGTTTCTTTTAGCATCTTTGCGTACATCAGTACACGCGTACAACAGTAATTAACAATAAATAATATTGACGACCAGGAGGCCCGGCGCATCCCCTTAATTAAGTTTTTCCCACCAATTTAAACGTATAACCAGGATGAAATCAAGAGTTTTTGTCCTAAAAGTTGCTACCTCAGGCCCTCATCTAAACTTTTTACAAACGTAATGCAATAACCAGCTCCGTATTTGCCATATGGCTGTGCCAGGGCCCTGCCCTCAGATAGTAGGCCTTTTGTTTGGTCTTCATTTATATTTGGCAGGAAGATGTTGCAAAAATCCCCTAAGTGCCAGGGGCCCTGCACAATGTAAATCCGGCCCGGGAATAACATGTTTAGTAAGCGTAACCACCTATTGTACCATTTTTCAATAACGATTCACCTCCACCTCGCCAGTTTTTACGCACAAAATACTTTTAAAAAAATAGCTAGGGAAAATGCTCAATGGTCAAACTACTGAATTTCAATTGAGGTGGCCAGGGCCCTTTGGGCGTACATGTACTTCTATAACTGGTAAACTTCATAACTAAACAAAAATCTTGAAGGAAAATCTTCGAGAGGATTATTATTTACTGCTAAAATATTGCAGGAGGCAATGTGCCTTACTTTTCCCCCTATGGACCAATTCACTTACAATTAAAATTTTTCACCATAATGCAAGATTTTAAACGTGTTTTGGGATTTAGTTGCAAAAGGAGGATTGAACAACTAAATTTTTTCGATTGGCTTTGAAATGTTAAAAATCCAGTTCTTTGAAATGGCTCTGAACTCGTACGAAATGTGATCCAATGGGATTTAAATAGCTTTTTTTTCCAAAAACTTACAAAAATGCCCAGCGGCGGGGGCTTTGCCCCCACACCCCCTTCTGTGATACGTTTGAGTACACTAGCTTACTCAACACGTCTCCTAAGTTAGACATTTACACTTTTTAACTATTAGTTTTCGCCCTCTCCCTTTATCAAAATCCTGGTTAAGTGCCATCAGGCTACGGCTTCAGATCTTCCATTCTACGATATCTTTGCCCCACAAAAAGTTCTTTTTTCGAAAATTCTGATGACGTCATTGCATGTGATTTGTGGTTTGGGCCCCCCCAATCAAAAATCCTGGCTATGCCTATGATTGGGGGGACGCTAAATCTCGATGGGGGGACGCTAACTCTCGATGGGGGGACGTGTCCCCCCTACAATTGTACAAAAATTAATGTACAATTAAAAGCTAATGTACAAAATTAAATTAATGTACGATTAAAATTAATGTACAATTAAAATTAAATTAAATTAATGTACAAATTAAACTAATGTACAATTAAAAGCTAATGTATTTAATTAAAAGCTAATGTACAAAATTCACAATAATGTATTATCTTTTGCAAATTCAGATAAGTTTAACCTAATAAAAAACTGCTATACACATAAGACAAGATTTAGCCACATAAACAACTTCTTTCTTTCAAGAACTAGAACAAGATTAGGGCAAAAGTCTCTATCATTCGCAGGAATTAAAATTTGGAATGAAATTCCAAGCAGTATGAAAGAAGTTTCATTCTACAGATTTAAAAAAGCTGTTAAAGCTCATTTTTTATCAAACTATGAAACCGATAAAAGCTAGAATAACAGCTTTCTATCAGCAATGCAGTAGTAATTACAGGAATCATAGTTGCATATTTATGCTTGAGTTCAACAATAACCTATTCTATTGCTTGAATAGCATGAGTTTGGTGCATTCATCTATCACACATTTATTACAATACGTCATCTCTCATTTTGATGTGCCCTTGAATTATTAGTAATTTTTGCAATAACTGACTGAGGTTGATATATACTGGTAGTAGAAATTGTACCAGTACTAATGACATATTGGCAAAGAATACAAAACAAAGCAAGGAGGTTTTTTTTTCCACTCCAATTGCCCACTTTAAATTCTATAAAACATAAATAAGCATTATGAACTTTATTAATTTTATTTCTATCCAATCTGTAGTTACAGCATTTTTATTTTTTAGTATGCTTAGAGTTAGAACAATTCTAATGTTGTCTTGCATTTTCTTTACATGGTGACTGTGAGTTTTGTGTATACACTATACAAAATGTACATATCTTTGCAACACTTTGTTTTAATTTTGCGTAAAATTTTTTATCATAGAAAGTAGCAGACTGAGAAAATCTAGAAGCTGTTTTTTTTTAACCTTAACTTGGTGAGGTGGCAGTAGACTTAGATGACCTTTCGGTCCTTCGCTGTCTCCTCACCAAGTGACTAAATATCGCTTTGACTCTGCAAGTTTGTGTGTTTGGTTTTAAAGGAATTGCATATTTCGATGCTTTGGTGATAGACCTAGAGGAAGTTGCAGTTTTTTTTTTCTTGTGATATGATGTCACTTGGTAAATATTGTTGACCATGAGATCCTATTAAAGAAACTAGAAATTTATGGCTTTAGAGGAATTCCAATACAGCTTATCCAAAGCTACCTCACTAATAGATGTCAATATACAATGGTGAATGGTGCTAAGTCTGATTTAAATAAAGTCAAATGTGGAGTACCTCAGGGGTCTACTTTAGGCCCTTTACTGTTCCTGATCTACGTAAATGATTTGCCTTGTATATCAAATTTCACAACAAAATTATTTGCTGATGATACAGTCTTAACAATGACCAACTCTTGCATAACTACCTTACAATATGATGTGAATAAGGAATTGACAAAGATTGACGAATGGATGAGATTAAACAAACTATCACTGAACTATAGCAAATCTAAATACATGTTGATAACAAAAAAAGCAATTTCAGAAGATTTGATTAATTTTAAAATTACCATAGGCAAGCACAAAATTGAACAAGTATCTCAAATCAAGTATTTAGGAATCACATTTGATGACAAATTAACTTGGAAACCGCATATCCAACAGATTTGTTCTAAACTTTCTTCCGGATCATGGGCAATATTAAAATTAAGACAATATGTAGACCTTCCAACACTTAAAACAGTTTATTTCTCCTTAATATATTCGCATTTGCAATACTGCATCTCCTCGTGGGGACTGGCCCATGCAAATGCACACAGTCCTCTTGAAAAATTACACAAACGTATCATCAGAAATATAACTAATAGCTCTTATCTTGAACACACTACTCCACTCTTTTTCAAACTAAATTTATTAAAAATACATGACATTTGTAATTTAGAAATTGCAAAAAATATGTTTCAAATAAAGAATAAAATGACATTGCACGATAGCCAAATCTTTTGCCTTGCAACACAGATGCACAAACATCACACACGACTCTCATCAAAGAATAACTACTTTATTCCTCGGAAACGGACAGATTTTGGTAAAAAATCGTTTTCTTTTGTGGGACCAAAAGTATGGCAAATTGTACCAAACGAACTCAAATTATTAAATTTCAGTCAATTCAAACGGAAACTAAAATTCCATTTTATTAGCAAATATACTCTTGATTAGGCTAAAATAAACGTGACATCATCAGAGTCATGTAATGTAAATATCTCAACTATGATTTGTTTTTATTTTTTGTTGCTGTTTACTCATTTTTTTTTTGTTTATTTGTGTAAATGTACTTTCTCAAAAAATACTTTCACGCTACATGACTTGTGACAGGTGGTGGTTGACTTGAAGACCGAACGGTCATTTTCGCCATCTCCTGGTGCTTTATTTTCTGTGCTGTATTTTGAAATCTGATTATTTTGATTTGAGCACAAATAAACGTGATTGATTGATTGATTGATTGATTGATAAATAAATAAAATATGATGATGATGATGATATGATGATATGATGATGATGATGATGACAATTTAAGTATTTTTTTCAGTATATATTGACTATGGTACTACCATACTTCACAATAATTCCTAAAATTGCACATATATAGTATGCCATATCTGCAACAGTGTATCTGTATATGAAACAATCAAACAGACATCGCTTCTGCTAGCCCACCCCTTACCCCCAAACTTCAATAGTTCAGTAATGAGTAAAGTTAAATACTTTAGCGAAGTGCCCAGAATATCACTTGCGGTGTTACATTCTAGTGAATTAATTACTATTTATTAGTACCTACATTGAATTAGAAGTATAGTGGAGTAAAAAATGCTAAGACTGGTGAAAATACACGCTCAGTTGCAGTATTTCTTTAAATACGAATATTTACACTACATCGCACGAGCTGCGATGGCCGAGTGGTTAAGGCGTTAGACTTGAAATCTAATGGGATCTTCCCGCGTAGGTTCGAACCCTACTCGCAGCGGTGTTTTTGCAACTTTGCATTGACCTGCATCTATTTCCAAAATTATTGTTTTTGATTATTCTTTCTATTTAACATTTTGAATAGAGAGAGAGATTTTTATTTTGATATCACAATATAAGCAAACACAACAAAATTAATGCAAGGTTATAAAAACTCATACTGCAATATGAGGGAGCCGTGAAGGGACGTGAAGTCTTCGAGTCAAACGGCTACCTTTCGATTGCTAACATAAACATAAGCAGAATGAAGCTCACATTTTTTATTTCTTGCATGAGCACCAATATCTTTCTAGTATTTGGCTATCTAAAAAAGAACTTTAGTATATTAGTTATGATAAGAAGTTAATAATTGCACGCGATATTTTTGAGAAAATTTTTTCAACTTTAAAACTGAACTGAACTTTATTTTGTTACCTGTTATAAATAAACAGCACAAACCCACAAAGTAATGCAAAATGAAAATAAATTAAACACATTCATCATAAATCAGAGCAAGGTAAAAATTATAGCAAAACAGGCACAAGGAGACTGCGAAGGGACTGATTTTGTCTTCGTGTCTGCCGCCACCTATTGTTATTAAAGCTTTACTTTTTGTTCAGTAATATCTGATCTTTTTTTTTTTTTTTGAGAACACACCAACAAACAAACAAACAATAGCGGCGGAGAGAAGGAAAGAAAGAGGGAGAAGGGGAGAAGCAGGAATCTCTTATTGTTAAAGAAAAAAATTAAAAAAATAACTATAAACTATAGTCGTAATATTTAAGCTTATGTTTCTTGATCATATTTTTGCAAGAGTAAGTTTTTAAGTTTTGCTTTGAAAGATTGCAATGTCTTGCATGTTTTTAAATCGGCATCCAACGCGTTCCAAATCAGAGGACCTTGATATTTTATAGATCTTTGAGCTTTTGACGTATTCAAAAGAGGAATGAAATAATTGTTTTGGTAGGATGCTCTGGTAAACTTTTCGTATACCTGACTCGCTTCAGCGAGGTAGTTGCTAAATTCATCTGGTAGCATTTTCATTTTAAATTTAAACACAAATAATGCTTTTTCAAAAAAGACCATATCAACTAATTTAAGGATGCGCAATTTTGCATAAAATTGTGTTGCTCGATCATAATATTTACCTCCTCCGACAATTTTGACAGCTTTATTTTGTAAAGTACTTAATTTTTTTAAATAACTTTTAAAAGTTGAGCTCCAAGTAATTAAACCATATTGCAGATGCGAGTGGAAAATAGCATAATATAAATTTAATAAAGCCTTAGTGTTTAAAAACGGTTTTACCTTTGCTAGAATTCCAACTGATCGCGATAACCTTTTTATCAAGTTTTTGATATGACAATCAAAAGAAAGAGACATCGTATTACAGCTGGTATCGAATTCCAAGTCTTCGAACCCTGGTATTTGATAGATCTTTGCGCTTTATTTGTTAGATATAGAGGTATTGATAGTTTATCACCTAGAAGAAGACCTAGTACAACGTTTGTGTGTCATTGAGACTTTGTGGAAATAAAATTGAAAATACATTGGGAAGGAGTGATTGACAGATTGATCAACGAATTTCGCGATTTCCATTTTGGCTACATCCTTTATTTTTAGAATCTTTAGACGATGAAAGCACAGCGTTACGTGCTCGCGCCAGTTCAATGAACAAATCGCTCGTACGACTTTGTTTTGAATCAACTGTAGGTTATTTAGATGCGAAGTATACGTTGATCCCCATATAATAATACCGTACAAAATATGTGGGTAAACAATCGAATAGTACAACATTAGTAGTGCAGGAGTAGGTAAGAAATGTTTAAGCTTCTTTATTATACCCACATTTCGAGATAACTTATTTTCAAGTTTGGTGAGATGAGGTAAAAAGTTTAATTCTTGGTCTAGTTCAATTCCTAAGTACTTTAACGATTTGTCATTTCTTATAGGCATAGGTGGGCACAAGTCCGTTAATCGTTAATCCGTTAATAACGAAGCTAACTTTTTCATTAACCCGTTAATCCGTTAAAAAGTTTTTTCATGTTAACGGACTAAATAACAGCCGTTAAGTGCTGTTAACGGACTAAAGTAACTTCCGTTAAGTTCTGTTAACTTCCGTTAAGGTTTTTATCATTAATATCTTGCAGCTTTGTTGTGCATTTGAACTTGTTTTTATCTTGAAATTAGATTAGACTGTAAAATGTAACTTCCAAAACACAAAAAGACCACCATAGCAATAAATATTTCCTTACAATCAGCTCAACAGCGTCAATACGTGTTCTAGAAGCGAGAGAATAAAAGGAAATGTAAATTACACGCAAAATGTTAACGGATTAACGGACTGTATTAACTTCCGTTAATTAATGCTGCAAATAACAGATTAACGTTAACGGAGGTGTGAAGTTTTTAACGGACTAGTGGTTAACGAAGCTAACGTTTTGCATTAACTTGCCCACCTATGCTTATAGGCTATACATGTATTATTATAAAACATTGAACAATATATTTGAGGAGCTCGGATCTTGGAGGTCACTACAATAAATTTTGATTTTGTTGGGTTAACAGTTAGCAAGAACTAGTTCAGAGTTACCAAGTTTTTCAAGTTCAAAATAGTTTTTAGCAGTTAAAAGCAAACAAGTGTCGTCAGCAAACAATTGTGGAGTAGAATGCAACGCAGTTATCATATCATTTACACAAAGGATAAATAATAAAGGGCCAAGGACTGATCCCTGGGAACTCCACACTCTACGTCAACAAAGCTGGATTTGTAACCAGACAACTAAACGTATTGCTTTCTATTGGGTAAATAACTAGAAAGAAGTTTGAGACATGGGCCACGTATGCCATAATAGTTTGATTTGTTGAGCAAAATATCATGCTTAACCGTATCAAAAGCTTTTTTTATGTCTAGAGTAATAATACACGATAGGTTTCCGTTGTTAATATTGTCATAACATTCAGTAATTATATCAATGACAGGGTACATAGTGTTGCATTTTTTTCGAAAGCCACTTTGGCGGTCATATAATACATTGTACCTATTAATGAACCTAAGGATTCTCACTTTAATCATTTTTTTCTATTATCTTAGAAAAGGTCGGTAGAAGAGAAATTGGTCTATAATTTTCGGTTAAACATTTATCCCCGGATTTATATATTGAAATCACTTTAGCTATTTTCAAAATATTTGGAAAAAATCCTTGATTAAACATAAACTCAGTAAAACAGGTCATATAAGGTGCAATTACCAGCTAAGCCGTTTTGATGAAAAAAGGTGCCAAGTCTCAGAGTCAGCAGCTTTTTTACTTTTCAGTGAGCTTAGTTCATTAAAAAGTTCATTGACTGTAGGTGGTATCAAGGCAATAGTGGACGCTATTTTTTTGGTTTTATGCAGAAAATATTGAAAGGTTTTATTTGGCTGATCTATATTTTGCGCCAGTCTGCGACCAACCTTACCGAAGAAATTATTAAAAGATTCGGCCATAAGTTTTGTTTCTTCAATGCGTTTCCCTTCAACATTCAGTATTGATGGTTTAACGAGTGACTTTTTTTTTCCCACCAACAGTTCATTCAAAATCTCCAAAGTTTTTTGTGGGCAGGTTTTACTTTTATGTATGGCATCATGGAAATATAATTTTTTCGAGGCGGCTTTAATATGGGTTAGCATATTTGAGTATTTTTTGTAGATAATACGGTTAATTAGATTTGAGCTAAGAAAATGTGTTCTATACAGTTTTTGTTTTTTTTTTGATCGAGATTAGTATACCATTTGTAATCCATGGTTTTTTATTTAAACGTTTTTGCCTACGTGTTAATTTCCTAAGCGGCGCATGTCGATGTACTATTGTTATTTTAATGATCTCCATAAAAGTGGAAAAAACTTGATCAAAATTATTTTCGTCTAATTTTGGTGAATCACTCAATTGTTTATCCAGCGATAATTTAAGATCATTATCGAAATTTTCGAAATTAAATTTTTTCAGCGATCGGGTATAAAAAGTAGTTTGCTCTACATTTAGTTTTGTATGGTTGAGAATTACCAATAACGGGTAATGGTCAGTCAACGAACTTTTAATGATACCCGGGATTATTTTATATCTACAAAGATTTGAGTATACATGGTCAATGATAGTCTGGGATTTAGCCGTGACTCTTCTAGGGAAATCAATTAAACTATGAAAGGAATTACTACTAAGCATATTCGAGTAACTACGTGTTTTATTGCAAGTATTAATTTTTTTTAAGTCGATGTTTGCATCTCCCAAAAGAACGCAATTTAAGTTATCAGCAGAAACTTTCGACAAAGAAATATGTATTTTATTGGCAAAATCGTTAAAGTTTAGTTTGGGGTGTCTATAAAAAACGCAAACTAGAAGGGTCTCACTGCTATTAAAATGTAGTTTTATCCATAAATCCTCACAGTCCACATGATCAATTGAATAATTTTGTATCACATCATATTCTAACGTTTCGGAGATCTACATGGCAACTCCTCCCGCTTTTGTTATAGAATTCTTAGCTACGATTTTATATCTAGGTAAGTTGACTAGACGAAAGTCTGTTGAGTCCTTTAAGCGGATCTCACGTAGACAAATCAAGGGGTACATGACAGAAATTTCCTCGCTCGCTTTAATAACGAGTTTTTTTTTAAGAGGCGCTAACGAACGAAACACTCGCTAAATATAAGAGGTCACTTTTGCACGTGCATGTAAAGCCTTGCGAAATCCGTTACGTCATTCTTTCTCGCTAAATTTCTTCGAGCGATTGCGGAAAGCAGTTCGAGTAAAAAAACGTCACATTTTCCTCGCCAACTTAAAGAGGATCTTGAAGCACTCTTTAAGCGTGCGAGAAATCTTTTTGGTTCAGAAATTTAATGGCGAAATGTTGAAAACTTCTAACTCATGCGAATTTTCGGTGAAAATTAATTCAAATCGTCGCCATGTTTGCTATTAGACTGCTAAAAAAAAAGCGAATTGCATTGAGAACCATTAGCTGTTTGATTGATAAAGAAATGCTAAGTAGTGCAAGTTGACAAAAATAGTAACACACTCCTTTTATAAGAACGATTTTCTAAAACACGAGGCTCATTTTTACTCAACATTTGAGAACAAATCAAAAACACTGCCAGCCTCGGCAGCGAAACAAACCAAAAACAAAACAAAAAAATTCAAACTAATCAAAGAAACTAAAATTCGTGCTGACTCAAAACGCTAAAATTTCAGTGATTTTCTTGTGCTTGCAAGCAAAATAGCAACTATTCAAGATTAAAAAGCTCTGTTCTCTGCGCAAGCAATTGAGAAATTTTTTCGGCAGTTGTTCAACTTGAAAAAAGCTTGCTTTTTTGCTTTTGCAATTTTACGATGCTGCAAAAGCATGAAAAAAGCCTTCACTTAAGTCTTAAGCAGACAGAGCTATAAGAATTAAACAGTGCTTCAAACATGCCCGCTGAAATTGACATCGATGTTCTCAAAATTTTTACAAAATCAAGAACAAATGAGACTGAATATTGGCAAAAAATTAAAAACAGCCAGTCCAAACTAAAGATTTACCGGTTCTAAAAAGGAAGAGTGTACTTCGACTTGCTCACTTTTGAAAAATTTTGAAACCTTAAGACTTAAAGTTACTGTTAACATACGAGTTTACCCACCAACAACGTCAAGGGCGCTTTACGTCATTTAAAAAATTATAGGATGGAAAAAGTTGTTCTTATTTTACATTGATCCAAAAATATAACTAAATTCTGTTGTTCATTTACTAATTGTTATCAGTTAAAGAATTTGCTTGCGTAAAATAATCACGCACAGCTTAGAGCATCTTTTTCCATAACAATGCAGTACATACAATACGTTTGAACGCATTATTTTGAAGTAGAAATGCATCTGACGTCACAATGAGGTATTTACAGGGATATCTAGAAAATCGGGATTGCTAACTCAATTTGGCTACTGACAACTGGAGGGTTACGTCAATTTTTTTCAAATAGACGTTTATTAGACATTACATACGCTGTATAAGGGTTCTTGACAACATATATGGCATTAATAGTAATCCCTACTAAAACTACTGGGCTTAGTGAGGGAGTATGCAGAGTACAGGTTCGATTCCCGAGGTAGTCAAATAACTGGCGCCACCTTTCCAGGAAAAACTAAGACATTGCAGCCAGGCTAGTGACTAGCCATCAACTGTCCAGTTGGTAGTGCGCTTTATGATCATCGAGATGTTGTTCACTGGTTCGGTACTTGTTCTGGGCATATTGCTGTATTGACCTTGGGAAAGACACTCCACGCTAATTTCCGTCAGAGCCGTACAGTCTACCCGTGGAGGTGGCCTAGTCTGACAGAACATTTGCAAACAGAACCGAAAATAGTAAACAAACACGGTACAGCTGATTTCAAAGTGTACCAAGCAATAACATAAATACATATTGCTTTATAAACATATAGCTGACAACAAGCTTACAATGTAGTCGCTACTGCATGCACATTGTTACTTCTAGTTCAGTCAATAAGCTTTCGAATATGCTTCAGTTAGACATTTTAAAAGTCAATTTTTGGATTTTTCTTAAACATTTTCCCTGGGGGTCTTCTATAGTAGGGTGGCTGTTGAGTTTCTTCAACTGGTTCTTTGCGAAGCGATTAAAACCGTCCGGACAATGAACTTAAAGTTTGTGTGGTCTGAGCTGCATTTGATATCGGTAAGATCACAGAATGTGCTTGCATTCGCAACTGCAGTAGAAGCGTTCGTAAATACAGCTCGTAGATTGTTCAATGTCAACAGCCTTTTCATATTTTTAGCATTCGATGCCAGAGCATTGAAAAATTGCATCGCAAATACCGTAGTTGCAAAGCAAAACGCACTGGCTCTGCAAGTCCGCCACGGTTTGCCAATTTGAACAGCTTCTGATGCTCTTCGAATAGACTTTCAGTAACTTCCGAAGAAGTATTGCTTGAAATCAATAATTTCTTGCAAGACGTGCATTTTCTTTGGTTGTCAATTCTCCGGGCAGTGTAGCCGCTCACATAGTAACATATTGCAACATCTGCCTGGGAAATGTCCTCCAAAGTCACATTGGAAAGAATTACCTCCAGCCAATTGTATTCCTTTTCCATATCAATATGATTTGAGAGCTCATTGTACAGTTCACACTGTTGAATCGTTGTTAACAAGGCATCTTGCTGCAGCAGACTTAAGCAGCGGATCTTTTTTCTGAATGCAGTAGATGTTTCACGGAGATTAAGAAATTACCACCATTACTGTGACGGTACCATCCAAAGCGTCCTTCTAAAGAATCAGACGTCAGCTTTCCAGTTAAGAAGTACTGAAAACCATGTCTTTCGAGCAAGTGTTTAGCCAACTCGGATATTGCTGTTATAAACTGAATGTAGGCCATAAAAGTTTCTGCGGTAAACCCTGCCTTTCCGAATTGCTTTCACTCGCAAAATATTAGGATGGCTTCTAAATATTTCAAACTAGGGTGGTCATGCTGCATGTGTTGAATTGACTTGTACATTTCCTCTTTCTATCTTTGATCTAAAGCCAAAATATAATTACTCAGTAAGGGTATTTACAACACATTTCACACTATTTACATCATTCGTCGCCACATGCTAGCATGGAATTGTGCGCTACTTACTGCACCACAATGAATGTTTTCCGTAAATACAGCAATCACATTCATGATTAGATAGTAGACACCATCGAACTTACTGCACACTTTGGCAATTACCAATCTTCAAGTACATAAGCATCTCTACCCTGTTATTATCCTTACCTAACTAAAAGCTAGACATACCTTTGTAAGGTGCTTTGACTGATAAAATTTTCCATATGGTGGAGATAAAATCGAGGTAACGAGCAGTTTCAGAAAACTCAGGATGACCCTCCGAATAAAACTCGAAGCACGAACACTTGATTCATGAAAAACTCCTATAAAATTGAACATTTGACGTAGACAAATACTTTTAATTTACGCAAAAGCAAACCTATTACTGTGGCTACCATTAATCTCGGTCACATTACCTCATCTAGGAAAACTAGTTGTGAAACAACACCAATGCTTGTGCTGTAATTAAAATTTCAATATGTCTTGTATAGTTTGTCTTAATTCTAATTAAAAGGACATAGATGTTGTCACAGTAATATTAAGAACAGGAGAATACACCAGCAGACACTTCCCTTTCATCAAATAAACTAATGCATATCAATTGAAAAATCTTGTACCGTAGTCTATAGTCATCGTGCTATAGCAGCTGTTTTGCTGTTACTGTACTGGTAACCTGACAGCCAGATATATTGCAAAACTTTCAACTTACCAAGGACATGTTGAATTGATGTTTGGGCAATGCTACTTGGGTTGAGGGCATAGGCGTAGCCAGGATTTTTGATTGGGGGGGGGCCCAAACCACAAATCACATGCAATGACGTCATCAGAAATTTTCAAAAAAGGAACTTCTTGTGCGGCAAAGATATCGTAGAATGGAAGATCTGAAGCTGTAGCCTGTTGGCACTTAACCAGGATTTTGATAAAGGGAGAAGGCGAAAACTAATCGTTAGAAAACGCAAATGTCTAACTTAAGAGATGTGTTGAGCGAGCTAGGGTACTCAAACGTACTACACACGGGGGTCTGGGGGCGGAGCCCCCAGCCGCCGGTGGCTATGGGGGTCTGGGGGCAAAGCCCCCAGCCGCAGGGCGATTTTTGTAAGTTTTTGGAAAAAAAAGCTACATTAATCCCATTGGATCACATTTCGCACGTGTTCACAGCCATTGAAAAGAACTAGATTTTTAATATTAGAAAGTCAATAGAAAAATTTTAATTGTTCAATCCTCCTTTTATTTGCAATTAAATTCCAAAACACGTTTAAAATCTTGCATTATAGAGTAAAATTTTAATTGTGGGTGATTTGATCCATGCAGGGGGAAGTAAGGCACATTGCCTCCTGCAATATTTTAGCAGTAAATAATAATCCACTCGAAGATTTTCCTAAGAGATTTTTGTTTTGTCATGAAGTTAACCAGTTACAGGAGTACATGTACGGCCAGGGGGCATAGGACCCCTCAATTCTCCAGGAATTGCATGACATTATTATGACGTGGACAGGTAGTCGTCATTCTTATTACTTGCTTTTGCACGCGTTTATCCTAAATTTAAAAAATGCAATTCCGGACAAGACAACATACTGGCTATGCTCTCATTATATGTATCATTGGTAGTATTTCAGTTGGGGGTTTGCATTACCGCCTGTGTTATAGCATTAAGTTTATAATAACGTTAAACGAGGACCTGGGGTTGCAACTTTTAGCACAAAACTTTACGATTTTTCACAGATTTTGCGTATGTATTGTTAAAAATTTGAATTACGGGGCTCCTGGCCCGGGACCCTTGGTCATCAGTTAGGGGCCCCAGAGCCCTCTGGTCGTCAGTTAGGAGCTCCAGGCCCCTATGGTTGTTAGTTAGGGGCCCCGGGGGTCCCTGGTTGTCAATTAGGGGCCCCAGGATCTCCTGTTTGTCAGTTACAATCCCCGTGGCACCCGTTTGTTAGTTAGGAGCCCCGGGGCTCCCTGGTCATCGGTTAGGGGTCCGGGGGTCCTCTAGTCGTCAGTTAGGGGCCCTGGGGCCCCTGGTTATTAGCTAGGGGTCCCAGGTCGTCAATTAGGGGCCCTAAGGCCTCCTGTTTGTCAGCTAGAAGCCCCGGAGCTTCCTGGTTGTCGGTTAGGGGCCCAGGGGTCCTCTGGTCGTTAGTTAGGGGCCCCTTGGTTGTTAGTTAGGGGTGCCGGAGCCCCCTGGTTGTCGGTTAGGGGCCCGGGGCCTCTTGGTTGCTAGTTATGGGCCCTAGTCCCTCTGGTCATTAGTAAGGGGCCCCGGGGCCCCCTGGATGTCAGTTAGGGCTCCCTGGTCCTCAGGTAAGGGCCCTGGGGCCCCCTGGTTGTTAGTTAGGGGCCCTGGGGGCCCCTGGTCGTCAATTAGGGGCCCCCTGTTTGTCAGTTAGAGGTTCTGGGGCCCCCGTTTTTCACTTAGGGGCCCCGGGGCCCCCTTGTTGTCGTTTAGGGGCTCCCTGGTTGTTTGTTAGGGGCCCCAGGGCCCCTTGATTGTCGGTTAAAGGTACCCTGGTTATTACTTAGGGGTCCCCTGGATGTTATTCAGGGGACCCCTGGGCTCTCTCGTCGTCGGTAACTGCAACTAAACATCGCTAGGCTATGTTATCATAACTTTATATCATTGGTGGTATTTCAATTGGGGGGGGCCGGGCCCCCTGGGCCCCCCCCTGGCTACGCCTATGGTTGAGGGATACTTTTTTCAATGCATGGGCAACTTTTAGGGGTTTTCCTTCTTCTATGCGATAAAGGTGCTTCAAATAGGCAAACTGAGCAATGCATTTGTTGCCAAGGATGTACTCATGACAAAGTGTTGGTGAGAGCATCAGTCGCTTATTCATAAACTGTAGTACAAATTCTTAAAGTTGGGCCTGAAGTCATATATGAAAAAGAGACGCTCTCTTGAGATAAATGGATGCTCTATACTGGGGGATAGCTCACCATAGTAGAGATCCGCAAAAAGCTTCCTAAAATATAAAACAGGTCAAATTGCATACCAGCTACTTAACACAGCTGCTATCATTACTTCTCTTGTACAGTATTAGTATTGAAGTTTGTTGTTGTAGTCATGTCATTTCAAGTTAAATCCATCTGTATTCACTCGGTTTGTTCAGCTCATTTAATGGATGAGAAAATTTAGCAAAGCTTACCACAAACTTGCCATTGAAACCTGTCACCAATGAAAATTATAAACTCACTACACCCAAATGGGTTTTAATGCTTAAGTTAGTAGGGAAGATATCCTTCTTTCATGAAATTGAACAGCAACATCCACAACAGTTTACATACACCATATAGAAAACTGACTACTCCACTCAGACTACAGGAGTATTCTTGAAATCCGATGTTAATGTTGGCAGTACTTCCTTCATTATGCTATGTCGAGGCATAACGAAGTAATATGCGCCTAATACACTTAGTTGCAGACAATTTCTATTTCATACTTATATTGTATGTACAGTAAAAACCAAACAACGAAAACATCTTACAGGTTGCATAGGTGATTGTCGGTTTTCACAGCAAGAACATCAAAACAATCTTTGATTCCTTCCATCACTCCATAATCTCATCTGGTTGTCCATCAAGTGTGCATGCTGTTACGTAATGTACCAGAAGCGATATCACGAATGCAATGCAAGTGCTTGCAGTGAAATCAGATGACCAATCACAAGCAGATTTGCAAAAAGGACAGCAAATTCAAAACTCTGTAGTGGTCTTTATAATGCTGGCTGAATGCAGTTAAGGATTGTAAGAAGATCTTGGTAGTAGAGCAGAAGAAATAAACATTTGCACTTCAAACTTGTCGGTAATAATAATTGTACCAAAAAGTTTCGGTGAATCCAATGGCTGGTTAGAACTTTTGATACAATGGTAAAAAATGCTGCTACCTTTTTCCACATACACAAAACCGCTTGGTAAAGATTCAGATTTTATCATTTCTTTCAACTCCTGAGAAATTTTTTAGTTTCTCTTTCAAATAGTAGCTCGCGTGGTTATCGATTTGACTGTTTTCATTTATCAATATAGCTGAGGAATGAGGATGTGCTTGATGTTGTGGGTTGGGGTGCAGATGAATTTGAAGACAAATATTGAGGCAACAAAGGAAAAATATGAGGGACCGCAGTTGGCTTCACGCGAATTCGCTCAAGACTTTGGCTTGAACAAGCCTGTTGGTGTGATTCTCTGTGATCACTTGACCTAGTTTTAAAATTATCTTCAGCGAAATGATGAGCACATACTCATGGTTTTGTATAAGGGTCCAGCTTTTGCGAGGAATTGCTTTAATTCGTTTTTGCCTCAATACTGGTACTGCATATGTTTTTGTGGAAATCTGAATGGTGCAACTGGTTCTGATTTCTTGCTAGATTTATAACTAAATTTACATTGAGGAACACTGCAAGAGTTAACCATTGCATTTGGTAGCCTACAGTTTATCATCCAATGAGAGAATAAAGGTAAAATTCTAAAAATTTACAGCAAAATATAAGTTAAAATTTTACAATAATGTGTATAGCATTACTCCACTTCAGACTAACCAATAGGAAATACCGGTCGACCACTGGCTACCGGTATGTGTCTACCTAGGAGTGCAATGGAGGTTGTAATTTTCATTGTTCTTGAATCAGTTTCTCACGGTTTGTCTGGAAATTAAGACGGAATTTCTCGGAAAGCTCGGAAATTCCAACGTTTTTTCCACCCAAAATCAGGTGGTCTCCAAAAAAAAAAAAAGGTCTTCACCGATTTTGAGACTGATTTTTCGGCCGAAATCGGAATTTCAAACGTTAGAGGGGGGGCTGTGTTCCTATGGGGGGGGCTATTTTCAATTTTTGACGAAAATTCGGCCTCAAAAGCGCCAAAAACGTACGATTTTGCATACTTCACAAGCCAATGGGGGAGCTCGAGCCCCCCCGCCCCCCTGACTACGCTACTGGTTGTTCGTGTTCTTCTATTGCAATAACTGATGATTCGTATTGCTCTTTTTTGAAGTAAAAATAAAGAGCTCATATTCGAATTGGAGGCACTGTCCACTGAAGTAGGCCTACCCTAATTAATCTTACGCATATTTTAATGTTTCATCAGGCTCGAAAGTAACTTATAAATAACGTTTGACCTCAACTATAATTATAGTTGAGGTCTAATTATAGTTAATTATAATTAACTACGAGAAACTTCAAAGTGTATTTTTTTCTGTGTCATTGCCGACTAGCAACTACTGACAGAAACGCAACACCCTGCTTAATGCTTATGAGCTCAATGACTAACCCTTCAGTTGTCACCAGTCATGCGGAACGTGACGCAAGTAAGCAATCCCGTTGTTCTAGATATCCCTGGGTATTTATTACGTACTAACACAAGTTAGAAACATCTCGCAAAGAAATTCGAGCGAGCCGTTTTAACGTGTTTTGGGCGAGACGGCTCAGAAATGGCAGTTAGTCTATGAAGATTTTTTGCTCGTTAGCGCTTTTTAGCGAGCGAGAATGGCCTTTACGAGCTCGCTAGCACGTTCTGTCATGTCGCCCCAAATTTGGCAAGGTGCTCAATTCGGCGAGCAAGTGGCACAGGTCATCAAGATTCTTTTGAAGCGAGCGAATGTTAACGTGTAAGGCAAAAAGTCTACAAGTAGTAGGATCAGAGGCAGGTATCGAAGCAGTGTCGTAATAATCGCATTGCTTAGTTTTAACGGTTAAAAAAATTATTCGCGTCATCAGAATTATCTATTTCCTCGTGATCAGTATTAGGCATGATTTAGTCAGCCGCAAATTCACGCCCCTCGGCCAAGCGCATAAAAAATAAATAAATATCAAACCGTAGCATCAACAATACAGCGGCACTAACACAAATACTAAATAATATAATTACGACTCTTCTAACAGTAATATTTTAAAATAGTAGTGGCCAACAACAGTTTTGCATTGATGCAAAAAAAAAATAATAATAATAATAATAAAAAAGAAATTTTTTCATTGTATCAACGGCATTACATTATCTAAAGTTTTAGCAAATGGCTTTAAATTCAGTAGCAACAGCAGCCACAGATGCTTGTCAGTAACAAGTGTTATCACCAACCACACACTTATGGCGTGTCAAACGGGAGCGCGCTCCGATTGCGGTTAACCGGCTCGACTGCGCAGCCTATGAGTTGCTATGATCTGTTGATTTAAGAAGCCATCGGTTAGAATTATCTTTCGTTTGTGGTTATTTCCATGCTAGTTTCCACATCGCCACTGGATGAAGCAGCAACTGCGACACACTTCCCCCTTTCTGAAAGCAGTGGTAGGAAGGGGCCTGCTAACGTCGTCTCGAGCGCCGACCATCCAATCACGTCGCGGTCATCAGTTGTGGCGTGTCAAAAGGGAGCGCGCTCCGATTGCGGTTAACCGGCTCGACTGCGCAGCCTATGAGCTGCTATAATCTGTTGATTTAAGAAGCCATCGGTTAGAATTGTCTTTCGTTTGTGGTTATTTCCATGCTAGTTTCCACATCGCCACTGGATGAAGCAGGAACTGCGACACACTTTTTAATCACTAGGAAAAAGAATATCAATTTCTGACAACTGTAAATAAAGCTTGTGGTGTGCTGCGGGTTATATAATTAATGTAGAAATTACAAAATAGACAAAGTTTAAGTAATTATATATCACATATTTTGACAATACGAAGTTATTTCAACCGAACTCCGTTCACAAGCAAAGAATAATTTCCGTTTATAATAGCCCAAGACGTTTTTTTGTATTCTTGTCTTGCTTTTTTGAATTTTGGCATGAGTGCCTTTTTTTGTTCATAATAGGGTTTGGGCAAGTGATCGATCACTGTTATGAAACGATCGCGTGGCCCAGAGGAGCTCTAAGGCCTTCACCGGTTTGGTCTGCTTTGCTAAAATAACCAGAAAACTTTTCAACTAAAATATGATATTGTATTTAACAGAAATAAAAACAGACTTCCACACGGCAAAAAAAATAACTGAAGTTTTGGTACGTTGAATTAAATTAGAAAACTAAAATTGCCATGTGTTGACAGTACGCTTGAAAATTAGGAATGAAATTAAAAACCAGGTGTCGGGTCAGTCGTTTCTTTCTTTACAGATTGCCATCAGCAAAAAACTAAAATTCGCAGTAACGTAAACAACGAATGATCAAATTATATGCAAATAAGGTGTAATTTTGCGACGCAGCAAGCTGAAATTTCCTGCTGCTCGCAACAACGCATGAAGGTGAAAATACGAGTCTTGGTGAAAAAATAACCCTGTAACGAAACACAACACAAAGATATAGGTTCGATTCCAGGTAACTACAAGCAAAAAAGGACTGTGCTGAAACATCGCGGCCCCTTGGAACCGACAATAATCATGAGGTTACAATAAACAATTAGTAAAAGCACTGTCTACAACATAACGGTGTCTGTCAAATCAGGTGACAAAAAATCTAAGACAAAAATATATGTATATATAGAAAGTGCAACACACAGTTCTGTAATTTAATTAACGATTAAATGCTAACGACAATCAAAGGTTCCTGACCCAACATAGATAAAAGATTTGGCGAATTCTTATAACAGCGACCAGTATCAGTATATTTAGCACAGGATCCAGCGGAGGACAGGCAGAAATACAAAAGCACGAGATCACAAAACAGGATTATGGTAAACATATTTACGCATACATTACACCTTTTTAATATTCGAGCAAACGAAAAACTACAACACAAACAAAGTCAAACAGGAGCTATCTTTGATATATCCCGCAAGATATATTCAATCGGACAAGAGTCTGCTGCTGCTGTGCTCTTGCCAATTACTGCCACCGTTGCACGGCGAACAATTTCGGACCCTTTGCGGACCTGAGGGTGTAAACAATGAATTCGGCCCAGCCGGTAAGCCCCTTTATGACGGAGGTCCTCACTATCGCCCACCAGAACAAGTTGCCCAGGGACAAGATTAGTTTTTAAAGTTCTCCATTTATTACGACCTTGAAGGGAAGGAATGTATGATCTCATCCAGCTAAGCCAAAAACGATGAGCCAGAGAAGAGTTGTACAAAAAATCCCTTCGAAGGTCTCCTTTGTCATGGTACTCGCAAAGAGGGGTGTTAGGCGACAAATGTTGGCCCAAAAAGGACGACGGAGTAATAGGGGACAAGTCATTAGGATGGTCGCTCACTGTGGTGAGAGGTCTATCGTTAACAATGCGCACAGCGTCCGCAACAAACGTTTGTAATTCGATTAAAGAAGGTAAGCGGCGAGTATTTCCAATGGTTTTGTTAAGTGCGCCTTTAAACAACTTGACCATTATCTCCCAACTTCCACCTTGGCTCGGGGCGCAAGGTGGAATGCGAACCCAATTAATGTTACATTTACGTAACGAATTATGAAATTCTGTAGATTTAAGCAAGTCCGGTAAACGATCGGCCGCAGCGCAAAAGGTGGAGCCATTATCCGAGTATATGGTATCCACTGCTCCGCGCAAGTTTGTAAAACGCGAAAAAGCAAGGAGGAAGCTATTCAAATCGAGACTAGTGACTACCTCCACATGCAGGCAGCGGGTGCATAAGCATGTAAAGAGTAGGCCCCAAGCCTTGCAAGAGCTACGTCCAACTCGAAAGTGAAAAGGTCCTAGATAATCCAAGCCGCAAAACTTAAACGGTTTATTGCACAAGGCAACTTGACACTTTGGAAGATCCGCCATGAGCTGTCGAATCGGCTTGGCTTTACGTAAGCAGCAAGGTCCGCAATCAGCGATAAAATGTTTCACATTTACTATGCCATGAATTATCCAGTAACGCTGGCGCGTCTTCATTAACGTGTAAGAAGGGCCAGCATGTCCGCAATTTACATGTTCAAAAAGAATTATTAAACGTGTCAAAGGGTGCCTTCCCGGTAAAATGAGAGGGTGTTTGGTGTCGGTAGGGAGCTCTGCATTCTCTAGCCGACCATCGACACGTAATAGCATATCATTTCCGACGCAGGGGCGCAGGTTTCTCAAAGTTTTCAATTCATTTACTTGCCTTTTTTCATCGGGGCTGTTTACGTTATTTACTCTCCGTTTAAGGAAAGTTTCAAAATCGTCCGGCGAACCTTTGCTTAAGACGTCAATGGCGGCCCCGAAGTTCTGTGACTGAACGTATTTTACCGCTTTAATGAGGGCGCGATCCAAAAAATCAGCATTAAGGTCCGGTTTTTTAAACGTTGTTCCTCGAAATTTAGCAGTGACATATTCTGCAAAGGCTACGAGATAAGCCAAGCGCTTTTTTAAGGTGTACAGGTCACTAGCAGTAATAATGATTTGATCTAGGCCATTTTCGCTTTCATCACGTGATTTCTTTTCGAGTAGGGTCATGCAAACAACAGGCACACACTTCGACCCAGCAACACTCACCGGCTCCTGCCGAAGGAAGACAGGCCCCCCCAACCACAAATCAATACACTCAGGGTTCTTACCAATAACATCGCGGGTACCGACGTCAGCAGGATTCTGTGACGTATCAACGTACTTCCAAACATTACCAGGAGCAACTTGAAGTATTCTCTCTACTCGACGCTTAACAAAGCGAGAGAGGTTCAAGTCCGGGTTTGTCAGCCACCCAAGAACAACTTGGGAGTCTGTCCAACAATGCAAACTACAATTCAGATCTTTCAAAGAGTCTTTAGCCTGTAACAACAACTCGCCACACAATTTGGCGGCCTCAAGTTCTTTACGTGAAATGATCCAGTTAGTCTGATGCGACAAAACTAATTTAGATTTACCAAGAATAAATTTTACCTCCGGTTTACAATCAGCCAAACTCCGCAAATAGACGACACAACAAAGAGCCGAATTCGACGCATCACAGAAACCATGCAGTTGATATTTGACTTCAGCATTATCACACGAATATTCAGGCAAAATATTACGAGAGATAAAGAACTTTCGAAGCAAAGTTGAACTCTCTAACCACCTTTTCCAACTATGCTGAATGTCGACAGGAACCAAATCATCCCAGCCAGCGCTCACAGCGGTAGCTTTTTGCAAAATTAACTTACCCCCGA
The DNA here is from genome assembly GCA_963965965.1 of Trididemnum nubilum. Classification (NCBI taxonomy): domain Eukaryota; kingdom Metazoa; phylum Chordata; class Ascidiacea; order Aplousobranchia; family Didemnidae; genus Trididemnum; species Trididemnum nubilum. Next base: position 22,049,076 of record OZ014486.1, read on the forward strand.
GAATGTAAGGTCCAATCATGCCTAAGGGATCAAATTGACTAGCCAGCTGGCTGGTCATCTCGCGCCTCGTAGTAGCATGAGAAAACTCTTTAACATTAATCCGAAAATTATCATTTTGAGGGTCCCTCGTTAATCCGAGGGTTTTCGAATTAGGAAGGGGATCTGAACAAAGGTCAACTTCTTTAAAACAGGGAGCAAGATCAGAAGGAGAAACAAGGTTCAAAATTTCCTTGGCATGACAATTCGCTACCCACTTACTCAACTTAAAACCCCGGCTATTAAATAGGGCTATTCCTTCCTCAGCAACAACTTGGAGATCCTTAAGCGAGCAAGCAGCCAACAACAAGTCATCCATATAACGATTATTAGTCACAGCATTTAAAGTCAATTGACAAGCATTGGTAGGATTTTCCTCAGCTAAACGCTTCATAGCTAAAAGAGCTATAAAGGGACTAGAATTTATCCCCCAAACATGGCGGGTAAAGCGATAAATTTGAGTATCAGTATTATCAAGATCATTATCTTTAAACCACACCAAGCGAAATAAATCCCGCTGATCGGTGGGAATTTTAATCTGGAAAAAGCATCTACTCAAGTCTGTAACACAAGCATATTTACCCATGCGAAACCGAGTCAATACTTCCACTAATCCATTCAACAAGTTTTCACCAGCCAACACCAATTGATTCAAACACACACCATTAAAAGTAGCTGCACCGTCATAAACCACACGGGGTTTAACCGATTTGGTCACGAAAAAAGGTAAGTGCCAAGTAGGTTTTTTGTTAACTGAACACTCAACGGGTTCGATCCATTTTTGAGATATCAATTCATGAAAAGTATTAGTGAGAGTTTGCCTCATTTGAGGATTACGCAAGGCAGTCTTACGCAATGACAGCGTGCGATTTAGTGCAATATCATAGTTGTCGGGCAAGATTTCAAGTTTTTTTGATTTGAGAGGGACGGGGATTTCGTACCTGCCCTCATCTACCACTTTGATATTGGGTACAGTCAGTTCATGAGCAAGTTCTTCATTTCTTGATGGTTGAACCATCTCGTCCTGAAGTTCCAGTTCAGACAAAGCCTTTTTTAGGGCAGCGTTTTCCTCTTTTAACTTCGTGCAGTCACAAGGGGCTGCGTTTACAGGGGCTTTAGATTGAATGTTAACCCTTAAAGTAGATAATGAATTTGAAGAGCTCGTATTAGCATTTATTTTCCCTCCACTTGCAATGGGTCCCAGACGCGTGAGCACATAATTCGGCTCCTCCGGATCCGCGCCCTCGCGCTCCTCAAGGACGGCCAACAACGACTTGTCAGCCTGACCAATCAAAACGTCGACGTGCGCCCTGCCCGGAGCGACAGGAATATGAACTCCTTGAAAATGTTTCAGCGTCGTGGTGTCCACCGCATGCGGAAGAGTATTGACATCATCAGAAAATTTGGGGACCACAAGGGCATCCCTAACCATGAATTCTTCGCCACTGTGAAGAGATTCCAATTTAAAGTTAGTGCGGCCGCCGCTCGCGACGGGGAGATCTGCAAGAGTCCGAAGACTTACCGCAGGGTCAGGTGTTACTTTTAGACCAAGCTCAGATTTTAAATCGTCCGAAATAAGTGTCGCTTGAGATGCCGTGTCATGTTGAGCATACGCGAGGGTTGATTTTCCAGTCAAGGGATTTGCAATTTTTACGGCACTAGTGCGAAGCAGGATTATGCTATTTTCATGAGCGCTAATTTTGTGCACATTTAAGCTCTGTTTGTCATTCTTTTCATTTTCAACGGGAGTAGAATAGGGACCGGTCTTTACGCTTTCTCCGGCCTTTGATCCTTCCACGTAGTAGTCGTGTAGCGCGCCTGAATGTTTATTTTGACAATTAGGACTACATTTGCGACACTTAGAGGGGTGAGGACAGTCGCGAACAAAGTGTTCTAATGACAAACAATTTAAGCAACGTTTGGCGTCCATCACAGTTTGCCTTTTAAGTTTATCAGAGTAGGATTTGAAAACTTCGCAATCCGCCAGAAAATGTTTTAATTCAGGTCGCATGCACACAAAGCATGTCGGTGCAGGTTTATCTTTAGCACGTTTATAGTCAAAGGTCTTAACATTAGCCGCGTTGTTTTCATGCTTAGCAGGACGAACAGAATTAGAAGATGTTGACGAACTACCACTTTTAGTACGCTTTTCCGGTCCGACGGTCGTTTGACGAACTCTATAGGTCTTAGAACCAGAAGACTGTGCATGTTCTTTATCGTCAGATTTAAAAAATGCCTGCGCGTATTCAGATGTCATCATGTCAATTTCATGCGCTACAAAGTCTCGCAGAGAATCGAAGCCAGGACGACTCATATTTAACCCTTTTTTATCGAGATAATCAAGGTAGCGCCGCTTTAACAAATTAGGCAAGCGACTTGCGGTATCAATAAGTAATTGTCCGGAAAGTTTATCCACCTCGTCATGAGCAAACGCATAGACCTCAAGCGTATTGAGATCCTCATTGTACATTTTCATTGAGCTAGCATTAAAAGCCACTTTAGAGCCATTACGTATAGCAATTATTTTTGGTTCTGAGGTCAAGCCCCCCGAAACGCCATATCTTTGCCTCAGGCGTCCGAGCGCTTTTTCGATACGTTGGGAGGTAGTTATACTTTTCATGGGGGCACAGAAAAGGTTCACCATCTCGCGCGGTTGACCAATGCAGGATGCCCTCAGAACTTCGAGCCTCCGTTCATCATAAGGGCTCTCGTTCATGAGCCGGCGAATCTGGTTTTCATAAAAGATAAACGCGATATTCTGGCCATCATAACCGATTTGAGACGCAAGATTAATGTACTCATTGCGTCCTTGTCTCTGAAGGTATTCATGCAAAGCCGTTTCATTATTTGAAGGTGCGCTAGAACGTCGTTGATCAAAACGCATTTTAATTTCGTCATCAGGTGCTGAGTTAATTCCCGCTCTCGTGTCACGATCACGAGGACGAGCATCAGTACAGGTATCAAAATTCATATTGCAAGCGAAATGCGGTTTAGTTTCGACGCTTTCATTTTGCCAATTTAAAGAGGAATTCTCAAAATCTTTCAACATCTGTTTTTTGTAGGATGCAACTTTTGCAGTAACGAAAGGATTCTGCTGTACAGTGTCAGTTAAATTAATCGCTGGTTTTGCGATTTTGATTTTGGGCTCAAGTTTACCGCAGTTTTTTTGAACTTTAGAACTACTTTCGCCAAGCCAACGTGAACGCGTAAATGATTTTGATACGCTTCCGATTTTAGAGCCTCGCTCAGAGCAAGCAAGCATTTTTTCCTCGGCTTCAAGATTCGCAGTTTCTAAACGTAACTTTATCGAAGCTTCTTCGGCCTCAAGCTGGGCCTTGCGCGCTTTCGCCTCCGCTTCAAGCTGGGCCCTTCGCGCTTCCGCTTCAAGCTGGGCCTTTCGCGCTTCCGCCTCCGCTTCAAGCTGGGCCTTTCGCGCTTCCGCCTCCGCTTCAAGCTGGGCGTTTCGCGCTTCCGCCTCAAATTGGGCCTTACGCGCATTAAGTTTATTAAGTTGTTCAAGACTTTGTAGTTCAGCCTTTTTACGCTCTAATTCGATACGTTTAAGGACAGAAGAAGTATTAGAAGTCCCACTAGCATTCGTAGTGGTCTGAGAGATGCTATCCCTAGGATCAACGTCATCCTCATCGGAATCATTAAGCAACGATGGGTTCGAGGATTTGTGGCAAAAAAGCAACTCACTGCGTTTATAGATTTTAGCGCATTTATCAAAATAATCTGCCATATTTTCCGACAGTTGATGGAGCACGGTGGCATCATTTATATTTTTTAACCCATCGCAGAAATTATCGTACGCATCTTGAATCAGCGCAAATTGAAGCGCATCAGTAGCAAAATTGCCTCCTAATGTTCGATCTGGGGCTTTCACAAAATCTTTCATTTTAACCATAAGTTTACGTCGCATTGTAAGTAGTTTTCGAGAAGGGTCTCCAGGGCCCACATCCACATAAGATTTTGATGCTCCCTTGGGCACACACAACTCGTTACTTGCAGTAGGTGGGTCAGGATAATTTTGCCCACTAAAAAATCTATTATCTAAGCATTCGGCAGACTCAGCAGCAGTAGACTCTGCATTCACTGCAGGATTACTGAACAAAGCGTTTGGAGCGTTAGTTAAGCTTTTTCCAAGTGATAGGGCAGTACCTACACATTCATTAGGCGAAGCTTGGTCACCACCAGCATGGTCGGTATTTTCCATAACCAAAGTACACAGTAAGTCTCGATATTAACGGTACTATAAAAAGCACAAAAAGCAAAATACTGTAAAGCAGTACCTTAACGAGAGATACAGTTCGTCAGCCGACAAATTCCAGATTGCCACAGTCTAGGATGGAAACGGATAACGATGTTCCTTGAATGCAATAGACGAAACGTCGACGAGAAATTTGGAGGACAGAACCAAGAGAGCACAATTTGTACGACGAAGTAGGTTACAGTCTCCAACAGCAGGTGAAGTGCCTGGAATTGGCCACTTCCGAGGAAAGCGATGACGCACGTCCAGTCCAAAGGAAACAATCGTGAAGAGCCGTGCAGCAAACTAGAATCGTCCGACAAACACAAGCAAAGGTGGCGCTTCTCCAACAGCAAATCAAAGACTTTCCGCAAAATTCCCAGTTTCCAAGTTCTTGCCAGCTTCCAACAGATATTACCATATGCAGTTATTTTTTTCTTTTATGTTATGAAACGATCGCGTGGCCCAGAGGAGCTCTAAGGCCTTCACCGGTTTGGTCTGCTTTGCTAAAATAACCAGAAAACTTTTCAACTAAAATATGATATTGTATTTAACAGAAATAAAAACAGACTTCCACACGGCAAAAAAAATAACTGAAGTTTTGGTACGTTGAATTAAATTAGAAAACTAAAATTGCCATGTGTTGACAGTACGCTTGAAAATTAGGAATGAAATTAAAAACCAGGTGTCGGGTCAGTCGTTTCTTTCTTTACAGATTGCCATCAGCAAAAAACTAAAATTCGCAGTAACGTAAACAACGAATGATCAAATTATATGCAAATAAGGTGTAATTTTGCGACGCAGCAAGCTGAAATTTCCTGCTGCTCGCAACAACGCATGAAGGTGAAAACACGAGTCTTAGTGAAAAAATAACCCTGTAACGAAACACAACACAAAGATATAGGTTCGATTCCAGGTAACTACAAGCAAAAAAGGACTGTGCTGAAACAATCACAAAGATTGGTTTTGCTTCGCAATTTTCAGCTTTGCGTTTATCATTGTAGCTTTTTAAAAACTTTAATCGGCTAAAGAGCCAGTGCTTATCGTTATAATTGTAAAGTTTTATAATGATCGGGCGGTTAACTCTACCTTTTTCATTATACAACGGTCTTTGCTGTAATCGATGTATGTCCACTAGTGGTAGTTCATCAGGATCAGGATCGTCAATTTTTAGACCATCAGTTAAAAAATTATTAAGCAATTTGACAGTTGTATCTCTATTTTCCACAGATTTTCTTGGTTTTCAACTATGCCATGAACTAGTACATTGAGTCGCTTACTGAAGGCTTCATTTTGTGGTTTCATTTTCGAAGCATCTAGTTGCTGTTGTTCAGTTAAATCAATCACTCTTGAAAGTTCATCAGCTTGCATTCGAACTTGGGCATTCAGTTTGTCCTGATTACTTTGTAAAGACTTAACCTGCCTTTCTATTGGTGTGAATTCGTTGACACTAACCTTATGCGATAGTTCTGTTTCGAGGTCATCACAACGTTTGTTTAGTTTTGTTTCAAGTTCACTGACCTTATTTTCGAGAGATTTCACAGAGTAGGTCAAGGTTTTAACTGTTTTATTCAAATTCTCAATTGATTCCAATATACGTTCTAATGTCTTGTGAATATTAGAACTTTCTTCCTTGTCAACCATTGTAATATACTTAGTTTTATTGTTTATGTATTAACTGCTGAAACTAGCTTGCGTAGAACAGTAGTACTTTGCTTACAACTTTTGCACTGGCAGAGAGACGCAAATTTCTGCGGCTCAAAAAACACGTCCTGTCAACATGATTGCTACAGCTCGAATGACAACATGATTGCTACAGCTCGAATAAACATGATTGCTACAGCTCGAATGAGTGCGAGCTTTAATTTGATTAGACAAGTCAAATTATTTGCTGCATTAAAAGAAGTAGTAGACCCAGTTTATGTAAGCTCGTTTCGATTTGCCAACAGTTTTTGGTTAATTGCTGAATTCTTAAAATGAAGATCTGCTACGACTTGCCAATCAGCAGATCAGTGGCGTCGCTAAGGATGGTGACACCCGTTTGTGATGTCACTCTTTATAATCTATGATAGGCAGCAAAAGGTTATATTTTAAAGATAGCGGCTCTACTTCATTAGCAGGGCATGGTATGGAATGGAAGACGATTTTTCCATATTCCATTCTGGCAATTTTCTTCCACTCCATTTCCATTCCATACTCTAAATCTTCTATTCCATACTAAAATTTTCTTCCATATTCCATTCCATACTTCCATACCAAAGACCTTGTAGAGTGGAAGCAATGCAACGTAAATTTTGCACCTTTGCAATGTTGTAACCAACCACTCGTGAACGTGCGCATAATAATATCTAGATGCAACGACCACATCTGGTATGCACTTTGCACATGGTTAAATGCATAGGCGTAGCCAGGATTTTTGGTTGGGGAAAGGGGGCGAAACTGTACATCACATGCAACAACGTCATCAGAAATTCTTGAAAAGAGAAACTTTTTATCGAACAAAGAATGAAAGATCAGAAGCTGGGGGTCGGGTTTTGCACGTAACCAGGATTTTTCTAAAGGGAAAAACTAGAACCGCAAGTTGTAAAGTTTTACAAATGTATCAAAAGTTGGAGACGCGGTAAGCAAATTAGTGCAACTCAAACATATCACGCGGTGAGCAAATTAGTGAAACTCAAACGTATCACAGACAGGGCGGCTCCGCTCCCAGTCCCCCCAGGTTTTTTTGTATTTTTTTGAAAAAATAGTTATTTTAATCCTTTTTGGGTCACATATCGCATACTTTCAGAGCCATTTAAAGATTCATAATTTTTGCGATTTGAAAGCCAATTGAAAAAATTCCTCTCTTTACTTCAGGTCAAGTTCAAAACACGTTTAAAATCTTGCATTTTGGGGTTTAATTTCGTGATTTGGTCCAGGTCAGGGAAAGCTAGGTATATTATCTTCTGCAACATTTTTAGCATTAAATAATTCGCTCCAAGATTTGCGTGGGAGTTTGTTGGACGATAAAAATAACCAGTTTTGGGAACATATCTTCGACCAGGGGCCCAGGCAGACTCGACTCAAATTCATTAATTTGTTCAATAAGCATTTCCTCAAGTTAGGTTTCTTTTTTTCAAAAGTATTTTGTCGTGTGAAAACTGGCGAGGTGGAGGCAGGGCCTGCGAGAGGGGTGTTCAGGAGGTGCATCGTACCCGAGCCCAGGCCTAGGAGGCCCGGGCTCAAGGGGCCCGGAAGAGTTCAGGTTTCCACGTTAAGTTTTGGTATCGCTCCATAACACCATAATCAAACTTGCCTACAGCAAAAATATCAGTCAGCCTATTCAGTACTGGTAATTGGTCGCTATTTTTGCTACACAGCCTTTAGGGCATACATAGTGGCCGATTTAATTTAAAAAAAGAGGATAATGTATCAAAAGCCGTACACTTGCACCGAAATTAACGTTTTGTTACATTTCTCTGACTTGAGAGCCATAATTCTACGGTATAACAATGTACGAGGGATATTTCATTTCCAGAGATCCAAAAACATTTCAATCTCAGAAAGCGGAGTCAAAGTTGACGTACTATACTATTACTATCATTAAGTAACTCACTCTATCTGTACTCCTGCCTTATTTGCCTTTTATGTCTATCTAGCCTCTAGCTTAATCTAGGCACTGGTATATTACCCGTATATTAACAAATAAACTTATTGCCAAGATAATCAAGATTTTGGGTTGGGAATATTTTATCCGACTAGCTAAATTGATAAAACTTTTATCAGTAAAATATTTGGATTTGCAGTATTAAAGTCATTATATTGTATAATCAGTGGTGGGCAGTAACCAGTAGCGTAGCCAGGGGGGGGGCGGGGGGGCTCGAGCCCCCCCCATTGGCTTGTAAAGTATGCAAAATCGCACCTTTTTGGTGGTTTTGAGGCCGATTCTTTTTGAAAAATTGAAAATAGCCCCCCCCCATAGGAAAACAGCCCCCTCTCAAACGTTTGAATTTCCGATTTCGGCCGAAAAATCAGTCTCAAAATCGGTGAAGACTTTTTTTTTTTTTTGGAGACCACCTGATATTGGGCGGAAAAAACGTTTGAATTTCCGATTTCGGGCCGAAAAATCAGTCTCAAAATCGGTGAAGACCTTTTTTTTTCTTTTTTTTTTTCGAGACCACCTGATTTTGGGCGGAAAAAACGTTTGAATTTCCCAGCTTTCCGAGAAATTCCGTATCAATTTTCGGACAAACCGTGTGAAACTGATTCAAGAACAATGAAAATTCGGGTCAAGGTCGTTTGCAAACTTCTCACTCTTTCAAAATAGCCCCCCCCCCCCTTTTCCAAATCCTGGCTACGCGCCTGGCAGTAACTAGTTACAATTGTAACTAGTTACTTTTTAAGTAACTGTAACTGTAACTTCGTTACTTTTTTCAGATGTAACGATATTTGTAACTAGTGACCAGTTTAGAGCCCTAAAAAAAAGTTACAGTTACTTTTTGTACTATACATGCTTTGAAGCAAATTACGGATTTTTTATGAATTCCATTCAAAATAATTGTATTACACTGGCAACACAGGACGTACAGTCGCATGTCTGATCAACCATAACCTTTTATCCATATTTTAATCACTGTGTTCACTGGACTATACATGTGGTTGCTGGTTAAAGTGAAGGCAGTGAGAGTTTTCCAACTTCGCTTTCTGGTGATTGAAACCGTTTGGGGATTCAGTGCTGAGTAGGCCTACTGCACAGCTGTACGTGTACTAGCAATCAGTGTTAGTTTGCAATTTCAATATAATACTACCCTACCATCTAGTGCAGCAGTGGAGAGACTATTTAGTTTGGGTAAAGATATCTTAAAACCAAAACGCTGTGGGCTCAGTGACGAACACTTTGCAATGCTAGCCTTTTTGAAAGGCAATTAACTGATTTCTTTTTCAAAATTTTTGTAACTATCAGTGGATATTTTTAGATCTAGCTAGTCCTTTTTTCTTTGCATTCTTACACAAACGCAACTTTGAAAGTTGATGCATGAAATTTAACGCTTTGACAAAACTAAATTTTGTGACAAAGAAACATCCTTGGTTTGGTCTTAATATACTTTTGAGACAAACAGACGTAATCTGGCAAGTGCCGACAGGCCTGTTTTTAGTCCAAATTTTTAATCACTAAGAGTAACTGTAACTTGTAACTGTAACTAGTTACTTTTTCAAATTTGTAACTGTAACTTAGTTACTTTTTTTGCCAAGTAACTGTAACTTGTAACTAGTTACTTTTAGAAAGTAACTTGCCCACCACTGTGTATAATATTGTGTCAATGCCATCATCCCCCACTTCACATACTTTCTTTCATGTATGTTACGTTTTCGGCTTGCTAATTTAAGCAAGTTTGGTGCTGGAATATTGATCAAATGCTGTATTTTACCCTCGAGAAACATAAAAAGTGCTAAAGCTTCCGGGGCTCTGCCTTGGACCCCGCTGGGGGAGCTAACAGCGCTTCCCCAGACCCCTAGCTGGATTTAAACCAATTTTACGTCTAGTTGTGTTTTTTATAGGTCCTAACTGTATGCAAATATCGTTATCTTCTCACTTTTAAATGAAGATCTACACCCATCGGACAAAAAATGATTTAACTCCATGTGCCCGGATAAGGCTTGGGGGGCCCAATAAGATTTGGGGGCCTGGTATCGACCTTCGTACCCCCTGGAAATTTTTCTCTCTGAGGCCTAGGTGGAGGTGGATTGTTATTTAATGTTGGTGGGTGGTGGAGGTGGATTTTAAAATTATTTAAAGTTGGTACTGCGTTAGACGCAATAGATGGTTACTAATACGTACGTTATTGCAATATAAAAATTAGCTGGGGGTCTAAAACATATTATTGCATAAAAAGTTAGATGAGGGCCTGAGATTGCACCTTTTAGCACAAACCCACTTAATTTTTTCGCGGCTTGTACTTTTAACTTGGTTGGCAAAAATTTAAATTGAGGGGGCCCGGGCCCCTTGGTCGTCATTATACTATTGCTAATTGATGTATCCGTGTAGTATTGCACTCGAAAAATGCTAAAAGAAACGGAATCTGAATAAACAATAGACTTTGTGTCATCAGTTTTATCATTGGCAGCATTTCAATTGGGGGGGAGGGCCAGGGGACCAGGCCCCCTGGCTATGTTTATGGGTTAATGATTACCGTACCAGTTTTCTCTCACACCAACAATAAAATTCGCAAAACCGACCTGCTAAAGAACATTTAGCGCAATAGAAATACCAAGCTTTAACACCATAAAGAATTACTTTGATCTTAAAAACTAAAAACTTAATGAAATTGAGCTGAAACGGGGATGAAATAGCAAATACGAATTTTTGTAACGATGGAAGAAGAAAAAAATTACGACTTGGCAAACTGTCAATCTCAAAAAAATAAAACAAGTTACACCTGTCAAAACTTAATTACTGCAAATTGCAATGTACTTACTATGATGCATATATACCGTTTGCGTAATGAAACAAAACTTCTTCTAACTAAAAATTAGCAGCAAATTAGAATCATTAAAATTTCATTCGATGATTGTCCACCTAAAACTGTAGGTTTTCGTGTTTCGACCAGTAACTTAGGCCATCTTCACGGCCAGCATTTAGAAGCATAAGTTATTCATCTAAACAATTTATTATTATAATATACAGTGCGATTGAGCTATCGCGACGCGTTTCGACCTTGTTCAAGGGTCTCATCAGGCGAAAAGAATAACATATATTTAAACATGCAATGATATAAAACTGCAATTAAAATTTGGAAGCAAAAATTAGCAGCAATTTTAAACTCATTGAAATTTTAAACATGCAATCATATAAATCTGCAATTATCAAATTTGGAAATAAAAATTGCATCGATAAACACATCTGCTTTGTCTATGCAAATTTTATAATGACGTCAAACAACTTATGACATGTTCATATAAAAACCACAGGGAGAGCACGAGCTAAAAGCATGTGCGAAACATTACTTAGTGAATGAACGCTCAACTAAAAATTAGCAGCAAATTAGAATCATTAAATTTCATTCAATGATTGTCCACCTAAAACTATAGGTTTTCGTGTTTCGAACAGTAACTTAGGCCATCTTCACGGCTAGCATTTAGAATTTTTAGTTAAGCGTTCATTCACTAAGTAATGTGTCGCACATGCATTTAGCTCGTGCTCTCCCTGTGGTTTTTATATGAACATGTCATAAGTTGTTTGACGCCATTATAAAATTTGCATAGACAAAGCAGATGTGTTTATCGATGCAATTTTTATTTCCAAATTTGATAGTTGCAGATTTATATGATTGCATGTTTAAAATTTCAATGAGTTTAAAATTGCTGCTAATTTTTGCTTCCAAATTTTAATTGCAGTTTTATATCATTGCATGTTTAAATATATGTTATTCTTTTCGCCTGATGAGACCCTTGAACAAGGTCGAAACGCGTCGCGATAGCTCAATCGCACTGTATATTATAATGATAAATTGTATAGACGAATAACTTATGCTTCTAAATGCTAGCCGTGAAGATGGCCTAAGTTACTGGTCGAAACACGAAAACCTATAGTTTTAGGTTGACAATCATCGAATGAAATTGTAATAAAATTTCTTCTGTTTGTTACCTTTGTTAGGCTTTAATAAACTAAAATAAAGCAAGATCTAAACAAAAGCGGTAAAGAGCATAATAAGCTACACTGAATAAAAACTGAACATAATCTATATAGCAACATAAAGTACTCAATACTACTCTGCTAGAACTAGAAGTCCTTTATCAGCATTGAACCATCGCAACTGCGAAGCGCTTGCAATTCAAAGCGTGCATGGAAGCGTACAACGTAAATGCAAATTAGCGTTGAGAAGGCACAAATAAAAATCACGTGAATAACTAAATCACGCAATTCTACAACATTCTTCACCCCTAAAATGAAGAGTACACATAGTATAGGTCAAGCACAAAATCACAAATAAGGCACTGCTCCATATCTATCGACAGCTTTTCTCATACGAGAAGATCGTCTAGGCCCTTTCAGCTTAGGAGAACTATCATTGTTTTCAGACTGCGTTGCATCCTCTAAACCAACGGAATCGTTACTAACATGACTGTTTTCACATACGATATTATCAGGAACAATTATTGCAGGGTCCTCATTAAGGTTAGTGGGTGCAATATCGTCATTACGAATAAATGGTGGCTCGTCAGAAGAGTTACTCGGAGCAATGTCACGTAACGATACAGTAGTCTCTCGCCCGCTGCTGGGAATACGTACAACTCCGTAATTTGGCGTTGCATGCTCAAATTTTACTTGGTCGACTACTGGGTCATACTTGCTGGTGCGAACTTGCCACTTCAAAAAAACTGGCCCTTGACCATCCAGTCAAGTGGGTACAGAAGTACCAAATGATGATTTCCGTTGATAATTGAAAAATCGCTCATGTGGGGTTTGATTTGCGGCAATGCAGAGCAGGGAACGAATCGAATGTAAAGCATCAGGTAACACTAGTTCCCACTGCGGAGAGTCTAGGTTGCGAGACTTTAGTGCTAGTTTGACTGCCGTCCAAATGATTCCGTTATACCGCTCGTACTGGCCATTAACACGTGCATTGTACACAGAAGTTCGACTACAAGCTATAACACGAAGCAGAAAATACGAAGACAATTCGCTTGAAGTAAATGTAGCAGCTCTGTCTGAGTGCACATAACTAGGTAATCCAAAAATCGCAAACAATTGATTTAGACAAGCAGTTACTGTTTTTGCATCAATACTCGCACACGGAAAGGCAAAAGGAAACCGCGAAAATTCGTCAACCACTGTCAGCCTATAATGATTTTTAGTTGAAGATGGTAACGGACCTTTAAAATCCAAGCTAATTCGCTCGAACGGCTGGGTGGCTTTAATGAGCTCCGCCTAAGGTGGCTTATAAAAATTGGGTTCAATTTTGGAGCATATTTTGCTCTGGTTTACAACTGTGCGAACATCGTTAATTGAATACGGTAGGTTTTTCATTCGAACAAAATGATAAAAGCGAGTAACTTCCGGGTGGCACAGGGATTCACGAATTTCAATCAGCGTTTTATCATACACACTTGCACAATAAGCTCGGGAGAGGGCATCTGGCACATTGTTAAATTTATCAGCGGGATACACAACTTCAAAATCAAATTCACTCAGTAAAATTTGCCAACGCATAAGTTTCTCGTTTTTAATTTTTCCATAATTGGCCGTGGTGTACATAAAAGAAACAGATTTTTGGTCAGAAATGATGGTAAAGTGTCGCCCTGACAAAAAATGTGACCATTTTTGAACTGCTTCCACGATAGCAGAAGCTTCTTTTCTACGCTGGAATGTGCTTCTCACTTTTGCTGAGCATTCTGGAGAAGAATGCGACTGGGCGGTTTAGCTTGTTCAATGAAGCCGAAATAGCGTTATCAAATGCATCAGTCTCTATCACAAAAGGCAATTGTTCATCAATTACACTCAATGCAGCGGTAGCTAAATCGTTTTTGAGCGTTTTTGAAGCCAGCAAAACCTCATTAGGTAATGGAAACGCGGTTGCGTTAATCAATGGCTTAATTTTCTCTGAGAATTTGGGCAACCACTGAGCGAAATAGGAAAACATTCCCACCATTCGTTGCAGTTCTTTTGGGGTAGTTGGGACTGGAAGGTTTAAAATTGGTGCAACTCGGTCAGGGTCAGGTTCTAAGCTCCCATCAGAGATTTATACCCCAACAGTTTGATGGTATTGGTAGCATAAAGACATTTGTTCTCATTTAAAGTGAAATTACAATCTTCTGCAGCCTTCAGAAATGTTTTCAAATTTTTGTCGTGCTCTTTGCGAGTGCGGCCACAGACAGTGATGTCGTCTAGGTATGCAAACGTACCCTTGCAATTGAATTTTGAAATGATTTGATTTACCACCCGTTGAAAACATGGTACCGCATTTTTCAATTCAAAAGGAACTCGGTTAAATTGATACAAACGTCCGTTCGCCTCGAATGCGGTATACTTTCGTTCTTCTTGAAGAAGTGGCTTTTGATGATATGCGCTTCGTAAATCTAAGGTGGAAAACCACTTGTACTGAGACACCTGCTGTATAATTTCTCGGATGATTGGCAAAGGGTATGCATCTAAATGTGTGTGCTTGTTCACTGTTTGGCTATAGTCAATACACATGCGTTTTTTTTGGTTGTCATTTTTCACCACGACAACTTGAGCTCGCCAAGGTTAAGTACTAGATTCAATGATGTCATCGTCGAGAAGTTGAGTAATCTGATCAGTAATAAATGATTGGTCGGCTCTTGAATAGTTACGTCTTTTAACTGCAACTGGTTTGCAGTCGTAATCAAAATGCTCAAAGAACTTCACCGGTTCTATACCTTTGATAGGTTTCAAAGCACCAAGTTCCAAAAGAGACTGCGCATCTCCGAACATAAAACTTACACATTCGTGTTGACCCAAAAATTCTCTTCCGAGGATTACGTCCCACAACAAGTCATTCATCACAGAAAAATTGACATCCGAATACTTGCGACCGCGTAGTTCTACAGTTGCTGAACAAAATCCTTGGGTTTCCACAGCAGCACCTCTTACCGCCAGATCCACTTGAAATTTGTTCTTATCATTCACGACAAATTTGCTTGCTGGCAAAAGTTTTTGCTTATGTGATTATACTTGGCTCCAGTATCCAATAAACAATTTACCAATGCCCCATTAACTAAAATATACAAATTTACTTTTTCTTCCATGACTCCTGACGTTGGCGCTAACGGAGCCAGTTGAGTCGACGCATCTTTGAAGTCATCAACTGCAGCCATAGGCGTAGCCAATCAATCAATCAATCAATCAATTGTTTATTTTGTCGCGATTACAACACAGTTTCAATTGATATCATCACGAAAAAGTAAAAACAAACGATTAGTAAAAAAGCAGCTTGAAAAATTTAGGTAATTCGGCGACAGGGAGGCTACGAAAAGACCTCATCGGTCATCGAGTCAAAGCAGCCACCCTATATGTCCGCAATTCGAAGAGAATTGTTGAACGTTAAAAAAACAAAATGCTATTTTTTCTTTTTAAGAAAAATAAGAAAAAATAGCATTTTGTTTTTTTAACAATTGGCCCGAGCCCCCCTCAATCTAACCACAACTAACGATAAAAAATTAATATCAACATAGCCTAGCGATGTTTAGTTGCAGTTTTTTTTCAGCAATTACGCACATAACAGTAATGAACAATAATATTAATGACAAGGGAGTCCCGGGGCCCCTAACTAACAACCAGGGGACCCCTACTAACAACTAGGGGGCCCTGGGACCCCTAACCGACAACCAGGGGGCCCCGGGACCCCTAACTGAAAACTAGGGGGCCCATAACTGACGACCAGGGGGCCCCAGGGCCCCTAACCAACGACCAAGGGGCCCCTAATCAACAACCAGGGGGGCCCCTAACTGACAACCAGGGGGCCCCTAACTGACAACCAGGGGTCCCTAACTGACAAACAAGGGGCCATTAACTGATTACCAGGGGCCCCAGAACCCCTAAATAACAACCAGGGGGCCCCAACCGACAACCAGGGGGTCCCGGGGCCCCCCTAACGAATGACCAGGGGGGCTCCGGAGCCCTTAACTAACTACCAGGGGGCCCGCGGGCCCCTAACTCACGACCAGGGAGCCCTAGAGCCCCTAATTAACGACCAGTGGGCCCAGGGCTCCTAACCAACAACCAGGGGGATCCGCGGTCTCTAAATGGCAACCAGGGATCCCCATGGCCCTGACTGACGACCAAGAATCCCGGGCCAGGGGCCACTTAATTCAAATTTTTAATAATTTATATGCAAAACCTGTGAGAAATCTAAGAGTTTTGTCCTAAAAGTTGCCACCCCAAGCCCTCGTTTAACGTTATTATGAACTTAATGCGGTAATGCAAACCCCCAATGAACTTAATGTGGTAATGCAAACACAGGCGGTAATGCAAACCCCCAATTGAAATACTACCAATGATAAATATAACGAGAGCATGGCCAGTATGTTGTCCTTGACTGTAACTGCAGTTTCTTTAATTTAGGATTTACGCGTACAAAAGTAAGCAATAATAATGGCGACCACGCGTCCTTGTCATAATAATGTCATGCTATTCTTGGACGTTTCAAAAAACTGTTCAGTGACTTGACTCAAGTCCTCCTCGTTTTGGAAAAAAAGTTATTTTAATTTTGATTTAAATGTTTTTTTTATGAAAGAACTTGGGGGAGCGATCTTGTCTCAAAATCATAGGCGTAGCCAGGGGGTGGCCGAGGGGACCCGGGCCCCCTCAATCAAAATGCCACCAATGACATAAATTTGTCAAAAAAGCCTTGTTTCTTCATTTTCAGTTTCTTTTAGCACCTTATTAGCGTACAACAGTACACGCGTACAACAGTAATTAACAATAAATACTGTAATATTGACAACCAAGAGGTCCGGCGCACCCCCTTAATTCAATTTTTTCCAACGAATTTAAACGTATAACCAGGGTGAAATCAAAGGCTTTTGTCCTAAAAGTTGCTACCTCAGGCCCTCATCTTAACGTTTTATGAGCGTAATGCAATAACCAGGGCCGTATTTGCCACATGGCTTAGTGCCAGAGCCCTGCCCTCATATAGTAGGCCTTTTGTTTGGTCTTCAACAAATAATGTGGTCTGGTTGCGGGCCAAATTAAACTCTGTGTGTAAATTAACATCCAAACCAATGGCGTTGGTAAAGTTTATCATTGTCATCGTTTTGAAAAAATTGCGAGCAACTGAAACTCCACATAGAACAAGACCAATCATTTTTTACGAAAGCAAGTAGTAAGAACTAATGCTATTTGACAGTCGGTTTCTGACACTCCCTTCTTACTCGTACAGAGTGCACATACACTCTAGACAGTTGATTTTGATGCAGGTGTTCTTCGTTATTGTCAAGAGATACTGTTTGAAATCGGTTTTATTGAAGAAATGGGAACTACTTGTGGTAATAAAGAGGTGGCCCAAATCTTTTTCCACAATTCCGAATTCTATCGCTATTTGACTTAGATAATTTTCAGAACTTAAAACTTTAGCCAAAAAAAACTGCACTTCATTTACTCATGATCACAACTAAGGAAAGACCAATTGTGTTCTATTAACTGAAAACCAAGTTTTTAAGTTGCCAATCAAATTGTTATTCAAACTTTGCACCAAACGTTAAAAAATAAAGCAAACCGAGATTGAGCTCGTAATCACCGCAAGTCCCGCGGCAAGCAAGACGTGCCGCGCGCATCACATCCCACCAACCCGAGCGCTTGCAGAGACCACGAGTTCGAAACTCAATACAAGAATTGTAAGCAAAATGAAAATGAAGCACAGGATAGCCACAATTCCTCTTATTCGCGAAAATGCGTTTTAATGCGTTTGACTAGTACCATAGGTGGGCAAGTTAATGCAAAACGTTTGCTTCTTTAACCACTAGCCCGTTAACAAACTTCACACCTCCGTTAACGTTAATCCGTTATTTTCAGCTTCAATTAACGGAAGTTAATACAGTCCGTTAATCCGTTAACATTTTGCGTGTAATTTACATTTCTCTTTATTTACTCGCTTCTGGAACCCGTATTGATGCTGTTGAGCTGATTGTAAGGAAATATTTATTGCTATGGTGGTCTTTTTGTGTTTTGGAAGTTACGTTTTACAGTCTAATCTAATTTCAAGATAAAAATAAGTTCAAATGCACTAACGATCGAAAGCTGCGATCGGAAAATCTTTGGAAATTGCGAACAGCGATAATTAATAGACCCATGAGGCTGTAGCTTATTATTTGCCACAAAAAAGAGCTCTTTTCTTAGCTTTCTTCGATAAAACTCGTGCTAATACGCCACAAGTGTTACAAATGCAAAGTGGTTTGTACTGCTACGATGAATGAATGGTGCTAGATGTTAACGATAAAAACCTTAACCAAGTAAACAGAACTTAACGGAAGTTAATTTAGTCCGTTAACATGAAAAAACTTTTTAACGGATTAACGATTAACGGACTTGTGCCCACCTATGGCTAGTACTATTGGCAACCCTGTTTTCGCAATTTTGTTAAATCACAAAAGGCGTACTGTACTGTAGATCAGTACTGGTAGCATAGGATTACAGGTTCCAATGACAATAGCCAAGTTTCCAGATTTGCTGATAGCTAGGCTACTCACTACTACTAGTTAATAATCGCGTTTCTTAGTTTGCAAGAATTTTGGCAAAATTGTACCTTTTATAATGTCACAAAATTACGAATGCAGAGTTGAAAATGGTACGGAGTCAAACGAATTAAATCGTATTTTCGCAAATAAAGGAAATTATAGAAAAAGGTTTGGGGCACCTTTTTGCTACCTTAAATAGTTCTCATTTGTTCAATAAAACCAATTTCGAGCAGTATCTCGTTAATCGAAAATGCGATAGTTACATTTCGATAAATTGCTGTAAACTTGCAGTAGGCCCGACGCCACGGGGGTGTTCTGGGGCCGTGCCCCCCAAATCACTGCATGTGTCCCCCAAACAAGAATTTTTCCCCCCAAGCGAGGATTGTGCCCCAAAGAAAGTAACAGGCTCGGTGCCACTGAAGTGCAGTTCGAGGCTTGAGACTCCCAAGATACTGGTTATCACCCCAGAATTTGTGAGCAAGAACTGTTTTTTTGCAGATTTTGTAATAAAGACCCGTTTTTTGTGGTTTCACCCCGGAGTTCGTGAAAATTCGCGCATTTTTTGAGATGAAGACCTTTTTTTTGGTCCACACTCTTGAATTCGAAGTATTAAACTTTTTGTGCCCCCCTCCCAAAATTTGTTTACGCCCCCCCCCCCCTAATCACGCTATCCTGTCGCCAGGCATGACTTGCAGATCGCAAAGACGGTTTTTCGCGATATTTCCCCAAAATGCTGGCATTGAGTAGGACAAATGATTTGTTGGCTATCTGGTCACTGACCACTAGTATACTTCGCGCACTGCAAGAAGGACAGTAAATACACCAATGCATAGTAAAATAAATTTTGCTACAACAGTGAACAGTAATACTGAGAATTAAATTTATAGTGCGTCGAAAATTGAACTACTAAATCGAACCAGGTAATAAATAAGTTTGAAAGATAATTTAGTTATGGAGTTATACTCGTCAAAAAAATATGTGCAACATGAATCGCATTGTGAATCATTTACTTAACATGTATCTATGTAGCAGCGAGTGGCATGTTGCCCGGCGCTCAGTGGTGGTCAAGTTACTTTGTAAAAGTAACTGAGTTACAGTTACTTTGCATAAAAAGTTACTAAGTTACAGTTACCATTTTGAAAAACTAACTAGTTACAGTTACTTTTAATAAATTAATTGGGACTTTGCGCGTGCGCGTAGGACTTTTGTTTTTACTCGGCCATTTTGATAGATAAGCTGAGAAATTTATTGATTTGCTTATAACTAAAAAACAATTCAACATAGGAAGTTGAATTTTGGATATAATATGACAATAATCAAAAGCATCATGTATGCCGATTTTGAGGAACTAGGTCACGTGATCGTGATTTAGAAACTCTGAATTTGAGAAAAAACTGCCATTTTTGTCTCGAAAATTTATTATTTCGCTTATAGCTATAAGGTTGGTGAACGTGGAACGTTGAAATTTGAGCGCGACTTGGGTGCAGATAGAGATTGTATGTGCACCAAGTTTGGAGGCGCGCAGTTACGTGATCACAATTTCAGAGGCCAAAAATCAGCAAAAAGTGGAAAATTTTAAACCAGTATATCTTGGTTACTACCAACCCTAACGAAAAAAGTTTGTGTTTTTTGAACATGCTACTTACGACCTTTATTATGGTCATATTCATTTATTTCGCCTTAGATAAAATTTTTCCTTATTTCTTTTCTTCAATCACTATCTCCTTTTAAACCACAAACCGCACATGAATCATACTATGAGCTATTATAGATATCCAAAGGTACTGGTACCCACCTGAAATCGGGGGTGCCACAATGGAGGGGTCTCCCCCAAACGGGCCCTCCAAAATTTAAACTTTTTTGTCTTTAAAGCTAGACCAATGAAATTTTTAAGGTAAGTAAATATAGGGAAAATATGAAATTTGACAAAATTTGGGGGTACCAGAATGAGGGGTTCCCTTTCAAACAAGGCCGCCAAGATTTAAATTTTTTAACCTTCTACGCTAGACGCATGAAATTTTCAGGGTAGGCAAACATAAAGAAAAAATAAAATTTGACAAAATTTGGGAATACAAAAATGAGGGAGTCCTCTTCAAACAGGGCTGCCAAAATTCAAACTTTTAAACCACTCAAATTAGACTGATAAAATGTTCAGAGTAGGTAAATATATATAAAAGGTCGGCCTATATCATATGCCAAAATTTGGAGGTACCATAATGGGGGTCTTCCTTAAACGAGGATGCCAAAATTTAAACTTTTTATTTGCTTAAGCTAGACACATGAAATTTTCAGGATAGACAAATGTGTAGAAAAGATAAAATTTGACAAAACTTTGGGTACCACATTGGAGAGGTCCTCCTCAAACAGCACTGCCAAAATTAATAGTTTTTATCCACTTAAGCTAGACGCATGCAATTTTCAGGATAGGTAAATATGACAGAAATTTATAATATGACAAAATTTGGGATAACCGAAATGGGGGTCCCTCAAATAGGTCCTCAAAAATTTAAACTTTTCAACCATTTAAGCTAGGCTTAAAAAAGATTAAGATAGAACGGAAAGATAAAGTTATGACTAATTTCAATTGCCTCAAATTGGGTAGTCCTCCTCAAACATGTCTTTCAAAATTTTTAACCACTCAAGCTTAAAGAAAAATAAAATTTTCAATATAGGTAATACGATAACATGAAAAATTTGGGGGATGCCATATTATAGAGGTCCTCCAATTATGTTGACACCTGCCCCCATTAACTACAAAACCTAAACAAATTAAATCTATTCAATAGGTTAATATGAATCCAAGATTAAAGGTAACAAAATTTGGTGGACCACGTTGAAAAGACCATGCCAAATGGGTCCTGTAAGCTAATCGCATTCCAATTTTTCAGTGTATAACTTATGTAAGCATTGTGATTTCCCAATTGTCATTCTTGTCTGAGAATTTACTAAATCAATCGTTTTATGCCGGAAGCTTTTTCGCTATGCTGTCATTTTGATGCCTTCATCTGTCAACACCACTGTAAATAGACAATAATTTTGTAGCTTTTATCTGAACAAAGACACATAAGCAATCGAAGTTCAAGCAGAAAAGACAAATTAGTTGACGACAAGAATAGCTTGTTAGTGTTCGACAATATTTTTGTGTTAATTTAGTGGTATGCTGTAGTTTTTAGTACTTTACTAATTAATCGTGTTTTTAATTATAGAAAGTAATTATGGGAATTTAACGAAAAATTTTGAAAGTCGTTAATCATAAACCTGATCAAGTTAATGGAACATTATGAAATTCGAAAGCAGAGTATTTCAGATCTGACTATCAACAACCATAAACACGCTTAATGCAGTTGTAAAGTTCTTTAGTTCAGTAAAGTTAGATACTTTTGCGAAATTCCCGGATACAGTGCCATCGCTATGGGGGGCCAGGGGGGCCGTGCCCCCCTAATGGCTGCTTGTGCCCCCCCCCCCCATTTATATTTACTCAAATTACTGTTTTAGTAGGAACATCACTCAATTACAAGACAGCACACAATGATGAAAAAAAAGGAATAGTTACTTTCAAACATCATTCTCCTTTGACGTTTTCTCGATTCTTTGCGAAATTGCTGGCAACCAACTGCCGTGTCACATAAATCTGATGCAATATTCCGTCTTATTTACACGCCTTTACGATTATATCGCGAAAGAGAGATGCAAGCCTGTACAATCGTTTCTGGTTTCTCGTTATAGTAATTACAACGTGAAGCAATACGTGATACATTTTTTTTTTCAAAGACCAGCTGTTTTGATTTTTAGAGCACACTCAAGATTTTGAGGTCGCAGTCAGTGGCGAGCCCTTTTAGCCAAGTCACTTAGAAAAGTTAACCATAAAACACGAGCTTTTAAGCGTATTTTAAACTTGAGCTGAAATAAGGGGAGGTTCAAGGTGCTAAGCAATTTAATTCTTTGAAATGACTTCTGAATTTTAGCAATTTACATATACATATGGCTTCAAAAAGTTCAAAATGTAATTAAAATGGCTTTAAAATAGCTATTTTTTTGCTGCAAAATCGCAAAATTTGCCCAGCGGTGGGGGGCTCAGCCCCCAGGCCCCCATCCACAGCCACTAAACATTTAGTGACTATGTACCGTCTGCGACACGCTGGAGTTGCATTGCTTTGTTTAGCACGGGGGCTAAATCAGGCAGTTTTTGAGCAAAAAAAATTTACTTTTGGTTCACCACTTTTAGCAAAATTCTAGTTGCACGTCTGGGAGCATTCATTGCTGTGGATAGATTTTTCAAGCAACTGTGGGCCGCAGACGAAATGAGTTAAGAAATGCTGCCGGCCTTATTTAAAGATTGAGCATAATTGTAGCCGTAAAAGATATGACGATCAGTTTCTTTATGCAAATTTTAGTGCCCCCCACTTTTAAAAGTGCCCCCTCACTTCATTTGCTCTGGCGACGGCACTGCCCGGTTATCGCTTGCAATGTCACGTTCTAGTCAGCGGTATGAATTGATTATCGAAAATGTTGATTTAGTACTTTGGAACCAATATTAGCAGATTTCTTTCTCTATTCATGTTCTAATTTTCATGTGGTGCCTCTGCATACGCTGCTTATGGCTATTGTGGCTGTTGTTATTGTTGCGCAGCCGTCTTATTGAGTGGTTTGTGTGCACTCCGGATGCCAACAAAGGTGATTAGCTAACAGCGAAACGCGCTCAGAACTCGGATCTCGATTTGGCTCTTTAACTCCTGCCGGATTCTCCACCAAACGTGTAGATCAAATCGTTTTTATTGCACGGCCAGGATAAAACAAAGAACGAGCGAGCGAGCGGTTTCAAACTGTTTCGCCCAAACGATGTTAAAGTGACGGGGAGAAACGCTATCGCAGTGCGGACAACAGCTGACAGTGCAGTATCGTGGCGATTTCGTGGTTCGCTCTTGAAGATTCTCAATATTGCCGTTTTCAAATTCAACAACTTACTCAGCCAGTACGTTTGAACAACAAAATAATTAACCTTACGTCGACTAGACTCAACTGCTGACTGATTGATTTAAATTGAACGTTACAAAGAGGATGTGCAACAAACGCAAAACAGAAAATTAGGCCAGTTTGGACAATTCTTCGCCGCTTAATGCAGTAGCTGTGATAAATACTGATTTGCATACTGCATTACGTTTAAATCTGGTGTATACTAATTCCTGGGTTCGAATCTCTTCGCCGCAAACTAGAAATTTAAAGCAGAGACGTGCAATATTTTACACTTATAACAAAAATACACAACGTAACACATTGATGCACTTTATTTAATTGCCTTTCAAGAAAGCAAGCATCTCAAAATGTTCATTGCTGAGACCAGAACGTTTGGGTTTCAAAATATCTTTCCCCATGCTGTCTTTGTGTTTCAAAATGTCTTTTTAAAACGAAAAGCAACAAAAGGGGTAAAGAGGCTATATTAACAACAACGTTATCTGCTGAACGAACACTACACTCTATTGATAAAAATTACGCAATCAAAACAATCTCTGCAAGGAAGATATTAGAACGTAACTTATTCGATCATTAAAAGGAGGTCTTTCAATTAAAAACGATCTAATGTCTTCTCACAGCATGGTTAGGGTTGCCACGTTAGCGCACAATAAAAAATCCGTAATCCGTACCGCCAACAGGGATTACATAAAAGTGTTTCATTTAACCAAAATCTAACAATTAAAAATCTTTTTTAACAGGAGCAAAACTAAAAGTAACTGTAACTAGTAACTTTTTAATGTCTCAAAATAGTAACTAGTTCCCACTTTCGTTACTTTTTTGAAAAAGCAACTAAGTTGCAGTTATTAAAAAAGTAACTAGTTACTATAGTAACTAGTTACTGCCCACCTCTGCCGGCGCTATAGAATATGTCATTACTGCGTACGTATCTCCTCCGAGTTCATAAACACCAGTTCTTAACCGCTCGATCTTCTTTTTTATCAAAGTTGGATGAAATCACCGCAGGGATGTTAATCACCTACCATTTCTACAAAATTCCTAGAAATCTTTGTAACTCGGTCGATTAATAAATTTTCTTATCGTATCTCTACACAAGGAATTATTATAGTGGTAGAGAGCCGAGCGTGTGATAAAAACATTGACTACTTCAGAGCTATAAGAGCCGAGACAGAAGTGTACAGAAGCTGAATACTGTATGCCATCGTCTCAAAACCTTACCTTATTTAAGTGATTTAAACTATTTCTTATTGCCTTTTATTTGTGTAGAAAATGCGACAAGGAATTTAACTTCCTATTGTAACTTCCAAGGGTAACTTGTTAAAGTAGTGTCTAAACCGCTAGTTTGACCAACCAGCGTTTTAAAATGCTTGTTTTTTTGAAAGGAGCAGGCCAACAACCAATTGAATTGTGATTTGCTTATTTATTTGCCGTTTAAGCCTGCTTGCTAATGCCGATTGTAACCTGTACAAGTACTATAAAAGTACTATAAAAGCTTGAATTGTAACTTTCGCAAATAAAGTTGAAATTTCACTATTGGTTACCGTATTTAAATGCCATCGTTCTATTTGCTAGATATTTTTCTAAAGTAGCGACAGCGGCCGCTGTTTTGTATGCAAGTAGCGGCAGCGGCGCTACTTTTTTATTTAAGTAGCGACAAGCGGCAGCGCCGCTGCTTTTTTTGCCAAATAGCGGCAGCGGCAGCGCCGCTTTTTTTCAAGTAGCGGGTGCCCAGCTCTTGATATTAGTAACAATAATACTTAAACACAAATCAGTTTTCTTTATACTGTGCAAATAAATTCAGACCCTACATGAAAACTTTTACTAATTAACAATGGAAATAATAAAATAATGATAATAATTAGCTTATTTAATTTCTGCGGTGGACTCCTGCTGACAGCAACCAAATCTTTACCTCTAATTCAGCTCAATAAGAAAACCAAAACTATGCTAACGACTTGTGCAATTTCTGCTCAAAGACTTAATTTAAAGTCTGATTTAAAGTCTAATTGTAACCGTTTAGGATAGATTGTTTATACATGATTTTCAACTTAAAATACGAACAATTTTTTAGTTTTAAGGCTAATTTTTCCCAAAGCTCTAGCACTGCACGTTGCAATGTCTTTTTGCCCCACTCAGTTCTAGCATATGTGTGCAAAAAGTTTTTTTTTGCTTTTTGTCTGGTATTATGTTGATGAACTGCTCCCAAATCATCCAAATAATTTTTAAAATAATCGGGTAACACGTTGTGGCTGAATCGGTGTAAAAATTTGGCGTATTCCATTGCTAGCATGTCTTCTAATTTTAATACTCCAAATTAGCTATACATGACATTTAGAGGACAACGTCTTTCCCGGAATAGACTGGCACGTAGTTTGAAAACCATGCCACAAGATTTTGAAAGTTTTTCGCTTATTTTGTCGATATGAGGCTTCCACATGAGATTATTGTCTAAAATCACACCAAGATATTTTACCGTGTTTGATTGAGAAATTACGTTATTATTAATTGTCAAGTTGAAGGCGTTCTTTTTAGACAAGCGATTTCCAACAATCACATAACTAGATTCATAGGTGGGCAAGTTAATGCAAAACATTAGCTTCGTTAACCACTAGTCCGTTAACAAACTTCACACCTCCGTTAACGTTAATCCGTTATTTTCAGCTTCAATTAACGGAAGTTAATACAGTCCGTTAATCCGTTAACATTTTGCGTGTAATTTACATTTCTTTTCATTCACTCGCTTCTAGAACACGTATTGATGCTGTTGAGCTGATTATAAGAAAATATTTATTGCTATGGTGGTCTTTTTGTGTTTTGGAAGTTACGTTTTACAGTCTAATCTAATTTCAAGATAAAAATAAGTTCAAATGCACTAACGATCGAAAGCTGCGATCGGAAAATCTTTGGAAATTGCGAACAGCGATAATTAATAGACCTATTAGGCTGCAGCTTATTATTTGCCACAAAAAGGAGCTCCTTTCTTTGCTTTCTTCTATAAAAGCTGTGCTAATACGCAACAAGTGTTACAAGTGCAAAGTGGTTTGTACCGGTACGATGAATGATTGGTGCAAGAAATTAACGATAAAAACCTTAACGGAAGTTAACAGAACTTAACGGAAGTTAATTTACTCCGTTAACATGAAAAAACTTTTTAACGGATTAACGAGTTAATGAAAAAGTCAGCTTCGTTATTAACGGATTAACGATTAACGGACTTGTGCCCACCTATGACTAGATTTGTTGTAATTCAAGCTGAGGTTATTTTTCCTCAGTCATGAATTTACTTTAGTCATTTCCTGCAAAACTTCCGTCTGAAGCTGTAAAATGTTAGAGTGACTTAAATGCAAATTGGTGTCGTCAGCAAAAAGAGTAGTTTTGAATTTGGAAACCTTTGGAATGTCGTTTACATACAATAAAAACAATATAGGCCCAAGGACTGATCCTTGTGGAACACCATAAGATATGCTGTAAAATCTCGACATAGTGTCATGAAGTTTGGTGCAAATTTTTCTATTTTTTAAATAAGACTCAAAAAAATTTGTTGCGTCACCACGAAATCCATAATGGCGTAGTTTTTTGAACAAAATACTGTGATCAACTGAGTCGAATGCTTTCCGTAGGTCTAAAAAATGGAGCATGTCAGTTTATTGTCATCTAAATGTTGGAGTAGTTCATCATAAATTGAAGTGACTGCTAATTCTGTTGAATTGCTGGTTCTAAACCCAAACTGAGAAGAAGTGAGAATACTATTTTTGTCAATGAAACTCATCATTCTTTCTGCTGTAATTTTTTCAAAAATTTTCGAAAAAATAGGAAGTAACGAAATAGGACGAAAATCATTCATTGACTTAGGTGATGATATTTTGGGAATAGAAGTCACAATCAGAAGTGGAGTCCCCGAGGACGTCCTTGGCCTCGAGGACGTCCTGGAGGACACATTTTCAAGTCCTTAGCCTTGGCCTTGGTCTCGAAGCCTCAAGTCCTCGAAAATTGCCCTGTCCTCGGCTTGAGGACAGCACTATTTTTTGAATGGTTAAAATTTTGTAGATCGGCTGAAAAATGTTTTTCTAGACTGTTTTTTTTTGGAGATTGACCGAAAAAAAATTTTAAGACCTTTTTTCTTAGGAAAACACTTGCATTTGTGTCCTTGGTCCTTGGCCTTGGCCTGGGCCTCGGATTTTTTTTGTGTCCTTGGCCTTGGCCTCGAGCCTTGTGTCCTCGACTCCACCTCTGGTGACAATGGCTAATTTAAAATTTTCAGGGAAAATGCTTTGGTCAATGCAGTTATTCAACAATTGTGCTAAAAACGGTGCTAAAATAAGTTTAGCCAGTTTAATAAATTTTGACGAAATACCATCAACACCAGGCGCTGTATGAGTTTTCATAGCGTTGATATGACGGCTTACTTCTTCTTTAGTTATTTGATGAAAAACAAAACTTTGAATGCAACTTTTAGAGTGTATGACCAACTTCAAATCAGCTTTGTCTGAGTTCAAAAGATTTTTGCACATATTAGCTCCAATATTAGCAAAGTACTCGCATAATTTATTTAAAAAGGCACTTGAGTAAGTTTCATACAATTTTTTTTTCAATTTCAATAGTCTACGTCTCGTATCAAGCACGTAATCAGAATTCTGCAATGGGGAAGGAACGCTTTGTGAGTCTGGAGGCGGAGCCCCCTGCCCTAGAAAAATTTGTATCGTTTTGCAAAAACAACTTAATTTTAAGCTTATTTTGATAAAAATTAAAGCTTTCAAAACATGGCTCGAAATTAGCAATGCCAAAAAACATGATTAGAGTCAGACGCGCAGCCAGAAATGTACAATGGGGGGGGTGGGGGGTGGGTGTTTCGAGGGTCTGTGGGCACATCCCTCATTTGCCGAAGACTGAAGGTCGGAAAGCAATTCCCCCAGCCGTCGTAACCACGGGAGTCTGGGGGCTGAGCCCTCAACGCTCGAAAACTTTGTATTTTTTTTTTTGGCAAAAATAACTGAATTTTAGGTCGAAATTTAATTAGTGCTTTTAAAACGTGGCATAGAAATCAGCAGTGAAAACATGATTAAACTGGTTGCATAAGTGAGCAATGGCTATGTAGGAGGTGGCCAATGCTAAAATTTTAGTTCTCTTATTTGCATTCTGTTCAATCATGAAATCTTACTGTTCATTGAAGCTTGCAAGGAGCATAGGCGTAGCCAGAATTTTTGATTGGGAGGGGCCCGAACCACAAATTACATGCAATGACGTCATCAGAAATTTTCAAAAAAGGAACTTTTTGCAGGGCAAAGATATCGTAGAATGGAAGATCTGAAGTCGTAGTCTGTTGTCACTTAACCAAAATTTTGGTAAAGGGAGAGGGCAAAAACTAACAGTTAAAAAGCGAAAGCGGCTAACTTAGGAGACGTGTTGAGAAAGCTAGTGTACTCAAACGTATCACAGACGGGGGTCTGGGGGCAGAGCCCCCAGCCGCCGGTGGCTATGGGGGTCTGGGGGCAAAGCCCCCAGCCGCTGGGCGATTTTTGTAAGTTTTTGGAAAAAAAAAAGCTATTTTAATCCCATTGGATCTCATTTCGCACGTGTTCACAGCCATTTGAAAGAACTTGATTTTTAACATTGAAAGCCAATCGAAAAATTTTGATTGTTCAATCCTCCTTTTACTGGCAATTAAATTTCAAAACACGTTTAAAATCTTGCATTATGGTGTACTGTACAATTTTAATTGTGAGTGATTTGGTCCGTATAGAGGGAAGTAAGGCACACTGCCTTCTGCAATATTATAATAATCCACTCAAAGAATTTCCTTTCATGAAGTTAACCAGTTATAGGAGTACATGTACGGGCAGGGGGCCCTGAACCCCTCAATTCAAATTCAATAATTTGTTCAATGAGCATTTTCCCTAGCTATTTTTTTAAAAGTATTTTGTGGTTCTTTAAATTATTTCATGTTATTTCATTATGTCCATAAAAAGTTTAGATGAGGGCCTGAGGTAGCAACTATTAGGACAAAAAATCTGATTTTACCCTGATTATACGTTTAAATTGGTTGGAAAAATTGAAATAAGAAGGTGCGCCGGGCCCCCAAGTCGTCAATATCATTTATTGTTAATTACTGTTGTGCGCGTGTACTGTTGTACGCAAAGATGCTAAAAGAAACTGAAAATGAAGAAACAAGACTTTTTTTGTCAAATTTGTGTCATTGGTGGAATTTTGATTGAGGGGGCCCAGGCCCCTTGGGCCATCCCCCTGGCTTCGCCTATGATTTTGAGATAAGATTGCGCCCTTAAGTTCTTTCATAAAAAAAAAAACATTCAAAGCAAACTTAAAATAACTTATTTTCCAAAACGTGGAGGACTTGAGTCAAGTCACTTGACAGTTTTTTGAAACGTAAAAGAATTGCATAACGATATTATGACAAGGACACGTGGTCGTCATTATTATTACTTACTTTTGTACGCGTAAATCCTAATTTAAAGAACCTGCAATTCCGGACAAGGACAACGTATTGGCTATGCTCTCATTATATTTATCATTGGTAGCATTTCAATTAGGGGTTTGCTTTACCGCCTGTGTTATAGCATTAAGTTCATAATAACGTTAAACGAAGGCCTGGGTTTCAATTTTTAGGAAAAAACTCTTAAATTTTTTACAGGTTTTGCTTATAAATTATTAAAAATTTGAATTAAGGGGCTCCTGGCCCGGAACCCTTAGTCGTCAGTTAGGGACTCTGGGGCTCCCTGATTGTCAGTTAGAGGCCCTGGTTACCCCCTGGTTGTCAGTTAGAAGCCCCGGGGCCTCCTGGTTGTTAATTAGGGGCCCTGGATTCCCCTGGTCCTCGATTAGGGGCCCCGGGGCCTCTTGGTTGTCAGTTAGGGGCCCCGGCTCCCCTGGTTGTCAGTCAAGGTTTTTGGGGCCCCCTTGTTGTTGTTTAGGGTACCCGGGGCCCCTGGTTGTCAGTTAGAGGCCCCCTTATTGTTGTTAGTTAGGGTCCCGGGGCCCCTGGTTGTCAGTTAGGGGCCCAGAAGCCCCCTGGTTCTTAGTTAAGTCCCCCTAGATGTCAATTAGGGGCCTCCTGGTTGTTACTTAGGGTCTTCGGGGCCCCTGGTTGTCAGTTAGGAGCCCCAGGGCCCCTAGTTATTAGTTAGGGCCCCCTAGTTGTTAGTTAGGGGTCCTGGGGCCCCCTGGTTGTTAGTTAGGGGCCCTGGGGCCCCCTGGTCGTCAGTTAGGGGCCCCATGGCCCCCTGGTTATCAGTTAGGGGCCCCGGGGCCCCTTAGTTGTTGGTTTGGGCCCCATAGTCGTTAGTTAGGGGCCCCCTGGTTGTTAGTTGGGGGCCCCGGGGCTCCCCCATTGTCATTAATGTTATTGTTAATTACTGTTATGTACGTAATTGCTGAAAAAAAAAACTGCAACTAAACAGCGCTAGCCTACGTTGTCGTAATTTTTATCATTGGTGGTATTTTAATTAGGGGGGCGGGCCCCCTGGGCCCCCCCCTGGCTACGCCTATGGCAAGGAGTGATCCATTTTGTCTATATTTAATAGAGAAAGATAATTTTGGAAAGGGGGGAAGGGCTAATGAAACGATATTTTGGTCGAAGGGATTGGTAATCAACTAATATTAAATAGCCACCCCCTTATTCCTGAGCTTATATCTTTTTTTGTTGAAACCTGTATTCAGCATGTTTTAACAAGCTATCAAAATTGATTGCTTAGTTTTGACAATTTTTCAATGTTTTTACTTATCAGAAAATTATATTTTTGGCAAATTAGCGTCCCCCTCCCCTATAAATAAATGTTTCCAAAGATGCTTAAAATCATTCTTTTGACCATCTGGTGTACTAATCATTTTCAGTGATATTAACGAAATTGCTGTTTTCTTTTTTGGTTGGAATCATAAAATGGTGTCACCCTAACATGGTGACACCCGGGGCGGGCCGCCCCCTCCGCCCCCCCCTTAGCGACGCCACTGTTGCCAATCAGAACCGTCTTGTATTTTCAGCACGGCAGCAATGCGGAGTTATAGCCAAATTCAATAACGTGTAGGAGAGCTACGTCAAACTCTCCTAAATCCTCTCTCTTTGGGCTAGCTGAACACTTGATTTAATGATTTTTAAATGAAGTTTATAACTATCATGAATAAATAAAAGTACAGAAAACAGAGTACGGTATCTCTAAATTCGGTGTAACGACCAATTCAGGGCTTTTCTTCCACATTATAGGATTGCTCTCTCACCAGGGGCGTATTTAGGGGGGGCATTGGGCCATGGCCCCCTTTGGGTTGCCAGGATAGTATAATTAGCATAGAATAGTATGAAAAATTGCGGCATGCCCCCCCCCCTTTGTAAGTTGGGCAGAAGCTTTGAGCACAGAAATGGTTGGCGAAGACCTTTGTTTTTGGTCTGCACCAAATTTTGGGCAAAAATCGGACTAAATTTGAGTGAAAACCTTTTTTTTTTGGTCTTCACCTAATTTTGGGCAAAAAATTGGACTGACTTTGGGTGAAACAATTTTCATTCTGATCTTTGTTATTCTCAAAGTTTCTGAAGTTCCTGGCCCCTCCCCTTTTTTTTTCAAAATCCTGAGACGCTACTGTCTCTCACAGTCAATTCTCAAATCCATAATAAAGGAGGGGATTGCAAAACGCAGTTTACCCAAGTTGAGCAGCATTAACACGTTTCACAAAAAGCTGACACGGCTCACTAGCATCTTTGCCGTCGCTACTCCGGTCTCAAACTCCATGCACGATTTAAATAGTTCCAAGCAGTGATAGCTCGTAGTAGACCGCCTTTGCCTAGCATCCAAAAGTCGGAAATTAAAAAACAAAGATTGGCAGCTGGCAATCGAAAGTCGTCTCGAAAAACAAATAATGCAAAAGACTTTCTATTACAAAATACAGTAGCGGTTCTTAAAACACGGCCTGTTAAACATGCAAAAGACTTTCTATTACAAAGCTTATTTTTAACAAAGGATAATACTTATCCAGTAATTTGGTTGCCAACCTTTGCAAGTGGTTGCTAATCTTCGCGACTGGTCGCTTCATAGGCTAATTTTAATAACTTACTTTTAAATGTATTCAATGAGCAGAAAGCGTTGTGTACTTTATTATTGAAGCGCTATTATAGTAATCACAGGTTCTGTTTCGTCATAGTGAGCTGGAATTAAAACGAAGATTGAGTTTGTATTATGTTATCACGCAATAACCGTGAAGAAGAGTCTAGACTAATAGCCTAGGTAACAAAACAATCTTGAGAAAAAAGTTTGTAAAATATAAGTGAAAAACGAAGTGCAGCAGATCGAATTTGGAAATGAAAAGACAAGTCATTTCTTCAAAAATATTGTAGTACTTTGCCTATTTACTAGCTATCAATGCTTTGTTTAGATCCTTCCACTGAAAACTAGCCATAATCTGTTTTGATGATGACAGCTCTGGGTTTTAATGCAGAAACCCAAAAAGCTAGAAGCAGATGTCAAAAGTTCTCTTTAGGTGTTTACTCAGTTAACAAATCCTTAACCCTTTCACCATCCATGTCTCATTATGGCACTGGTAGATCTATCTTGAAGAGTGCAGACCAATAGGCTAGTCTATACAGGTACATTTAAAGCGTAAACTATGTTGTTTTATTAATGTGATTTTTCTTTTTCAGGCAAGCATGTTATGATATTTGTAGTAAGCTTAAACAGTTGTTTGTGTTAGCTATTTAGTGCTGTTTATGAAGACTCCCAATGTTAATGCTATGAGTGAATCTGAAAGCTGGATTTGTCATCCGTTATGAAGTGAATTTTTTGCTTATTGTGCAATGGATTGCTGCGTTGATTTGCTGGAGAAAGCAAAAAAACATTGCAGTTTTTGCATGATTTGACACTATCATAGAAGGACAAGAATTTAGCACAGTAATACCAACAGTTGCTTTGAGAAAAAGTCAGCCTCTAAAACTGCGTTTGTTTTCTTATTCGCTAGCGGAGCGCTTATCGATGTTTAGTGCGAAGTTAAATGCTTTTGAGAGCATTTTATTAGTTTGCATTTTCTTGCGGTACCAGTACGTTGCAACGATCGCGTTTACCTCAAAGCGCTTCACTCCAAACCACCGTTTTCAAGACACAGACAAATTTATAGGTGTAAGGTCAAGCCCCCTCTTCTTAGCAAGTTTTTGGTTATGCTCCTGACAAAAAAACATTTAGATTTTTTATGTGAAAATTGTTACTCAAGCATCTGAATAAAAGTGTTTTAGTTCTCACATTTTCATATAACTGACGCTTTCTTCCCCAGTCCAATTATTTTTATTATAAATGCTATATCAAGTTTTTTTTGTTTAGTGGTGACTAATGAGAATGGAACAATATTAATGGACTTGCTTGGCAGCTACTTCTCTACCAATAACAGTAACCTCAGCAAAAAATAGATCTCACTTTTTATTGGTTAGATATATATTGGCTTTCTAGTTCTATCTGATTACACTGATTGTAATTGTAGTGATTGAATTTCAGACTTAAAATTATGTACTTAGTCACTTTATTCACCATGTAAAGCAGTTAAAATTTTAAAAGATAGTGAAAATGTTTTGAAATTCACTTACAACTAAATTCAGATATTGCACAAAGACACAATAAATGAATGTTTATCACACTTGACACTTCTATTTTCATCACATAGGACTGGAGTGAAAAATCACTACCAGACTACAATATTCATGATTATAAAACTTGGGGTAGTCCAAAACCATTGCTTCCAGTTCAACTTGATCACGGTCACAAACCTTCAGAAACAAGAAGACTTTTAAGAGGACATTCAGAAGAAAAAATTCCATGTTTGTAGCTATTCAAAGAAGTGATTACTAATTACGCCAATCCACAAGTTCATAGAAATTTTTCGATTTTTTGTATCTATCTAGCTCTTGTATGTAGCAGTGTAGCTTGAAACCAGTTCTAAATACAGTTTTATTCACCACGTTGGCTTGGCCAAGGAGACAGCGAAAAACTTTTGCGAATTTTTCAGTATTCAAGCAATTGTGGTTACTTTTAAAACAACAAGCTAACAAACAATGGGTAAAAACACTATCAACACATTCAAAACTAGCCTGTTGTTGGGTTATTTTATATTCTGAAAAAAAAAACACCATGTTAGTTTAGACAAAAAAGCAAAAGCTGCTCAGCCAAAAGAACCACTGGACTGATACAATAGCTTCTGCTATGCTGCACAGAATAAAAAGTTTTGTTTTAAAAGCTGGATGCCGTGAGGCTAGACCTACTGCTTTGGTGAATTCAATATAATGAAGCTCTGAGATCAAGCATAGCTATGAAAAATCACTCTAGGATTTACAGCCTTAGATGTGTAAATCCAAATTAACTTGGCTAGCCTAGGGCTATCTCGAATCTAACTTTGCCGACAACCTATTCTTTGGACTGATAAATAGGCGCTAAGCCATGCAAATAGACTATTTACATTATTTTCTAGCAAACTGCGATCGTAAAATCCGATCGATGATTTAGTAGGTTATCTTACTACAGCCTGCAAGCAAGCGATGTTGCGCAATTGCTCGCGAAGGTTGCGACCGGTTGCTACCTTTTGCGAGCTGTCGATGACGTCAAATTTTGGTTGCTTCGCGTCCAGTCAACACTGCTGCAGCACCAGTAGATTAGTAGTAGTAGCCGTAAATTTCAAATCAATTTAAATAAATTATAAGGTCAGCCACTTGGAGAAGATAATTCAAAATAATTCCAACAATATAGCCTACAATAAACAATTAAGTTATTGACTAGGCTATTGAGACCTAGGACAAAATTAATCACCTTTCGGAAACTGGAAAAGACAGCCAATAATATTGCCCAAACATTTCAACAGGTTGTCAACAACTTAAGTAAAGACTGTTAGACTTACAAATGTTGGTGCCATAAACAGTGCAAGCTGGAACAAGAGAGAGACCGATTGGTTTGGCTATGCAATTAGATAGGCTAGACTAATCTCCTAACAGAGTTGCTAATCTTTAAAGGCGGTGAATCATCCAGCCAATTCCAGTGGTTTACAATAGCTAAAATTGAACTATAATTTTTGATATTTTTTGTTTTAATTTTGGGACTGCGGTTGCAAAGATATTCAACAAATACAAAAAGATGTCCCCCCGAAAAAAGTATTTGGAAACGCTGAGTTTTGTTCTTCCCGCCAAAACCACAGTAGGCCTAATGGTTTAGAGAACTGTGGTAGGCCTAATAGTTTGGAGATAGTTTATTTCTAAATAGTTTAGGCCTAACTATCTCTAAACTATTAGGCCTAACAGTTGAGAGATAGTTTGACCTAATAGTTTAATAAGATTACAGTAGGCCTAATAGTTTAGAGAACTGTGGTTTTGGCGGGAAGATCAAAACTCAGAGTTTCCAAAAACTTTTTTCGGGGGACATCTTTTTGTATTTGTTGAATATCTTTGCAAACGCAGCCCCAAAATTAAAACAAAAAAATCAAAAATTATAGTTCAATTTTAGCTACTGTAAACCACCGGAATTGGTTGGATGATTCACCGCCTTTAATATTTTTGCCTTACTGATGTATTTTCTATTCTTGAAAAGAGCCTAGCCTGTCTTGTTTTGTCACTAATTCTTTTATTGATCATTGTGTAGACTATCCTTTTTTTTTTTTTCAATAGCCAATGAAAAGCAAACTAACATTCCACAAACACCTAATCGACTGTTCTAATAGGAACTTTAGATTTGCATCAATAGCTCAATGCTCTGCTCTCCTTGGCGTCGTGTGCAAATGATATCAATTTTCTCGAATTGCTATGTTTAAAGGCGGGTTTAGATTCTCGCGTTGCGTAGCGTTGCCTTTCACGCGCAGTTTTGAAGAAAATAAAACTCACATAAGGGGTTTACATTCTTACGAAAGCGTTAACCCAGAGGCTGTGACGTATAGGGACCACGCGTGCTGACGAAATGGATTTCATAATGTTGCATTGCGACGCGTGTACGTCAGAGCAGTTCTTGGTCGTGATTGGTCAAAAAAAAGTTGATCATTGTTAAACACAGCGATTCGAGAAAATTGATATCATTTGCACACGACGCCAAGGAGAGCAGAGCAGTGAGCTATTGATGCAAATCTAAAGTTCCTGTTAGAACAGTCGATTAGGTGTTTGTGGAAT
This sequence comes from Trididemnum nubilum, assembly GCA_963965965.1. NCBI lineage: Eukaryota > Metazoa > Chordata > Ascidiacea > Aplousobranchia > Didemnidae > Trididemnum > Trididemnum nubilum. The sequence goes on from OZ014486.1 coordinate 22,085,624, forward strand.
GTTAGTTTGCTTTTCATCGGCTATTGAAAAAAAAAAGGATAGTCTACACAATGATCAATAAAAGAATTAGTGACAAAACAAGACAGGCTTGGCTCTTTTCAAGAATAGAAAATACATCAGTAAGGCAAAAATATTAAAGATTAGCAACTCTATTAGGAGATTAGTCTAGCCTATCTAATTGCATAGCCAAACCAATCGGTCTCTCTCTTGTTCCAGCTTGCAATAAAAGCAATTAGTGAATTTTCGATAGGCCGTGTGACTGTGATATAATTTCTAAAGCCCTGTGAGGGGAGGGACCAAAAAATGTAATTTTTACAGCGAAGTTTTTACAAAACCGTAATTTGTCTTTTACGGGTCCGATTGATTTGAAAGCGCCGAAGTAGCAAAATTTACAACTTGCACTTTTCAGCGATAAAGCCTTCACAATGTAAATAATTTCTTGAGTGACATATTAGGCTTATAAAAAGTGAGCATTAAGCTAGGTCAAGAACATTAATCCTAAGCAGTAGTGTAGCCAGGGAGGCGGGGGGGCTATAGCCCCTCCTTTGGCCTGTCAACCAAAATGCAAAATAAAAAATATTACGTTTTTAGCACTTCTAAGACTGTTGTTCGCACTGAAATATACCAAAAAGTGATTTAAAGCATTTCTTTTGAAACATATGCTTAAGGGGGGCTATTTTGTCAAAAAAAAACTCACAAATCAAAAAAAAACTTTTAAAAATGAGCAAAAACAAGCAATAAAATTTTGTCGCTGGTGTAAAAAACTTGAACATGGGTTTCATCAACATATATTATAGGCCTAAACTCCGAAATGGGATGGAGAGGCTATTCAGTGTTGGTTAATTACCAATCACTTGTCTCAATTCTTTTTCCGTTAGCCCCACTCCAATTATTTTTCTCTGTAAAATATAGATGAAACAAATTACACCGTGTGAGTTTTATTGAACGATAAAATTTTGTGCTTATGATTTACCAGCATCCAAATAAGAGAACTAAAATTTTACCATTAACCACCTCTCACATAGCCTACGCCATTTATGCAACCAGTTGAATCATGTTTGCACTGCCAATTCCTATGCCGCATTTTAAAAACATTTTTTTATCAAACTAACTCTAAAATTAAATTATTTTTGTAAAGAAATGCAAAATTTTTGAGCGCTGGGGGCTTCACCTCCAGACCCCCGTGCGGCTGGAGCTTTGCCCCGAACCACTAAAACAGCCGCTTCATTGCGAATTTCTGGCTACGCGCCTGGTTACAACACATCCTAATTTTTGATGTTTTGTGTTTAAAATTTTCATCATCTCTTCCCACCAAAATTTTCTGGATCCGCCACTGGTGAGCAACTATCAATATGAACAAGAATTAAACATCCATTGGTTATTATCACCGATTCAAACTTTTTTCACTGAAATAGCTTTGTTGGTAACCAACAACAACGAACGTAATGCAACGCGAGAATGTAAACCTCACAAGCGTTGACGTGTTGCGCTGCAACGGAACGCAACGCGAGAATGTTAACACGGTCTTAGGGTTCGGGCAGCGATGCCAGCCTGAGAGATAGCAATTACGCGGAAGCAGCTTTTTGGCTTAGGAAAGCGACGCACCGTTACGCTTGACTGCTGTTGTTTGCGTGCGTTTTATCGGCTAGCCGCTCGTAGCATTTTTAACGAGTGTTAGGCGAGACGGTTGGGAAATAGCATTTTGTCTACAAAGATTTTTGCTTGTTAACGCATTTTAGCAAGCGAAAATGGCCTTTACGAGCTCGTTAACTTGTTTTGTCATGTGAGCCCTGATCACCCCTGGCAATATACCATAGGTGGGCACGGTACTTTGCAAAAGTACCGCGGTACCGGTACTCGGTACTTTGCTAAAATTAGTACCGCGGTACCGGTACTTTCAAATTAAAAGTACCGTGGTACTTTTGCGGTACTTTTTTTAAAAAATTAATAGAAAAAAATTGGACTGATTGACCTTGTTTACGGGATTGCTAATCATCACTTTTAGCAATTTGGTTCGTTTCCGCGACAAGTGCGAACCGCGTGGACATACAGTTCGTTATAGAGAAAGTCTGCAGTAGAATAATAAGCGGTTGTAGTATTAGTATTACTACTATAGTGAATACAAAGTACTAACTAATGATGGAGTTAACTTAATGAAGTACCTAGCTTACGGGCTACGGTCACCGGGCTACGTATTGTAGTAGAGTATTCTGTCACCAGTAATAACCTAACAGCAGTCATCTCTAAAGCATCACGTGCGTAAGTTGGCACTGTACGCTACTCTGACGATACATCAGCTCCCAATTATTGCACAAGTGACAATTACACAAAACTTAAAAACTGGGGGATAAATTGCACTTTGGCAAAGTGTGCTGGTTTGATTTGTTTTTGGTTGATTTGTTGCTGCAGTTACTTTTTGCATTTCTTAGTTAAGGCTAGATGGGAGCTAACCAGTTGCCAGGCTATAAACGAACGACTCATGCTAATGGTCATTTTCAAAAACGCCTTTTGTTTTTCCGTTATGAACGCAATTTCAAAATTACAGCATTTTTCGTTGCTGTTGTATTGCATATTTATTTTCCCATCACAGCACAGCGTTAAACGCTAATTATTGGACAATTCGCACCCTATCATTGTGATAATTACTTCGTGTTTGGACGAATTTGCACCTGCTTAAGAGTTTCCAGTATTCCAATGTCCCCTGAATTTCTTCGATTTCTTGCCACTGAATTTGTTGCTTGATCGAAGCCACAAGCAGAGATAATCATCGTATAACGCTCTATCCAAGGACACAACAACGTGGCCATGAGTGTGGGTTGAACCCAGATTATGCAATTAGAGTTGTCGCAAAACAAAGCTTTGGCACTTCTGGCCACGCTCTTGGGGGACTCTCAAAAAGATTGTTGTTCTCTTCTGATTATAAAAAAATTACCTTTTTAGCTAAAGCCGTTAAAATATTTATTTTTTGTAGGGTTCAATTTGGGGGTTCTAAAAGAGGTGTAATTTCAGAAAATTTGATTTCTGGGGGTTTAATTTGTGGGGTTTCTGGGGAGGGGGCACTCACAAATTTCAAGCGGCAAAACCGTGCTTTTATCTCGACAATTTTGCACCAAAATTATATTGCGTTGTTTTGCCCTTTAGCACTTATTAGAAGAGCGTACAATGTTCACGAAAAAAAAACTCATCGCGGCAAAAGCCAAAATGGGGTTGGTGCAAGTGAAAGAATTTTTTTAGATAACTTTTCTGTATAAGTATTACCGATTGAAATACTCTTGGCCGTATTATACACCATTTGTGAATGAGAAAGTCTTCTTTGCCAAACGTTCCAGACACATTTAAAGCCAAAAGTTAATGTAAATGGAGGCCGCAGTAACGTGCAATAAATTCTTCTTCGTGCAGGCGCGTAGCCAGAAATCTGCAATGGGTGGAGGGCGTTACGGGGGTCTGGGGGGAGGATCCCCAAACTGCCGGAGGCAATTGGGGGGTCTGGGGGCAAGGCTCTCATCCACCTTAGGCATAGTATGTGGGGGCGGAGCCCCCAGCGCTCCAAACGTTTTATTTTTTTGGCAAAAATGGCCTATTTTGATAAAAATTAATGCTATTAATACGTGGCATAGAAATTAGCAGTGCAAAAAAATGATTATACCGTACTAGTTGCATAAATGGGCTATGCGGGAGATAGCTGTTGCTAGAATTTCAGTTCTCTCATTTACAAGTGGTAAACCATAAAATCCTAATTCGGTAGGTCAGTAAAACTCTCAATAAGGAATCTATTTCGGCTATATTTCATAGAGAAAATATAAATATAATTAGGGGGGCTAATGGAAGGAAGATTAAGAGAAGTGGTTGGTAATTAACTTACACTGAATAGCCATCCCCAGGGGCGTATGTAGGGGGGCATGGTGCCATGACCCCCCTTTGGGTCGCCAGTATAGTATAATTAGCATAGAATAGCATGTAAAATTGCGGCATGGCCCCCCTTTGTAACTTGGCAGAAAGTTTGAGCACAAAAACGGACAAAATCTGACTGAAGACCTTTTTTTTTTGGTCTTCACCTAATTTTGGGCCAAAAACCACACTAAATCTTAACGACGACCTCTTTTTTTTTGTTGGTCTTTACCTAATTTTGGGCAGAAAAAAGGACTGATTCTGAGTGGGGAAATTTTTCTTTTGGTTTTCATTATTCTCAAATTTCTTGACCACCCCCTTTCGAAAATCCTGCGCACGCCACTGGCCATCCCCTCCTATTTATGAGTTTAGATATATATTCTCAATCGCTGTACGGCCTGCCGTTTCAGGGTTGTCCTTTTACCAGCAGCGAGCATAGAGTGTGCTGGTTGGCTGAAAGACAGAGTGTTAAAGCCTGCACGAAAATTATCACTTGTGGTAACTTTCGTGCCCAGCGAGAGTGCTCACCTGACCAGATCGCAGATTTGATGAAGGAGCTATGTATATATTTATGTATATTTTTTTTTCTTTTTTTTTGATGAAACCTATGTTAAGCATTTTTCAATGAGCGATCAAATTTGAATACCAATTTTTGGCTATTTTTTAAAGTCTTTTTTCTGATTTATAAGTTTCATTTTTGACAAATTAGCCCCCATCCCTTTAAAAAACGTTTCAAAGTATGCTTAAAATAATTTTTTGAGTCTATTCTAGTGCAAAAGATAGTCTCACAAGTGCTAAAAACGTGGTACTTTTCTTGTTCTGCATTTTGGTCGGCAGGTCAATGGGGAGGCTCTCGTCACCCACCCCCTTCTGGCTACGCTACTGTATTCACGCTTGATGTGATGAGTATTAATAACGTAAGTCGTCTCTTACAATTTTGTCAGTGGTTTTACTTTTGTTTCACTGGCGCATGGATACTGGTAATGCATCATTGTGCCATTACAAGAAAAAGTCAATTTTCCAAGTGGGCCAGCAAACTGCTCACGCCAAGTCTCTGCAGTGGTAGTAGCAAGTAGGACCAACAGGTAAACACTAAATTAGGAAAAAATGTTCGTTGTGTATCCGGTTCATTCGCAAGCATTTTTACAACGTTTCAAATGTTTAATTAACTTCCTAAAATCCCTGCTAAAAAACAAAACAAAACTAAAGTACCGGTACCGCCAAAAAATTGCAAAGTACCGCGGTACCGGTACCACAAAAGTACCGACGGTACCGGTACCAAGAAAGTAACGCAGTAACTGTACCGCGGTACTTTAGTACCGCGGTACTGCCCATCTATAATATACCTACTAGAAATCAAACGCTTTGAATGATAATCTGGTAACGTTCCGAAACAAAATAGTATCTGGACCATTATGTAAGGACAGTATAGTTTGTTACTCTGTAGTGTATCCAAAACGCCATTTTTTTATGACAGGTAAGTAAATTGGTAACTCCGAGAGATATTTTGTCTTAGAACATCATGACAAGGTTACTATATAACAACTAGTATGTTAACAGAATCTAATCGAAAATTATTTCAACGAGAAAATTTAAGCACCACAAAAGCCATAATAGAGAATTACCTTCTTCTTCTTTCTTCATTGCCCGCTTTTCCGTGAGGGTTGCGGGGGCAGTAGCTCAAGATTGAGCCGCCACACCTCACGGTCTTTCATCACCTCCCTCATTTCGCTTGGGCGAAGTCCCAAGCGATTCCATCCAAGATCCTCAATGTAATCGGTCCATCTAGTTCTAGGTCGTCCAACTGGTCTTCTCCCATTTGCTTTGGCAAGTAAAGCTTGTTTGGGGAGTCTTTCCTGAGGCATTCTGCTTACATAGCCAAACCATCTAAGCTGAAATTTTTCAATTCGGAGAAGTAACGGCTCGATGTTAAGAGATTTTCGAATCTGAGAGCTACGCATCTTGTTAAACAGTGTAACTCCTTCGATTCTTCGTAAAAAACTCATTTTGGACGCTTGCACTTGTGATCGCATTCTTTCGGTCATTACCCAAGATTCATGACCACAAGTGAGAATGGGGACAAAAACTGTTTTGAAAACTGAGAGCTTTGCCTTTTTCGACAATTCTCGTTTCATGACAACCGAGTAGTGCAAAGCTCGCATTACTGCACTAGCCTTGCCTATTCGGGTATCGAGTTCTTCGTCTTGCCTTCCGGCACTCGTAAATGCAACCCCAAGATACTTGAACTTCTCTACCTGCTTCAGTGTCGCTCCATTCTTATTTGTCGTTTTCACGAAATGAAAAACAAGAACAAACATTGAAAACGAAAAATTATAGGTTGTGCTGACCCAAATTTGCTTTAATTTATCTTTTATTCTCGTAGCGAGCCTACGACCAAGGTACAGTACATTACTTCTAATCAATCACACTAAAAAGAAATTTGTATCTCTGGCACAATCTGTCGTAGTGACATCCAACTAACAAAATTATTTTTGAAAGACTTTATGACAAGCATCATAGAAAAATAATCATAGTAATATTTCGAGTTGAACTTCTTTTAGTTTAATTGTATTTTTCTAGCAATATTTTTTTATATTCCTTTTATATTTTTTTACATAAAACGAGTGAGACTGATTGAATGACACTGATAATGTATAATGTTTTTTTTTAATATTAATTATAATGTATAATTATTCGCTGTTCTTATCTAAACACAATTTTGTCTGACATAGTGCTGTGCTGCCCACATTGATAGTTAATAGTGCTGTGCGACCTACATTGATCGTTATAGTGTTTCGATTCGATTGTTTTAGTTCAGTACATCATTATGCATTATCCTTCATCGTGTGTCTATTCTTAAAAAATGGCTGTCACTCGTTTTCTGTCCGCTTCTTGCTTTCTGTCCGCTGCTTGTTTCTTCTTTTTTGGTTATTTTTTTATTGATTTTTTTTTTGGTCTCTGTATTGCTGTGCTTTCTGGCTATTTTCTCTTCGCAATGTTTGAACGAATTTAGTCAGGGAGCACCTCGATTAAAAAACTTCCGGATTCTTTCAGTGCTTCCTGGCCTGATTGTTAGGCTTATTGTGCGATATCTTAATTGTATTATCGATCAGGCGAAACAATAAATAACTGAACTGAAAAACTGAATCAATAAAGTATACCGTATATGCTTGTTTTAGCATTGCGATCTTGATTAAGGGCCCGTTTGAATAACCGCCCGTGTGAACAGAACATAAAAATAAATAAGGGCCCGTGCTTGAATACCCGCCCGATGTAAAAGCTGATTTTTCAGTGGTAGAGAACAATAGGAAATAAGAAGCACTTTTGTCACAACCAGAGGTGGTCAGTAACGAAGTAGTTCTACTTAAGTAGTATTTTCGGTAACGAGCGACTTACTTAAGTATTTTTCATTTCTGATACTTCTACTTTTACTTCAAGTAAAATCCTCTCGAAGTAACGCTACTTGAGTAGTAATGACTTTTATGTAAAGTAGAAGTAAACACCTAGCCAATCCTTTTTGATGATGATTTGACCAATGACCACGATTTGAAGAGTTTTTGTTTGTCTCATTATATCTGGCAACTCTGCTTATCGAAAACATGTTCGTACAGGACGCGAAAAGAAGTCTGGTACGCTGTGATTACAGTCTATGTACCGGTAATGAGCCGCAATTTTGAGGTTTGGCAAGGTTTTCTGGAATTTCTTTGTTTTAGGTGGGCGCAGTATTATTGTGTACTTTATTGTTTGTTAGGTTTTCCAAAGAAGTATTGCAGATAGATACCGGTAGTTGAAAGCCTTCACTTAGGCCTATAGCTGCCAGTATATACCAGTAAGCGTTTGGGCTACTACCGTAGTACCAGCATTGATAAATTATAAGATTTAGACTAGCCTGTATTTAAACTATCTTAGCAGCCTACTGTCATTTGCGTGACTGTCATTTACCGCTCTAGAGGCATGCGAGCTATACAATTAGCCATCCGAGCAGAGTAATGCATTGTTTAGATCAGTGCTCTTCAACCTTTTTTTACGTGGTATACCTTTTGCGATTTTCGAAAACTTTGTATACTCCACAAAAAATTCTAGCCCGTGTAAGCGGTGTAGACTTTTTTTGTAGATCCGATTTTTCATGCTTAGATTTGGGCGAAATTGGACCGAATCTAGCCCGAATGTAAGTGGAGACCATTTTCTTTTTTTTTTTGGAGATCGCAGTTTTGTTTCGTATACCCTCTGTATACCGAGTACCATAATTACCGTTTCGCATACCAATTGGTATATCGTATACCCGGTTGAAGATTTGTACGAATTAGATGTTACGAATCTGTGGTGACCTGCTGATTGGCTTACTTCATATTGTACATAGCAGGTTTAATCCAATAAAAGTTTAAATGGATTGTTGAACTCGACCGTTAGGTAGTGTACATTATTCCACCTCACAACGTGTACAACAAGTACGTATCGTGTTTGTTTTACTGTACAGTACTACGAAACTTATTGAATAGTAACGACGATTCATTTACAGGTCATCTAGGGTAGTGTGTTTTTGCGTTGCATAAAATACCAGGTGTTGACTCGGTCTCACTAAAAAAAAAAAAAAAAGCATACCGAACCCTGATTAGCATGGTACAGTAGACAAACTAGACATGCGCATTACTCCTGGTTCATACGAAAAAGATTAGCGGTTAACGGCGTTGCGTTTGCTGCGGCCCGTCTGGGGTTCAATTCCCTAGCCGGTTAACGAACAGTGTTGCTAACGACTCGCCATCGCTGCGACATTTCTTCTCAAGCTGTGTTGTCCAGGCCCGGAGATGAGCCCAGAGTCCCTACTAAATCGTATTCGTAACACGCTTCGGTGTAATTTCAAGAGAATAATAAAACTTTGATTTTTTGATATGCTACCGTAAGTATGGCTTTGCTTGAACACTGATCGTAAGCGTCACAACAGCAAACCTTCGAAGAATAAACAAACACGTGAAATTCGAAATTACTTTCTACTTTCATTACTTAAGTAGAATTAATTTTGACTACTTTCCTACTTTTACTTAAGTGGAAATGTTTCGCCATACTTCTACTTTTACTTGAAAGGCATTTTTGAGTAAGTAACAATACTTCTACTTAAGTAGATTTTTCGACTACTTTGTCCACCTCTGGTCACAACGCTGTTGAATTTTAAGCGCTGGTAGATAACACTCACGCCTTATGATTTGTAGTTTCTTGTTAATAATATAAACTACGGGTAATATGAGGGAATTACTCTTAAGACGTAAATAATTTGTGCTTGACGTGAGTAAACTGACATGGAAAAAGGATTAATGTCGTGAAATATTTGTCTTCAAAGATACCGTAATTTTTGTGTATACCGGTAATTTTACTTTGAAAATAACAAGCGCCCGTGCTTGAATAAGGGCCCGTTTGAATAAGGGCCCTGTAATGTTGAAAAAAATATGTTTAGTTGAAAAAAATATGGGCCCGGGCTACAAAACGAGCAAATACGGTAATTTTATTTATTAATTAAGAAAAAGTTGCTCAGTCGATGTTGATAGCATTGCTACTTTGGCTTGTGTTAGTTTATATTTTTGTTTATCCCCAAGCTTAAGTTTACGCCTGTTATTGTTTAAGTATTACTATTTAGTGCGGTGGACGTAACGACGACCGCATGGTCTTTCTTTATTTCTTGCATGCGTATTTTTCACGTATGATTAATGTAAACTTGACTTGACTTGCTAAACTCGACTTGATATACAGTGGCGTAATGGCGTTGCTAAGGATGGTGACACCCGGGGTGGAATTTCAAGGTGTCACCTTTTATAATGTATAATAGTATGCAAAAGGTTGTTATTTTGCCAGCTCAATAACTTCTTATTGTAAGATTCTGAAACTTCAAAGTACTGCAGCACATATTTAGTATCAGGCGCGTAACCAGAAACCTACAATGGGGTACGGGCTGTTTCTAAGGTCTGAGAGCTATGACCCTATCCACCAGAGGCCAATAGGGGTCAAGGGGCGGAGTCCCTTGGACTAAAAAAATTTTATTGTTATTTTTGCAAAATTAACTAAATTTTAGACTTATTTTAATTGAAATTAATGTTTTTAAAATGTGGCATCAGAGAGACCTCTGGTAGCTTATAAACTAGCAGTGCAAAAAGATGATTAGACTTAGGCACGTAGCCAGAAATCTTCACTGAGGGGCTATTTTGAGGATCAGGGGGCGGGAGCCCTGTATTTTTTGTAAAAATAGTTGTGGTGTTTTTTCGTAAAAATAACTTTATTTTAGGCCAATGTCGATAAAAATTAATGTTTTTGAAACGTCGCATAAAAATTAGCAGGGTAAAAACATGATTAAACTGGACAATGACTATGTGGGAGGTGGCTAATGGTAAAATTTCAGTATTCTTATTTACAAGCTGGTACCGTAAATCATAAAACCGTAGTGTTCAATGAAACTCGCAAGGAGTAAACCATTTCGTCTATTTTTAATAGAGAAAAAATAATTGGTGGTTCTGTGGGTGGGTCTAATGGAACGATAATTGAGTCGAGGTGATTAGTAGTAACTAATACGAAATAGCCCCTTCCTCTCTATTCCTGACCTTAAATTTTTTTTATGAAGCCTCTAATCAGCATGTTTCAAAAAGCGATCAAATTTGATTGCTTAGTTTTGGCGCTTTTTTCAAAGTTTTTACTGATTTGTGAGTAGCCTAATATTTGTGAAAACTTAGCGCCCCCCCCCCCCCCCCCCCCCTTAACTAAATGATTCAAAAGATGCTTTAAGCCATTTTTAGTTCATTCCAGTGTGCTAAACATTTCCATTAATATTAAGCATATTGCTGTTTTCTTTTTTTATTCGGTTAGTGTCATAAAATGGTATCACTCCAAAATGGCAACACCTGGGGCGGGCCGCCCCCCTTAGCTACGCCACGGTTGATATATACTTACAGTACTTGAAAGGCGTACAGTGAAACTAACTGTTGTATTTTGAAAGAGATTAGATTATAGTGACTGATAACTAAAATATTCAAATCAATAAAAACATAAATTCTCGTAATTTGTATTAATTAGACTATGGTCAACTTCGTTGGATTTTGTAAATACCTGTACAGCGTACATAGCTTGCTTATTGTTTACTTTGTTTTTCTTCCTTTTTGATTTGATGATTTGTTTATTTGTATTATGACCGAGATTGAGCAGTCGCGCCAAAAATGTGCGGTTACACTAGACGCTAAGCAACACGAATCGAAGGTTGTCAGCCTTCGCGAGTGGTTATGGAGGGCCGTTTGTGTACCGTACCCTAATTTGTGCAATGTTTTTTTGCATATTTAATTAAATAGTCATTTTAAGTAAATATACAAAAATATATGCTGCAGAATGAACCGTTGCAAAAATAAATAGACAAAAAAATGTTACACAAAACATTTTTGTGGTTTTATTTTTGCAACATCAGTTTTTGCATCAAAATTTTTTGCATTACAATTGTTTGTGTCACAAATATTTGTACATTTATTTTTGGTAGCAAAGAAACAACACACGCCGAAATAAATGTGCAAAATTTTGTGACGCAAAAAATGTCGATGCAAAGTTTTTTGTCGCAAAAAAAAACGCGTGCAAAAATAAATCGGCAAAAATATTTGACTATTTAGTTCTTGTCCATAATGATAAAAGATTGGAATTATGCGGGCGGGAAGGTACCGGCAAGGCATAAAACTGGAACTTCAAGACGAAAACTTCGGGATGTACGGCAGCCTATAGTGAGGTACTAGCCCGCTTATGAGACCTCTCGTTGGGCTGGTAAATGAAGGTTCATTCATCCGTACCTTCCCGCCCGCATAATTCCAATCCTTTATCATTATGGACCCGAACTAAATAGTCAAATATTTTTGACGATTCTTTTTGCACGCGTTTTTTTTTGCGACAAAAAATTTTGCATTGACATTTTTTGCGTCACAAAATTTTGTACATTTATTTCGGCGTGTGTTGTTTCTTTGCTATCAAAAATAAATGTACAAATATTTGAGACACAAACAATTGTAATGCAAAAAATTTTGATGCAAAAACTGATGTTGCAAAAATAAAACCACAAAAATTTTTGTGGATTTATTTGTGCAACAACAATTTTTGTGTCAAAACTTTTTGCGCAAAAATGTTTTGTGTAACAATTTTTTGTCTATTTATTTTTGCAACGGTTTGTTCTGCGGCATATATTTTTGTATATTTAATTAAAATGACTATTTAATTAAATATGCAAAAAAACGTTACGCAAATTATGGTGTAATAAATGTTTGCATATTTATTTTTGCACGTCTTTTTTTGTATATTTATTTTTGTACATTTAATTAAATATGCAAAAAACATTACACAAATTGGGGTACACAAACGGCGCTCCATGAATGGTCTTTTACGTTGCTTGCTCAAAATAAGCCAAATAATTTTATCTAAGTGAAGTTAAGGAACCGCTTGCGAAGTTCGTGACCCGTTGAAAGCTTTCGCAAGTTGTCGATGACGTCAAATTTTGGTTGCTTCGCGTCTCCTGTAAATGCACTTTAAGAAAGAAAATAATTAGTTTCATCAACTCACAATTGACATAAAAACAAACAAACAAAAAATAAAAAAAGCATCGCAACAAACACAGTCAAAGTGATCGGAAAGAAGCACTGAAGAACGGTTTTATCGGTTATCAAATCAAATTGTGGACCCGGGCCCCCCACGATTGAAATGCTACCAATAATAAAAAAGTCACAAAAAAACCTTCTTCAGTTTCAGTTTCTTCAGTTTCAGTTTCTTTTAGCATCTTCGCGTACAACAGCACACACTAGTAATCAACAATAATATTGATCAAATGGCCCGGGTTCCTCAATTGTAGTCAACAATAATAATGGCCCGGGTTCCTCAATTAAATTTTTGCCAACCAATTCAAATGGGCCCCCTTCAATAATATTTAAATGGCCTCCAATTTAAATGGGCCTCCAGTAATAATATTAATCAAGGGGGCCCGGGCCCCTTCGATTCAATTTTTGCCAACCAATTTAAATGACCCCTCTTCAACAATATTTCAATGGCTCCCATTTTAAATGGGCCCCCAACAATAATATTGATCCAGGGGGGCCCACCACCTTCATTTTAATTTTTACCAACCAATTTAAATGGGCCCCCTACAATAATATTTAAATGGACCCCCAACAATTGTATTGATCCAGTGGGCCCGGGCTCCTTCAATTTATTTTTTGCCAACCAATTTAAATGGGCCCCCTACATAAATATTTAAATGGGCCCCCAACAGTAATATTGATCCAGGGGGCCAGGGCCCCTCAATTTAATGTTTGCCAACCAATCTACAGTATGGGCCCCCTACAACAATATTTAAATGGTCCCAATTTAAATGCCCTCTAAAAGTAAGATTGATCCTGGGGGCCGGGCCCCCTCAATTTAATGTTTGCCAACTAATTTAAACGTATAACCCGAGTGAAATTGAGGGTTTTCATCCTAAAAGTTGCTAACTCAGGCACTCATCTAACCTTTTTATGAACGTAGTGCTGTAACCAGGGATGGATTTAACATATGGCACAGTGCCAGGGCCCCGTGCTCAGATAAGACCTTTTTTGGTCTTCACCTGTATTTGGCAGGAAGAAATTACGAAAATCCCAAAGTGCGAGGGGCCCAACACAATGTAAATCCGGCCCTGGCAATAACATGGTTAGTAGGCGTAACGATCTATTGTTCATTTTTCAATAACAATTCACCTCCACCTCGCCAGTTTTCATGCATCAAAATACTTTTGAAAAAAATTAGCTACAGTAAGGGGAATGCTCATTCTACAAAATTTTGAATTGAAAGGGCCTTGGCCCCCTGGCCGTATATATACTCCTATAACTGATTGTTTGCATGACAAAACAATAATCGCTAAGGAAAATCTTCGAGTGGATTGTTATTTACTACTAAAATATTGCAGTTGGCAATGTACTTTGCTTCCCCCTACGTGGGCCAAATCACTTACAAAACTTAACCCCAAAATGCAAGATTTTAAACGTCTTTTGGACTTAAATTGCAAGCAAAACAAAGACTAAACAACTTAATTTTTTCAAATGGCTTTCAAATGTTAAAAACCTAGTACTTTCAAATGGCTCTGAATACGGGCAAAATGTGATCCAATGGTGCTAAAACAGCTTTTTTTTTCAAAAAATTACGAAAAATCGCCCAGTGCCTGGGGGCTTCGCCCCCATACCCCCATAGCCTCTGGCGGCTGGGGACTCCGCCCCCAGACCCTTTCGTCAATCATACATTTGAATTACACTTTATTTCTTTACTCAAGACGTCTCCCAATTTAGACATTTTCGCATTTTAGCTATTGGTTTCAGCCCTCCCTTTGAACGAGTTCCTAGTTACGTGCCAACACCAGGCCACGGCTTCTGATCTTCCATTCTACGATATCTTTGCCCCCACAAAAAATTCCTGTTTCGAAGTTTCTGATGACGTCTTTGCATGTGATTTGTGGTTTGGGCCCCCCCAATCAAAAATTTTGGCTACACCAATGGAAGGAGTTATGTGATTCTGCTGCTAACACGATCCACGCAACTGAATGAACTTTCGTGATAATGTGTATTCGTCGATTTGGAATTTGAGTAGCACCGAAACCCTAAATTGCACATGCATATTATACTTGCGATGCTAGCAATACTCGCAGCAATACTTGCAATACTCGCAAATTACACTTGCAGTAAAATCAATTTGACATAACTCCTGAAAAATACAAATTTAGAGCGGTTAAAAATCTCACTACAAATTCGACCTACCTACGGAATAAAATATCACTGAACCTTAAATGTACAAATCATATACTTTCAGAGGTTATAGTCGCCTTAGATGTGCCCAATTCTAGCACGTATTCTTATATTTATATGCTTACGTCGTTGGAACGACCGACGCTTGCTTCGCGTGTTCCTTTGTTTTTACTTAGCCATTTTCCAACTACCAAATGCGAAATTTCAGACTTTTGCTTATAACTTGAGAACGGTTAGGTCTAGTTACATGAAATTTTGACAGCAGTTTGAGATTAATGAGTTGTATGTTTGTACCAAATTTCGAGGCAATAGGTCACGTGACTTTGGTTTTAGGACCCGAAAACCGCCCCGAATATTTGGCGTAAAAAGCGGTCTCAGTCAAAAACAGCTTAAGTACGGAAAAAATATTTCATAGGGTTAAATGTCTTAAGATATCCTTTCATCCCAACCAACCTATTTTTGGCCGCGATGAGGTTTTTTTTTTCCTTTTTTTTCTTCCAAAATCTTGTACGCTCTTCTTCTCCTAAACCACAAAACATGGAATTTAATTTTTGTGTAAAGTTGTTGAGCTGCAAATGCAATTTTTTCTCCCAAAATTTTTTGGGGCAACTTCACCAAGAACCCCCCAAAATGGGGCCCCGAAAAATCAATCTTTTGAATGGCTCAAGCTAGGGTGCTATTTTTTTGATATCAGCAGATACTTAATGGACAAATATTTTGACATAGTTTGGGGGTGCCACCTCCCCCCCCGGGAACCCCCCAAATGGACCCCCAAAATCAATTTTTTGAACCGCTCAAACTAGGGTTCCAGTTTGTTTTGATGTCAGCAAATATTTAACAGAAAAATATTTTGACATAGTTTGGTGGTGCCATCCCCCAGGGACCCTCAAATGGCCCCAAAAAAATCAATTTTTTGAATGGCTCAACTTAGGGTGCCAGTTTGCTTTGACATCAGCAGATATTTAGCAGGCAAATATTTTGACATAGCTTGGGGGTGCCATCTCCCCAGGACCCCCCCAAATAGACCCCCCTAAAAATCAATTTTTTGAACTGCTCAAACTCGGGTGGCAGTGTTTTATGATATCAGCAGATATTTACCAGATAAATATTTTCACATGGTTTGAGGTGCCACCCCCCCAAGGACCCCCAAATGGACCCAAAAAAATCAATTTTTTGATCGACCCAACTTAGGGGTCCATTTTGTTTTAATATCAGCAGATATTTAACAGAAAAATATTTTGACATAGTTTGGAGGTGCCACTCCCCAAAGACCCCCCAAATAGACCAAAAAAGTCAAGCCCAAGCTAGGGTGCCAGTCTCTTTTGATATCAGCAGATATTTAACAGAAAAATATTTTGACATAGTTTGGGGGTGCCACCCCCCCGGGGACCTCCCAACTAGACCCCCCAAAAATCAATTATTTGAACAGCTCTAGCTAGGGTGCCAGTGTTTTATGATATCAGCAGATATTTAACTGACAAATATTTTGACATTGTTTGGGGGTGCCTCTTCAACAACTCCCCTCCCCCAAATAAACCCCCCAAAATTAAATTTTTTGAATGACTAAAGCTGGGAAGCTAACTGCTTTTAATATTATTAAATTTTAAACAAATATTTTGACATAGTTTAGGGGTACCATTTCCTCAGAAAACCGAAAATTGGACCACTCCTAAATCAATTTCTTTAAATCACTTGTTAGAGAGCTAATTGTTTTTAATATTAAGTCTGTAGAAAATAAATATTTAGGCATGGTTAAGAGGTGACACTCCTCCCCGGGAACCCCCAAATACATAGATTCCTAAAGTTTTTACTTTTTATTTAAGCTAAAACCGTTTTTTTCGTACATATTTGTAAGACAAGAATTAAAAATACAAATAGTCGTCTGTTCGAGATAGAAGTTTAGAATTGTTGTTATGAAGGCAAAAACATAGATCTGGGACCAATACAATGCAGAGTGTCTTATGTAAATAAATAATATGTCCTAGACATTACACGATAGCTTTGTACGCATTTTGAATTTGCGCTTGACCTACGATATATGTATTTATAATACTAATGGTGGAAGCTTGTTCTTAATCTCTTAAGATGTTGGTTTAGCACGTAATTTGATATGATGAGATTTTTACTCCCCTATTAAGATTTTTCTATTTGTTCAACTTACAATATTGCTGACAGAAACGTGTTTAACTATGTGTACCGTACAATTGGATAATCAGATATTTTTGAAAAATTGCTGACTTTACGATAAACGAAAAGCACTTTTGAACGTCACAGCATTTGCTACGCGTCGGTCGTTCACTGGGTTTGCTGGCAAACTCCCATCTAGTTACTACGAATTTTCACCCAAGAAAAAGGAAAAACAGTGTTGCTTCATCGTAAACAACTTTATGATTCAGCTGATAACCGCAAAAATTCTGTGGGGCATCACCATTTCTCGCGTTGGCGCAAGAAAAACTCATTAATTTGGCTGAATCATTTGCGACACGGCTGTTTGCCAATAACGCAAATCACGATAACAAATATTCCAAAAGCGAAAACAGGGCAAATACAACAGAAAGGAGAAAGTGAGCGTACCAAGCACTTCTTTAGCAATCTAGAAATTTTTTTTTATTTAGTTAGTAATTTAGATAGTTACGACTTACGATAGAGTGAAGGTTTCAGATTAAGTTTGTTTAGTTGACTTTTGTGTAATATTTTCTTTTTGAACGCATACAAACTGAAGGTTTTAAGTACTTTGTTAACACTAGCGCATAATTTGGCACCTCGAAATGCGAATAGATTTTGGCTAAATTTTTTATTGAATTGTGGTAAAAAATAATTCACATGGTTGTTTCTGCCTAGCAAGGATGGCAGTACGGTACGTTCAAAATTGGAACATGGCGTAGGCCTACTTCAAAAAATTTACGTTACAGTACTGAAGTAACGTACCAAAAAATAGTTTTCCATGCGTACCGTATTTACGTACTTTTCATCGGATGGTACGCGCTAAAGCACCATACTTAAAAGGTACGGTGCATAGGCCAATCAAAGCTCTAAACATACCGTACTTCAGAGGTACGGTACGTAGGTAAAAAAATTACCGAGTTTTTTTCGAAGTTCACGTTTCTACGCTTTGAAAATGAAGGTTAATTGCATATATATTGTAGAGTCGTAGTCGTAGGTGCAGCCGGGGGGGCCCAGGGGGCCCGCCCCCCAATTAAAATACCACCAATGATAAAAAAAATTATGACAACATAACCTAACGATGTTTAGTTGCAGTTTTTTTTCCAGTAAGTACGCAAATAGCAGTAATTAACAATAATATTAATGACGACGTGGGAGCTCCGGGGACCCTAACTAACACCAGGCGGCCCCTAACTAGCGACTAGAAGTCCCCAGGGCCTCTAACTGACAACTAGGGGGCCCCGAGGCTACTAACTGGCGATCAAGGGGCCCTAAGGCCCCAACTAACAACCAGGAGCCCCAGGGACCCTAACCGACAACCAGAGGGCCCCGGGGCCCCTAACTAACGACCGGGGGACCCCAGAGCCCCTAACTAAGTACCAGGGGGCACCGGGCCCCTAACCAACAACCAAGGGGCCCGGGGCCTCCAACTGACAACCAGGGAGCCCCAGGGCCCCTGACTGACGACTAAGAGTACCGGGCCAGGGGCCCCTTAATTCAAAATTTTTAACAATTTGTATGCAAAACCTATGAGAAATCTAAGAGTTTTGTCCTAAAAGTTACAACCCCACGCCCTCGTTTAACGTTGTTACAAACTTAATGCTTTAATACAGGCCGTAATGCAAACTTCCCAATTGAAATATTACCAATGATAAATATAATAAGAGCACAGCCAGTATGTTGTCCTTGTCCGGAACTGCAGTTTCTTTAATTTAGGATTTACGCGTACAAAAGTAACCAATAGTAATGACGACCACGTGTCCACGTCATAATAATATCATGCAATTCTTGGAGGTTTCAAAAAACTTGGCGAGTGACTTGACTCGAGTCCTTCACGTTTTGAAAAACAAGTTATTTTAATTTTACTTTCAATGTTTTTTTTTAATGAAAGAACTTAAGGGCGCGATCTTATCTCAAAATCATAGGCGTAGCCAGGAGGGTGGCCCAGGGGGCCCCGGACCCCCTCAATCGAAATACCACCAATGACAAAACTTTGACAAAAAAGCCTTGTTTCATCATTTTCAGTTTCTTTTAGCATCTTTGCGTACAATAGTAATTAACAATAAATAATATTGACGACCAGGGGGCCCTGCGTACCCCCTTAATTTAATTTTTTTCAACCAATTTAAACGTATAACCAGGGTGAAATCAAGGGTTTTTGTCCTAAAAGTTACTACCTCAGGCCCTCATCTAAACTTTTTATGAACGTAATGCAATAACCAGCGCCGTATTTACCATATGGCTCAGTGCCAGGGCCTCGCCCTCAGATAGCAGGACTTTTCTTGGTCTTCACTAAATTTGGCAGGAAGATGTTGCAAAAACCCCCTAAATAGCAGGGGTCCCGCACAGTGTAAATCCGGCCCGGTAATAACATGTTTAGTAAGCGTAACCACTATTGTATCATTTTTCAAAAACGATTCACCTCTACCTTGCCAGTTTTTACGCACAAAATACTTTTAAAAAACAAGCTAGGGAAAATGCTCATTGAACAATTATTGAATTTCAATTGAGGGGGCCTGGGCCCCCTGGCCGTGCATGTACGCCTACAACTGGTTCACTTCATGACAAAACAAAAATCTCTAAGGAAAATCTTGGAATGGATTATGATTTACTGCTAAAATATTGCAGAAGGCAATGTGCGTTACTTCCCCCTACATGGATCAAATCACTTACAATTAAAATTTTTCACTATAATGCAAGATTTTAAACGTGTTTTGGACTTTAATTGCAAGTAAAAGGAGATTAAACAACTAAATTTTGTCGATTGGCTTTCAAATGTTAAAAATCTAATTCTTTCAAATGGCTGTGAACATGTGCGAAATGTGATCCAATGTGATTAAAATAGCTTTTTTTTCCAAAAACTTACAAAAATCGTCCAGCAACTGGGGGCTTTGCCACCAGATCCCGTCTGTGGTACGTTTGAGTACACTTGCTTACTCGACACGTCTACTAAGTTAGACATTTGCACTTTTTAGATATTAGTTTTTGCCCTCTCCCTTTACCGAAATCCTGGTTGAGTGCCTGCAGGCTACGGCTTCAGATCTTCCATTCTACGATATCTTTGCCCAACAAAAAGTTTCTTTTTTGAAAATTTCTGATGACGTCATTACATGTGATTTGTGGTTTGGGCCCCCCCCAATCAAAAATCCTGGCTACGCCTACGTTTAGGGTACACTTTGGGCTGCTGGTGCAGCTCGATACCTGTTAAGTACACAGGAAGCAGAATTGTAACGCGCAGTTTTTAATCGGAGTTAATGGAGTAGTCGTTCTGCGTACTGCGGTCTATAAAAACAAACGGAAAACTTTCAAACGTAATAGCATTTACTATGAGACCTGTAAAAATATCGGAGCCAAGACCATGTGAAGCATGCGTAAAGTAGCCACACCCAAACCCAAAAACCATAAAAAAAAAGTTTGCTTCTCGGCTGCCATATCACTACAGTAAAATTATAGAACACAAGACTAACGCTAAATAGAAATCATAAACAAATACGTACCGATTGATTTTGCCAGGTAATCAGAGGAGTATAAATTCACAGTAGCTAACTAACTGCACGGAAAATTTCCAAGAAATCAGAAACATTTTACTACTACGATTGCTGAAACTGAACTGACCAAGTCTCCACTTGTAAAGATTTGGCTAGCGCGAAAATGACACATCGCTACCGGCGACTTGGCAAAATCATACAACAGGAATACAGGACAAGAATACTGGCCACTAGTGGGCAGCAAAGAGCAAAACTAAGAATTTGGCGTAATAAATCCCCGCGGCAAAATGGAAACAAAGGTAGACATTTTAAATGTACACGAGTCGTATTCCAAAACAGACAGATCATACAACATAAATTTAGCATTTTAATATCGAGTAACTCCAGAGATGTCGTCGAAGAACCACAAGGAGATAAATTCACACCATATACTCACTAATATTACAAGACCTAATAGATTGAGATGTTTGTGTTGGAAATGAGTTGTATTAATCAGAGGCAGACTCAATAACTTGGCACAGTTTCGTAATGGGGCGCTTCACAATTGAGTCGGCAGTTTTGATAAGTGCCGAGCGAACAGCACCTTTCTTGTCAGGATAGATCTCCAAGACCCGACCAAGATACCATTTACTTCTTGGCAGCGAGTCATTTACAATCACTACAATGTCGTCCATGGTAACATTGCGTTCACTTTGGAACCATTTCTGGGGCTCTTGCAAATTTGGCAAATATTCACGGATCCAACGTCGCCAGAACTGGTCCGATAAAAATTGAATTTGTTCCCAAAGGCGTCACGCAGAGCAGTCCTTTTTGTCAAAAACACCAGGGGGAAGAGTAACGGTGTTACGAAGTAGTATCAAGTGGTGAGGGGTTGTCCATAGGTTCAAATGTAACTGGCCCTACGGTTCGTGAATTCATGATGGATTTGATTTCGATCATTACGATAAGCAATGTATCGTCGGTCAAAACTTGGTGTTTGAAAGTGATTGAAAGGATGCGACGAACCGATCGAATCATCCACTCCCAAGCACCATCCATGTGACTCGCGGTGGGAGGGTTGAAATGCCAATTGATTATCAGTTTGGTTAAATAGTCAGTGATTTGGTTTTGATCAAGTGCTTGTAACGATTCCCGCGAAACCCGTTCAGCGCCGGTAAAGCTCGTAGCGTTGTAGCTGTAGATATGCTTGAGGTTTGATCTGCAGGCAATAAATTGGCGCAAGGCATTAAAAAACGAATTAGTGTCAAAGCCGTGGGCAATTTTGATATGCCAGCTTGCATCGTAAAGCACGTGAATAAGCAACCGTAACGCTTGACTTAACTGCGGCCCTGCAAAACAAATAAGGGACCGAAATGGTCTATTTTGACATGGGTGAAGGGAGGTAAATCAAGTTGCACTCTACCTTCAGGGAGATCAGCCATCAATTGCTTGCAGGCGGAAGCATTTCGTTTCTCGCATAAAATGCAACTGCCGATGACGCGATGTTCAGCAGAGCTTTCCTTGACGATCCAATAGTGCTGACGTAACGAAGTCCTAGTATGTCCCACGCCCAAATGTCCAACCTCGAGGTGATGCTCCTGAATGAACAAATCTATTAGATGCGAATTATTGGGGAGTATAACAGGATGCTTATTACCATAGTCGGCTGGAGCACGCTCCAGCCTACCTCCAACACGAAGAACTCCGTTGAAATACAACAACAGTTAAACATTTATTTGTACCTTTTGTTAAGGCTTTAAAAGACTATATTATTGACTCTGAAAATAAACAGGAATAAATACTCATACTTAAGAAACATAATAGATATGCAAACACTCATCAATAAACTGATACTATGCTTAACGTGTCTTCTAAAACAACTGTGTGATCTGATAATCTAGTGCGGTAGTGAACTGCGAAAAGTGAACAAACGCAAAGGTGAAAAAGACAGAAGTTGATTACAGTTACCAGAAACTAATTAAATGACGTGAAATATACAATGCGTACAAGATAAAACAAAAGACTGGGTTCAAATCTTATCACATTCACTCCCACAACACATTGCACAACTCAGGTGTAAATATTGTTGCCGTAGCGATCAACAGGACAGCGTACACGAGATGAGCGGCGTGGCAAAAGTCTCTCAGTAGACTCAACAACATTATCAACAGGAGTTGGTTCATTACTGGTGGTAGATTGTGTTGGTAGAGCACCTTCAGGTTCAGCATTTTCGTTGACACCACATTCGGCAGTAAGTGGTGGCTCGTTTAACGATCTAGGACTGGGAGCTAAGTCCCTCAACGAAACAGGAATTTCTCTACCATTCTCTATCTAACCTTACGTCTGCGTATTGAGAGTTGGCTTCAAGCAACTCAGCCTCCTCCACAAGCAAGTCAGTATTATTGCAACAATTAACAACATTTAACAAACACTGGTCCTGGCTTCACCCAAGATGGCAAAGATACACCATTAAACGATTTTCGTGTGTGCAAAAACATACGCTCATGTGGTGTGCAATTCCTAGCGGTACATAACAACGAACGAATAGAATGCAAAACATATGGTAACACGTATTCCCAATGTGTCTGATGCAGCTTTTTGGTACGTAATGCCAACAACACAGTTTGCCACAAAGTACGATTGAGTCGCCCTACTTGCCCATTTCCTTGCGGGTTGTATCTTGAAGACCTTCTGGTTGGAATGCCCAAATTATGCAACCAAGATTTTAGCTCATACGACATAAAGCTGGAGCCCTGATCACTATGCAGGTAACTCGGAAACCCAAAAACGCAAAACAAATCAGTTAACTTTCAATAACGGTACAGACTTGCATATCATTGCATGCATACGCAAACGGAAAACGCGTGAACTCGTCAATAATTACAAGTAAATACTTTTTTTTTTAAACAGACGAAAGAGGCCCTTTGAAGTCAATGCTGATTCGCTCAAAGGGCTGCGTTGCTTTAATTAGAGTTAGATTGTCGTTTGGTTTTAAAAATGAAGCTTTCAGTTCGCAGCAGTCCTTGCAAGCTTGAATTACACTTTTTACATCTTTTAACGAAAATGGCAAGCTTTTAACCTTAACATAATGAGCCAATCTTGTAACGCCAGGGTGGCATAACGATTCGTGCAACTCTTTTAGACAGTTCAGTGTTGGAAGAGATACGGATGCAGCTGTAGCTCTTGAAAATGTATCATGCGCGCAGTTGAGTTTGCCAGGTCTGTAGATAGTTGTGAAGTCGAAAGCTGCTAGCTGCAATCGCCACCGCAAAATTTTGTCGTTTTTGATTTTAAAAGGGTGTTTTAAATCACGCATAAACGAAACACTCCTCTGATCAGTTACTAGATTGAAATGTTAGCCAAGTAGCAAGTATTTCCACTTTCTAAGAGCTTCGATGACAGCATACGCTTCCTTTTCTACAGAGGAATGCTTTCGTTCTGTCGATGAAAGGGTGCGTTAGGGTTGTCCAAATTTAGGTCATGTTCGAAAAGTTATGTTTAAACACCTTAATCCCGTTCGTTTGGACCTAAAACTCATTTAGACCCCGCTCATTGGACCTAAAGTTTTGACCCCGAAATGCACTACAATTAGGGAATTCCCCTAAGTATGAAATTCATATTTTTGGTTTTTAATGGTTCTGAAATGGTTTGTAGGAACGCTTTACAGTTTGTATGAACATGTTTGCCATTTTGGTTGAGACATCATCATCAATGACGTCATCACGAATTTTGGGGGAATTCCCTAATCCAAAATTTCATTTTTTAAAATTTTTTAATGCTTTTGTCTTGTATTTTTTTATATTTTGAAGCTGAAATGAACACATTTGTCACTGTAGCTGTAATGACCTGCATTGTTCCTTTTTTTTAAAAAGCAACAAACAATATTGATTTAATTCGACATAATTTAGGTTATAATGAAGCACATTTCTTGCATATAAAACAACCACTTGTTGTACACAAATAAAACAAGGTTTAAAAAGACTTGGAAAGTGCTGCTTTTGAAAATTCTGGAAATCGTTTTCTGTGATCTTCATCAGCTTGCAAAATTCTCTCACGTTGTTGAGGGTCGTCAGTTAGAATCGCAGCATAGTCTGTATTTAATTTAACCCCTCTTTCTGCAGCATCATTCACAACTTTAACAGAGTTCACAAAGATTTCATTTCTTGGTAAGAAGTAGACATATCCCATTCAGTCACATGCTTTCGAAGCCAATCATGCTTCTAACCCAATGCTTCAAATATGAACCAAGATTCTGGTCCAACCAAGTCAATTAAATGCGTGTTTTGATCAACCGGTTGTCGCAACACCGGTATTCCTCGTCGGAATTCATCAGGTCTGGGCATCAAGAGAAGACGATCTGCCATTTGTTGCCTACTTCCTTTTGATATTGCAATATTTTGGCCGCACAAAGAAAATATAACGTTTTCTTCAGTCAGGTACCAATCGTGTTTTGAAAGTTTAAGGTCTTGAATGATTTTGCTTTGTCGATGTTGCCCGATTTTCTTTTGAATTCATTAAACATTGGATTTTCAGGCTCCGTTGTTTCTTTTCCAAATATTGACTTCCAAACAGCTCGTATTACAGACAACTCTTCCAAACAACTTTTCAGATAAGTGGTTGCAAAAAAAAGCGAATGAAGTCGGTGATGAAATCACAGCTTTGCTGTAACACGAAAAGGGCGAAAAAAACTCCTGCTTGCGAAATGATTATATAGAATGTGCTGAGCTAACATTAGCGATCATCGAATATGTTCATCGCGAAGATGTGTCTTGTCATCGCCCAGGAGCAACACACTCAGCCCGTTGGATGAGCCAGGTACTTTGTAGTCAGAAGATCTACATGTGGGCAGATCAAATGAACTACGATAACGAAACCGTTTCTAAACTTCACCGGTTAGTTACTTTTCTTGTTCTATTTTATGTCCCAGCATGGCTTAAATGTAACATTGGTGCCGATGCAGCAATAAATGACCTCAACTTTCTACAGAGCATGCTGGAATATAAACCATATGGCGCTAGTGTGAGCACTGCAGCTTTCCAAAAACTTCAAAACACGATTGGTACCTGACTGAAGAAAACGTTATATTTTCTTTGTGCGGCCAAAATATTGCAACATCAAAAGGAAGTAGGCAACAAATGGCAGATCGTCTTCTCTTGATGCCCAGACCTGACGAATTCCGACGAGGAATACCGGTGTTGCGACAACCGGTTGATCAAAACACGCATTTAATTGACTTGGTTGGACCAGAATCTTGGTTCATATTTGAAGCATTGGGTTAGAAGCATGATTGGCTTCGAAAGCATGTGACTGAATGGGATATGTCTACTTCTTACCAAGAAATGAAATCTTTTGTGAACTCTGTTAAAGTTGTGAATGATGCTGCAGAAAGAGGGGTTAAATTAAATACAGACTATGCTGCGATTCTAACTGACGACCCTCAACAACGTGAGAGAATTTTGCAAGCTGATGAAGATCACAGAAAACGATTTCCAGAATTTTCAAAAGCAGCACTTTCCAAGTCTTTTTAAACCTTGTTTTATTTGTGTACAACAAGTGGTTGTTTTATATGCAAGAAATGTGCTTCATTATAACCTAAATTATGTCGAATTAAATCAATATTGTTTGTTGCTTTTTTAAAAAAAAGGAACAATGCAGGTCATTACAGCTACAGTGACAAATGTGTTCATTTCAGCTTCAAAATATAAAAAAATACAAGACAAAAGCATTAAAAAATTTTAAAAAATGAAATTTTGGATTAGGGAATTCCCCCAAAATTCGTGATGACGTCATTGATGATGATGTCTCAACCAAAATGGCAAACATGTTCATACAAACTGTAAAGCGTTCCTACAAACCATTTCAGAACCATTAAAAACCAAAAATATGAATTTCATACCTAGGGGAATTCCCTAATTGTAGTGCATTTCGGGGTCAAAACTTTAGGTCCAATGAGCGGGGTCTAAATGACCTCCGATTTGAAAAATTTTTTTTGCAAACTGAGTTTTAGGTCCAAACGAACGGGATTAAGGTGTTTAAACATAACTTTTCGAACATGACCTAAATTTGGACAACCCTAGGGTGCGTGCATGAAAAGCAACTGGTTTTCCATTTTGGTTTAATGTTGCGGCGATTGCGAAATCTGATGCATCAGTCTCCACGGTGAATGGCACAGTTTCATCGATTGGCTGCAAGGTGGCGTCCGCAAGTTTGCTTTTCATTTCCTGTAAAGCCTTCGGTACATCTTGTGACAATGGAAATGTTTTAGTTTGTACAATGGTCGAATAATGTCAGAAAAATTTGCCACCCATTTAGCATAGTAACTGAAAAGACCCAAAATTCTCTGCAGCTCCTTTTTTGTCGTGGGTACCACCACAGAGAACTAGTTCTATTGTAACGTACAATTGTAATGGCATTTGTCTTCATTAAAAGTAAAGTTTTCTTTACTTGCAGCTTTCTTTAATGCTTTTAAATTTTCATCATGCGACGCTTGATCGAAACCACCTACTGTTAAATTGTCCAAATAGACGTTAACACCCTTTAACTGATACTTTTCGATAAAACTGTGCATGACACGTTGAAATGCTGGAACAGCGTTAGTCAGTCCGAAAGGCATCACTTTCCATTGGTACAATTCTTTTCCTGATTGGAAAGCAGTATAAGGACGATCTTCAGGTTGAATTTTGATCTGATGATACGCAGACTTTAGATCGAGATTGCTGATGAACTTCCATTTAGCAACCTCATTAACAATAGAATCGATGCTTGGCAAAGGATAAGCATCCAACTCGGTAAATAAATTGATAGTTTGGCTGTAGTCGATGCACATTCTCAGTTTTCCTTTCCATTATCCACAGCAAGAGGTTGCTCTCGCCAGGGTGATTTAGCCTACTCGTCTCGATTCGATTTTCACGCAAAAGCCTATCCGTTTCAGCTTTGATTATCTTTTGGTCTGACAAAGAAAATTTTCTTGTTTTCACGGCAATCGGCTTGCAATTTGGTGAAACGTTGCCGAACAAATCTGGGTAAGGTACACAAGCTGTTGGTAACACTGATGAAACAAACCCTTCAGATTTTTTCCCACCAAATTGAAAAGTTACGCTTTTGTGCTGTTGCAGTAAATCGTCTCCAATTATTGAATCAGCAATCAAATTCGACATGACAAAAAGTGAAAGTTATTGTAAGCATGTTCAGAAAAAGTTAAGTTCAGGTAACAAACTCCCATAATTTCAGTTTGTAGCGTTGAATTGGCCATATTTGCAACATAGTTTACAGTTTTGTAAGGCAAGTTGTGCTTTTTAACAAATTCTTCACTAACATAGCTGTTGGTATTACTAGTGTCTACTAAAGCCTGTGTAGTAAACTAGTAATATTATTGAGCGTAATTTCTGCAAGAACGTGATTCGAAAAGGTTGATTGGAGAGCAGTTGTTGTAGCAAGTAAAGGTTGCCCAATACAATTTGCCGACTTCTTTTTGCTTAAGCAGCACTTAGCAAAATGTCCAACCTTGTCACAAAAATCGCACGTTTTTTGTTTTTAGCCGGACATTGACTTGGAGGGTGCCATTTTCTTCCGCCACAAAAGTAACACACGAAATTTTGAGTAGCTTTTCTTTGGCGAACTGAAGTAACTGCTTGATGGTCTGCTGTACTTGTGCCTACATCAGAACCAAACAAGGGCAAAGGTGATGCACATCTCGCTGTACATACACTACTTTGCTTTGTTTCTTTACTGGAGTACGATTCACTATTAATTTTGGCGAGTTCAAGCGATCGTGCTTTTTCGTACGCTTCAGTAAAAGTTAACGTTCTGTTCTCAAGCAGCCTTTGCCTGATAAAGTTTGAAGAGATTCCGTTAATGAAAGAATCTCGCTTCATGTCATCTCGGTATTGCTGAGCATTTACAGCCATAAAATCGCATTCTTGACTCAGCTTGTTAATGCGCAACACATTATCAATCGACTCACAAACGTTTTGCTGAGCCGAAGCAAGCATATGCCGTGCATAGATTTGATTTTTAGGCTTGACGAATAAGTTTTTCAAGGCAGTTATAGCGCCATCGTATGTAGTTTCTTCACTCACTAGTTTGTAAATAGCAGAGGTGGTGTCCTCGAGGACATCCTTGGCCTCGAGGACACATGTTCAAGCAGGCGCGTAGCCAGATATTCGCAATGGGGGGCTGCTTTGGGGGTCTGGGGGCGGAGCCCCAGCCGCCGGAGGGCAAGGTGGGTCTGGGGGCAAAGCCCCCAGCCGTCGGAGGCACGGGGGTCTGGGGGCGGAGCCCACAGCGCTCGAAAATTTTACATTTTTTTACAAAAATAACTTAATTTTAGAGCTATTTTAATAAAAAATAATGCTTTTAAAACGTGGCATAGAAATTGCCAGCGCAACATGATTCAACTGGTTGCATATATGGGCTATGTGGGAGGTGGCTAATAATAACATTGCAGTTCCCTTGTTTACATGCTGGTAAATCATAAAATCGTATTATTCAATGAAACTCACTCGGAGTAATCTATTTCGTCTATATTTTATAAAGAAAAATAATAGGGGGGAAGGGGGCTAAGGAAAAGATATTTGAGAGAAGTGATTGGTAATTAACTAACACTGAATAGCCCCCCCCTTCCCCCTTATTCCTGAGTTTATAAAATATTTGTTGATAAAACCTATGTTTGGCGTTTTTACATTAGCGATCAAATTTGATTGTTTATTTTTGGCATTTTAAAAAGTTTTTATTGATTGGTGACTTTAATTTTTGACAAATTAGCCCCCCCCTGAATATATATTTCAAAAGATGCTTTAAATCACTTTTTAGTCAATTCCAACGCAAAAAGCAGTCTCAGAAGTGGTATTTTTCTTGTTCTGCATTTTGGTTGACAGGCCAATGGGGGGGCTATAGCCCCCCCCCCCCCGCCCTCCCTGGATACGCTACTCTTTTCAAGTCCTTGGCCTTGGCCTCGAAGCCTCAAGTTCTCGAAAATTGCCCTGTCCTCGGCTCGAGGACAGCACTATTTTTTGAATGGTTAAAATTTTGTAGATCGGCTGAAAAATGTTTTTCTAGACCGCTTTTTTTTTTTTTTTTGGAGATCGACCGAAAAAAAATTTTTAAGACCTTTTTCTTGGGAAAACACTTGCTATTGTGTCCTTGGTCCTTGGCCTTGGCCTCGAGCATTCCTGTCCTTGGCCTTGGCCTCGGATTTTTTTGTGTCCTTGGCCTTGGCCTTGGCCTCGAGCCTTGTGTCCTTGACTCCACCTCTGGTAAATAGGGGCTGTTAAATACGCTGTTAGTACACTGAGTTTGTCTAGGGCGTCATCGCCTTGTGGTATAGCTGCAATAAAGTTAGAGAAAGTTTTGTCCAAAACTTCCAGTCATCCTCAGCTGACGTTGCATTAGGATCTATAGCAAGCTTCTCTGGCTGTAAACACTTCCACTCGGTTCTTGCATTAAGCATTGCTAATTATAGTCTTTTAAATTGAAATACAACAACAGTTAAACATTTATTTGTACCTTTTGTTAAGGCTTTAAAAGACTATATTATTGACTCTGAAAATAAACAGGAATAAATACTCATACTTAAGAAACATAATAGATATGCAAACACTCGTCAATAAACTGATACTATGTTCAACGTGTCTTCTAAAACAACTGTGTGATCTGATAATCTAGTAGGCCTACGGTAGTGAACTGTGAAATCCGAACAAACGTAAAGGTGAAAAAGATAGAAGTGGATTACGGTTACCAGAAACTAATTAAATGATGTGACATACACAATGCGCACAAGATAAAACAAAAGACTGGGTTCAAATCTTATCACATCCGTCAACCAACATCAGATGAAGTTTCCTCACTGATCTTGCGTTCAAGTCTTCAGCCAACTCAAGATTCTTGCTGGAACACAACTTAAACATATCAGAAAAATGTTGAAGCTGAACGTATATAATTAAGGCAAGTTCGGTATATTGGAGTTTGTCAGCTGATAAGTACGGCGAGAAAAAAGTGCTTGATTTTCTTCCACGACAAAGCTGTATCTAATTATCCAAGCCGCAGGTTTCAGAAGTTTAGGCAGGGACGAATAACTTTATAATTAGTCTGTCAATAACATGGCAGGAAATTAGGCTGAGATGCAGCCAGTAGCGTAACCAAGGGGGGCGGGGGGGCTACAGCTCCCCCCATTGGCATGTCGACCAAAATGCAGAATGGGAAAAACACTACGTTTTTAGCACTTTTGAGACTGTTTTATGCACTGGAGTGGACTAAATAGTGATTTAAAACATCTTTTGAAACATATGTTCAGGGGGGAGGCTAATTTGTCAAAAATAAAACCAACAAATAAATGAAAACTTTGAAAAATGGTAAAAAATAAGCAATCAAATTTGATCGCAAGTGTAAAAATGCAAAACATAGGTGTCATCAACAAATATACTATAAATTAAGGAATGGGGAGGGGCTATTCAGTATTAGTTAATTACCAATCATTTCTCTCAAATCTCTTTTCATTAGACCCCCACCTAATTATTTTTCTCTATAAACTGTGTACGAAATAGATTACTCCGAGTGAGTTTTATTGAACTATTCGATTTTACAATTTACCAGCATCTAAACAAGAGAACTAACATTTTACCATAAGCCACCTCCCAAATAGCCCATTTATGCCACCAGTTTAATCTTGTTTGCACTGCCAATTTCTAAGCCACGCTTTAAAAGCATTATTTTTTAATCAAAATAGCCTTAAGATGAAGTTATTTTTGCAAAAAAATGCAAAATTTTCGAGCGCTGGGGGCTTCGCTCCCAGACCCCCGTGCCTCCGGCGGCTGGGGGCTTCGCCCCCAGACCCCCATTGCGAATTTCTGGCAACGCGCCTGGATGCAGCAGTAACATTTGCAATTGCCTCTTGTTTTTTGGGAATGAAGTCCGTAGGTAATGACTCCAAGCATGTTTGCTCATTGGTTGTAGGATGAAAAGGCCTGTAGGTCTCAGAATGACCCAAAAATTCAGGGCCAGAGAGCCATTAATTGTGAGACACAATGCAATTAACGGAGGCCCCACGGGAAGCTAAGTCAACTTGGTTGAGTTTGTTGGGAACATGGCGCCACTGTGAAGCATTGCAACGTTTTTTTATGATTGCAAGCCCATGAGCAACGAACACACAAAACCTTTTGTTGAATTTTTAATGCTAAAAAGCACCGCAGTGGAATCTGTCTAAAACGTAGAAGGGCAGTTAATCACGTCAAGTTCCTTACGCACTAATTTTCAGTTACAATAATTCAAGTTCAAGTAATTGTAATTCAATTTCAATTACAATTACAATGAAAAGATTCTCAAATCTCTTTTCATTGCGACCTAATTCACTTACATACGAACATTGCGACCAATTCACTTACATACGAAGCCTCGAGTTTTGCTTATGTCAACACTGTGGATTTGTTTTGCATTTCTCTACCAGACCTATTAATGCCCCATTTCTCTCTATCCTTGTTCTTCCATCAACATTTGTTTAACTTTAATTTTGCAACACATAATTTCGTTTGTAAGCAATTGTCAAGTATGTTTATTAAATTCATATCGCTTCCAGCTACATTATGGTTTTAGCTAAACCATGGTATCATGCCGCAATTATTTGTGAAAAAAGTTTTAACACAATTAAAAATTGCAAAAACGTTGAAATTGCGTACGTTACAACTTCCAGTTACAATTAGTATTTAACACTATTTTAACTTTCACCAATAATATCGTAAAATTGCGTACGTTACAACTTCCAGTTACAACTACTATTTCACACTATTTTACCTTTCACCAATAATATCACATATTTAATATGATCATACAAAATAGAACCATTTAACGTCGCTTTGACATGCACACAAGGGCAAACAAGCAAAACAAGCTCACAAAATCTTAATATCATAAATAGCATTGAAGTTACAATCATAGGCGTAGCCAGGGGGGCCCAAAGGGCCCGCCCCCCCCCAGTCAAAATACCACTAATGATAAAAATGTGAAAAAAAGTCTTGTTTATTCACTTTCAGTTTCTTTCAGCATCTTTGCGTACAACAGCACAGGCGTACAAAAGCAATTACCAGCGATATTAACCAGGAAGCCCGGGGTCCACCAATTCGATTTTGCCTACTAATTGAAATGTATAACCTGGGCAAAATTAAGGAGTTTTTTCCTAAAAGTTTCTACCTCAGGTCCCCATCTAACCTTTTTATGAACGTAATGCAAAAACCAGGACCAGATTTACTATATGGCACAGTGCCAGAGCCCCGCGCTCAGAAGGTAAGAATTTTTTTGGTCTTTATCTGTACAGTATTTGGCAGGGAGATGTTGCAAAAATCCCCAAAGTGTCAGGAGCAGCGCGCAAAGTAAATCTGGCCCGGAAATAACATGGTTAGTAAGCGTAACCATCTAATGCACCATTTTTTTAAAACAGTTCATCTCCACCTCGCCAGTTTTTACACACAAAACACTTAACAAAAATTAGCCAGTGAAATGCTCATTGAATAAATAATTGAATTTGAATTGAAGGGTTCCGTGCCCCCTGGCTGTAAATGTACTCCTAAAACTGGTTGATTTTATAACAAAAAAAAACTTCTAAGGAAAATCTTCGAGTGGATTATTACTTACTGCTCAAATATATCAGGAGGCAATGTTCCTTACTTCCCCCTATTTGGGCCAAATAAATCAGTAACAATTAAAATTCAAAAACAAATTGCAAGATTTTTAAAGTGCTTTGGACTTAAATTGCAAGTAAAAGGAGGATTGAGCAATTTATTTTTTTTTGATTGGCTTTCAAATGTTAAAAATCTAGTTCATTCAAATGGCTCTGAACTATAAGCGTAGCCAGGATTTTTGATTTGAGGGGACCCAAACCACAAATCACATGCAGTGACGTCATCAGAAATTTTCGAAAGAAGAGCTTTTTGTGGGACAAAGATAATGTAGATTGGAAGATCAGAACCCGTGGTTGTGTGTGGCACATAACCACGATTTTGCTACAGGGAAAGGGCTTAACCCCCCCGAAAAAAAGTGTTAGTTGGAAGATGTATTGAGCAAACTAGCGTAACTCTAGCGTATTACAGACGGCGGCTGGGGGCTGTGGGGGTCTATGGGCAATTTTTTGGAAAAACTAGCTATTTTAATGCCATTGAATCACAATTCGCACGTGTTTTGAGCCATTTTTAAAAGAACTAGATTTTTAACGTTTGAAAGTCAATTGAAAAAACTAAATTCTTTAATTCTCCTTCTACGTACATTTTAAGTCTAAAGCACGCTTAAAACCTTGCATTTTGGGGTTAAATTTAGTAGTGATTTGGCCCAGGTAGTGGAAAGCTAGGTACATTGCCTCGTGCAATATTTTAGCAGTAAACAATAATCCACACGAAGATTTTCCTTAAAAATTTTTGTTTTGTCATAAAAATAACCAGTTGCAGGAGTACATATGCGACTAAGGGGCCTGAGCCCCCCAATTTAAATTTAATAATTTGTTCAATAAGCATTTCCCCTAGTTAATTTCTTTTCAAAATTATTTTGTCGCGGAAAAACTGGCGAGGTGGAGTGAATTGTTATTTAAAAATGATGCAATAAATGCTTAAGCCTACTAACCATGTTATAGCCCAGGCCGGATTTACATTGGGCGGGGGCCTAAGCACTTTAAAGATTTTCTCAACATTTTTCTGCCAAATATAGCTGAAAACCAAAAGAAGTCTCACCATCTAAGCGCGAAGCCCTTAGCTGGTACTGTGTAGTGTTATGGTAAATCCGGCCCTGGTTATTGCATTTCGTTCATAAAAAGGTGAGATGAGGGTCTGAGATAGCAACTTTTAGGACAAACACTCTCGATTTCTGCCGGGTTATACATTTAAAATTAAATTAGTTGGCCAAAATTGAATTTAGGGGGGCCCGGGGCCTCTGTTTGTCAGTATTGTTTTTAATTACCCTACTGTTGCAAGCGAAAAATGCTAAAAGAAATTAAAACTGAAGAAACAACAGGCTTTTTATCACATTTTTGTCATTGGTGATACTTCAAATTGAAAAAATTGCCCAGCGGCTGTGGGCTTCGCCCCAAGACTCCCGTCTGTGATACGTTTGACTTACACTAACTTACTTAACACGTTTCCCGAGTTAGACATTTGCACTTTTTAACTATTATCAAAATCCTGGTTAATTGCTCACAACTGGTAACGGCTTTACATCTTCCATCCTACGATATCTTTGCCCCACAGGAAGTTCCTGCTTTTAAAATTTCTGATGGCGTTATTGCATGTAATTTGTGGTTTGTCCCCCCCCCCGCAATCAAAAATCTTGGCTACTTCCATGGTTACAATGGTTACTTACCGGAGGTAGAGTCGAGGACACAAGGCTCGAGGCCAAGGCCAAGGACACAAAAAAAATCCAAGGACAGCCTTTCCGAGGACAGACCCTCTCGAGGCCAAGGACAGGAATGCTCGAGCCCAAGGACCAAGGACACAGCCGCAAGTGTTTTCCAAAAAAAGGTCTTCAAAAAAGTTTTTCAGGCAATCTCCAATTTATAGGCGTAGCCAGAATTTTTGATTGGGGAGGCTTAAACCACAAATCACATGCAATGACGTCATCAAAAATTTGCCTGTTGGCACTTAACCAGGATTTTGCAAGGGGAGAGGGTTTAAACTAATATAGTTGAAAAGTGCAAATACGTAACTTTGGAGACGTTTTGACTTGAGAAAACCAGTGTCACTCAAACGTATCACAGGCGGGGGTCTGGGGGCAAAGCCCCCTGCTGTTGGGCGATTTTTGTAATTTTTTGGAAAAAAAAGCTATTTTAATGCCATTGAATCACACTTCCCATATGTTTAGAGCCATTGGAAAGCACTAGATTTTTAACATTTGAAAGCCAATTAAAAAAATTAAATAGTTTAATCCTCCTTCTAGTTGCAATTTAAGTTCAAAACACGTTTAACATCTTGCATTTTGGTGTTAAAGTTTAATTGTACGTAATTTGCTCCAGGTAGGGGGAAGTAAGGTGCATTGACTCGTGCAACATTTTAGCAGCAAATGAAAACCCACTCGAAGATTTTGCTTAAAGATTTTTGTTTTGTCATAAAAATAACCAGTTATAGAAGTGCATGTTAGGCCAGGGGGCCCAGGCCCCCTCCACTGAAGTTCAACAATTTGTTCAATCAGCATTTCTATGGCTAATTTTTTTTTAAAGTATTTTGTGCGTAAAAACTGACGAGGTGGAGGTGAATTTATGAATTGTTATTGAAAAATAGTACAATAGATGGGTAGTTTCGCTTATTAACCATGTGTCAGGCGCGTAGCCAGAAATTCGCAATGCGGGGGCTGTTTTGGGGGTCTGGG
Organism: Trididemnum nubilum; assembly: GCA_963965965.1. NCBI lineage: Eukaryota > Metazoa > Chordata > Ascidiacea > Aplousobranchia > Didemnidae > Trididemnum > Trididemnum nubilum. The sequence goes on from OZ014486.1 coordinate 22,121,241, forward strand.
GGCAAAGCCCCCAGCCGTCGGAGGCACGCGGGTTTGGGGGCGAGCCCCCAGCGCTCGAAAATTTTACATTTTTTTGCATATATAACTTAATTTTAGAGCTATTTTAATAAAAAATAATGCTTTTAAAACGTGGCATAGAAATTGCCAGCGCAACATGATTCAACTGGTTGCATATATGGGCTATGTGGGAGGTGGCTAATGATAACATTGCAGTTCTCTTGTTTACATGCTGGTAAATCATAAAATCGTATTATTCAATGAAACTCACACGGAGTAATCTATTTCGTCTGTATTTTATAAAGAAAAATAATCGGGGGGGGGGCTAATGGAAAGATATTTGAAAGAAGTGATTGGCAATTAACTAACACTGAATAGCTCCCCCTTTATTTCTGAGTTTATAATATATTTGTTGATAAAACCTATGTTTGGCGTTTTTACACTAGCGATCAAATTTGATTGCTTATTTTTGGGCATTTTTTAAAGTTTTTAGTGATTGGTGACTTTAATTTTTGACGAATTAGCCCCCCCTGAATATATGTTTCAAAAATGCTTTAAATCACTTTTTAGTCAATTCCAGCGCAAAAGACAGTCTCAGAAGAGCTGAAAACGTGGTGTTTTTCTTATTCTGCATTTTGGCTGACAGGCCAATGGGGGAGGGCTATAGCCCCCCCGCCCCCCCCCCCCCCTGGCTACGCTACTGACCATGTTATTGCCGAGCCGGATTTACATCGCGCTGGGCCCCTGGTACTTTGGAGATTTTCGCAACATCTTTCTGCCAAAGGTAGGTGAAGACCATAAAAAGGCTTAAGATTTGAGCGCAGGGCCCTTAGCTGGTACTGCGCCATATTGTGGTAAATCCGGCCTTGGTTAATGCATTACGTTCATAAAAAGGCTAGATGTGATCCTGAGATAGCAACTTTTAGGACGAAAACTATCTATTTCTTCCAGGTTTACGTTTAAATTGGCTGGCAAAAATTGATTTTAGGGGGTCCCGGGGCCCCTGGTCTTCAATATTGTTGTTCGCTACTGGTGTAAACGAAAAACGCTAAAAAGAAACTGAAACTGAAGAAACAAGAGACTTTTTTGTCACATTTTTGTCATTGGTGAAATTTCAATTGGAGGGGAGGCCCGCTTGGCTAAGCCTATGCTCCAATTGCGCAAAATAAAAAAGGTATTTACCAATTTTCCGCGAGATTTCTGGCGTTTTCCGACAAAATTTCAACGGCTCAAAAATAGTGCTGTCCTCGAGCCGAGGACAGGTCAATTTTCGAGGACCTAAGGCTTCGAGGCCAAGGCCAAGGACTTGAGGCTTCGAGGCCAAGGCCAAGGACTTCAAAATGTGTCCTCGAGGACGTCCTTGAGGCCAAGGACGTCCTCGAGGACTCCACCTCTGTTACTTACCATTGATTACAGTTACGTCTGACGTCATAGGCCAATTCTATGTTAGGCTATCTTTAGACTTAGAGTTAGTGCTAGGTATGATTAGACTAGGTGCTACGTTTAGGTTATGAATATAATTAACCCTATCTCTAAAACTATCCCTAACTTACTTTGATGTTCGGTTTGTGACGTCAGATGTGGTTGCAACCGGTAGAAAATATCGATATCGATTTGCAACCGGAGGAAAAGTGATTTTGTTCAGACACATTTTGTTATCATCTATCTTAGTATATAATAGAGTAATTCTAATTGAAAATGGCAGAAAATTTTTCAATTACAATGCAATTATCGACTTTTGAAAATTTTCAATTACAGCAAAATTGAGTAATTAATTACAATTTTGTCAATTACAATTATAATTTTTCCAAGCCTGGTGCTCATCATGACCCAGAAGACCAAAAAATTTGACCCCGGTCTCCATATCCTTGAGAATGGAAAGTTTAACATAAAAAAACAAAATGATTATCTTAGGAGTCAGACCACGTTCTTGTCTTGCTGAAGCAGTCGCTCAATCTCAGTTCTTTCTTGTCACCACTACGATACTGCAAAAGTTTAAATTAACCCCTTCATTTCAAGAATCCAAACCCAGTCATCTTAATGGGATTTTAAAGATCAGCTACGACCCTCTTCCGTACAAAATCAGTGTCAAAAAGCGAAACTAAAACAAAAACTTACAAAAAATTTGAACAAAGCTGGATCATGCTGTTAGCGCTTTGGGCCGCAGAGAAAAATTAAGGGCACAGGGTACAGCACGAAAACGAGGGCAATTTTTTTACATCCGAACAGCTATTTTTTATATTTGGGATCAATTTTTCTCCCGAATTTAAAGTGGAGATCAAAAAAAGGTCATCATTTTCATGAACTTTGAGTTTCACCAGGGTTCCACTCTTCAACGTTTTAGGTGCTTGCTTGAGATCAGCATTCAAACCTTTCGGGCCCCCAAAATTGACACTCTTACCCTCAGCGGTCCTGGCTAAAGGCTACTTTTGCAAGCTACAGAACCTAACATTTCGAAATAGCGTTGTCCAACTCCAAGCATAAATGACTCAAGCAGCTGGCATCTGCAGGGCTGGTGGCTTTCGTAACCAATGGAATTCGTCATGATATTCCAGAAGTAATTGACCACATCATACAGTATCGGCATTGACGTCATTCTTTGTAGAAACTTTTAGACATGGTTTGAAGTATTAATTTTGCGGCTTGACTAATTCGATACTATCATCTATCCGTGCTGACAATTAATTGGATTGGAATTTTGGTTGCGGGCCGAGGTTTTGCGATCTTCAGATTCTTAGATAATGACAGTTTTGATCGGCATCGTGGCCAATAGGACAAACGCGTCGTTTTTACGACAACCCAGCAGATAGCATGATCTGGGTTCAATCCACACCCTGGTCATTTGATCGTATTGCATCCTTGGGTAAGACGCTTTACCAAGTTTATCTCTGCTTGGTGGCTTCGAACAAGCAGCAAATTCAGTGGACAAGAATTCGAAGAAATTCTTAGGAATACAGGATTACTGAAAACTCCCAAGCAGATGCGGATTTCTCAAAACACGAACTACTTATCACAATGAAAAGTGTGCCAATCATTCAGTAATTAGCGTCTGAGCTGTCCAGTCGCAGAGGATAAATACTCGTATGCACCATTGCAACGAACAACAACAAGCAATTGTATCAATGATATTATTTTTCTATTCGAAAAACATTGACAATAGTTAAAACTTAAAAAAATGAAGTTCGCCTTTAATTGACAGTACTTTACATTATTGTGATTGAGAGTATTGTTTGTGATTGAATCAAATAAAAAGTCCATTAACCATTATTACTATGTTCCTATATTCAAAACTATAACACTGTAGTCATAATATTCACCTTCGATTTTACTTTACAATGTCAATTGTGATGTGATAAAAGAATATGGAATTTTGCTTCAATAACATTTTTCTACGTATGTATTAGAAGGCAACCAAAAATTTACTGTTTGCAGTGACCAAAAAAAGGAAAAGACTATTTCACCGGTAATTTCTATCCAATTTTTTATTTATTCTGATCCAGTCTTACCCAAACTCAAATCCTTACTCTAAAACTATCCCCAAATCTAACACAAACACTCACTCAAACCTTAATCTTAGCACTTAAAAAAGTAAATAAAAAATGCGCCGATGACTATTTCTCATTTTCGTTTTATTCTCTTTAACTTAAAATTTTCAGTGAAACAGTCACTCCCATGAAAAAATGAGAATACCGCAGAAAGAAAAGCATACATTCAAAAATATTGTAATAACTTATAAAGCAAATAAAATCTAAAAAACTATCAAAATCCAGCAATTTATTTTATTCTTGAATTGGATTCTCAGAGGTGTTTATAGCATAATTGCGTCATATTGGACTCATTTTGATAATCTCACCCAGTAGCGTAGCCAGGAGTTTGCAGTGGGGAGGCTGTTTTGGAGGCTGGAAGCAAAATCAAACGATCTTGACCCAGATTTTGATTGGTCTTTATTGAGTTGAGTCGGTTTCTCTGCCCAAAATTGGGTGATGTCCAAAAAAAAAGGAGGTTTTCACTGAAATTGAAACGGTTTTTCTATCCCAAATTAGGTGCTCTGCAAAAAAAAAAGGTCTTCATCCAAGCTCCAAGGGAGTTTTTCTGGTCTATTTCACATAAGGTTCTTGACCAATTCTCATCGCCAATACCATTAAGGGGAGCTATTTTAGTTTTTAGTGCAAACATCGGCCTCAAAAGAGCTAAAAACAGGATATTTTGCATACTCTTCAGGCTAATGGGGGGACTCGAGCCCCTCCCCCCTGGCTACGCTTCTGTTTTCACCGTGATTACGCCCATACTATTGTAGCTGGTAAAAACTGAGACAGTGTCAAGAAACCGAGTAAACACACTCAACAAAACTGCGATGCCGCGGAAAGCAGGTACTGAAAAAAAGCAAGATAAGAATTTTTTTATTTTATTGGTGCGGTAAATTTCCCTCAGAAATACGTCTAATCATCATCATCAAATCTTGTCTCGCCAATAGTGAAGCCAAGCCAAGGCTTTCTCCATTGCATCTCTCAGGTCAAAGTTCTCACATTATTGACCAAGAGAGCATTGGGAGAAGATGTCGTCTATTGTCTCGTTTACTAATCCAACATCAACGTGGAAATCGAAGACCGTTAGCGATAACGTTGACCCCGAGACATCGACCTGTACAATGTACAACTAGTTTTATTTCGCGGAAACTTGTTTGTTATTTGGTCTAGCGGTAACGCGTTCATATCTGGAGCGGAAGGTTTAATGTTCAAATCTCGGGCCGATCTAATTCAACACAGTGTTGCCAACGGCTCGCAACCGCTGCAATTTTCTTCGAAAGAAGCTGTATTGCCCACAGGCGCAATGACGTGAAAATGGGCCCCGCCAACTCGTTACACGTTTCAACGTATATTACAGCGAGTATAATGAAAGATAGCTTGTTATTTTTTAAAGTGGCATTCTGGATTGTTTGTTATTTTTTAAAGTGGCATTCTGGAATAATTTTTGATGAGCAACAAAATGAAAAGTTGATGTATAACATGGTATCTTTCGGGTTCTATTATTTGAAATGTCGATTGCAATCTTTGAGAAATAGCAACGACAATATCATTGTACTTCGCATCTACTCTACTTAGCTTCATTTCGAACAGCCTTGAAAACGCCATTTAGCTTGTGTATACTGAATATTGTACATGAAAGTACGAAATTACCTTACAAAAGAATTGAAGTTCTCAAAAACTGCTTAATTTGATATACCGAATTCTCTACCTATGTGCTTCTTTAAGTTGTAGCCTCAGACTCCATCGTAGCCACCAGTAAAAGTAAAATCGCATACTTAGGTTATTAAGTTAAGTCAGAGAGTTGCTCATAGGTTGTTCGACCGAGCCGATCGACCGCATCGGGACGCGTCCTTTTGAGTTTTGACTTTGCTTTTGCAGCATTGTGGTAAATCAAAATCGCGTAAACTGCGAACTTTGCGGGCCACAACTTACAAGCAATATGCTGTATAACCGATTTGAACAGTAAAAGCGACTCGACAACGCGCGTCAACGGTCACTAATATTAAACTGGTGATCATGCACCGAAGCTTCTTTGTCCCTGTAAAAACTGGAAATATTTAACAAGCAGTGCTATAAAGCCATATTTTCACATGTTCCTAACAAACAAGTTAGCTAAAGAATGCATTTTTCGTACGCTGGAAAGTTTACGGCATGCGTAGACGAGCTTTTAAAACCTCACTTTTCTGCGCAAACAAACGAAAGGCTGAATTTGAGTCTGGATCTGCCCTTCTTCGTTTGATGACGTCACGGCGAGTAATCGAATCAAATTTTGCAAATCAGGGTGTGTGTTGAGTTGCTCAGACAACAGCACATCGTGATATTGCCAAAATTAATTCGCAATGATCTTCAAACTCAGTATTTTCTAACCTTTCTGAATATAATAACCAATTATCTCGATTAAATTATTCTGTGTGTTGCAAAATTGCTCAACTACTGCATTGCAAACTTGTAAAAATCGTTTTAAGACCCAAAATTTACTTACCAAAACAATTTTACACCACTACATACATGGTGATATTTCTGCACTGCTGCGTTATCCTATAATTTTTTTCAAATTTTGTAATTTAAAAATTTCGAATTTGAACTTTACGTTCATTACCAATTTCAACCCGACCAGTTTATTCTAAACAATTTGTTAGTTGAAGCAAAAAATGAAAACGCAAATAGCTGCTACTTGACTGAAACAGAGAGTTATTTCGCTGGCGACAAAAGACAAGACGATCCTGTTATATCGGCCTTTCCATAAGAATAGCGGCATTCTTTTAAAAAGGGTTAAATCTTTAAAAAATTTTGGAAAAATAGATGAAACAACTTTTTAACTTCTGGTTTCGTTTTTTTGGGGATGTGGCGGCCAAATGGAAGAATTCGAATGAAGCACAAAATAAGCGACAAGATTTGTTTAGTTCAATTAGCTTAATGAAGACTAGACAATGGACATGTACACGTTTACACACCATCTTGAACAATCTAACATCATCAACGATACTTGATGAAACAAAGATCGAGAGTTTGAAAATGTGTTTTTGTACATTCCGGAACAATTGCTTAGATGTTTTAAGAAAAGCCATGCCAAGACAGTGCTAACAATGTATGATAATTGATTATAAATGTTCAATATTAAAATGTTCAAGCTTCTTGTGTTTTGATCCTACCTACCTTACTACCCAAGATTGATCAATTCACGTAGTGGGTGTCTATTGTTATTTTTTCAATTTTTCATTCGTGTCTAAACCATACTTAATTAATTGAATCTTTTAGACCTCCGCCTAATTTTTTTCTGCAACAAATCTTTTTTTTATTTCTGTTACGGTCTACACCATTTAATTTTGAAACTACGTATGCCATAATAACTAACAAATCGACATATTTTGCATCGGGAAATTGTAAAACGTTAAAAGCGTCTATTCCAATCACACTTTCAATACCAACAAAACAATTTCTTTCTTCCTCGTGTCTTGCACCGTTCTTCGTGAAAGATTCTGTAAAACTGACCTGTCTTTTTGGACATTGGCCTCTTAAAAACGTGGTTAACGCCCAATCTAACTCAACCACGTGAGATTTACCTTATGAATTGTATCTAGTTCGTTGCCCCGCGCTAATGAAATATCTGTTTGCTTTCTATGATGTGAGCAAGGACTCACGTCAACTATCCAGTTAATAAGTTATCAAAGTCAAACATTTAACGGGCTAGGCTATAAACGTTTATAGGTATTGGTATATAAACAACTATGACAGTCCCATGACTAAATGATAAGCAGGTTTTCTAGTAGATTCATATTCTTAAACAATTTCGCTTTTGCTACACATTTTTATTGCACAAGCACAACTTTTTTCTCAATCAATTTTGGTTCTTTAGAAAGAAATTTGAATTTCCTCATAGTCAAAAGATCTTGATTGTCCTTCATTACTGACTACTGACTGCGCAGCAAATTTTTTCACTTGAATTGAAAACAGCTAAACCTTACTGAGTATAGTTAGTGTTTTACAGTAAGTATAGGCGCTAGTGTTTTTAATTACAGTAAATCGATCATTATGGGGTTACACGAGAATTTAATGAGCAATGGTATCAATATAGATTCGATTCAAACACAATGTACGTAATTACTTTTGTATGCTCCAATCAGGAAAGCAAGAGAGAAATACAAAAGGACGGCGAAAATCCCATCCCAAATTTAAGTAACTATGAACGAAATATGCACTGGGCCCAGCACTTCTCAGTCACCGAGTTATCAGTGCCAGTATTATAATAAATTTGTCTGCCTCTTTATGTTGTAGAATCCTTTACTTGATTTTTTAATTTCAAGATTCTTACACTTTCGCCATCAACAAATACCACCGCCAATATACTATTGCCATTCAATAATATTCAATTTTATAACATGGTTTTGTAATTATTTTCGGTGAATGGATATCTAAAAAAATAAAAATAAAATAAAATGAATCAAAGAAAGAGAAAAGGCAAAACAAAGAAAGAAATGTAGTAAACTTGTAAGAATACGGTACTTTATAAAAGACTATTAATGACGATTAAAATCATTTTATGACCGATTGATTGATGCGTCTTAATTGCCCGTTAGCGACAGTGGCGCTATTACTTGGACGAATCCGCACTCGCTAAGAAGCTGACCATTTTCCAAATTTTTTGGTTGACGTTTGACTTCTTTTCACGCAAAATTGCTGCTTGTTTGAAGCCACCAAGCAGAGATAATTAATCATCGTAAAGCGCCTTATACAAGAACGCAATACTAACGAGTATCTTTTAAGAGGCGATACCAAACGAAATGCTTGCTAATGGCAAGAGGCTATTTTTGCATGTGCATGTGGAGGTCTGCGAGCTCGGTAACGTATTTCTCGCTCGCTAAGTTGCTTGGAGCGATTGCAAAATGCAGCTCGAGTAAAAAAACGTCACATTTTTCTCGCCAACCTAAAGAAGACTTTGAAGCACTCTTTTAACATGCGAGAAATCGTTTTTGATCAGAAATTTGAAGGCGAATTGCAGAAAACTTTTAACTAAAGCGAATTTTTGCTGAAAATTAATGAAAATAGTCGCCATGTTTGCTATAAAACTGCAAAGAAGAAAGCGAATTGCATTGAGAACCATTTGCTGTACCTACTGATAAAGGAATATTGAGTAGCGAAAGTTGACAAAAATAGAAAGACACTCTTTTTTTAAAACAACAATTTTATAAGAACACGAGGCTCGTTTTTGCTCAAAAATAAAAAACAATACCAGTCTCAGCAGCAAAAATAAATGAAGAACAAACAAAAGAAAATAATTTTGAAATCAATAAAAGAAACTAAATTTAGTAGTGATTCAAAACGATAAAACTTTAGTAATTTTTTTGTGTTTGCAAGCAAAACTGCAACTATTCTGAAATAATATTGTAGAGTGCTGTTGTTCCGCGTAACCAACTGAGAAACCTGAAAAAGCGAGCAACTGAGAAAACTGAGAAGTTGTTCAAATTGAAAAAAGCACGTTTTTTCTTTTTTGCAATTTTACGATGCAGCAAAAACAACTGAAACTCAGGCAAAAAATTAAGAACAGCCAGCCTCAACTTAAAATTTTCTGGTTCCAAAAATAGAGTATTCTTCGATTTGTTCACTTTTGTAAAACGTTAAAACTTAATGTAACAGTTAAAATATAAGCTTTCCCCCCTAACAACCTTAAGGGCGCTTTCCGCTATTTGAAACATTGAAGTATGGAAAAAGTTGTTTTTCTTTGCATTGATCGAAAATATAATTAAATTGGTGTCGTTCCTTACTAATCATTGTCAATCGAGGATTTTGCAAGCTTAGAATATTACCGCGTGGCCTGTAGTGTCTTTTTCTTGTAACGATTACAGTACATATGCTTGAATGAATTATCCTGTAGTAGCGATGTGCTGTCACGATTAATGTATTTATTATGTACTGTCGCAGGTTATATAACATCTCCCAAAGAAATTCGAGCGAGCATTTTTAACGCATGTCGGGCGAGACAAATGAGAAATAGCATTTTGTCTACAAAGTTTTTTGTTTGTTAACGCCTTTTAGTGAGCGAAAATGACCTTAACGAGCCTCGCTACCACGTTCTGTAACGCGAGCCCAGGTTCGTCGCAAAAACGACTCCTTTACCCTCTCGGCCTCTTGTTGAATCATTCCTTTTTTCGAAAATTGATTCCGATTTTTGGATTACTTGTCGCGCAACATGTTATTCGTACAATCATACCAATCTCAGTACCATAGGCGTAGCCAGGATTTTTGATTGGGGGGTCCCAAACCACAAATCACATGCAATGACGTCATCAAAAATTTTAAAAACAGGAACTTTTTTGTGGGCCAAAGATATCGTAGAATGCAAGATCTGAAGCCGTAGCCTGTTGGCAGTTAAACAGAATTTTGGTAAAGGGAGAGGGCGAAAACTAATAGTTAGAAAGTGCAAATGCCTAACTTAAGAGACGTGTAGAGTAAGCAAGTGTACTCAAACGTATCACAGACAGCCCCCAGCCGCCGGTGGCAATAGGGGTCTGGGGGCGAAGCCCCTAGCTGCTGGGAGATTTTTGTAGGTTTTTGGAAAAAAAAGCTATTTTAATTCCATTGGATCACATTTTGCACGTATTCACAGGCATTTGAAAGAAGTAGATTTTTGACATTTGAAAGCCAATCGAAAAAATTTAATTGTTTAATTCTCCGTTTACGTGCAATTAAAGTCCAAAACACGTTTAAAATCTTGCATTATGGTGTATAATTTTAATTGTAAATGATTTGGTCCTTGTAGGGGAAGTAAGGCACATTGCCTTCTGCAATATTTTAGCAGTAAATAATAACCCGCTCGAAGACTTTTCTTGGAGATTTTTGTTTTGTCATGAAGTTAATCAGTTATAGGAGAACATGTACGGCCCAGGACCCCTCAATTGAAATTCAATAATTTGTTCAATGAGCATTTTCCCTAGCTTTTTTTGAAGTAGTGTATTTTGTGCGTAAAAACTGGCGAGGTGGAGGTCAATCGTTATTGAAAAAATGATACAAAAGATGGTTACGCTTACTAAACATGTTATTCCAGAGCCTGATTTAGATTGCTCGGGGCCGCTGGCACGTAAGAGATTTTTGCAACATCTTGCTGCCAAATATAAATGAAGACCAAAAAAAGTCCTACTATCTAAGCGAGGGGCCCTGGAACTGTTCCATATGGCAAATACGGCACTGGTTATAGTATTACGTTCATAAAAAGTTTAGATGAGGCCTGAGGTAGCAACTTTTAGAACAACAATCCGTTTAAACGTTTAAATCCAATTCACACGTTTAAATTGGATGGAAAAAATTAAATTAAGGGGATGCGCCGGGCCCCCTGGTCGTCAATATTACGATGCCAAAAGAAACTGAAATGAAAAAGCAAGGCTTTTTTGTCGAATTTTTGTTATTGGTGGCATTTCGATTGAAGGGGCCCCCTGAGCTACCCCCCCGGCTACGCCTATGATTTTGAGATAAGATCGCGCCCTTAAGTTCTTTCCCCCCCAAAAAAAACATTTAAAGCAAAATTAAATTAACTTTTTTTCAAAACGCTGAGGTCTCGAGTCAAGTCACTTGACAGTTTTTTGAAACGACCAAGAATTGCATGACATTATTACGACGTGGACACGTGGTCGTCATTATTATTACTTAGTTTTGTACGCGTAAATCCTAAATTGAAGAAACTGCAGTTCCGGACAAGGATAACATACTGGCTATGCTCTCATTATATTTATCATTGGTAGTATTTCCATTGGGGATCTGCAATACCACCTCTAATATAGCACTAAGTTCATAACAACGTTAAACAAGGCCTGGGGTAGCAACTTTTAGGTCAAAACTCTTAGATTTCTCACAGGTTTTGCATGTAAATTGTTAAAAATTTGAATTAAGGAGCCCCTGGCCCGGGACCCTTGGTCGTCAATCTGGGGCCCTGGGCCTCCTGGTTTGTCAGTTAGGGGCTCCAGGGCTCCCTGGTTGTTAATTAGGGGTCCTGGGGCTCCTGGTTGTTAGTTAGAGGCCCCGGGGCTCCCTGGTTGTCAGTTAGGGGCCCTGGGGCCCCTTGGTTGTCCGTTGGGAGCCCCCTGGTCATTAGGTAGGGGCCTGGGGCCTCTTGGTTGTCAGTTAGGGGCCCAGGGACCTCGTAGTTGTTGGTTAGGGCACCGGGGCCCTCTGGTCGTTAATTAGAGGCCCTGTCCCCTGGTTGTTATTTAAAGGCCCTGGGGCCCCCTGGTCATCAGTTAGGGGCCCAGGAGCCCCCTGGTTGTCGGTTAGAGGCCCCGGAGACCCCTGGTTGTCGGTTAGGGGCCCCGGGGACCCCTTCTCGTTAGTTAGGGACCCCGGGGCTCATTCGTTGTCATTAATGTTATTGTTAATTACTGTTAGATGCGTAATTACTGAAAAAACAACAACTGCAACTAGACGTTACTAGGCTATGTTGTCATAATTTTTTTTATCAATAGTGGAATTTAATTGGGGGGGCCCCGGGCCCCCTGGTTCCCCCCTTGGCTACGCCTATGCTCAGTACTAGACAAGAATTCTCGCAGGCTAGGCAAGCTAGGACACAAAATTTTAAGATTTGAGTTCGGTTTAGTTTGCTTTTGCATTATGGTCTGTTTATCAAAAAACATTTCCATTCATTTTGTGTTTGAAAAATTGTGGAAATGCAGTGTTTTTTGTTTTTTTGTTTGTAATTACCCTTGTTCAGGGGTGCCGGAACGTCGGAAAACCAAGGGGGGCAGGTTTTTTAAAGGGCACTTTCAATACTGTACGTACAGTTATTGCCACCAACATCGCTCTCTAATGCTGTCAAATAATTAAATACTTCAACAAAGCCAGAGTAATAAGTACGTCCCATAAACACTAAAAATAACAACAAATGATTTATGAAGTAAAATTAAGTAAGGGCAGATTCAGCCGCCGGAGGCCTTTGGAGGTTTGGGGACAACGCCCTCAACCGCTGGAGGCAAGGGGTTATAGGGGCAGAGCGCCCAGCGCTTGGTGATTTTGCAATTTTTTTGCAAAAATAATTTAATGTTAGGCCTATTTTAGCAAAAATTAATGCTTTTAAAATGTGGCATAGAAATTGCCAATTCAAAAAACATGATTAAAGTGGCTGCGTAAATGGGCTATGAGAGTAGTGATTAATTATAAAATATCAGTCTTTTAATTACAAGCTGGTAAATCATAAAATAAAAAAATCACAAGTTTTAACTAAATTCGTCTGCATTTACAAAAAAGATAATTTTGAAGATGTTCATCCCCACCCCACAAAGTATTTTACTGTTAAGTATGGACAAGAAATGGATTTTGACCCAGCTATTGCAATGAATTTTATGTGTTAGAAGTTTTTCTTTTATTTTTCCGGTTTGAGCAGTGGGTCCGGACCCCTTGAATCCGCCACTGGTAACACCAGCGTCGATCGTTTCAACTAGAGCTACAAGCAAAGTTTGAAACTTAAATGTCTTGAGAGTAACGCTTAGGCTTGAAGACATAGGATCCTTGAGTTCTAAATTTGAAATGTTGAAGCATCCTGTCTTCCTAGCGGCAATTGGAACTGACGGAACTAAATCGGATGTCACAGACAAACCAAACGGATTCCACAAGATTGTTCATTTATTTTTCGTTATTTAGAAATCATTTAACACACGCAATTTGTTAGGTAGTGACTATTTCACCGAAAATGTTCAACTTAAAGTGAATAAAACAAAAACGTGAACTATTGATCCGCGCTTTTTTTATTTGCTTTTTTAAGGATCAAGATTAAGGTTTAAGTTAGGGTTTGGGTTCGGGTTAGGTTTGGGGTAAGTTTTAAAGTTAGAATTTGAGTTGGGTTAGAATTAATAAAAAACTAGAACAAAATTTCCGGTAAAATTGCCTCTTCCAATTTCTTATAATTGATTTTATTAAACTTTTTAGCACCACTTTGGTAGAGAGTATTAATTCATAATAAAAAACGATATCTTTTCACAAATTGAAAATTGTAATGTAGTTTTTGACGGACAAAAATTTTTTTACATTTTATTTTTAAAAAGGGCTCTTTTGTTTCACAAAATACCAAACTTTAGTCACTAGAATGTTTTTTGTAGCTCCGGTACTCTTGTGCGAGTCGTCAGCTTAGTTGGGCAGTGCTGCCCCTCTTGCCCCCGCTCCGGCACCATTGCCCCTGTTTTTCTTAAAAAGTTAATTTTTGAACAAAAATTGAACTAAACTAAATTACGTTTTTTAATATTTTTGAAAACATATAATTACTGACTGATTAGTGATAGTATTTTACTATTTTTTTGCTTTTTTTTTGTGAAATGAAATTGAATGCTTAAAATTATGGCTCGCCTATTCTTTTTTCCAAGAGCATTCAATTTGTGGATGTACTGCTAAGAAGTTAATTCAAGTTTCAACTGCATCTTCAATATGTTTTTCCCAGTTAGTTAGCTGTATTTTTTAAGAACCAGTTAACTTTGGGTTGAGGGTGGCTGTCCTTAAATTTTGCTAATTTTCAGCCTGATTTGTTTTTGTTTTGTTTTTAACTTTATTGGAGAATAAAGTGCACAAATTCATTTCTTTTCGGTTGAAATTAGTAGTCTTGCTATGAATCATGATTAGGCTATTGTTAGGCAATTCACTGGTTCGTGTCCTTAATTACCTTTTATTCTGAAGTTGGGATTGTTCTTAACCTGTTCTTAAATTTTGAGCAAAAATGAGCCTCGTGTTCATATAAAATTGTTCTTAAAAAAATGTGTAATTCTGGAAAAGTCATTTTTTATTTTATCAAGAACCAAAACCACAAATTAAAGATTTTCAGCACTGTACTGCTTTTCAATCGAAGCGAAAAAAATTTCAATATAATAAAAATTTTCAAATAAGATATTTTGATTATTGCTCAGTAGCGTGCTTTTAAATCCCAAGGTCTAATCGATTTAGTTAATTGCCCGGAATATTGCAGGAAATTGCCATATATAGCGGTGCTTGTTTCCCGGCTGGGCTGTTCAAACGGTTTTCGAGCTTTGCGCGGGACACAAAACAAACAGAGTTTCCAATTTGTTACTGTAAAAAAAGCATAAATCTTTCTCTTGAGTAAGCATACCAACAAGCTCTCACGACAAAGCGCAATAAAACTCTAACAACGGTTATGATTACTTAGCCATAAGCATACACCGCTATGTTTTAATTAGCAAGTCCAGCCATGTTTGAAACTCAAACGCACGAAACAACGTTGTCAGGGCCGACGTCTATTTTGATGCTTAATTGTGTACGTGCTATCTGGCCTAAACGCTACCTGCGCAGAAGCATAGGGAAGGGCCACTAGAACAGCGACTGCTTAATGGGGCATTGAGGTCTAATTTTAACTAATTTATTGCCACACAAAACAAAATTTCATTTGTTAAAACAAATTTAGTCTAATTTCAGATTTCTTCGACTTCTACATCGAAAGATGTTTGCATTCCTTTTCCGCTATTTGAAACAATCCTGCCAATTTTGTTAAACAATTTTTGAATCAACCATTAGGAGTCAGTTGTGTGCATGCAGCGATAATATTAGAAAATGATAACTATTATGTTTCCCTACACATGGTCTTGTAGGCGTAAAACTCTATAGATATCAGATATTTTCTTTTTTTTGGTATTTTCTATGATCGACTGTAGGGAACGACGCTACAAATGCGCGAATAAATATTCTTTATTTTCGTTTTATTTTCTTTAACTTAAAGTTTTTCGTAAAATATGCGAATTACTATTCACTCCCAATGTGCAATAGGCGAGGACAAATCCTAGCTCCTAGGCCTACAAGCCTACCGTTATATAATATAGCAACCGATACAGTAGATTTTTAAGATCTGTAAAGTCTAATCTAGTCCACAGCGTTTTTATAACAGGCTTAATTTACTCCAATAATTACAAAAAATAATTAGGTAGGCACAGTGCCGTCGCCAGAGCAAATGAAGTGAGGGGGCACGAGCCGAAAGTGAGTGGACACTGAAATAGTCTGAATTTTTGCTCATTAAAACTCATTTTCTACGGTTACTAATTACGCGCAATTTTAAAAATTCTGTATTCATGTCTAAAAAAAAACCTATTAGGCGGCAGCGTTTCTTGGCTCTTTTAGTCTGCACCCCACAATCGCTTTAAAAAGCTATCTGCAGCAGTAACTGCAACCTAAACAATCTTGAGTGGGCTCTAAAAAAACAAAACAGATGGTCTTTTAACAAAAAAAAGTTTTCACTTAGAGACGCGCAACCAGGGTTTTAGCGAAGAAGGGGAGGGGAGGGCTTGAACCAAAAGCTAGAATATTTTTGTACAAAAATGCCGCACGTGGCGTGCTGAGCAAACTGGTGTAACTAGTCGAATCTTAGACGGTAGTCTGAGGGCGTAATCCCCAGCCGCTTGGCGATTTTTATAATTTTTTTTTGCTAAGAAATAGCCTTTTCAGCACTATTTTGATCATATTTCGAACGTTTTTAGAGCTATTTAAAAGAACTAAATAGCTGAAATTCGAAAATCGTTTGAAAGAATTAAATTTCCCATCCCCTTCAACACCCTTTACTTACAGATCAATCCAAAACATTCTTAAACATCAGTATTTGGGGATTAATTAGCCCCAAAGGAGGAGTTTCCTTGGACTCGAGGACACATTTGAAGTCCTTGGCCGTGGCCTCGAAGCTCAAGTCCTTGGCCTCGACGCCTGCAAGTCCTTGAAAATGTCCTTTCCTCGGTTCGAGGACAGCATTATTTTTTGATTTGATGAAAAGGAAAATAACCAAGCGAAAAATAATCTTAGCTTCTATAGTTCTGATATCATGCCAATTCATTTTTTTCCTTATTATTTAGCCCCAGAGGTGGAGTTTCTTATACCAAATGTGTTAGTATATCCTTGATATATATAACTAACAAAACGTATCTTAAGAACGCCAAGTTGTTCTGAAAGTACGCTAGCGAATAGTGCGGAGAATTTTTTGAGATACGAAAGAACAACTTACTCTATAATCACTGACCAGCGGTCTGGGGGCAAAGCCACATCCGATGAAAGATTTTTGTGTTGAAAATCGCTGTAAGAATTCCATATAATAAACTACTATATCTGTATCAGAAAAAACGCTGCATATGAAGAGTTATTAAAAAAGCGAGTGTGAAATTGAATATGTAATTATAATTTTTGGAATGCCTGAAAAGATGCGCGCTGCACGTAAAATCAATTGTTCACACGACGTCATGAAGATGAGCAGGCGAAGAAGCTCCGCAAAAAACTTGGACATTTTTAGAAAAGTTAATGAATTATTATTTTTACGTTTCTACAAATTGTGGGTCTTTCGAAGGGAGGAGCCGGGGCGAATCGCAATGTCTTCAATGCCCTCCTCCTTAATACACCCCTGTTGAGATCCTCAGATTAATTTTTGCGGTTAAATACCTATGTTAAATTTTACAAAGTGTCATTTGGCGGCCAAAACGTGCTCGCTCATTCATTGATAGGCAATTGGCAAGAGTTGTAAACGAGCTGACCAGTACGAGCCCGAACCCGGCCAGAACCTTAAAAGCGAATTGAAACCAAAACCAGGCCCGAAAAAGCCCGAAAATTTGGCTAGATCTAAAAATGTGTACGGTTATTGCTCGTTATGAAACCACTTACTGTTGATAAATTGTGACGTAGTAGTAATAACTATGTAACAATTTTTGAATTGTTGCTCAAATGAAGTCGTCATTCAGTGTTGCAAAGTTTTCTTAATTACGTTTTAATACCATCAACAAAAGGCGAAAACACAAAGCAAGTAGCCTATGTATACCAAGCCCGACATTTTGTCAATTGTAAGCCCAAACTCGACCTCCAAAACCCGGCCCGACTTACAACTCTGCAATAGGCATTACATGCAAGAATATAGAGAGACATCATGTGCACTGAAGTGTAAACAAAAGATTAACTTAAAAGTAGGATTGAGGAAATGGTGAAAAAATAAAGTTTTTCTAGTTTAACTTTTACAGTATTTTCTTTTTTCGAATTGCTTCGAAAATCTAAAAGAGTAATCTTCTTTAAAAGTCACTAAAGCTACATTTTTTGGAAAAAGTAACAAAAAAAAAACACTGAAATTGTTCAACGAAGGCATGGGGATTTTGCCCTCACCCACAGAACCCCGTTTTTTTTCCAAGGACTTGAGCTTGCAAATACCGGGTACGGTACCTCAATTCATTTCAAAAACATAAATTATTTACATTATTTTGCAATACTTTTAGATAATAATATCATAGTCACTAATCGCTATGTAATATTAAAAAACTATGATAATATTTTAAAAATTTCTGTGAAAAGAAGTCGTTTAACCACACAATAAGGTTTGAATATGACATTCAATAAAGTCGATTTCATTTTAGCTTTTGCAATAAGCTTTTTGGACAGAACTCTTCAGTTCCAATCTCTGTCTAGTTTGGTATGTGGTGATGAGCACTAACAAGACCACTAAGCTGGACCTTTTAAAGACCAAGTGCACTAAGGAAAAATGCAATCTACAGTAAGGAGAAATGCATTCTAAGGAGATTGCACAATTAATGGTAAAGAAAAATGTAATCTATATAGTGACAGCAGGCTTTGATCTTATCGAAATAATTGGAGAGTAATAACAAACTGCTTTTGCCTGCTCAAATCTTTTTTTTTTTCATGAAATATAATCCGCTGGGTCATTCCATTATATTTCAAAACAAAAATTGAGCATTTTTAAGCCCAACCTCTGGAAAAGAGTCAATTAACCATTTTATAGATAGAAGCTGGCGGACTGATTTATCAGCAAAAAAAAATATTTCAAATCGGCCCAGTGATTCCTGAGATAATGAAAGTCACCTCTAGTTGGCGGATGCGAGTATGAAAAAATTTTAATTTAGGTTTTATAAGTTTTACTAGAGGTATCGACTTGGTTTTTGTGTCTAAATACATGTTTTTGGGGCAAGGAATCATAATTTCAGGTTATTTTCATGATAATTTCTCAGGAAAGTCTGTTATTTGAAGTTTTTTTTTAATTTTGTGGGGGTTAGTTGAGGCCCGAAAATGGGAATGAAGGATTGCACAAAATAAAAAATAAAAAAAATATGCCTTAAAGTCTTGACAATAAACATTTTTAATTGCTTTTTTGTTTTTTCATGACAATTTAGTCTTCATTACTTATGTTGTATTTTTTGAAACAAGCTTCCAAAAATTCCTACTTTGTTTTTTCAAATTTTGAATCTATTGCTTGCTTTGTTTGAATACAAATATTGATTGTTTCATAACAATTACAGTTGTTTCATAATTATGCAATAAAAATACGGCTAGCCTATGCATCAGAATCAAGATATTTACCATAGAGAGCAATAATCAGAGATCATTCTCTTCAGTGCTTCACTATGAGTTTAATTGCCATGAATGATTTTCATTTGATTATTTCACCAAATGATATCAATTAGTGATTGCTTGTGCAAATTAGGTTACATAAAGTGCTAACTAATATTAATTAAAGTTATTTTGATCATTCTCACCAATTTCGCATGCTTTATTTTAGAACTTGCATGCAAAATATTTTAATTTTTTTAGTTATTTTTAGAGTAAAATGTTCAATTTTTTGGCCATTCATAAGAAATTTGCGCAACAATTATCAAATTCTTGAAAAAATTAAGAAACCTAGACTGATAGTACTCTCGATTTAATAAAAAAGGTTGATTAAAGTTTGCATCTCAATGTTATTAAGATTAACTTTTTTAATTGTGCTCATTATGAAAAAGATGTAGGCTACAACAAAGAAATTATCAAAAAATACCATATTGTCAAACATGTGAAGTGCTTACTCACTTAGATCAATAATCATACATTAAATAATTTTGAGAGTGCCTAGTTGTGCTGTTTTCTCACAGGACCTTGATACTCTTTTGTGCAAGTGATTTCAATTGCCATTTAACTTTATCAAATCAAAATCAAATTTTTCTTTATACTCGTTGTATTACACTGAACCATGTAACGAGTTTGCGGGGCCCATCTTCGCGTCATTGCGCCCGAGCAACACTGCTTTTTTCGAAGAAATGTTGCAGCAGTGGCGAGCCGCTGGCAACACTGTCTGATTTGACTGGCCCGAAAATTGAGCTTCCGCTCCCGAGACGAACGCGTTATTGCTCGACATTCCAAGTGAAATTGCAATTGTACTATAAACAAATTTGCAATGCTAGTTTTCTATTCTTTCAAATGACATACAGTAGCAATGATTTGGAGATGAACCCACGTGTATAATATTTTATCATTTGCATCAACATATTTGCTCATGATATTTTTTAGCTAAATTAGTTAAAAAGTATATACAGGGTGTTTCAAAAGAAACATACCGGTATATTATTAAAATAATACCAGTATATTGGTATGTTACTTTTGAAACACTCTGCATAAAGCTTTTGCAATGATTAAAATTGAAATTGTATTTTATAACAAAAATGCTGTCTAAACACTATTGCAATAATGACGCCAATCTTGTGATTGACTAGCATTTATCATATTAGTAATTGTAATTGAAATTACATTTTATTCGTCAAGTTGCCTTGGCCAGGAGACAGCGAAGGGACCTTTCGGTCCTCGAGGTATCGAAAGACCAACATAAAGTTATGTATAATTTGTAGCCAAAACGTCTATTAATGTTCATTACATGTTACATGCAGCTGTATTGTTATTTGCTAAGCTGCATTGTATGCTAAAACTAAAATACTCAAAATTTGTCTCTTTACATATTCATACTTTTATTTCACTTAAATGAAGAAATTTTCATGCGCTGTTTTTGTTGCATTATCTTGGTAGCTGAATAGTCAGGTTGTGATATAACAGCAAAACAAATTGTTCTGTTTACAGACATTGCTAATCAATCGTCATCCTAAATTCTTTATCAAAAACAACAGAACAACCTTTATACTATCCAAAAATATTTTCGTTTCAAAATTTTATTCCATCCTTTATCCCCAATTTTTGACCCCAATTTACCTCCCAGAAACCTAAAAAACTATTAAAACACAATTTCATAGCAAAATTAGCCTTAAGTGAACCCCAAATTTAGATTCCTCATTCCCAAAAACATATATTTTGACACAAAAACTTTCTGCCATAAGTAAGCGCCTCAAAATTGATTTTTGTATCTTTTCATGCTCTCGTCTGACATCAAGTGGTGATATTCGATATCTCATTAAAGAACAGTCCGATTTCAACAAAAACTTTTTATATACTTTGTGCCATCCGAAGTAGATGATCTATAAGCATTTTATACAAATTTTCCAACCTATGGTATTTGGCATTTGTTGAAATATAATGGAACAATCCCGCTTCCAGCTAGCTCAAGTGAAATTGAGAACGTGCTATGGTTAGGATTTTAAACCGCGAATCGGAATAGTTGCCTGCGCACTATGTGGATTCCAACAAATGTTGGCCGATGGCTGAAATGCTCTCTGGTTCGAATTGTGTCTTACTTTTTGCTTTGCATTTTCGATATGGCTGTGTTCTGGTTATAACTTAAATATGGTTTGCGTTTAAGAAACTGCTGAAAAACTGGGGATCCATAATCAGTGGTCGTTTGCACCGGGGCCTGATGAAATTAAGGCATTAAAATTTACCATTTCTATATGATTAACTATATTTCCCATTCACGGGTTATGGCATTGTTTCACT
The DNA here is from genome assembly GCA_963965965.1 of Trididemnum nubilum. Classification (NCBI taxonomy): domain Eukaryota; kingdom Metazoa; phylum Chordata; class Ascidiacea; order Aplousobranchia; family Didemnidae; genus Trididemnum; species Trididemnum nubilum. The sequence continues at coordinate 22,142,399 of OZ014486.1, forward strand.
GCCACGATATCGCAACGGAACGTCATCAACTATGATCTACTTCATCTGCTAACGAGTAAAACTTCAATACGGCAGTCATTATTATTTTTAAAAACTACTATTTTCGAATTATCATCAAACACTTAACAAAATGCAACATTTTAAACACTCTTGCGTTTAAAAATTATGGAAAATTTGGCAACCATAATTTAGAAAAATTGTATCCGTGGTCCTTGGCGTCGACCATTTCTGTTCCTGGCCTCAAGAGGGTTTTTCTTCGAAAATTCGTTTTTTGGCTTCAGATTTTTTTTTGAGTTCTTGGGCTGGAACGTTGTGTCCTCGATTCCATCTCTGAACGTCACCCTCTTGTTTAAAGATGGCCAAGGTGTCATCAACATATCGAAAATATATTGTCGGTTTTTGAACACGTGAAAATAGTTTGGACTCGAAGTAGCCAACAAAAATGTTCGCCAATGCTAGGCCCGGTGAGCCCATCGCTACTCCGTCCGTTTGTTTGTATATTGTGTCATTAAAACTGAACTCTGCGGATGACGTAGCAATTTCCACATAAGTTCGATAAATACCGCTTGGGGGATGGAAGGTGCGAAAGGAGGGTCTTTGTACAAGGCTTCCGCAAATACGCCGATAGTTTCCTTCAGAAGTACATCGGTGAATAGGCTAAAGATGTCAAATAAGCACAAATAGACACCTTTTCCTTCTAACCTGAGATCTTGCATGGATTGTGTGAAAGAAAATGAGTCATTTGTGCAGTTTGTGGAAAACTATTCAAGCACTGGCTGTAAAATGCTTGCCAGCCATTTGGCAAATTCATGGTGGGAAGAACCGACCATGGACAGGATTGGCTTTAATCGCGTGCCTACCTTGTGTGTTTTAGCCAGTCCGTACATTCGCGATCTTTGCAAACCCGTAGGGCATACTTCATCATAGACTTATTTAGGTCGCTGCTCTGAGTTTAGTAACTCACGTAATCGATTTTGAAGTTTTGTCTCTATGGTAGCGGTTCTGTCTGCCGTAGGCCTAGCGGTTGGGCCAAGACATTCAAACTTTGATGCGCCATTCCGGATATTTACCATTTTTGTTACGTAATCACTTTTGTTCAAAATGACTACACCTGATCCTCTATCGGGCCGAGTGATCAGAATTTTTTCATTCGACCCAAGCTTTTGATGACCTTGTAGCATTCGTTCTGCACCAGGAAGTCATGTTTTTCGAATTGACTGTCGCTGTGTGTTAGCTCAGTGACATACGCGTAGCCAGGATTTTTAATTGGGGGGGGGGCCCAAACCACAAATCACATGCAATGTCGTCATTAGAAATTTTTTAAAAAGAAACGTTTTGTGGGGCAGATATCGTAGAATGGAAGAGCCGTAGCCTGTTAGCACTTAACCAGGATTTCGGTGAAGGGAGAGGGCGAAAACTAATAGTTAGAAAGTGCAAATGTTTAACTTAGTAGACGTGTTGAGTAAGCTAGCGTACTCAAACGTATCACAAATGGGGGTCTGGGGGCAGAGCCCCCTACCGCCGGTGGCAATGGGGGTCTGGGGGCAAAGCCCCCAGCCGCTGGACGATTTTTGTAAGTTTTTGGGAAAAAAGCTATTTTAATCCCATTGGATCACATTTCGCACGTGTTCACAGGCATTTGAAAGAACTAGTTTTTTAACATTTGAAAGCCAATCGAAAAAATTTAATCCTTCAATCCTTCTTTTACATGTAATTAAAGTCCAAAACACGTTTAAAATCTTGCATTATGGTGTAAAATTTTAATTGTAAGCGATTTCGTCCACGTAGGGAAAGGAATATTGCAGAAGGCACATTGCCTTCTGCAATATTTTAACAGTAAATAATAATCCACTCGAAGATTTCCCTTATCGATTTTTGTTTTGTCATGAAGTTAACCAGTTATAGGAGTACATATACAGCTAGGGGGCCCAGGCCCCCTCAATTGAAATTCAGTAATTTGTTCAATGAGCATTTTCCCTAGCTATTCTTTTTAAAAGTATTTTGTCCGTAAAAACTGGCGAGGTGGTAGTGAATTGTTATTGAAAAATGGTACAATAGATGTTTACGCTTACTAAACATGTCATTGCCGGGCCGGATTTACATTGCGCTGGGCCCCTGGCACGTAAGGGATTTTTGCAACATCTTCCTGCCAAATTTAAGTAAAGACCAAAAAAGTTCTACTATCTGAGCGCGGTAACCCTGGCACTGTGCCATTTGGCAAATACGGCGCTGGTTACTGCATTAAGCGGCTTTTACCCAAAGTCCGTATTTACGCATATGCGCAAAAAAATACGTATATGCGTATAAAAAATACGCATATACGTATAAAATTCTTACTCTCGTTGGTTTGTTTTATATTGCCTTTTACCGAACATGCGTATGTACGCATGCGTATTTCCGCATGCGTTTTTTTTTACGCTTGACAAAGAATAAAATACGGACACGGTATGCGTATTTTTCAGGCATTTATAAAGAAATTTTTTGCGGTGTGACGTCACAAGGTTGCTTAGTGGAGTGGTTATGATACTTGCCTTTGAAACTTTCGACTAGGGTTCGGTTCTCACCAAAATCTAAACTTTTTTGTTTTGCTCTAACGTAACAGACTTTTTTTTGCAATTATTTTTGGGATCTTTTGTTTCCATATTTTTGCAAAATTTCTAAAACTAGGCCTAATGTACTTAATTATTCGAAGTTTTTCTTTAAATGCTTACGGTAATTCCCATCAAATCCTATGTTTTGTTCTCGCTGTAATACGCCAAAGCGTGTAACGAGTTGGCGGGCCCATCTGTTTGGCAATCAGGGGTGCCGATCTCTGTTGAGCATTGCGGGGATAATTTGCAATTTTACCCCAATTTTGCCCTATTTTCAACATTGGGTGGATGAACCTCGACTACGATTTTGTTCTGGTGAGCAAATTAAGTGAAGACCCAAAAAAAAGGTCCTCACCAAAAATGGAACACTTTTTTTCCCAAATTCAGGTGAAGACCAAAAAAAAAAGAAAAACGGTCTTCACCAAAAAAGGAAACCTTTTTTCCCCGAATTCAAATGGACACCTACGCTCAGATGCACACCAGAGTCAAACTATTGGGGAGGATGCAGATGTACACCATACAGTACTCAAACTACTGGGGAGGATACAGCCGAATTATTTGAAGGAATATATTCCCCATCCCCCCCCTCCCCCGGGTTTTGGCACCCCTGTTGGCAATGAAAGGTTACTACTAGCCTACTGCTAGCCTATAGTGTTTTTGCGAGCAAATCAAACTGAATCCTACGGAAGCAAATCAGTCGATGTTTTGCTTTGATTTTTCAGATAAGGTAGTTGCTCTCACGGCAAACCGCAAACTAGGCATTTCCAAATTTTACGAGTTGCTGAGTGAACCACAAACAAATCAACCACAATTCATAACAGAATGCTCTCATTGCGTTTGTAAATATCCTTTGTTGTTGCAAACATTTAAAGATGCGATTGTTCACATGCCAGACGTGGGGCGTTTTGCCGAGTGGTTAAATAACTGTGCACCCACGCTGCTTTTGTTTTGGTTTGGGTCTCTAGGATCGAATACCACCAAGGACAACAACTTTTTCACAATTGGTTACAGAATTTTAGAAAATAAAAGGTTGTTTTTTAAAAAGATCCATGAAACTAGGATGAAGCAAGTTTAGGTAGAATTAATCAAGAAAAGTATAATCAGATATTCTATTGCTCGTTTCAGGTTTTGTTATAGTAAGTTTAATTCCAAAGCCAAGAAAAGTTTGGCCCATGGCCTAATTTTGGACCTAGCATAACCTTTAAAAATCAAAAGCTTAAAACCAAAGTTATATATATACCCAGTACTTAAACTGTAAAATTTTGCATGGGGGACGCTTTTGCAGCCTTGACCAAACGCATTCGGAATGCGAAAGTACTTTAGTGAAAATTATGTAATTCTGTCCCCGAAATCAAGTGAAGACAAAAAAAAAAGGTCTTCATCGCAGTTTGGGACGATATTCAGCCAGAATTTGGGGGATTTATTCGTGCTGACAAACCCTTTTTCGTCTGATCATCCGGCGCTCAAATCTCGGTGGAGGCACGCGTCGCTCATACACTTAGTACTAAAGGGCCACAGGCTGCAAATTCGATTAAAGATTTATATTTATGCTAAGCTTTTATAACATGTAACGTTACGCTTCAGCTTTGAAGCTCCCGATAGGTTAGTGGCGTGCTCAGGCGTCAGGCGCGCAACAAGGTTGCTAAGAAAAAGTAGGGCTTGAATCTGTAACGTACGTGTCAAAAGGACGCGTCCCAATGCGTCGACCGGCTTGGTTGAACAACGATCGGGCTATGCTCCTGGTTGAGTTATTAATCCGCATACCCAATTGCACTTCCATTTGTGGTTACGTAGGAGCTGACGTTACAAATCCAAAGCAAAATTTTCTCGCATGAAAACTGTCCAAATTGAGCAAAGCTGTTGAGCAAATTCACGCAACTAAAGTGTTTACTTACGGAGGCTTGAGGGCGGAGCTCTGAGCCGCTGGAGACGAAGGCCTCACAGAGAAATTTTGTCAAGGAGTGCCTTTACGGAGACCGAAAATTACAATTGTGTTCCACCAGAAATGAGTGCTATGATGAATGATCACGCTATAATTATCACTACCACTAATTGAGAGCGTGAACTTATACCGGTAAGATCTTCCGCCGCTCCCTAAACCCGGGTCGATGCGTTGGTCGAATTGGTCCAGCCATATGTTTTCATTTACGATGTCAAAAGCGATAAACACAGGGACGGACAAGGCTTACAGAATGCTTGGGATAGCATCAGCATGGAAATAGTAGTTGATGGCATGGATGGTAAGTGCAGCTATATCCACGCAAGAGTGCGAGAAAGGAGTTTAAATCTAACCAGGGCCAGTGAAAAACATTCGATCTGGGCCTGGGGATAGATCAAAAAAAAAGGAAGTATCATTCTTTCCAACTGCCATTTTATTTTTCGGTCTTAAGATGAAAACAAAACAAAATTTATAAATTTATTACGGAAAATTTCGTAAATAATAATATATTCTTAATCATATCAGTCGTCTGCCACAATTTTTTTGTTTAATAAATTGTAATAGCTATATAGAATGCCATTTACGCCCTTGTGTGACTGTCGACTAAAATCAATGATGTGACTTTCCGATTGAGATGTTATCAGCGACATTTTTGAAATCAAATAAAAGGTAATACCAAACTCACAAGCCATTTATTTCATGCTTTTGACATACGCTTGCTAAAATACGCATACGCGTATTTCCGCATATCAATAAATTACCCTGCGTAAATACGCATATCCGTATTTACGGATATGCGTTTTTTATACGCGTATGCGTAAATACGGACTTTCGGTAAAAGCGGCTTTACGTGTGTAAAAGTTTAGATGAGGGCCTGTGGTAGCAACTTTTATAATAAAAACCTTGATTTCACCCTGGTTATACGCTTAAATTGGTTGAAAAAAATTTAATTAAGGGGGTGCGCCGAGCCCCCTGGTCGTCAATATTATTTCCTTGATTAAAATATTCATATCTTCGAAGCTTTTCGTCTAACACTTGTCAAGAACAATCGTCAGAATGGAGAGCGCAGAAGAATGAGCGGCTATTTATAGGAAAAAGCCGAGCCATGATTGGCTGGAAAAGGACCAATGAGAAGGCGTCATTAGTGTACAATCTTTAAGCTGTACACGAATTCTTTTTGTCGGCAGAGGGCGGGGTTAGAAGTTTTGATGAAAGTGGCTACAAGAGCAGATAGATGAAAAGGTGAGCGGCCTTGGGCAAGAATAGAAAATCTGCTGTCATCATAGTGTTGAGCGCAGTTAGGATTTTGTAAAAGATGAAGTCCTATGGCTGAATCAGAAGCAAGAGACTGGGTATGAGTCTGGTGGAAGATTTGCACCGACGAGCAGGAAGTAAGCGGTTTTGGGAAGAAGAGCAAGAACGGATAGATTTGGGAACATGTTGTTTGATTCTGTCCTGCAGCCTTTGGGATGTACGGCCTACATACCGAATGTCTCAGTGGAATCTGTGGAACCACGTGTTATTCCGCTGTGGAACCACGTGTTGTTTACTCTACCAACGAGCTTCTCTCCGCTACCAACAAGGATGTACTGCCTGCTTTACAGATAAGCAACCTGATTTATCAATTCTCATGCCACTATGACAGTCGGTATGTAGGCCGTACTTCCCAAAGGCTGCAGGACAGAATCAAACAACATGTCCCCAAATCTATTCATTCTTGCTCTTCTTCCCAAAAACGCTTACTTCCTGCTCGTCGGTGCAAATCTTCCACCCAGACTAATACCCAGTCTCTTGCTTCTGATTCAGCCTGCAAGGTCTGAATTAGAATTAAAACTGGCTGTGAAAACACCTCACATTAATTTGAAACGCGCTCATACAATTGTTGACTAAAGATGACTTCCATTGGGTAGTAGATATAAAAAAAAAAGAAACAACGTTGTAATAATTCGGAGATTGCCAGAGTCAACGTCAATTCCATGTGGTCGACTGAGAGAGCTAGCGAGCGAGCGGAGGGGAGCGGTGAGCGGTTTCTAAAATAAGCATAAACCGGCTATTGGAGCGAAAGGGCCACAAAATATAAAACTAAAGGGTATGAGGGTTCCAACTACTACCAACTACTGAATGAAGAAGAACAGAAGACTATTACACAATCAAAAGGCCTGAGATGCTAACAAGCACATATAAATCAAAACTATAAGGGGCAGGAAACAAGTTACTTTACGTTCAAGTAAATGTCGAAATCGTCGATATACAAAGAGCAAAAACAATAAATAAATGCTTATACATACCAAAATAATTATCTAGCCAGTTGCAAGAAATCCAAGAGGTTAGAAAATAGCTCCAGTTGGAAAGGAGCACTGAAGCTAACAGTACACAAGACCATAGTCCCAAAAAGAACGAATACAGATTAAGAAATGTTAGCAGGAAGCAGGCAAAAAACGCCGAGTAGAGAAGTATGCAAATTAGCAGTTGCCAAAGGCAAAGAGCGAACTGGCTGGTAATTGTGAGGTGAAACGTCACGTGTTAGCAGCAATACAAAGAGCAGCGATACCCGGCTCGACAAAGACAGACAAGGCCAGTGTTACGTCGTTTCAGCTGCAGAGGGTATCGAACCTGGCCTTGTCTGTCTTGTCGAGTCGGGCATCGCTGCTCTTTGTATTGCTGCCTACACGTGACGTTTCATCTCGCAATTCCAGCCAGTTTGCTACTTCCTTTGCCTTTCGCAATTTGCATATATGCAAATCTGCTTCCTTTCTGCTCGGCGTTTTGCCAGCTTACTGCTTACCTTTTCTCGATCTTCACTCATTCTTTTTCTAACTGTAGTCTTGGCAACTGCCACCTTTTTTTACTGAGCTTTCGCACTTGGAACAATTTTTCACATTGGATTCTTCTCTCGCAACTGGCTGGGAAAAAACTATTTCGGTACGTATTACGTTTATTTATTGTTTTTTGTTCTTCGTATGTACTATTGTTAAGGTAATTTCTCGATCCCCTGATAGTTTAGGATTTATATTTTGCATGTTAGCTTCTCGTCCCTCTTTATTGTGTTAATCTTCCTACTTGTTTTTTGTAACTTTACCTAGGTTTAGACCTTCAGCTCGTATAGCCCGGTTTTTTGTTATTTTTAGAAACCGCTCCGAATGCTCTGATCATCTACAACAAGTGGCCATTCAATAAACAATAACTCGGAACTTTTCTCGCACCTGGCGTTTTGAATTAGAGCGCGTTTTGAATTAGTGTGAGGCCCATCTCCACAGCCAGTTGTTTAAGTCCTTACATTAAAGTTTCGAAATAGTTTCGAAATGCTCTTGGAGGAGACCCGTCATTGAACTCTGGCAGGATTACGGAATTCGCAACTTACAAGATAATTATCCTTTTCTGTGCCTTTTGTGTGATAATCTTAAATTTTCATAATGCTGAACGAAACTAATACCGAACAAGAAAGTACTATCGAACTGCTGATCTCTACTCTGAAAGAGCAGTATTGCAGAGCTGAACGTATGATGTCTCTTAGAGACTCTGGTAATCATGCCGATGAGATCAAACAGCTGTGTGCCGATATTGAACTTAATTTTTCTAAATTAATGAGTTTGATGAAAACGATCGGTGCAGATCAATGCCGTATAGACGAGATCAGTAAATCAAACGTCGAATTCGACGCACGTAGCAAAGATTGGATGACAAAGAGAGCTATTTCTGCTACTAGTTTATTTCGACCTAGTGGTAGATCACTTACTTCTAATTCGTCTTCCAGGTCTAACAAAAGCACATCTAGTGCGAAGAGACAAGAAGCCTTCGTCAAACTTAAATTGGCAAAGGTTGAAGCCAAACAAGCTATGGAACGTATGGAAGAGGATTTAAAGCGTTCTGAGCGTGAAGCCAAGAGAAAGGTAGAGCTGGCTAGGGCTGAATTGGAAGCTTGGGAGGCTTCTTCCGCTTCTTCCATTGATGAAAGGTATGATAATTTTGATGATTTGTATGCTGAACCCCTCGGCAGTCAAGCAACACCTTTTGTGATAGCCAATCACACCCAAACGGCAAACGATTCTTTAAATGAATCTGTCAACACCAACAACCCCATTACTAAACAAAAATTTGCTAAACAATCTCGTAGCGCCGACACTTCTAAACCTTCGTCTAGTCGTAACATCGAAACTGATTTATCCAACATGAGTACTCGGCCTTCCCAAGAACTGTTCACAAACGCGGCCTCTTCCAAACTTAATACCCAGCTTCCACAAGCTTCATGGTCTAGTGCCTGCGGCCCTTCTAATATTGGCGTGCAATTTTCGCAAATCGTGGCATCGAATACCGTGGGCCCAAGTAACTTAAAAACGCAAGTACCACCATCACAGTGTACGTCCTTCAATCCCGTTGGCTTAGCAAATGTACCAGCGCGAACCAAGCCGCTCTCGCCTTCAGGAGTCAAGTTTCGTGACGAGCCTGTCGTAAATTATAGCGGTAAAAGTGATGTAATGCTTAATCCGGCGTCTCGTAACTACAATACCAAGAATGTTGCTGGATCTTTTACGATTCCGTACATTGACAATCAAGCTAAAACTATCTACGACTTAGATTTTGCTCAGTCTCGTGATCTACGTGGAAGTAATTTTCCCTACGTTAGTTCTTATGGAATCGCAACGTCAACGGCTAACATTGAAAATAAGTTGCACTACCAGTTTCCTGAAAGTCGAAATGTAGAACAGGCTTACTTTACGCCGCAAATGAATCAAAGCTATGAGTCTAGTAAACCGCAATTGTTCCGTAACTCGTCGTCAACAGTTCAAGACCCCTACCGATCAGACGCTTCTCATGTTAATGCAGTCGGTAGTCATATTTATCCACCAGCGAAAACGTATTTTCGGCAACCTTTTTTGGTAGAAGACTGGTTTTTACCTCGGCCAGAATTTCCAAAATTTGATGGAGACCCATTAAAGTTTAGAACCTTCATGAACAATTTTGAACGTCATGTCGAAACTAAAGTGGGAAGCAGCAAATTGCGGCTGTGCTATCTTATTCAGCATTGCGAACCAAAAATTCAGGATAAAATTCAGCACTTCTCCAATAAGGGCAAAGATGGCTATTTTTTGGCAAAGTCGAAACTTCATAAAGAGTACGGAAGGCCCTGCGTAATTGCTGATGTTTGTGAGAAACAGTTTAAAAATGCTACTCCGGTTAAATCGAACGATCCCGAAGCGTTGAAACGTTTTGCTGAATCATTGGAAAAAGGTTTGATAATTCTGGATGAAATCAATTGTTTGGGTAGCCTTAATTCTATCGACACGATGACCCTACTCGTAAATAAACTACCTTTTGATCTTAGACGTAGCTGGGTGAAAGAGTCGGTTGCTATCGAAAACCGAACGGGGCGAGTCGCCGATTTTCGTTGCCTTGTTAATTTTGTTACATCTAAATCCGATGAGCTTAATTCATTGTTTGGCTCCAGAATTCATGGAACGAAACCTAATCTTCAAACTTATAAAGGAAGTGCTAAAACGCCTGGCGCCTCTGGAAACACGAAGGGCAAAGCGATTTCTTTTAACGTTAAAACTTTTAAGTCGTCTCAAGTCGAATCGAAAGATGAAGGCTTTGCTTGTTTTTTCTGCAAAAGCAAATCTCATAAACTTGTTAACTGTCAAAAATTTCAAAAAGCGTCCTTTACCGAACGTTCTAGTTTCATCAAAACCAACAAATTCTGTTACAAATGCTTGAGTTCTAAACACCGTACGCCTAACTGTACTAGACGAAACACCTGTACCGTAAATGGTTGTACTGGCACGTTTCACCATACCTTGCTTCATCCAGTGATGCAAACTAATCCCAGTTCCGAAAATTCCGCGGTAAACGAGGATAACAAATCGAGCTCTAAAAGCACTGCTAATGACGAAACCACCCTAGCATGTTCTCTACAAAGTTCTAGTGGTCATCCGGCGAGAAACCGTAACAATGTGTATCTGTGCGTGGTGCCGGTAGACGTGAAGTATAAAAATAAATCAGTACGAACTTATGCCTTTCTGGACCAAGGGTCCACTCGCTCTTTTTGCGACAAAAAGCTTTTTGATGTTTTGGGTGCTAGCGGAACTGAAGACGAACTAATGCTGCAGACCTTTACTGATTCTAAAACCCATAGAGGCTTCACCGTATCCTTCACTATCTCGGCCTTGAAAAGTGATGAGGAGTATGCTTTGTCCGATGTATTTTGCATACCTAGTATTCCCGTGACTCCTAACTTGATTCCTGCAAAAACGGATTTGGATAAATTAACTTATCTCAGGGATATTGAATTTCCCCAAGTAAAAAATGCTACCGTAACTTTACTAATTGGAGCTGACTGCCCTGAAATGTTTTGTGTGAGTGAGATGCGCAAAGGTGCTCGTGGACAACCTGTCGCAATTAAAACTCCTCTTGGTTGGTCCCTTCTTGGCCCTTCCCTTTCATTAGGGGTATCTAAAAACTGCCAAGTTAACTTTGTAAAAGCAACTGATACCTCTCATCGCGATATAAGCTGTTTATGGGAAAACGACTTTGGCTGTGGTACATCGGTCTTGGATGTACCGTCTTCCAAAGAAGACCGCATCGTTTACGAATCGATGCAAAAGTCTGTGACAATTGTCGATGGACATTATCAACTCCCATTACCATGGAGAGATCACGTTTCTTATCCAGGTGATAGCTTGCCAATGGCTCAACGAAGACTTCTTTCCTTACAGAAACGTCTACAACGCGATAAGAAACTACATTACCAATACTCTGAGGTAATAGAAACATACGTTAAAAATGATTACGCCAGAGCGATTCCTAACGAAGAGTTGGACGTGAACTCGACCACTTGGACTCTACCTCACTTTCCTGTGTACCACCCCAAAAAGGATAAAGTACGTATTGTGTTTGATTGTGCTGCTAAGTTCAAGGGATTCTCATTAAATGACATGCTAATGCAAGGGCCAGACTTAGTTTGCAATCTAGTTGGGGTGCTTCTTCGGTTTCGAAGAGAACGAATTGCTCTCACTGCTGATATCGAGTGTATGTTCCACCAGATTAGAGTTCCCTCCCAAGACAGTCACGCTTTAAGATTTCTCTGGTGGCCTGGAGGCGATTTGGCTGAGAAACCTATACTGCATCAAATGCAAGTTCATTTATTTGGCGCTACCTCATCTCCTAGCTCTGCGGCCTTTTGTCTTCGCCAAGCGGCGATTGATCTTGGCGACCAGTTTGACCCTGAAATATCTTACATCGTTCGACGAAACTTTTACGTTGACGATTGTTTGTGTTCTACATCGTCAACCCACCAAGCTAAGCTCATCGTAGAACAACTTACAAAACTTTTGAAAAAAGGTGGTTTTCACTTAACGAAATGGCATACTAATTGTCGTGAAGTCTTGGATACTATTCCAGTTAATGAAAGATCTACCAAAACGCAACACGAAGTTACTGATGACAATTGTGCTAATGAGCGTGTACTAGGCGTTCTATGGAATGTGCTTAACGATTCCTTTGGCTTTCGCATCACCTTTTCCGAAAAGCCTGTGACTAAGAGAGGAATATTATCTACTCTAGGCTCTCTCTCTGACCCTTTGGGTTTCGTGGCTCCCGTTACCTTACGCCCCAAGATTTTGCTCCAAAACTTGTGCAGAGCTGGTGTTACCTGGGATGAAAGGCTGACCTCGGAGCAGGCTTCTGAGTGGCAGACATGGCTTCGCAGCTTGACTGACTTAAATGATATACAGCTGTCTAGATGCTTTAAACCGCCAGACTTTGGCACTGTTTCTTTGATTGAACTACATCACTTTGCAGATTCTTCATCCGACGCTTACGGTGCTTGCAGCTATCTTCGTTTAACTGATGATCGTGGTAACATCAATTGTAGCTTTTTAATTGGAAAATGTAGATTGGCTCCATTAAAAACCATGTCCATTCCTAAACTTGAACTGACTGCAGCAGTTCTTGCAGTGCGCTTAGATATTATGCTGCGAAGGGAGCTTGAATTTGACAGCTGCGTTTCTACCTTCTGGAGCGATTCTACTGCAGTTTTGCAGATGATTAGAAATTCTACTAAACGCTTTCCCGTATTCATAGCAAATCGCCTCTCCGTGATCGAAACACACTCCAGCCCTGAAAATTGGCACCACGTTCCTTCCCGACTAAACCCTGCTGACTTGGCTTCTAGAGGGTGTTCTGCTAAGACGTTACTTAAATCTCACTATTGGTTTTCTGGCCCAGAATTTTTGTGGAAAACTGAAGAGCACTGGCCCCACGGTCCCATTCCTTTATCCCCGCTGCCGCTGTGTGATGTCGGACCACCTAACAAAACTACCGTCTTTTTGCTCACTTCAAAACAAAGCCCTGATATTATAGATCATCTTATCTCACGGCATTCATCTCTTAGAAAGCTGAAGAAAAACGTGGCGTGGATTCTGAGGCTTAAAAGTTGCTTGCTCGAGAAAGTGAGAACTAAATCCAATCATCTTCAATTTGATACTCCGGACTTGACTGTGCAAGAACTGCGTCGTGCAGAAAACGAACTTGTTAAATTTATTCAAAGAAAACATTTTTCCAAACTTTTTGTTCTTCCCTCTGCAAATGAAAAGAAGTCTAAAAGTAAACTGCCTCGCTTCGTCTTAAAACTTAATCCTATTCTTGTAGACTGTATTCTTCGCGTGGGTGGAAGATTGCGGAATGCTCCGGCTAACTTCGATTCAAAACATCCTATCATATTACCGAGTGACTCTCATTTTACCGAACTCATAATTAAGGAGCATCATCTCAAGGTTGGTCATTCTGGTGTAGGACACACTTGGTCGTCATTAAGGCAAACCTTTTGGATCATAAAAGGGAGTTCCACGGTTCGCCGTGTTCTGGGTAATTGCATGTTTTGTAGGAAAAGGAACGCTCCTGTTGGCTCTCAACTCATGGCGGACCTCCCCCCTGGAAGACTTCAGGTAGACAAACCACCGTTTTCGCACGTGGGTATCGATTATTTTGGACCATTACTCATAACCCAAGGAAGAAGTCAAGTAAAGCGGTACGGTTGCATATTTACTTGCCTAACCGTTCGTGCTGTGCACTTGGAAATATCTCATAGTCTCACCACTGATTCTTTTATTAATGCTTTACGCAGGTTCATTGCTCGGCGAGGTGCTCCGGATCATATTTACTCAGACAACGGGACCAACTTTGTCGGAGCTACCAAGATCCTTCGCGACTCCCTTCGGGAATGGAATCAGCATCAAATTAACGACTATCTGCGCCAACAGGAAATTCGTTGGACGTTCAATCCTCCCACAGCCAGCCACATGGGAGGATCGTGGGAGAGAATGATCAGATCGGTAAGAAGAATCTTGTCTTCGTTATTAACCAGTCAATCGATTTCTGAAGAAGTCCTCCAAACTGCAATGACAGAAGTTGAGTGGATAATCAACTCAAGACCACTCGTACCAATAACTTTAGACCCCAAAAACGAAGAACCCCTCACACCCAATCATCTCCTATTGCTGAAGGGTAACCCGAATGTGCCACCTGGTTTATTCGATTACAAAGATTGCTATGTTCGTCGCCGTTGGGCACAGGTACAATACATAGCTGATCAATTTTGGCGACGTTGGACTCGTGAGTTCCTGCCCAATTTAAACCACCGACAAAAGTGGTTTCAACAACGACGCAATGCTCAAAAGGACGACCTAGTTCTCTTGGTTGACGACACTTTACCCCGTTCTCGATGGTCACTAGGTCGCATTATGGAAGTTTTTCCAGACAAGAACGGACTTGTACGAACAGTGCTCGTAAAATCACGAAACACTCTATTAAAGAGACCAATCACAAAACTGTGCTTGATTTTGAGGAAAGAAGAATGAAGACAATAGGCCTTTAGAACTTTTTTGTGCTTCGCATTTTTTTTTTGTGTTGGTGTTTTGCCCCTATTTTAGTGGAATTAGAGAACTCAGGAGGTTACCATCTTCGTTGGTTCCTTCCCTCCTTTTTTGGTCTTGATTTCGATCACGCGACTCCACTTCTTTTTTTTTGAAAATGTGTTTGTGAACCACATTTTGTGGGGGGAAATGTTACGTCGTTTCAGCTGCAGAGGGTATCGAACCTGGCCTTGTCTGTCTTGTCGAGTCGGGCATCGCTGCTCTTTGTATTGCTGCCTACACGTGACGTTTCATCTCGCAATTCCAGCCAGTTTGCTACTTCCTTTGCCTTTCGCAATTTGCATATATGCAAATCTGCTTCCTTTCTGCTCGGCGTTTTGCCAGCTTACTGCTTACCTTTTCTCGATCTTCACTCATTCTTTTTCTAACTGTAGTCTTGGCAACTGCCACCTTTTTTTACTGAGCTTTCGCACTTGGAACAATTTTTCACATTGGATTCTTCTCTCGCAACTGGCTGGGAAAAAACTATTTCGGTACGTATTACGTTTATTTATTGTTTTTTGTTCTTCGTATGTACTATTGTTAAGGTAATTTCTCGATCCCCTGATAGTTTAGGATTTATATTTTGCATGTTAGCTTCTCGTCCCTCTTTATTGTGTTAATCTTCCTACTTGTTTTTTGTAACTTTACCTAGGTTTAGACCTTCAGCTCGTATAGCCCGGTTTTTTGTTATTTTTAGAAACCGCTCCGAATGCTCTGATCATCTACAACAAGTGGCCATTCAATAAACAATAACTCGGAACTTTTCTCGCACCTGGCGTTTTGAATTAGAGCGCGTTTTGAATTAGTGTGAGGCCCATCTCCACAGCCAGTTGTTTAAGTCCTTACAGCCAGGTTCGATACCTTCTGTAGCTGAAGCGACGTAACACAACCATTGGACTTCATCTTTTACAAAATCCTAACTGCGCTCAACACTATGATGACAGCAGATTTTCTATTCTTGCCCAAGGCCGCTCACCTTTTCATCTATCTGCTCTTGTAGCCACTTTCATCAAAACTTCTAACCCCGCCCTCTGCCGACAAAAAGAATTCGTGTACAGCTTAAAGATTGTACACTAATGACGCCTTCTCATTGGTCCTTTTCCAGCCAATCATGGCTCGGCTTTTTCCTATAAATAGCCGCTCATTCTTCTGCGCTCTCCATTCTGACGATTGTTCTTGACAAGTGTTAGACGAAAAGCTTCGAAGATATGAACATTTTAATCAAGGCAATTCTCAAGTTCTGTACCACCAACCAACTTTTCAATATTATTTATTGTTAATTGCTGTTGTACGCCTGTACTGCTGTACGCAAAGATGCTAAAAGAAACTAAAAATGAAGAAACAAGGCTTTTTTGTCAAATTTTTGTCATTGGTGGTATTTCGATTGAGGGGGTCCCGGCGCCCTGGGCCACCCTCCTGGCTACGCCCGTGATTATGAAATAAGATCGCACCCTTAAGTTCTTTCATAAAAAAAAAACATTTAAAGCAAAATTAAAATAACTTGTTTTTAAAAACGTGGAGGACTCGAGTAAAGTCGCTTGCCAGTTTTTTGAAACCTCCAAGAATTGCATGACATTATTAGGACGTGAAAACGTGGTCGTCATTATTTTTACTTACTTTTGCATGCGAGATTCCTAAATCAAAGAATCTGCAATTCCGGACAAGGAAAACATACTGGCTATGCTCTCATTATATTTATCATTGGTAGTGTTTCCATTGAGGGGTTTGCATTACCGCCAGTGTTATAGCATTAAGTTCATAACAACGTTAAATGAGGGCTTGGGGTTGCAACTTTAGAACAAAACTCTTAGATTTCTCACAGGATTTGCATATAAATTGTTAAAATTTTGAATTAAGGGGCTCCTGGCCCGGAAACCCCTGGTTGTCAGTTCGGAACCTTGGGGCCCACTGGCTGTCAGTTAGGGGCTCCGGAGCCCCCTGGTTGTCAGTTAAATGCCCCAAGGGCCTCTGGTTGTTAGTTAGGGCCCTGAAGGCCCCTGTTTGTCACTTGGGGGCCCCGGGGCACCCTGTTCGTCAGTTAGGGGCCCCGGAGTCTCCTGGTTTTTGGTTAGGGGCTCTGGGGCCTCCTGGTTGTTAGTTAGAAGCCCCGAGGCCCCATGGTTGTCAGTTAGGGGCATCGGGGCCTTCTGGTTCTCAGATAGGGGCCCCGGGGCTCTCTGGTTGTTGGTTGGGGGTTTTGGGGCCATCTGGTTGTTAGTTAGGGGTCCCGGGCCCCCCTGGTTGTTAGTTAGGGGCCACGAGGCCCCCTCGTCGTCATTAATATTATTGTTAATAACTGTTATGTGCGTAATTACTGAAAAAAACTGCAACTAAACATTGCTAAGCTAAGTTGTCATGATTTTTTATCATTGATGGTATTTTAATTGGGGGGGCGAGCCCCCTGAGCCCCCCCCTGGCTACGCCTATGGTCAGTGAGTTGGGCTTTTAAAGCGTTTTGCGTATCAATAAAGCACGCTTTGTGGTGTTGTAATTGCACCCAAACTAATTACAGCATCGTATGTTTTATCGCACTATACAACATACATTTTATCAAGCCTATGGAAATTGCCACGTCATGCGTAGAGTTCAGTTTTAATGACACAATGTACAAACAAACGGACGGTGTAGCGACGGGCTCAGCATTAGCGAACATTTTTGTTGGCTACTGCATCCAAGCTATTTTCTCGTGTTCAAAAACCGACAATATATTTTCGATATGTTGACGACACCTTTGCCATCTTTACACGAGAGGGTGACGTAGCGTTTGAAAAAAACATGATGGCAAACTTCCATTCCTTGACATTCCAGTAGAAAGAACTGATTTTAGTTTTGAGACCAGTGTATAAGCGACCATGGTTTGAGAAAAACTCAATGAGTATCGAATAAGAAAAACGAAAACCTATGAAGTAATGTGTACCGTGTTGTGTTAATAAAAATACGACTGATTATTGCGTCACAATTATGTTATTGCAGTTGGATGCTAGCAGTTTCGCAAAGGATCGAGAAAACGTCAAAGGAGAATTATGTTTGAACGTTAGGATTGAAGGTTATTATTCCTTTTTACATCATTGTCTGTTTGTCTTGAGGCCTCGTGGTGTTCCAAAAAAGTATTTTGAGGATACTGAAATGGGAGAACAAGCACAAGCCAAGGGGCACAAACACGGCCCAATGGCCCCCCTTTGCAACGGCACTGGGTAGGTAAATGACACAAGCCAAAAATCCGATCAGGCTAGGCCAATTTTTCAAGTTTTTTTCTAAGTTCACCAAACCGAATATCTTTGTATTAAAAAAAGGAAATTTAAACCAATTAGCTTAATTTTGCCTTTGAAAACACACCTTCTTTCGCCAGAACCACAGCAGAAGCCTGGCAAAAACACATCCTAACCCAAGGACCTACCAAAAAGCTAAGTCGATTTGAAACCACGTATTCAAATTTGATGCTGCTATGTTGTCGCAGCCGAATTTTATTTCCGTAAGGTCAATTTTTTTTTCGTCAAAGCTTTTTAATATTAAACAATAAAGAAACGGGACAAAAACGTTGTTATTCAATTATTTTTTTATATAGTTAGTGTTAAAAATAAAAAAATAGGGTGCAGTGCCCCTTCAAAATAAGCATTGCGAAAAAGTTGTCATCGAACACGATTCGAACATGCAAGTTGCTGGGTTTAAGTAGTCAAAATAAAGCATGCGAGGAGACGTCTTCTCTAGCTCAAATCTTACAGAAGTGGACCGGTAATCCGACGGCCTCAGGTTCGAATCCTGTGGAAAGACAACTTTTTCACATTGCTTGTTTTAAGTAGTCGCTCTTCTGGTAGCTCTTCCCTAGGCTTCCGCGCCGGTAGCCTTTAGGCCAGATAGCGCGTAAACAATTAAGCATTCAATCTCTGATCCCGCGTACGTCAAAACATAATCAAATTATTATTAACGCGTATTTTGATTTTAAAACTGGAATATTGATTGGTATATGACCTCAATACTTTTGTGTTTTTTTGTTGTTGCTTTTTTTCAGTTCAAGCGACGAGCTCTTTTTAAAATTTTTAAATGACAGCATTATGATATTTTGAATTTCGAAAATGACTGTAAAAAATTAACTTTAAAATTGGTTCAAAATATTTTCAAAATTCTAGTATGCATTATTGTAGTAAGCCAAATATTTCTTGTTTGCCTTTTGAATACAGTAGCGTAGCCAGGGGGGGCGCCCCCCCCCCCCCCATTGGCATGTCGACGAAAATGCAGAATGAGAAAAACACTACGTTTTTAGCACTTTTGAGACCGTTAAATGCACTAGAGTGGACTAAAAAGTGATTTAAAACATTTTTGAAACATATATTTAGGGGGGGGCTAATTTCTTGAAATTAAAACTAACAAATAAATAAAAACGTTGAAAAATGGTCATCAAAAATACGCAATCAAATTTGATCGCAAGTGTAAAAATGCTAAACATAGGTGTCATCAACAAATATACTATAAACTAAGCAATAAGAGGGGGAGGCTATTCAGGATTAGTTAATTACCAATTTCTCTCAAGTTTCTTTTCATTACCCCCCCCCCCACAATTATTTTTCTCTTTAAACTGTATACGAAAGAGATTACTCCGTGTGAGTGTTATTGAACTATTCAATTTTATAATTCACCAGCGTCTAAACAAGAGAACTAAAATTTTACCATTAGCCACCTCCCAAATAGCACATTTATGCTACCAGTTTAAATATGCTTGCACTGCCAATTTTTAAGCCACGTTTTAAAAGCATTATTTTTTTATCAAAATAGCTCTAAAATTAAGTTATTTTTGCAGAAAAATGCAAAATTTTCGAGCGCTTTGGGGGCTCCGCCCCCAGACCCCCCAAACAGCCCCCCCCCAATTGCGAATTTCTGGCTACGCGCCTGTTTGAATATGACTAATATTATATTCTTTTTCAATGCTTGTTCACACGTTTCAAAAACTTGAATCTTACAATTTACACTATATGTACATTTCTTCAAAATTTAGTTCGCAAATTTTTTAATTGCTTCCAATCCTCAGTAAAGTGCTCAATGAGCAGCAACGTTAGAGTAGTAATAAGGGAGAAGGTCGGAATACGGTGCGAGGTCGTAATATTGGACAGCTAAACATCATAATCGTGCACGCAATCATCGAAACTGTGACGCAGCAAAATATTAGTTTTTACAAAACCAGTTAAGCCATATTGGTTTGAACGAAAATTTTGCATCATTAGTGAAAAGAGAAATTAGTTGTCACTTTTGGGTGTTTGCAGTGGCGTTGTTAAGAATGGTGACACCAGGGGCAGAATATCGAGGTGTCATCCTTTAAAATATACTGTATAGTAGACTGCAAAACGTTATAAAAGATAGCGGTACTACTTCATTAGTGCAGATGGCGGTTGTTATTTGGCTAGCTCAATAACTTCTCATTGCAAGATCTTAAAACTTAGAAGTATGAGCATCACACGATTAGTATCAGGTGCACAACCAAAAATCTGCAATAAGGGGGGCTGTTTCAGGAGTCTGGGAGCTCCTCCCCCATCCGCTGGAGGCTATTGGGGGCAGGAGGCGGAGCGCCTAGCACTTAAAAAATTTCATTTTTTTGCAAAAATAACTGATTTTTAGGCTTATTTTGATAAAAATTAATGCTTTTAAAATGTGGCATCGGATAGAATTCTGGTGGCATAAAAATTAGCTGAGGAAAAACATGATTAGACTCAGGCGCGTAGCCGTGCGGAGCCCCCAGCGCTCGAAAATTTTGTTGTTGTTTTTTGCAAAAATAATTAATTTTAGATCTATTTTGATGAAAATCAATCTTTTTCAAATGTGCTGGCATAGAAATTAGCAGTGCAAAACATAATTAAACTGGTTGCATAAATGAGCAATGGCTATGTGGGAGGTGTCTGAAGGTAAAATTTCAGTTCTCTTATTTACAAGCTCGTATCATAAACCATAAAATCTAGTAGTTCAATGAAACTCACAAGGAGTAATCCATTTCGTCTACATTTAATAGAGAAAAATAATTTGTGGGGATTAATGGAAGAATATTTGAGTCGAAGTGATTGTCAATTAACTATATATTCTTGTTTGAAACCTATATTCAGTATGTTTCAAAAAGCGATCAAATTTGATTGCCTAGTTTTGGCGATTTTTAAAAGTTCTCAGTGATTTGTGAGCCCTGGTGGGCAGTAACGAATTACGAAAGTAACAAATTACTGTAACGAATTACTTTTTTAGTAATTTTTACGGTAATGACACTACTTTTTCAAAAAAGTAATTTTTGTGGTAATATTATTACTTTTTTCGAGTTGACAAAATTACTAATTACAAATTACTTTTTAAATGTTACTTACAGGCTAGGTGCAGATCACAAAAACGTGTTTGCAGTTGAAACAACGCGCTGTGTATCAGTACGCAATGTGTTTGTGATGACGTTGCCGTTCTGGCACTATCGAGGAGTAAACTTGATTGGCTGCTTATGTTAGAATTCTAACCAATCAAAATAGTTTGTGTCTGAGAATGACATAATCGTGCCATTGGCCGCATACCTTTCTGCGCGTCAAACAAGACGATAAATATGATAAATTAGTTTAAATGTAAGCAGCACTAGAGCAAAAGTATTAGAAAAATCACGATCAAGTTCAGGGGCGTATTTAGGGGGGGAGGCCATGGCCCCCCCTTTGGGTCTCCAGGATAGTACAATTAGCGTAGAATAGTATGCAAAATTGCGGCACGTCCCCCCCCCCCCTTGCAAGTTGAGCAGAAGCTTTGATCACACAATGGGTCTATTTTATACGTTTGTTTCAGGCTTGCACCCAAGTTTGGGCAAAAAAATCGGACTAAATTTGAATGAAGACCTTTTTATTTTGCTCTTCACCTAATTTTGGGCAAGAAATCGGACTAAATTTGAGTAAAGACCTTTTTATTTTGCTCTTTACCTAATTTTGGACTGATTTTGGGTGGAACAAAAAATTGGACTGATTTTGGGTGGAACAATATCTTATTCTGATCTTTGTTGTTCTCAAATTTTCTGAAGTTTCTGCCCCCCCCCCCTTTTTTTTTTTAATCCTGCGTACGCTACTGATCAAGTTTTATATACTGAAGTTTTGCAGTTAAATTTTGTCGTTGGTTTACTTACTTGTAATATAAATAAGTAGTGCACTGGTTTTGTTTACAGAAGTTTGTTTTTTTTGTTTAATACTGACAGATTAGGGGCTGGTGAACGAACAGTAGTGCAGATACAAAAAAAGTCAATCATGTTAATAACGGGTATCTATCTGGCAATCTCAATAATCTGGTTTCGCGTTGTACAGCTTTTACAGATGTCATTGTGAGCCTCTTTTCGTGCGTGCTGAAAGAATAAACTACTGGACTTTCTAGAGCAGGCCTGCACAACACATGGCCCAGCAAAGCCTTTTATTGCGGTTCCCAAAATGATTTAATGTGGTCTTAAGCATAATCTCTTTTAAGCAATTCATATTTGTATTGAGATGTGATAGCTGAGGCAATTGTGCGCATGTGCGAAAAATTGGAATCTACGGCGCGTGCGTTTTTGACCAGCATTTTATACTTTCAGTTTATACCATGATGAAAACAAGAAAAGAAATATTGAAAGAGAGGGCAGAGTGTTAACTCAAAATGGATATAACAAATACTTGTTTACAGTTGTAAACTCAAAAGTAGTGTGTTTAATTTGCTGAAACGTGGTTTCAATTCAAAAAGAATATAATCTTAGACGCCATTTTGAAACCCAACATCCGAATCTCGCTGAATTAGATTAATAAAAAGAGACTTAAAGCATAAAGTTTAGGTACCAATCTTCGCTCCGAACATAACTATTTTAAACCTTCGAGCTATGAAAGTGCTACTGCTACCAGAGTTACTGTCAAAGGCGTAGCCAGGATTTTTGATTGGGGGGCAAACCACATTCAATGACGTCATCAGAAATTTCCGAAAGAGGAAGGTTTCGTGGGAGAAAGATATCGTAGAATGGAAGATTAGAAGCCATGGCCGGGTTTGGCACTTCACCAGAGTTTTGCTGAAGGGAAAGGGCTTAAGCCAATAGCTTAAAAGTGAAAACGTTTGAATTGGGAGACGCGTTGAGTAAAGTAGTGTAACTCAAACAGATCACAAACGGGGTCTGGGGGCCGAGCCCAATGCCGCCGAAGGCTCTGGTGGTCTGGGGGCGAAGACACCAGCCTACAGCGCAATTTTTTTTTTAAATTTTTGGAAAAAGATATTTAATGCCATTGGATGACATTTCGCGCGTGTTTATAGCCATTTGAAAAAAACAGATTTTTAACGTTTGAAAGCCAATTGAAAAAAATTAAATTGTTCTATTCACCTTTTACTTATAATTTAAGTCCAAAACACGTTTATAATCTAATCTTGCATTTCGGGGTAAATTTTAGAAATGGTTTGGCCCACTTAGGGAGATGTGAGGTATAGCCTTCGGCTTCTCCGGCAATATTTCAGCAGCAAATAATGATCCACTTAAAGATTTTCTTTAAGAGATTTTTGTTTTGTCATGAAAATAACGATTTGTAGGAGTACATGTACGACCAGGGGTTCCAGCCCGCCTCAATTCAAATTAAATAATTTGTTTAATGAGCAGGGGTGCCGAAACCCTGGGGGATATATCCCCCCTAATAATTTGACTGTATCCCCCCCAATAGTTTGAGTGTGGTCTACATCTGCATCAGGGACGTGCGGTCAGGGGAGGCAGGTGAGGCCGTGCCTCACCTGTAGAATTGTGCAAAAACAAAAGAAAATAAAGTATATAATTAAAATAAAATGGTTTCATACAAATCAAAATATTTATCAAAAGCTTTATTAATTTTTGTCATATTTACTTTTTTTGTGCAGCCTATTCACTGCTTTTATGTTACGTCTTTCGCATTAAAACGCCCAAACTATTCGGTGTATTATTGCTATCACTACGGCGTGCATTGAGCATCGCTTCAAATATGCGAAGTGAGGCATTGTCAATTGTGCCTCACTTCAGCTAAGCAAATTTTAATAAACAAACTAAAAGTATGCCTTTTTTCTCAAACAAATTGCGGACAACGCATAATGCTTTTAAATCTGATTTTGCGGCGCGCCTCACCTGTGACGTCACAGAATGAGAAAAAGTTTAAACAGTTGTTTTGTAGTCTTTCGTTCATTGCGAAATTGAACAAGTTGTTTTTCTGGCCGAATAAAAACAATTTAATACGAGAGGATGAACTAAAATGGAAGAAAATTTAGTCTCAAAGCTGAGAGACTTTCTAAACTAAGTTTTTTATCTGAACTTGAAGTTACAGAAATTGCTAAATTTATGTACTCTTATTATTACTCCAGGTAACTTGAAAATTTCGACAATTATTTCAAATATGCTAGCAAACTTCATGATTATAAAACGAGATCGATTACTGCAGACAATTTTTATTTGGAACGAGCTAAAATTCGAAACGGGCAACGATCTTGCTCGAGCATTGGAGTAAAAATATGGAATAATATTTCACCAACTTTTGAAGAATTACCAAAATACTCATTTAGCAAACAAATAAAATTGTCCATGCTAAGTAATTACTGAAGTACTTACAGTCTTGATAAACTCGAGATAAGCCTTAGTGTGCTCTTTTCTTATGCTAACTGCTATTTTTGGTTGAATCCTTACTTTT
Source organism: Trididemnum nubilum (assembly GCA_963965965.1). Lineage (NCBI taxonomy): Eukaryota > Metazoa > Chordata > Ascidiacea > Aplousobranchia > Didemnidae > Trididemnum > Trididemnum nubilum. The sequence goes on from OZ014486.1 coordinate 22,166,481, forward strand.
GTTTCTTGTTTGTTTTAAAAATGGTTAAAAAAAAGCTACCCCCTCAAAAAAACTTATAATAATTACAATAATAAATTAGTTATAAGGGCAGCTTGACTCGATGACCAGAAACAGGTCTTTCGCTGTCCTGTTTGCTTGATAGTAAGTGATTTAAACTACAGTACTGGTAAACTTTGCAATTGCCTATTAATTTCTACGCCTTCATCAACAATTACTTCTGTTAAGTGTTACAGTAAATTAGCCCACATTTATTTCCGTTATTGGCATTAATAATCATTCTATTTGTGCGCGTGAATATATTTTTTCATTGGTGTTAAGTTTCTGGAAATTGAACTCAACTGAACAAATAACCTGAATTGAATTGAATATACAGTAGCTAAAAGAAAACCAATTTAAAAGATTTGCTCGAGACATCATTACGAAAGAACCCCTCAATTCAAAAAGAGTAGAATCGTACTCAAGAAAAAGTGGTTGCACTATAAAAATCTTCATTTGTGCTTTCATGTTTTTAGCAATTAATAATGTTGGGACTGAAATCGGGTTTTTGTGACTAAGAGAATTTGCCAAGAAGACTTAGCAAGCACGAAAACTTCAATTTGTCCACATTCAAAGCCAAATAATAGGCTAGGCTATCTTCATGGATTTTCGAAAGTTCAAGAATTGATTTGGCTTTAAGTGAACAGTAAAAATTAAACGAATAATTAATTATCGAAAAATTTGGTTTTTGTTTAATGGTTACAGTGCCGCCGGGGACCAAAAGTGGGCCCGGGGCCAGCTCAAATATGACGGATTTCCGGTCAGTTTGGTCCGAAAAATGATGTGATCTCCGAAAAAAACAAAAAAGGTTTTTACCGAAATTCTAACCGTTTTTCCGGTCGAAATTAGGTGTTCTCCAAAAAAAAAAGGTCTTCAGGCTTCACATGCTGATTTCTCAGTGTCATTTCGATGGGCCCCCTCTCGAGCTCATGGGTCCGCTGAACCCGACGGCCTTCCTGAAGCCCATGGGCCCCCTAAAGTCCATGGGCCCCGGGGTCATTCTACCCCCTGCCCCCCTCTCGGCGGCCCTGAATAGCAATAAAAACAATTATTTGCTTGTCATTTATTGTCTTAAATAATTTTTTTGCGAACATGAGTGTGAAAAAAAAATTGTGCCTCACCAACCAAAAGCCTCACCGCACGTCACTGATCTGCATCCCCCCAATAGTTTGACTCTAGTGTGCATCAGAGCGTAGGTGTCCATTAGAATTCGGGAAAAAAAGTGTTCCATTTTTGGTGAAAACCTCTTTTTGGTCTTCACCTGAATTTGGAAAAAAAGTGTTCCATTTTTGGTGAGGACCTTTTTTTTGGTCTTCATTTAATTTGCTCACTTGAACAAAATCGTGGTCGAGGTTCATCTCCCCCCAAAGTTGAAAATAGATCAAAATTGGGGTAAAATTGCAAATTATCCCCCCAATGCTCAACAAAGATCTGCACCCCTGTCAATGAGCATTTCCCTAAGCTCTTATTTTTCAAAAATATTTTGTCGCGTAAAAACTGACAAGGTGGAGGTAAATTGTTTCTATTGAAAAATGGTGCAACAGAGAGATATGCCTACTAACCATGTTATTGCCAGGGGCCCCTGGATTTTCGCAGCATCTTCCTGCCAAATATAGGTGAAGATCAAAAACTGCCTTAACGATCTGAGCGCGTGGCCTTTTGTGCCAAATGGAAAATCCGGTCCTGGTTATTGCATTACGTTCATGAAAAGGTTAGATGAAGGCTTGAGGGAGCAACGTTTAGAACAAAAGTCTTTAATTTCACCCGGGTTGTACATTTAAATTGGTACACAAAAATTGATTTGAGGGCCCCAGGACCCTGGTCAATATTATCGTTAATTACTGTTGTATGCGGGTACTGTTGTACGCGAAAAATGCTAAAGAACTGAATGTGAAGAAAAAATTGGCTTTTTGTCGCATTTCTATCATTGGTGGTATTTCCTTTAAGAGAGCCCTGCCCCCCCCCCCCCCCCTTGGCTACGCCTATGATTACTGTAGCTACTGCTACCAAAATACAACAATTAAATGCTGTAGCATGCAGATAAAGATTAAAGAGGTAACGGTTGTTTTTTACTTGTCCACGTTCACAAGACGTTTCGCCGTCAAGAGTTATGACCATAGGTGGGCAAGTTAACGCAAAACGTTAGCTTCGTTAACCAATAGTCCGTTAACAAACTTCACACTTCCGTTAACGTTAATCCGTTATTTTCAGCTTTAATTAACGGGAAGTTAATAAAGTACGTTAATCCGTTAACATTTTGCGTGTAATTTACATTTCGTTTTATTCACTCGCTTCTAGAACATGTATTGACGCTGTTAAGCTGATTGTAAGGAAATATATATTAATATGATGGTCTTTTTGTGTTTTGAAAGTTACATTTTACAGTCTAATCTAATTTCAAGATAAAAACAAGTTCAAATGCACAACGAAGCTGCATGATATTAACGATAAAAACCTTAACGGAAGTTAACAGAACTTAACGGAAGTTACTTTAGTCCGTTAACAGCACTTAACGGAAGTTAACTTAGTCCGTTAACATGAAAAAACTTTTTAACGGATTAACGAGTTAATGAAAAAGTTAGCTTCGTTATTAACGGATTAACGATTAACGGACTTGTGCCCACCTATGGTTATGACATAATCTTTGACCGCGGAAACGAATCATCCGAAGTTCAAAACCTGCTTAGTATTCAAATAATTCTGTACCCACTCTAGTTAAATAATTAAAATAATATTTTTTGAAGCTGAACCGTGTCGAAGAGGCAGTATAATGAAAGCCATCATCTGGTCATTGCATATGCGTATCATAACGATGCTTGAATCATAGACGAGATCCAATATTTTCTGTTTTTATATTCCAATCAGAGATGGAAACCGGTCGGGTCGTCCGACCGCTCGGGTTGCCGTTCGGGTCAAGATTCTTCGACCGGCCGGTCAAGCCGGTTGAAAAACCGGTCGAATTCTCCTTTCTGGCACCTAAAAGACATCTAAGCTCCAACCAAAGTGTACTTATATATTTTATCATAAATAAAACTTTTTATAAAAAATCAATATTAATAAACCACACCTTTCGAAAACACGTTGAATGGTTTCAAGCTGTGACTGTCATGCTGTGACCATTAAGACATGCACATCCAGGGACGTATTTAGGGTGGGAGTATAATGCCATGCCTCCCGATTTGGGCCACGGCTCAAAGCAAAAAGTGCAAAATTTACGTTAAAATCGCGTAATCAGATTCTAATTAAGCATGCATGTGGAAGAGGCTTGCGCTACCTGGCATTTTAGCATCATTTTAATCAGCTTAAGAGTAGAATTGGGGCAGATTTCAGATTTTTTACTACATGCTAAAATCTTGCCGCTTTGAAAAGCTTGTTTCAACTTAAATTTACCACACTCTACACTGGGCAAGAAAGACATAGCTCTTATTTTTTATATCTAACTATCCATGGTTTCTTCTGAAGTAGTAGCATTTCTACAAACTGCTGGGGCACAATATTTTTCCAATGTTTTCTAGCCAATGTCATAACAGTTTAGTGTTTTCAATGAAAATAACGGACGCGTTGCGTTCATCGGGATAGTTATTCATAACGACTTCGTACTACCAATGAGTTTATTTATTGGTTTGACGTTTCGTTTCCCAAGCCGGCAAGCTTCTTCAGAACAATTTTCGGCAGTGCTGCCTTTGCAGTTACAAAAAGATAAATGAGAAAAAAAATAACAGCAAAAGATAGGTAACAATAAAAACATACGAACATCACAATATTTGTACTATTGTACCCAAAAACATTAAAATGATGGAGCAATCATATTATATAATGTCAAAAATTATGTCACTAACAGCGTGAAAAAAAAGGAATATCGAAAAATAATGTCACTAACAGCGTGAAAAAAATTAATAATATTCGTAACAACTAGGCTGCTTCACTAACAGTTTGAGAAAGTATGAAAAGGATCTATTGCAAAACATTATGTACTGGAAAAGCTTTTTAGCTCAACAGAGATTTATATTGATTGTTCCGTCCGTATATAAATCTCTGTTGAGCTAAAAAGCTTTTCCAGTACATAATGTTTTGCAATAGATACTTTTCATACTTTCTCAAACTGTTAGTGAAGCAGCCTAGTTGTTACGAATATTACTAATTTTTTTCACGCTGTTAGTGACATAATTTTTCAATATTCCTTTTTTCACGCTGTTAGTGACATAATTTTTCAATATTCCTTTTTTTTCACGCTGTTAGTGACATAATTTTCAATATCGTATGATGCAGAGATGTAAAAAGTACTCGAAAAGTGTAATCAAGTAAAAGTTTTGTTACTTGAACCAAAAACTAATTGAAGTAAAGTACAAAGTATTAATCAAAATAAGGTCTTAAGTAAAAGCAAAAAAGTAGTCGTTTTAAAAGTACTCAAGTACAAGTATTTCTGAAAGTATTTAAGCAAAATAAACAAATTATTCAATCGACAAACTGCAGTGTATGACTACTAATCGACTACCTTCACATCACCGCCACATAATGCTTGGTCTTCTAGTCTCTTACTCTCTCAAGGAGTGATGAATTACCAATTGCTGCAAGTTTTCATTACTATATTCAAATCAAAAAGAACAACAGTAAAACTTAGAGATTTGAAAATCATGTCACACAGAGTTTATTTGGAATCCTTTCGTAGAATCTGTGCTAACTTAATTTAATTGAACAATGGCCTAAAGAAAACTCGAACTTTCTTACCAATTTGTGGTTGAAATTGAAAACTACGGTACTTTGTGCTCTTCTGAATCAAAGTGCTACTTAAGTAGCGTTACTTCGCGCTAAAAGTAAGCAAGTGAAAGTAGAAAGGTCAAAAATATAATTACTTTAAAAGTACTCGTTACCGACAAATTCTACTTGAGTAGGCTACTTAAGTAGAGCTACTTTCGTTACTTTAACACCTCTGGTATTATGTTATTGCTTCATCATTTTAATGTTTTTGGGTACAATAGTACAAGTATTGTGATGTTCGTATGTTTTTACTATTACCTATCTTTTGCTGTTATTTTTTTTCTCATTTATCTTTTTGCAACTGCAAAGGCAGCACTGCCGAAAAAAAGTTTAGTGTTTGCTGCTCGGCAAATTGCAAATAATCTGTCACCAATAGCTAAAAAACTGTCTTTATTTCAAACCGAAACTTAACCAAAGAAGGTCTTAAAATTGAGTCATTTTTGCAAAAAACGCAAAAGTTTCTAGCGTTTTTTTTTCTGAGACCCTCGTCCAAAGTCACAAATTTTAATACCTCACCCATGCCCCCCCTTTTGAAAATTTTTCATTAGATACACTGAACAGTGAACAAAAACCTTCTGTAAAAAAACCGGTCGACCGGGCCGGTCAGAGACCGGTCGACCGGCCAATCAACCGGCGATGATTTTGAAATTTACCGGTCGGGTCGGGTCGAGAAAATCCTGACCGGTTCCATCTCTGATTCCAATATTACTTCCAATATATATTCTAATTTAAGATCCAATATACAGGGTTGGCCAAAAAAATTTGCACCCTTAGACAAAGTGCCATAACTTTTTTTGCATAGCGATAACACTTCAAAATTTTTAACGCAGTGGCTTTCCTATGAGCCTCATGGTGTCTGTTGCCGTATCAAAAGTTGGCAAATCATCCATTTTCTTCGTTGAACCTGGGGCAAAAGTTAACGGTGCTTACTACCGCGAAAAGCTGTTAGCGTCGATGATACGCGAAATGGATAGACTTACTGGATATCAGCCGTATGTGTTTATGCAAGATGGGGCTCGATCTCATACTGCAAATGAGACGGTTAGATTCTTGAATCAACAACGATACTTAAAGGCGGTGAATCATCCAGCCAATTCCGGTGGTTTACAAAAGCTAAAATTGAACTATAATTTTTGATATTTTTTGTTTGGATTTTGGTGCTGTGTTTACAAAGATATTCAACAAATACAAAAAGATGTCCCCCCGAAAAAAGTTTTTGGAAACTCTGAGTTTTGATCTTCCCGCCAAAACCACAGTTCTCTAAACTACTAGGCCTACGGTAATCTTATTAAACTATTAGGCCTAACTATCTCTAAACTATTAGGCCTAATAGTTTAGAGATAGTTAGGCCTAATTAGGCCTAAACTATTTAGAAATAAACTATCTCTAAACTATTAGGCCTACCACAGTTCTCTAAATCATTAGGCCTACTGTGGTTTTGGCGGGAAGATCAAAACTCAGAGTTTCCAAAAACTTTTTTCGGGGGGACATCTTTTTGTATTTGTTGAATATCTTTGCAACCGCAGTCCCAAAATTAAAACAAAAAATATCAAAAATTTTAGTTCAATTTTAGCTATTGTAAACCACCGGAATTGGCTGGATGATTCACCGCCTTTAACATTGTTGCAGCCAAACATGAGGCCTCCTAACAGTCTAGATCTTAATCCAGTCGATTACTGCGTTTGGAGCGCTCTGGAGCGAAATGTTTACCGCAGAAGAAGATTTGAAAACACCATAGAATTGAAACAAGCCATTCTTCAAGAGTGGGAAGCTCATTGCAGTGGCGGATTTAGGGGGGGGGATGCATCCCCCCCACCAGCCTAAAAGTTACGATTTTGGCCGAAAAATCAGCCTCTATTTTGAATAATTCGGCTCCATTTCGGAATGCATACCCCCCCACCGACCTAAACGTAACGAATCCGGCCGCAAAATCAGTCTCAATTCTGGTGAAGACCTTTTTTTTTTTTTTTTTTTTTTGGAGACCACCTGATTTTGGGCGAAAAAAACGTTTGAATTTCCGTTTTCGGCCGAAAAACCACTCTCAACTTTGGTGAAGACATCCGAATTTTTGAGGTTTTGGCTTCAAATCCCCCCCACCAAAATTTTCTGGATCCGCCACTGGCTCATTGCCCCAAGCGGTAACCAATAACGCCATCGATGGGTTTTGATCTCCTGTGCGGTTGGTGATTGCAGAAAACGGACAACACATCGAAAAATATAGCGGCGCTACTTTTTTATTTGAGTAGCGATAAGCGGCAGCGCCGCTGCTTTTTTTGCCAATTATAGCAGCAGCGGCAGCGCCGCTACTTGAAGGTGCCCAGCTCTGTTCATACTTAATTGCAGTAAACGCTTCTGTTTGAAGGCGAAGCTCGCTGCAATGCGGTGTTTACAGCTACTTTGATATACCATCAACCAGGTCCCGGATGTAGCAGAATCAAGACAAAAAAGTTCAGAACAAGGTAGTTTCAGAGTAATCACGCGCCTACGGTTTGCGTTCGATTGATTACTCTTGACTGTGAGCTGATTTAATAAAATCACGTTTGCACGCAAGTTGCTAACAATGCTCTTGATTGCAATGTTCGCAGGCTAGATAGGTCCTGAGAAGGTAACCTCAACCTGTAGGAAAATAATCTTCCATCAATTGCCGATTTTTTTCTCTTTCTCAGAATTATTGTTAAGTCTCTTAGTCATTAAGTACGGTAGCTTAAATGTACAACGCCACAGAGCTGCCAACGATCCATCACTTACAAGCTGGAAGATTTTAGAGTGACATGAGTAAAGATAAAAATCAGCACCAGAACTTTTGCAAGGAGCATACCGCTTTAAGCATATACCAATATCACGAAAACATACTGCAAAAATCATGATCAGTCGACATGCTATTCAGTATTAAAGCATTCATTGAATGCCTTAAACAACCTGGTCTTCTTTTTCATATGAGCAATTATACCGGTACCTACCGATACTTTCTGATATTTTTAAAATTTAAAAATTGATTTGTTGCTTTTCATATTCTTTTATTTTAGGAAGTGGCTTGTATTATGTTACGTACGTAACGCCCACGAAGAGAATAAGAGAACGAAGAGAGAGTGCTCATTCACTGATGTACTCTTTTTGTTTTTTAAATTATGGTTAGGGTTTGGGTTAAATTTTAAGTTTGGGTTAGGATTAAAGTTAGGGTTAGACCTAGGGTTCGAGTTTGGGTTAGGTTTAGCTGTTTAGGTTTGGGGTTAAGGCTAGAATAGCGATTTTCTTCCCAATGAACAATTGCATGTGGGGCCCAATTGGGGCCATAATGGGCCAACATTTGGGGCCCATGTGGGCTACCCACATGGGGCCCACTTGATTTTGTCCGCGGGATAAAACTGGGCCCCATCTGGGCAGCCCATTAATTTAATGGGCAAACCCACCCACATCCCATACTCTTACCACTGGGATTTCACTGGGCAGCCCATTAATTTACTGGGCAAACCCACCTACATCCCATGCTTCTACCACTGGGATTCAACTGGGCAGCCCATTAATTTAATGGGTAAACCCACCCACATCCCATGCTCATACTACTGGGATTTAACAGGGCAGCCCATTAATTCAGAGGGCAAACCCACCCGCATCCAATGCTGTAGTACCACTCGACATCCCAAGTCGTGTAAAACTGGTGCAGCGTGAAGCACAATAATACAAAAACACTACATTCATTAATACTTGAGGGTTTATTTTTACCAACTTACAGTGATTACCGAATTCACGCACAACAACAGTACACGGAAAAGCAAACACATTACAGATCATTTTAACTTAGAGCTGGCACGGGAGCGCTTTCGAATCTCCTTCTTTTGGACCGGTTTCCGCCTCGATCTCGCGCAATGGTCAACCATTTGACCACTTCGGTTTCCAAATCGGCTTTGCAGCATTTACTGGTTGCTAGATTCTTTTTTGCATCATCTGAAAAAACAACAATGGGCAATGAGAAGCAACTATACAAGTCGTTAGCGTAGCCGAGAAGGTAAAAGCGTTGTTTTTACAACGACCTTGATTGCATAATCTGAGTTCAACTTGCACCCAGGTCACGTTGTTGCGTCTTCGGATAAGACGGATTACAATGATTTATCTCTGCTTGGCAGTTTTAAACAAGTTGAAAATTCAGTGGACAAGAATTCGAAGAAATCCTCAGACTTAAGCATGTAGGTTACAGTTTCCTCCAAGCAAGAAGTAGCTATGGCAAGGAAAGATTTGTGCATCATCAAACAGTTAGCTTCTGACGTTATTAGGTGACAAAAGATCACATTAAACACGCCTGGCGCGTAGCCAGGATTTCGCAAAGGGGGAGCGGGCTTTTTTGAGAGGTGAAAAAAGCAGTAAACGAACTTGACCCAAATTTTCATCAGTCTTGAACCAAATTGAGGCAGTTTTTCTGTCAAAATCAGGTGAACTCCAAAAAAAAAGGTCTTCACCAAAATTGAAACGGTTTTTCCAGACAATTTTTGGTGATCTCAAAAAAAAAAAAGGTCTTATCCAAAATTCAGTCACTTCTGACCAACTTTGGGAGCGCTCCAGAAAAACAAAACTCCACTTTTCTGGTCCAAATAACAGGTAGTCCTTCACAACTTCTGCTCCCCATTCCCGTTGGGGGGCTGTTTTCATTTTTGGAGCAAAAATCGGCCTCAAAAGCACTAAAAACGTGCTATTTTGAATACTTTTCAGGCCAATGGGAGGTCTAAAAGCCCCCCCGCCTCCTGGTTACGCTACTGCAATTTGCACTGCAACAACAAAGACACTGTCACGTCATCTCTCGGACTGTTGGGGCTACATTTTGATTTGAAGAATACAGCTCGAGCCAACTTGGCTACGAGCCAAAGACTAGCAGTCAGAGACGTTGAAATCTCAGTTGTACCGTCAATAGTGACTCACAAAATTTATTATGTGTTAGAAACAGTACCGGTAGTTCAAAAACATAAACATTTTGACAAAGAACACATATTACCCCACAAATTTGAGTTAAATCACTATTTAATATTTTGATGTTTAAGTCACACTGTGCTTTGCTTAAACAAGCTTAAAATATAAAGGTCAATGGTCGTTTTTCGTAATAAAGATACCGGACAGAATTACCATTTCTAGATGAAATCGAAATAGGTTCAACATAAAATTAAACTGTTTTCGTTCAAACCTTAGCAGTTTCAAAGTCATTTGATCTAGTGAAAAACAACATTTGAATAACCTATCAGCATTCTGCTAGAACAAAAGCAAATAAGAAAAAAACTTACCATGCAACACAGATATTATCGACAACTTCTTGAATGATTCTTTTCCTTTGCGTCCCGTAAGATTGTAAAACAACCTAACTATCAAAAAGTTGAACTGCATAATGCAACAAAAACTTCCATTTACCAAAACGAAATTGCAAAATTGTGCATCATTAATCTGATATTTGTTGCCAGTCTGAGTTTTTGAGACTTTTGCCGCTCCTTTTCGTAAGAAAACTTGAAACTTATTTCTTTAACCCTGCTTGCGATCTAGAACACTTATTTTAGTCACCATTAATTTAGGTAAATGAAAAACACTACCAACCGCGATCACTTAATTGTTCATGATACTTTACCACAATAAAAGTGTTTTGTGCTCTAACACAAACTCGCCACGTGAAATGTTCTAAATTCACGCTTTTGCGCATGCGCAGAACCTGTCTCGCAACGCTTTTTTCTCGTGCAATGTTTCAATAAAAAGAATAAAGTGTAACGAAAATATAAAGAAACTTCCAACATGTATTTGCCGTCTGAAACCATTAAAAATCGCAAAATAGTTTTTCTATACTCAACAAATTTATATGAATAAATTTTTTAATACATTGACATTATTTTTCAATAAAAAATGTTAAATAAAGGGTTAAATTTAAAATATTTAAAACAATTTTTTAGTCCCAAAATTTAAACTGTTGTTGACATTTTTTATGTTCTGTAACAACTAAAATTCAATTCACAAAAATTAATACACGTTTAAGAATCAAAATTTTACACCATACAACTACCACGGTGACAGATAACATAAAGTTCAGACTGGGCTGAGAGTGTGAATAGCTGGGCACCCATTATTCAAAACGTTTCAACTTTCTTCGTTTTATTTTGTTACGTCTAGAACTAAATGGTTATTTTTAGGCTTACAACAATTAATGGTTTTTATACTAAACGCTAAAAAAGATTTTGAAGGAGCCCATTTAGGCCCATGCGAAGCCCACTGGGGCCACATCAAAATGGTCCACGACTGGGCTAAGAGTGGAAATAGCGTGAGCACCCCAAAATCATAAACATTCAGTATTTTTTGTTTTATTTTGTTGCAACAAAAATTAGAAAATTATTTTTAGGTTTTATAAGAACCAACGGTGCATATACTAAACGCTAAAAAAGATTTTGAAGGAGCCCATTTAGGCCCAAGCTAAGCCCATTCGGGCCCCATCAAAATGGCCCACGACTGGGCAAAGAGTGGGAATAGCGTGGGCACCCATTATTCAAAAAAACTTCGATTTTCTTCGTTTATTTTGTTGCGACAAAAACTAGTTATTTTTAGGCTTTAAACTACCTACGGAGCATATACTAAACGCTAAAAAAGATTTTGAAGGAGCCCATTTAGGCCCATGCTTAGCCCATTTGGGCCCCATCAAAATGGCCCACGACTGGGCAAAGAGTGGGAATAGCGTGGGCACCCATTATTCAAAAAAACTTCGATTTTCTTCGTTTATTTTGTTGCGACAAAAACTAATTAGTTATTTTTAGGCTTTAAACTACCTACGGAGCATATACTAAACGCTAAAAAAGATTTTGAAGGAGCCCATTTAGGCCCATGCTTAGCCCATTTGGGCCCTATCAATATGGCCCACGACTGGGCAAAGAGTGGGAATAGCGTGGGCACCCTAAATTCAAAAAAGCTTCGATTTTCTTCGTTTATTTTGTTGCGACAAAAACTAATTAGTTATTTTTAGGCTTTAAACTACCTACGGAGCATATACTAAACGCTAAAAAAGATTTTGAAGGAGCCCATTTAGGCCCATGCTTAGTCCATTTGGGCCCTATCAAAATGGCCCACGACTGGGCAAAGAGTGGGAATAGCGTGGGCACCCTAAATTCAAAAAAGCTTCGATTTTCTTCGTTTATTTTGTTGCGACAAAAACTAATTAGTTAATTTTGGGCTTTTATCAACCAACGGTGTTTATACTAAGGCTAAAACAAATTTTAACGGAGCCCACTTAGGCCCAAGCTAAGCCCACTTGGGCCCCAGTAAAATGGCCCAAGGTTGGGCTAAGAATGGAAATAGCGTGGGCACCCCACAATCATAAAGATTCAATTTTTTTGTTTTATTTTGCTTCAACAAAAATGAGAAAATTATTTTTGGGCTTTTAACAACCAACGGAGTATATACTAAAGGCTTAAAATGATTTTGAAAAAGCCCACTTAGGCCCAAGCTAAGCCCACTTGGGCCCCATCAAAATGGCCCAAGATTGGGCTAAGAATGAAAATACCGTGGGCACCCCACAATCATAAAGATTCAATTATTTTTCTTTGTTTTGCTTCAACAAAAATGAGAAAATTATTTTTGGGCTTTTAACAATCAATGGTGTTTATACTAAACATATAAAATGATTTTAAAGGAGTTCATTTAGGCCCAAGCTAAGCCCACTCGGGCCCCAGTGAATTGGCCCACGCAAAGCCCAGTTGCCCAGTTGCCCACCAAAAACCCATGTGGTCCCCATATGGGCATGTTCACTGGGATTATTCTAACGTAACGTAACAGCAGCCTCTGCCTTTATTTTAACACGAACACAAAATAATAGCCTACTGTACAGCTGTATATCATTCAATAAAAGTATGTTCTGATTTCTGAATATTTGTTGGACCTCGAAGCTTACGTTTGACTTTGAACATGACAGCTGACAGGCTAAGTTCATGGAGAGAAAGCATTCAAGAAGTGAATCTATCGACTTCATACTTACCGGTATATCTAAGCACTTACCGGGATACTGTAATTGTTCAACCCAGGGCATGGTATGGAATGGAAAATGGAATGGAATGGAACGGAAATTTCGGTATGGAATATAAAAGATGCCAGAATGAGTAGAAGCTAGTCATGCATACGCTCATGCATGAGCCATTGCCTTTTTCTCATACATTTGGTTTAAATACGACATTTTGTCACTGCATTGTTGCAACTTGCGTAGTGTAGTGGATAGCACTCTCAGCTACTAACCCTCTGCACGCGGGTTGGATTAGCAGATGGGTAGTGATTGTGTAATGCAGTATGCAGGAACTGGGAAGGTAATGCACGAAGCTCTTTGTTTTGCTTCAAAACTTTGCATTACAGTTAGGGTTGGGGCAGGGGTGCCAGCCTGAGGGGATAGCAATTACGTACCAGCTGCTTTTTAGCTTATGAAAGCGATGTACTGCTACGCTTGAGTGCGGCTCCCTGCGTAAGTTTTGCACGACTAGCTCCTCGTGCCAGAATGGAATGGAATGGAAGACAATCTTCCATACTTCCATGCCAATTCCATACTAGATTTCGTGCATTGTATTTCCAGAAAAATACATACCGATGTCAGGTAGTGATAAATAATATTGTCACAGAAGTATTCAACTTCAATATCTTCGCATATTATTTGTCGACAAATCGCGGTACTTTGGTTGTGTACATTGCGCAAACAGTGTACGTATTGCATCATTGTAAGTACATTGCAATTTAATTACAGAATTGATGTTACAGTTGACAACCTTGATAGATTTGACTTGTTGTTTTTTTTTATTTTGAGGCTGACAATTTGCTCAGTCGTAAATTTTGTTTTCTTACATCGTCATGAAAACTCGTATTTGCTAGTTCATCCCCTGTTTGGCTTAATTTTATTTATATCTTTAGTTTTTAAGCTTATAGTAATTCTTTTTGGTGCTAAAGCTTGGTATTTCTATTACGGTAAATGTTCTAGTTGATGTGAGGGCAAACTTGTACGGTAATCCTTATACCATAGGTGTGCAAGTTAATGTAAAACGTTAGCTTCGTTAACCGCTAGTCCATTAACAAACTTCACATCTCCGTTAACGTTAATCCGTTATTTTCAGCTTTAATTAACGGAAGTTAATAAAGGCCGTTAATTTGTTGATATTTTGCATGTAATTTAGATTTCTTTTTATTCACTCGCTTCTAGAACACGTATTGATGCTGTTGAGCTGATTGTAAGGAAATATTTATTGCTGTGGTAGTCTTTTTGTGTTTTGGAAGTTACATTGTACAGTCTAATTTAATTTCAAGATAAAAATAAGCTTAAATGCCCTAACGAAGCTGCGATGGCAAAATCTTTGAAAATTGTGATCAGCGATAATTTATAGACCTATGAAGCTGCAGCTTATTATTCGCCACAAAAAAGAGCTCCTTTCTTTGCTCGCTTCTATAAAACTCGAGCTAATACGCAACAAGTGTTACCAAAGCAAACTGGTTTGTACCGGTACGATGAATGAATGGTGCAAGATATTAACGATAAAAACCTTAACGGAAGTTAACAGACCTTAACGGAAGTTAATGTAGTCCATTAACAGAACTTAACGGAAGTTAATTTAGTCCGTTAACATGAAAAAACTTTTTAACGGATTAACGAGTTAATGAAAAAGTTAGCTTCGTTATTAACGGATTAACGATTAATGGACTTGTGCCCACCTATGCCTTAAACCATACGTATAGCCAGAAGGACCGGGCCCTTTGCCTCCCCACCCCTCTATTGAAAAGATACCAATGATAAAAATGATGACACAAAGCCTATTTATTCGGTTTTTTTAGCATTTTTGGAGTGCAACAATACATGCGTACCACGGCAATTAGCAATAACTTAATATTGACGACCAACCAGGGGGCTCATGCCCTCTTAATTTAAATTTTTACCAACCAATTTAAATGTACAAGCCGGGAGAAATTCAGCGTTTTTGTTCTAAAAGGTGCAATCTCAGGCACTCATCTAACTTGTTTGTGCAATAATATGTTTTAGGCCCCCAGCTAACTTTTATATTACAATAACATGATTAGTGACCATCTATGGCATCTAATGTACCGTACGCGAAATTTTTTTTTCTACCATGGTTTTGCAGATTTATTACGTCACATCCGGTGTCCCGATCCTTTCTTTTCATACTCCGCTCTCAATTTGACTTGATCCGCTCTGTTTATAGGCAAATTGGTATGATGGTACTAGGCAAAATTAAGCTTGACTTTAGTTTTGTGTAAAAGTACATAGGCTACCCTAGGCAGTGGTAGAACAGGGTTGGAAGAAAATCGAAAGCATTAGCAGTTAGTCAATAAATGTAGACTTACATTTTACGATTAAGACAAACAAGTCAAAATAGGCTAATCACTGTACTAGGCTAATCGTTACCGTATTTATTAAAGGTTCAGGTTTGAGTTGCTGAGTCTTAAGCAATTGTGGCAATATTATAGATGCAATATCGCAGGAAAGTCCAAGACGTATATCAGTAATTTACTGTATGCACATTGCAAAAGTAAGTAGCAGATACCAGAGGTGGAGTCGAGGACACAAGGCTTGAGGCCAAGGCCAAGGCCAAGGACACAAAAAAAATTAGAGGCCAAGGCCAAGGACAGCCTTTCCGAGGACAGACACTCTCGAGGCCAAGGACAGGAATGCTCGAGGCCAAGGCCAAGGACCAAGGACACAAAGCGCAAGTGCTCTCCAAAAAAAAAAAAAAAAATTTTTCAGGCGATCTCAAAAAAAAAAAAAAAAAAAAAAAAAAGGTCTTCACAAAAATTTTTCAAGCGATCTCCACGAAAAAACGCTTTCCAAAAAATTTTTCAACCGCTCCACAAAATTTTAACTTTTTAAAAAATAGTGCTGTCCTCGAGCCGAGGACAGGCCAATTTTCGAGGACTTGAGGCCTCGAGGCCAAGGCCAAGGACTTGACCTTCGAGGCCAAGGCCAAGGACTTCAAAATCTGTCCTCGAGGACGTCCTCGAGGCCAAGGACGTCCTCGAGGACTCCACCTCTGGCAGACACCTACCTCAGTAGCCTAATGCAGTTGGCTGGTAAATGACTTAACTGCAAACCTGAAAAAGTGAAATGTCAATGTTATTTTACTAAGTTTATTTTACTGTTTAAGGTGTTGAGCGTGAGCTGATAGCTTGAAGGTACTCGGATTAGTTGCCGGTAGGTACCAGGGTACTGTTAAATCGTTGGTCTCCAATCTGGTCATAAAAAATTGAGAAATTCTTTCTCACTACAGATTGTTGAACTTAAGAAAATTTTACAGGTTTTACGCTATGATTTTTCAAACTACAAAACTGTGTTGCAGGCTTAAAAAGTCTCCTACTATATCTGATATTAATATAGTAGCCGAGTAGATTGGCTTTTCGATAGGCCTACCAGTACGTCGTAGCCTATTTTTTAAAAGTAGGTATGTTCTGCTGTGGTGATTTGTGCTAACCAGTCAAAAACCATTCGTAATGAATACCTGTTCCTATTATTATGTGACTTATAAAGGTGGAAAATTGCATTTCTTGTCTGGAGTGTGGGCTACTGGGCAGATACTGACTACTGAGAGCCTACTGACTTACTGATAATCCTCTACAGTTTATTGGCTTGAATACCAGAACTGATTATGTACAATTTAACAAAGAAGTCTTTGAAGATTTCGTTGGCAAAGTTTCATCTCAGAGTACTAAGCATCTAGACTGCACTTCAAGGATTCTTTCAATCAACTTTTTTGTTTTTGTGGTTTGTGGTTACTTTCCAGTCAAACAAAGCCTAGGCTACAAACAACTGAATGTGATAAGCATGACAGCTCTAGCTGTTATACAAGTTTAAAAGAAACCTTGTAAGCAACCTTCAATTTATTTTCTGTGGAATTAAGGACATTGACAATTGAAAATATCTGAATTTACCAACTGGGTTTGTGCATTAGTATACCAATACAGAACTTAAAATTTGCATCCAATGCAATATTGCACTGATTTTTGGATTCTTCAATTTATTTTCTGTGGAATTGAGGACATTGACAATTGAAAACATCTGAATTTACCAACTGGGTTTGTGCATCAGTATACCAATACAAAACTTAAAATTTGCATCCAATGCAATATTGCACTGATTTTTGGATTGGTTTTATTTCAGCTGGTAGGTAGGTGTTGGTTTTAGTCATACTGTAAGCTTCAGATTTAGCCCTTCTACACATACCGGTATATTCAGTACATATTGAATAATTTAATCTACAGTATATAACAAAATAAGGTGATTTAAATTGTATCATGGTTTTGAACCGTTTATGGTTTTTTAATATTAAATTTGTCTTGAAGCGGTGATTAACTATTTATGCTCAATAAACAAATTTCTTTTAAATATGATGATTGCTCAGTTATTCACAAACATAAAAGAGAGTTACTAGGAACCTATGAGGTTGATCAAATAATAAATTTTAAATGGACTGTAATTTTCAGCATCATGTTTAAGACAAAGACAGCTGCTTCTTGTAATATCAAAGCTACTTGTCTAGGCAAACAAGACCAAACTAACAATTATTACAATAATAAAAATTCCTCGTATAGTAATATTATCATGCTGGAAAATGCCATTTTTCATCAATTAACTTTCTGCTAAGTTATCTTGATTAACATTTTGTTATAGTAGCTTACAGCTGACGCAAATCGCATTAATGTTCTTATCTTCAAACTAAAGCAAAAAAGTCATATATTCTTTAAAAAGGTTTGCATATGCAGTGCTGCAACTAGAACGATCTATGGAGGGGCAAAATTTCTTTCACATGGGGCGCTTACAATACTTACCACTATTTTCTTGTATCGTCACTTTAAGTTTAGGGGGCAGAATTTGTGTTTGGGGGGCACCGCCCCCTGGCCCCCCCGTAGTTGCAGCCCTGTGCATATGTTGCACTATTTATGCATTGTATATGCATCTGACATCAACTTGCTCAGTTAAACCATTGTATAATGTATACTAGATACACCTATATTATCAATTGCTTTACTATCATGTTCAAAATTTTATTTCGTAAATTCTATAAAATCTGGAGCTTTGTTTCATTTGCATTAAAATTTCAAACTTGTTATATGTTTGTGGTGCTGTAGTTCTATTTAAGTTGTGGCAAAGTCTGATAATATCTTTGTGATTGTTATAGCTTTGTCCATAGGTGTCGATTTTTTGTTGACTAAGCAAATTCCGAGGGGCAAAATGTTTTTGCGAAGCTTGGTTAAACTTAATAATTCTATTTCATTCAGGAATTTTGCCCCAAATTCAGGAGAGGACCAAAAAAAAAAGGTGTCTAGAGCGCCAGCACCGGTTTCCGACATGAAATCGCTGCTGCACCGGCAGTCTGTTGTATTGCTTTTTTCTCATTGATTCGAGTTAAATATGGCAGTTTGATGCATCAGATGTGAAGCCCTGAAAGTGTAGTGGTAAACGTGCTAGCCTGGCTAGCATAGGGTTTGGGGTTTGATTCCCGCTGAATGCGCTTGGCAAGAATTAGGATTTCGTACAATTGCGATGCGTTCATTTTTTTTTCTCTTTAGAACCTTGCATTAGAGTTAAGGTTTGGCAGCCATGCCAGCTCGAGAGATAGTAAATTAAAGTGCTAAAGAAACAACCGGTGCTGCCGGTGCTGCAGCAATTTCATGTTGTAAACCGGTGCCGGTGCTGTAGACACTGCGAAAAAAAGGTCTTCGCCATATTCTGGTTTTATCTCAGTACAGAATTTCGGATTTCTTGTTGCCAAGTGGGTATTACTTGCCAAAAAACTGAGGGGGCCAGACATATTTCACCTTCTTCAGGGTCAGATGCGACAAAGCCATAGGCGTTGATTTTGGGGAGGCTGACCCCTGCCCCCCCTCAAATTGACATCTATGGCTTTGTCTATGTTGTTTCATTTTCGTTGATCCATGTCGCGTGTTAGATTATACCAAGTGTAATAGCACCATTAGAGGTTCTAAATCACTTTTTATAGTGTTTTTGTTAATTGCTGTTACAATTTTTAGAAACATTCACCAGTTTTTCAAGTAAATACCAAAAGATAATAAAGACTGTTACCAAGAAATTTTACTACTACAAAAGTTCTCAAACAGGTACTTGTTTTGATTTTATTAAATACACTTGATTGATTGTATGGTATAGTTATCAGAAATATTATGTACTAAAGGTGCTTCTAGTCTGGAAGCAGCACAGTGCCCAAATTGCACCTTTGCAATGTTATGCTTGCCTTCATGAGGGACAAAAGCAACGATTAGTGAACACTGGCATAAGCAAATACTCACAAAATCAATGTTTCAGTTTCATTATACTTGTTGTATTATGCAGAAGCGTGTAATAAGTAGGTGGGGCCCATCTCCTCGGCTTTTGATGAAATGTTGCAGTGGTGGTGAATCATAGGCAACACTGTGTTTGGTTGGACTGACCCAAGATTTGAACCTCAAATCTCCTGCTCCAGATACGAATGCATTACAGCTTGATCACCTAGCATCAGGAAGTAGTCACCAAGATTGCCTTGCTTCCAGTTTAACTGCCAATTCAATATGCTTATTGCTATAGGTCACACATGTTAAAGAGACTTTTTAATTTATGTAACTGTAACAGAATTAGTGTTGGAGTGATAAGGACTTACTGGTATATGGTAATTTTGTGGTAGTGGAGAATTTGGCAGATTATACTGGTATGAAAAAATTATATACCGTACTGTGTAAAAAATTCTAGGAATGATTATTTCGCTGGAAAATTTAATTAAAAAAGTTTATTTTTCATTTATGGATTTTGCCTTTTTAAGGTCAAGAAGCTCACATGGTCTAACGCCTGAACGCTTGTTCTGCATTGAAGGACTGCCGTGACTTTGAAACCAGTTATGTCTTTTATTGTTAGGCATGGGTTCGAATCCAATCCGTAGTCATTTTTTTCTGACAACCAGAAATTGATCCAGATTGTGAGTTAATGTGTTCTATTTTTTGGCTTTTTTAAGGTTTGAGATTAGGATTAGGTTTGGGGTGAGTTTTAGAGTAAGAATTTGAGTTCGAGTTAGATTTGGATCTTAATTAACAAAAACGTCGATAAAAATTTCTGGTAAACTAGTGTCTTCCAAAGAATTATTATAAGGCGTTCAGTTATTGAGTGTTGTGGTGCCATGCCAAAATATCCGTTTCCAATTTGAGTTTTTTGTTTTGTTTGACATAGAACTTAAGTTACAATGGTAGGTATCAAATTAATGCTAACTTGAGCAAGGTTTTCTGGTTGAAGCTTGAATGTATATGCATTGTTTGTTTTTTTTTTACTGTGTAATTGATCAGACTGCATTGGCCAGTTGGTCGAGTGGTAACGCATTCGTCTGTAGAGCGGGAGATCTGAGGTTCAAATCATGGGCCGGTTGAATCGGACGCAGTGTTGCCAACGGCTCACCACCGCTGTGACATTCTTTAAAAGAAGTTGTGTTGCCCGAGCGCACTGACAGTGAGATGGGCCCCGCAAACTCGTTACAAACTTTGGCGTATTACAGTGAGTGTAATGAAAGATTTGATATAATTAGACTGCACTCATTACCTTCACCACTTTTTAACAAAAACTTAAGCTTTTCAATCTCTAAAATTAGTTTTATGTTATTCTTTTTGTTTTTCTTATTCTTAACTTTTAAGTACAAGGCAACATCGAAGTATACATTTTTACAACTCGCTTTGTTTTTAGGAAAATCTCACCATGGGATCCAGCTTCGACATACAGCCGCAATCCCAAACATTACTTTAATTACCTGCAAGACTCTGCAAATAAACATTTAACTGTCCAAGCATCATTTTTGAGATTTCCAAAAAGTTGTGCATATAGTATAGACTATGGAGCGAATATATTTGTCTTTGAACTTTCAAAAGATGTCCGATAATTGAACTTTAGCAACAGTAAAGTCATGCGGTTATCATCAGGAGAACAATAAGTCTCTGTGGTTGTGGAAAGTGGAAGATAGGAGAGTGAAGTTTTGTGAAAATCAACATTGAATACAAAATCTAATCATTGTGCAATAAGACACTCATCTGCATTTCAATCAAACAGCCTTCAAAAAGTCCAATACTTTTCTGTAGTTCTTATGTTGAGCAAAAGTTTTGTTGTTTTTGTTCAGTTGCTGACAGAAGCTGTGATTGAAGTATTTCACTAATTTAGTATTTAAATCAGAATTGCTGTATCATTATAGCGACGTACCTAGTGATCGTACTTCCCATTTTTACATTTGTTTTGCTAATTAAGCATTTGTAATAGGGATGTACCGATACCAAAATTTTTGCCGATACCGATGCCGATTCTTGTTGAAATGCCGATTCCGATTCTTTAATTACTATGTAACTTATATATATGTATGCTGGACAAAGTTATTTTAAGAGGAGTCGTGTTTAAAGCAACGCTTTACAAACAAGCAGGTGTTAACTCTGAACGCAAAATCAAGCGCTAAACTATTGGCTACACCATTAAAAAATGACTAACTGTATGTCGCTGACATCGTTCGACCGACGCGGTAATATTCTTTAATGGCATATGGTAGCTTAGTGTCACACCAATTCTGCTTAGTTAGAGCTTTGCAACATCCGTGGCTTATCACTGCGACTGACTAGCGATCTCGCAGACACAACATACGATTAGAAGAATGATCAACAGAACGTTGCGATTTTAATATTCGAAATGAAACACTCTCAAATTCAAATGCAGCAACGTTGTTTATATACTGTTAATAGCGTAGCAGCATAGGTGGGCACAAGTCCGTTAATCCGTTAATAACGAAGCTAACTTTTTCATTAACTCGTTAATCCGTTAAAAAGTTTTTTCATGTTAACGGACTAAATTAACTTCCGTTAAGGTTTTTATCCTAATATCTTGCAGCTTCGTTGTGCATTTGAACTTGTTTTTATCTTGAAATTAGATTAGACTGTAAAATGTAACTTTCAAAACACAAAAAGACCACCATAGCAATAAATATTTCCTTACAATCAGCTCAACTGCGTCAATACGTGTTCTAGAAGCGAGTGAATAAAACGAAATGTAAATTACACGCAAAATGTTAACGGATTAACGGACTGTATTAACTTCCGTTAATTAAAGCTGAAAATAACGGATTAACGTTAACGGAGGTGTGAAGTTTGTTAACGGACTAGTGGTTAACGAAGCTAACGTTTTGCATTAACTTGCCCACCTATGCGTAGCAGCATCGTTGTTTATATACTGTTAACTTTTTTTACAGCATCTTTAGAGTTTAGACTTACACGTGTTTCATTTTCAAGCTTTCTGTTCGCTGCATTCAAAACCACAGCAATTGTATTGTAATCAATAGCTTTGTTCAAACAATCCTGTGATGCAATAAACTGTTTTTACCATCGTGTTGCGCAATATGCAACTGCGCGAAATAATAAGCAATGCGCTCGCTCAAAACCTTCTTTGTTTCATTTTTTCTTCAACGATTTGTAGTTTTTCTTTTCGTAACATGTGTAAACGCTTTCATAAAAAGAAAAATGTTTTTGTCTGGTAAGAAATACCGATGTAAAACGATCTGATCGGAAAAAAATTAGCAATGTTATTATGTTCAAAGAATCGGCAAGTATCGGCCATATTTTACCGATGCCGATTCCCCCCAAAATTGCCGATACTTGCCGATGCCGATACCGATGCCGATTAATCGGCACATCCCTAATTTATAAGCAAAGCGTAAATTAATATGTGTGAGTTTGAAGTGTTTAAATGATGTTATTGTTTTTTTGCTTCAAGATTGCTTCATTGCTCTTAGAGAACAAGTTTTTGCATGTTGGCTTTACTTGCCCTAAACTTGGTAAGGTCTGTCAGGTTGTTTTTGCACATCCGCGCTTAACAACGACCAGAACGAAATCAGAAAAAAATCTTCGCTTTTATTAACAAATATTGAGGTAGCCATTGTGTCACTTACAACGTAATGACGAAACCAGATACGGCCGCTAACACCGCGCTCTTTATTACTCTTAGTGGCAACGAGTTATCGCTTTCAAGGTTTTTCACAAACCTGTGCTACGATATCCAAATTAAGCAAAAGCTGCTTTTTGTTACGACTCCACAATACTTAAATCTATGCGACGTCATTACCAAGTAGCATAAACGTATTCGACCAAAGTAATCTTGTTTCAGATCTTAAATGTGATGAGCGGTTGTGGACTAGACAAACGCCGCGAAACGCGTTTGGTCTCTCTGGGTCTGGACTCAAGATCTCGTTGCAACTTTTTCCCAGATGAAATGCTATTATTATTATTTCATTTTCCTTGTGATTAAACAGGCTTATGGCTGATAGTCATTTATTTCCTACAGGCCTGGTTAACGCGTTACCACGATCATCAGGGAGTAGATTTAAATTACATATACTTAGAAAAGGTAAAATGGTATTCACCAGCGATGCACCATCTTATTATATCATTTCAACCCATTTTTCTTACCAACCGTTCGATAGATTGGCAATGTGGCAACAACAAGCATTCAAGCCAAGATAAAGAAACATAACTATCAGTCGTAAGAAATGAATAAAATAACCATCAGCCATAAGCCTGTTTATTGTATTTAAGTGTTTAATTGGTCTGCTCTGGACCTCTTAAGAACATCGAGCACTCTTTTGGTTATACCAGCAACTCACATTTGTTGTTTTTCGTTTTGCTCATTTTGTTATTAGCTTGATCGCGCTCAAGAAAATTAAACTAAAAGAAATATACCAAGGGGGTATGGAAGCACCTCTTTCTCTACACTAGGGCTTATTTTTGATCTTGAAATTGTTTCGGTGGACATTTTTTGGGATGCCAAAAACGGCCTATGGTCAGTATCATCGAGACAGATGTATGGAACAAAACTTCGTAGGCTAGTCATTCCAACATCTAAGCATAGGCGTAGCCAGAAATGTGGATCGAAGAGTCCTAAAAGTCAAACATTCAATCACAAATCCATGTGTTGTCAATACATCATTATTCATTTTGTGAAACAATGTCCTGAACTCCCATGACTGAATTTGTTTTTCCTGATACTGTACTAGTTTTTTTTAGCTGCACTCCTGAAATGTGCTATAAGAGGCTAGTACTTTAGGGTCAGTCTTGGGTGGAGCTACATGGCTCGGGTTTTTAGAGTCAACATAAAAATAACTTGTTTTTTATCTTGTATGCTGCACATCTGTACTTGGCTTCAGTTAATGGCTGAAATGAACCCCCAACGGTCGGTGAATTTTTTTTTGAAAATAATTCGTTTTTAGGTATAGTATATTTGAACTTTCGTGGCAGCGTGAATTTATCGAGCAGCAAAGTAAACACTGCAAAAGATTTCTGCTTAGGCTCCATTCTCGTTATCAAATAACCCTAACCCCATAGTTACGGTCCGTTACAAGATGTTATCATTACACAACGTCCATTACTTTGTTAATACTAAGAGACGTTATCTGGTTCCCCGTATTTGCAAGAGTAGGCTTACATTTATGAAAAAATTTACATAAAATTCCGGAAAGCTTTTCAACTTTAGTGAATGGTTCTGACTGTGAGTTAACGGATAGAAAATCTGTAAATCTAAGGACTGAAATATCGAATTTTTAAACACCTCTAAATATAGAACATTGGCTAGCGGTAAATTTTTGAATTGATTGTAGGCTGGCTGGCCCTCTGTAAAAACAAGAACTTTTTCGCGATCAAGCATTCAACGTATACATGACTTAAAGGGAGGTAGTACTCTTTGACCGTTTCAACCTCCGCAGCAAAGAAATACTGCTTTCACATATCTGCATAGCAGACTGCCACGCTACGCTTACTGCTTTTACTAAAACCTGTACAATGGGTATTCAATATTAAAAGTAAATTAGGTCACGCATCTAGTACACGTTCGTTCATAAAAAAGCGGCGCTTGAATAATGGGGAACATTTTTGTAACGAGTTTTTCATGTAATCAACAATACTATAGCGACCCCTGTTTTTATGCTTCTGTGAGTTTTGTTTCTGCGATGTGAATTTATTTTAAGAACTTCGTAATAAAGTAATTTTTCAGATTGAATGCGTGCTATATAAAGTAAACAGTGATGTCATCTCCTGGTTTATATGTTTTTTATACGGAAGCAAATAAACAGCCATTTCTACTGAAGACGATTTTAATTTTTCGTAGTACTTTAATATGACTTGTTTAATCAATGTCCTTATTTACGGCTTCACCAGAACACATATTAGAAGTGGTGGTTAGTCCATGTCGTACGTTGTATTCTCCACAGTGCAGCCGTCCTAAAAAATTAAGTGGGTGGGATTAACCAGTTTTATCAAATAGTCTGCGTCAATTTTGGTAGTATGTCCCACGTGAAAACAAATATAGCTTGGCATGGCCCAGAGGTATACCGTAAATCAAGTTACTTCAACAATTGTTCGTTCGACACCCACCAGCATCTTTGTTGTTTCCGTGGATGAGTTACCAAGTTTATCTCTTTTGTTCTTTACGAGCAGAAAAAGCGTAAATTTATCCCCGCACTATCGATCATTCTAAACCATTTACTCTGCAAAACAGAAGAAATCGAACCAAAGAAATCCAGTGCCTCAAATTTCGTTTATTGAAATGTAGAACTGATACAAAGAATGAAATATACAGAAAAGTATACAATGAAATACAAGCAAAAACTATAGACTGAAAAAAAAACAACAACAATGCATAAAAAAACTCACTAATGTTCCAATCAATTAATCCTGATCATCGTATGAAAAAACACTACCAGGAGATACAAAAAGCTACATTCCTCATCATAATAGCAAAGTGCCTCTGTTCGGGTTAAACGCTTAACGTTGTAGCAAGACAAAAACATAATTGAGTCTACCGCAAAAAAAAAAAAAGACAGGGAAGTAGAGCCCACCCTCGACGGCACCATTGATTTAATTATGAACCATAAGTGGAGTGGCGAGTACATTTGATGACCGTACGGTGTTTTCGTTGTCCCTCATTTTTTGAATTTGCCAGTGGTGTATCTAAAAAGTTAATGTAAATAAATAAATAAATCTGATACTGCTCAAAACTAAAAACCCCCATCCGCTAATTAAATCATCTTTTGTAGTAGGTTATGCCTTTCCTCCAGAATACCAAGAACAACCATGCCTAAAACCTCTTTCCATTCTCCTGATAAAATCTAGTGTTTGAAAAACACTGGAGAGGTGAATACAATGCACAAAATTTGGTATTTAACTCGTTTTTTCGACTCTATCAAACGACAATCCCACACGATACAATGATGTTCTATTACTTTGAACGCATTACTTGGCGTTTAAACACCAAAGGCTCGAATAATTTTGGTGTGGAAAACCCATTGATTTCCTGCAGGGTCATTCAGAGTTGTAAGTCGGGCCGGGCTTTTCGGGCCAAAACTTTACAAAAACTTCGGGCCCGAGACGTGCTTTTTGTCTTAGGTGCACAAAAATATTATCAAAATGACTTGGCAACATGGCTAAATTTTTCAGACCCAACTTTCGTTTTTTTTCAGGCATGATTTGGGCTTTAAATATGTTTTTAGGTTCGGGGTTATATTTTCGGGTTCGGGCCTGAACTAGTCGGCCCGTATACAACTCTGGGGTCATTAATAAAATAACGATTTGTACCTAAAAAGCCAATCGTTTTACGATGGTTCAATCGTTTAATTCTTGTTTTCGCCACAATACCCCAGTGATTTATAAGCATGTTTCACAGAATCGTTTGGCATTATGGAGCATCGAAAAATTTAAAATGCGTCTTTTTTCTACAGGATTGGCACCGGAACACTCCACCTAAACGGAGAAACTTTGATTGATTCGCTCGAAAGGTTCTATACTATTTTGCCATTAATCCATCATAATCACCGACAAACCAAGAACCAACTCACTACAAACTAACGCGACAGATTTAGCAGCAACAGTAAACAGCAGCATAGCATAGTTTCTATGTAACTAGTCCGAATACTCGTGTAGAAAGATTGTTGATCACAGCGCTACCTAAAGCAAGTGTGACATAGGAAAGCTCCTGCAATAGCATAAGAATGCTTTCGGGTAATATTTTGGCTGACTAGTAGGCTTCAGAAATTGTTTTGATGAGACAGGGAGCTAGGTCCACAAGTAGGAAAAACGTGCCAAACAAAGATAATGTTGGTACTTTAAGATTTTGCAAGTGAAAGAAACAGAAAATGCAGAATTAAATAGGCTATACGGTATTCCATACTATGTTTTTATTGTTAGTCTTGCTGCCTAGCCTGCGACAGCTTTTGTGCAGGCAACAGCAAAAAAAATAGACTAGCTACTGCATGTGGTACAACTGGTACCGTACAGAAATTAACACTATTACGTCACAGGAGGGGAAAAGTTACTCCACGTGTCGCTCTGACCAAAAACTGGCATTTTTAGTTTCCAGACGAGTTATACAGAGACTCAGAAAATAGTACTTCAAGAGTAAGCGGTTTTCACAGCAGAGTCAATATCTAGGTGGAACTATTTAACACGAATGAACTTCAACTTTTCGATGGTAAGTGATAAAGTTTTTGCACTACATAGGGAATTTCGACACTCACTTGATGCATTTGCTGGTTTTTGAACAGAATTAATGTGCCTGATGATTTTGTTTTTGAAGAGAATCAATAGTAGCATGATTCCAGAGGTGATGGTGGTGCTACCAGACCCCTTACGAGAGATAGGGGCGCGTAGACCAAACAGTCGGGCCACAACAACGTCCAGCCACCTCAAGGTGGTGGTACGGTCCTCCCACAATGTAAGTGGGTCGAAATGGCGGGGCAAACTTCCCGCGGGGTTTGACGAGAAACTTGCCCTGGACCTGATTACAATCGTGTTAAATAGTTTCACCTAGGTAGTAGTACGTTTAAGCAGATTTTGGCCTCGTTCGAGTGCACTTGCTTTTACAACAAAGTTGGCAGATAGTAAATAAAAGCAGTATCAAACGCAGACGCACTTGTAACTTAAATATTAAAAAAGGCACAACGAAACAATGAAATTCTTACGTGCAAACAAAACAAAACTTCCATCTGATGCAACAAAAATCTACAGCTCCTAGGAAACATCACTCGTTTTAACATTTAATTACAGTAATAACCATCACTAATTTTGTAAACAGTGTTTAATGCAGTTTTGTCTTATTGCTAAAGTAGAATCACATTACTTCGTGAGTTTGTAAGACAGTACGTTTAGCAGTCACCAACGGCGAAGAACTTTTTCAATCAACACTTTAGGTAAATGGTTTTCAGTAAAATGTCTCTGACGATCCAGATGCAACAATGTAAAAGCGAAATCAAGATACTCGTGTAAGCTCGTACAGCAGTTATATCACCGTGCAGGTCTATTAGGAGGTTCAAGCAAAAAGATGAGACTCCCGAACAATCTCAAAACATCTACAATCTGAATTCTTATTTTCAATTTTGGTAGTAAAATGTAATAAAGCTCCTGGCCAAGCGAGAACTTGTCTGTTTGCACCAAATGTCCTAAATTTTGAGTTGTAATTACTATGAAGCTGTATTCACGTAACACTACAACGGCCTGGTAAGCAATGGTAGTACTGGAACCAAATAAACAAAAAAGCTAGTTCATAAACGTAAACCGTCACACATCAAAATTTGAATCTCTTCCGATTTAAATAGAAGCTTTTCGCATCATCTTCGTTATCGCCGATATCCTGCCGTTGTACTTCAAATGAAACACATTCACTACTGTTTATCTTTTTTTTTTTATCTTCCTTAAAGTAGCGAATTCGAAGCAACCTGAAAACAAAAGCATGAATGAAATTACAATAAGTAAAACTGCATCATATCGATCAATTTATCGGAAATAACGCGAGGCTTTGCATCGCAAGTCCCTTTGTTATTTTTTGCGGGCAAAATGACCAGGTTTTCTGCCACCAGAGAGTGAAATTGTCTAAACTTCGAAAAGGTTGAAGGTACAAAACTTAAATGTAGAACTTGGATGCCTGGATGGAAAATGCATGAAACAATTTATTTTTCTCGGGAAATAAATATCTAGGCTGTGAGTTGAATTGAATTGTGAACTACTACAAAGACAGCTTTTACTTTGGGTTGAAATGGTTGAATTGAAAGCTTAAGTGTATAATTATTGTAGCTGCCGTGTTGGAGTTTAAACGTTTATAATGCAGCGTGATGACAAAATGGAAACACTCAACATCAATAATGAAGCAGCGAAAAGCATACAAAATACTGTGGAGCTTGAAGTGGACATTCTCAACCTGACTGACCAAGAAATAGTAAATCAATCAAACTCTGAGTTAATAATAAGCGATACACCAAAAACCTCCTCATCTGATGATGTATTAAAACGTTTGGTAAGTTGGACACGAACAGATTACTATCCGAAAGCGAGCTACAGCTACCTTGTTGTTTTCAAAAGCTAAACAGTAAGCGACGAGCATGTGAACTCAAAGCAACCTTTGTTACAGTGATATACCAATACAGTGGGCCCCTGGTCAGCAACTATTCCGATATGATGGCCACTTCATTATACTGCACTAGTAGTAATAAATTTTAAAAGGGTGCAGATTCGTTTGAAAGAGATCGCCACCGTCGCATTTTCCACGACAGGAAGAAAAAACAAGATGCAAAAATTAACAAAAAAAAGTTTATAACCAACAAAACTATCACAACGAAATACAAAGTAATGTTCAAAATCGTTTGCGATACTCAAACTACCACTGTAAGCGCTCAAGCAGAGAAACACTAAACTGATTAAAGCCCGAAAACGATCCTATGTTTACTACATAATCACGTAAAACATTTGAAACAACTTTTACGTTTAAATTTCCAGGCTATCAGTACCATCACTGCGGTTGATCAGATCAATGAAGAAAATCGCTCAGCTTATGATTTCATGAAGGTGGGTTGAGTTATCAGGATTAGTTAACGTAAAGAAAATGATTCAAAATTAGCTTTCAACTAACCTCTAAGACAAATATATGTTTTCAGGAGGACAAAGCTAAATGCAAAAAAAAAACATAAAAAAAAGATCCAGTTGCGTTGTTGTTGTTGCCAAACAAAAGGATTGTGAGTTAATTGTTGGCAAAGTATTGACTCGAATGCCAGGGCCGGATGCTTTAAGAAGTACATTGCCCTGGTAGACGGTTCCCAATAATCGATACATGCGTACAGCTGGACAGCGGACACATTCATTGCAGAATTTAGCGCATTTTTTCCTGTTTTTCTGTATGAGGATGAACTCCAATTCTAGATTTTGCTGTCGTACGCAATGACTGTAAAGTGTAAAAATTTTTCTCAATTTCTTCTGCAATCTGTATTTCATCATCATTTTGTTCCAGGAATGTTATTCCTTCTATTTCTGGAGCCCAGCAGAGGTTCCCCGCATGCAGGGGTCAGCTGGTTTTTGCAGCCTAGTCGCCATCTTTCACGATCTTGAGCATCCAACCTTTGCAAACCTCTGGCAGTCATGTCACATTCTAGTACTTCTTTCCACCTCTTTTTCGGTCTTCCTTTTTTTGTCCCATCAACTTCTAAGAGTAGTGCCTTTACTGGACCCCTTTCTTCATCCATTCTCTCCACATGTCCCAACCATCGCAACCTTTTCTCTCTCAGAAACTCTTCCAATATCACTACACCCGTCATTTCCCGAATCTTCTCATTGTTCATTTTATCTTTCAAGGTTTTCCCACATATCATTCGCAACATTCTCATTTCTGTGGTCTTCAGCCTCCTTTCATCTTCCATTTTCAATGCCCAACATTCAGCACCATAAGTTAGAGCATTTCTCACATAGCTTTTGTATAAGGTGCCTCTAACCTTCAATGATATGCTTCTTCCACATATAACATTCGAAACCTCTTTAAATTTTTTCCATGCCGATCTAATTCTTGATGTTACAGCCTCCTGAGCACCTCCTTCCGTACTGATTACATCACCAAGGTAAGAAAACCTGTCCACCACTTCTATGTTGTCTCCATCCAAACTTATCATTTTATCTTGATCTTCAAATACCACACCAGGGATGCATTTTTTGCAAGTAAAATCTTTCTCTTTGGTTAAAATTATTTTCTTCTGCAATCTGGATTTATGCCAGTAAATACTGTTTGACATTTTATAGATTTAAATGGTTAGTGAATGTTGTGCTTTTTGTTGCAGAATCACCTACCATCTACACCACCATCAGTAATACAGTCAATAGAATGGATAGATCAAACTAAAAATGCTTTCTTCTGCACAGTGCGCATCAAAGCTGAAGAAGCGAACAATCTGATGGCTTGGCTAGCAAGTTACAGTCAAAAATCATTCACAGGTTGGCGTATCAGAAGGAATTATAAAAGTGAAAAAGATCGAGGGAGTAACGAGTTTCGGGTAGGAAATACTCGCTATAAGTGACTACCGTACCTAACTTGTTTTTCTTAAAACATTTATATGAGTAAACTGCTGTGACTTAATATGATTTGGATAAACCGTACAATTGCAGAAAATGGGTGGAAAAATTTTTGTGCAAACTTACTGCAAATTATTTTAATGTACCATTAACCAACCAATATTTTTGGACGCAAAATTACTTCATTTTTGTGCGCAAAATACATTAAATTTTAGACAGACTACCGATGTCAACACAATACTATGAGTCAATACAGATCTACAGTTAAAAAGCCACATGCAAAAAACACTGGCTGCCCAGCTTCGATCTACATGATCTTGAAAAAGAAAAGCAAAAGGTATGAAGTAGCTATTGCACATTTACCAATTTAAAAGTTGTGTAGTTATTAGTCTCTCAATTACGCAAATACTAAGTAATACTCAATACTATTATGATTGAGGAATCAATAACAAGCCATTGCAGTAGAACAAATCAAAATGATTTCGATTACGTTTCTTTATGCAGTTATATTCCACGAAATTACTGTGTTCGCACGACGTAGTTGCGTTGGGACTAAGAACACAGTAGCTTGTAAAAAAAAAATTTCTGCGCTGAAAGTTACTCCTATACAAGTACACATGTATTTTCAGATCTGCTGATAGCTATACCCTAAACGGATTCAGAGGAATCGCAAAAATATCGTACAACCACAATCATCCCAATTTACCTTCGGATGCTCTGAAGCATCGAGATGTACGAGTATCTGCAACTTCCAAAGACATTCTGGTTTCGATGTATAAGGATGGCGCTACACCTGCTAAAGCCCTCGAAAGTTTCAAAAGTACTTTACAGTACCAACTCGACGACTCACAGTATGCGATTGCTGCTGCTGATAGAAGTATTGTGCCTGATAAACAGTTTTGTTATCGGTAAGTTGTGCAGAACTGTTTGCATTGATACAGTAATACTTTCAAACAACGACGTGATATGTCTTTCGGGAGCTCAGTACTCCTTGACAGGCGTACTATGGGCTCGTACCATCTTATTACAAAAAGCAAACTAAAATAACCAACTACTGATGTTGAAAAGATTCAGTATATTTTCTAATGGAAATTTCCGAGTAATTTAGCGAACTAAAAAAGTAATACTGTAATTCTGCATTGTATATAAAATTATTTTTAATTAGTGCCGAAATACAATTCAATTCAACTCTAATTATCAACAAGCAAAGCTGCGCAATTTACAAACAGCAGTCATGCCGTGTTGCATATACGAGTATATCGCACCAGATTTCTTTAAGCGTATTAGCATTTTTACTGAGCACAAGCAGAGAGATTTTTGAGATGAAGAGTTTTTCGACGCAAGTAGTATTCCCTATAACTTTATAGCTAATTGGTAAGTGCCCAAATTTTCTTGAAACAATTGTGCCCAAAGCTCTAAAAAGACGTTTGTGTGCCCTAAATTTTGTACCAATCCAGTGTTAAAGTATACCAAATGTCATATTTCCACTAATTTGATGAGTTTTGTAAAGCTATGTTTACCATATTGCCAAAAATTATTTGCCCTTGCTCCAACAAACTGATTCGCTGAAAAAAAAATCGGCCTAGTGGGAACACTGGACGCAAGTACTGCAGACCTATAAAAATACAAAAACATAAGGAGGACGCTGTAAACGAAATAAACTGTATAGTGTACACGTTTGGATGATATATCAGAGATGAAAAAAATATTAAACCGTCTTGGAAATGAAAAAGGTTTGCCAAAATGGGTATAATGTAAATATCTCAACTAAGGTATAATTTTCAAGTCCCGATATGCCAACAAAACTTGTACAGCGATGGCGAACCTAAATCTCTGTTTTGCTTTATTTTTTCTTTCATGACAATACTCTTTTTGTTACCGAAACTCCTAGTCAAATACTGCACAATGGGCTACTTACTACTCAGTAACGTGATTGTTGCGGGGGTATCAACTTTCAATTTGGTTTTTTAAAGCCAAAATCGATTTTATTATTTTATCAGTTTCATCAATTTTAAATAAATTTAGTAGTTTTTTATGATTTTTTAACAGATTTTGTGAATACACTTATTGTTTCATCATTGCAACTCAGTTACATATATTTTACAGCCTTTACCACAAAACTTTAAATGAAGCATACGGGCCACTGGATGGGGTCCAGCTCCTTTCAAAGCTAGAAAAGATAGCAGCCGAATACAATCAAAAGTGCATGAACAAATCGGTTGTCATGCATGCGCTGGACTCTCAAGAAAACAGCTGCACAAATTCCTTGTGCTACATGTTTGCTGTTTGTACACCGTTAATGCGGCGAATGCATAGCATGTGGCCGCGAAGTGGAGAATTGTGCTTCGTGGACTCTTCTGGCACAATGGATAGACATTCCTACAGGGTTTTCTTACTGCTTACCCATAGCCCAGTTGGAGCCTGGAGGCCTACCACTTGGAGCTCTTTTAATACCATCTGAAGATGAGGCAACCATCAAAGCCGCTTTGAAAATGCTTTGCGATTTTACAGGAAGATGCATGGAATGGAAGAGGGTCCAAAGGACCAATCTCATTTATGACGGATGATCGTACGGCAGAAAGAAAAGCTATTTCTTCTCTGTTTCCACATGCCAACATGCTACTTTGCTCGTTTCACATTTTACAAGCAGCTTGGAGGTGGCTTTGGAACTCCAAGCATTTGATTTCAAAAGAACATCGTCCGAGTCTTTTCAACGCAATTAGCAGAATGGTAAAAGCTCCCAATCAACGACAATGCGAAGCAGCACTATTAAAAGCTGAAGAAGCAGCTTATGGCCCATCCTGGCATGCACCCTTGATGCCACTTTATCCGCAATATCTCAACTACGTTGGTTAGCTCTGGGATCGCATGGAAGAGTGGGCCTTGTTTTGGAGAAAAGATGCTGCTGTAAGGGGTAAGGCCAATAACTGTAGGCATCATTAATAAGAACAGCATTAATTACTATGCAGATCACGACATTCCGTAAGTGCAACAATGCAACAATATTGCACTTATCAATATGAAAACATTGGGAAAGTGTGTAATTTTTAACAGCAAGTATTACAGTACTAGTCCAAATACGACAACAATTTTGCATTTATTAATCAGAATAATTAATTTGATAAATTAAATTTTACTAATAAAGGAAAATTATTAATATCAATTGAAAAAAGTAATGTCAATTTTTTGAAAGGCATTAAAGTGGTAAAAAGTACTGTTACATAATTGCGGTATACCAATCTAAAAATAATACAGCAGTTGTTCATCATTATTCAGAAAAGCGAGAATGCATTATGATATATATCACAAATTACCTGTTGCTTTTGTCTCCAAATCGTAAATTGCTCCAAGACCTTCCTTAACTAGTTTTAGATTGGAATCGAAGACATAGCTGCATATGTAAAATAAATAATATTTAGTAAAAAATATCAATGATTAGTTATTAACGATATTTCACCAAATGTTAGAGCAACAGAAAGTGGTTGAAATTTCTTCGCCAGGTAACAATACCAACAACTACTGTGAAGCTGCCATGCGAGTTTTAAAAGAATATGTGATGTTTCGCACAAAATCATATAATGTTTGCCAACTGTTGGAGTTTATAATCTACAAACTGGATGAATACTATCAACGCAAGCTCACTGATGTTGCCAATGGCCGATATGAAAACTACAATAAAGTGTCACGCTTCTATCCAAACGCAAAAGATGTTGACGTAACTAGAATTGAAGAGGTAAACTACTGTTTTTAAAACATTAAACTATAAAATGAATAAAGTTGGATATATGCAACAAACCCGACAACTTGCAACAACTATCTTAGCGCACCCACGCAGCTTTTTCACAAGAGCACAAAAAGCACAATCATGATTCAAAGATTATCTTGATTTGCGTTTCTTCTCTGGCCCTTGTGTAATACCTACAACTTCCAAAGCCAAATAAAAATAATGTACATTCACCTTAAAATGATTGGTATTTTTAAAAGTTCTTACTGCAAAAAATTCATAATCATCAAATTCTTTCCTGGTATTAGTAAAATATGTTCTGGCATCTAGAGTCCTTTAAAAATTCTGGCATTTAAAACGTCCTTGGTGCATAATTTTCCTCTCTTACAATTGCAATTTGAAGTTACTATTTTACTACCATAATTTGTGAAAAGCATTTCTTATCTTATTCTGCCAACAGATATGCCCAGCCCAGATATATAGAGTGCCTTCCGCAAGTACAAATGAAATGCATGATGTGGATGTGGAGTTGGGAATATGCACTTGCTTCATTGGCAAGAATGGAGCTCCCTGCAAACATCAAGCAGCTGTAGTCGACAAGTTTGGCTTCAATTCATTCAATTTTGTTCCACTTGAAATGAACACAAAAATGCGCAATATGTATATGGAAATGGCAACAGGTATAAAAAATCATTAATTGCTCACTTTTAATATCAATTTGCTTCCAACTTAATTGATTAGATCTTCAAAATTACACAGTCGATCAATTTATCTAATACTAACTCTATTTGAAAGCTATTTGATCAACTGCACGGTGTTTATGCTCTTTCTTCTACATTATATAATTCTTAATCAAGTGATACCAGTACTGCTTCATATAAACAAAAAGTATCAATAATGCAATAGTGATATGAACCAAACCATTCGTTGTTCCAAGCTTAACATAGAGCAAAATTACAAGACAGTTTGTTCACAATCCGTTGACTAGGTCCATGATTACTTGAATGTTTCTTGTTTAAACTTTATCAGCTTAGTTTATAACAGCACCAGTATTGTAATTACTACACGAAATTACACAATAAGCTAGAATATTTATCTTTCATAATCAAAAATCCTTGAGGAGTAGCATGATTTTTTTAAAGGAAAAAGAATGGAAGTAAAGTGGCTTCAGCCACTTCATTGTGAAGTACAAGAATCTGCTTTACAAAACCCTCCTAACCAATTAACTGCAATCACAACAACGGAAATGGAGCAGGAAGATCTAGTGCATGCAAAGACAGATATTAATGTGGTACATCAAGACCTGCTCAATCATGCTTCACACTGCTTTCAGACCATAATTGAAAAGTGCAAGACAAACCTTCAATATCATGGACCAGCATTGCAGTCATTTGTTAATAACTTTCACAAAATCACAACAGATTCTCAATTTAACACTACACTGCATACATTTAACAAAAGCCATCTCTCGGCTACAACTGTATCAAAAATAAAACAAAGGTGTAGACAACAAGCATCAAAGCCACATAGGTTATCTACCTCGGTTCAGATTCCTGTTTCTGGAACAACTCCAGCAAGAAGAAGATCAAATATCAGCCGAGGTAGAAGACAGCATAAAGCAGGAAGGCCAGCAAAAAGTAGCAAGAAGACCAAAACAAGACGTCAGCATTCGCTTGCGCAGTGTGTTAACAAGAACGTCATGCTGGGGAAATCCCACTACAAAAAATGAGGTTGAGAAGCAGCTTATAAAACAGATGTTTTTCTCAGTTCGCGACATCCTGACGCGACCGACCTGATGCGAGACAACTCAACTCGGGAATCCTGATGCTCAGGACATCCTGATGCCAAAAGCTAAAAAGTTTCACGCTCCGCTTTTTTTCTTTTCTCTTTTCCGCCTACACTTTTTTTCTGAAAACGATTAATGTTCGGTTATTGCAATGTAAGTATAATATTTTTTGTTAATTGCAAACTTCCTACAAATCTCTGATTTGCAGAAACAACTCAAAAACGAGCAGTATTTTCGCAAAAATAGTCTTCATAAAATTGAAAGCCAAGTTAAGCGAATCTGTAAAAATGCTGGAGATAAGTTTCAAACGATGACTGAAAGCTGCGACTAAAAGTAATAGATTTTGCAATTATTAAACGATCACGTAGATATTTCATAAATAATAATTTTGTGTGGTTAATTATAGAGGAAAAAGCTGACAGGCGGCATCATCATCTTTCCTATCTTCATTTTATTACAGCAAACAAAATAATAATTATGTATAATCGTTTCACAGTGATTTAAAGTTTTGTTACAAATTCAAGTTCAACCTTTTCTTTCTAACATTACAATAACCTGGTATTAAACAAGTTTCAAATATATTGTGTTTCTGGTAGTGCTTCAAATATATTGTGTTTCTGATTTAAAAAGCAAACTTAGACTCATAAACGGAAAAGTTTTGGAGTTTATCGAAATTAGCACCTTGTTATGAGAGAATTTTTTGATTAGCAACTTGTTATTGTTCAAATGCTTCGATATTGCAAGCGGAGAAATTACGATAATTTGGCATGCTGATACATAGCAAGTCAATGTGTTGTTTCGTCCTTTCAAAGTCATTTAAAGTTAAAAAATGTGATTTCAAAAATTAACAGCTCCACTAATTGAGTTTAAAACTAAATAAAGCACCATTGGGAAATTGACTACTGTATTTATTCGAGTATAAGTCGCATTTTTTTGTACCAAAATATTGCCCAAAAAGTCAGGTGCAACTTATACAGGAATATATGAAGCACATTAAATGCAATACAAAATTTTTCTGAGATATTTTCCTGCTATTGCTTTCTATGCTATCGC
Organism: Trididemnum nubilum; assembly: GCA_963965965.1. NCBI lineage: Eukaryota > Metazoa > Chordata > Ascidiacea > Aplousobranchia > Didemnidae > Trididemnum > Trididemnum nubilum. The sequence continues at coordinate 22,204,193 of OZ014486.1, forward strand.
CTTTTCATACGATCGCTTTACTTATTGCCTATCCACATGAGTCACATTACATTGCATCACTTGTCACCCTCATGGGATGTTCCAGAGGTAAACTGAGACTATTTTAGGACAGTGACAGCAGTGATGACTTCAATGTTTTTTAATTTTTTGTAATGTAACTGCAATGAATGAACAATGTTTAAAAAAAATTTTGTCCTGTTTTTCATGTCAAATATGAGGGTGCGACTTATACATGCATGCGACTTATACTCGAATAAATACGGTAATTGGATAATTACAAACTATTGTATTTTTAATCTATTTTCATTCTTGGTTGTAATTTCAACTCTAATTTCAAACGTTGTCCACCGTCAAACTACTGCTAACATAAAAGAAACAAATTTTTTTATGAAAATGCTTCTTAAAATTGTAACGTGGTTATCCAATAATTATTGGCAAAATAATAAATTTTAATCCATGCATTAATTAATTTCGATTTGCAGTACTTGATGTTGAATTATATTTTACATATTTTCTTCAACATAAAATTCATTTTAGAGCATCTTTTTCTATAACTTAACCACATAGATCATTATTCACGAAATATCTACATGGTCGTTTGATAATAGCAAAATATATTACGTTCAATCGCGACATCATTGCTTGAAACTTATCCCACGAAACTACGACTAGCTTTTGAGTTGTTTCTGCAAAAACAGAGATTCCAATAAAGTTGAAATTAACGGAAAATATTATATTCATGTCAAAATAATCAAACGTTAATAGTTTTGAGAAAAAAAGCGGAAAAGAGAAAAAAAAGCACTGCACGAAAGTTTAGACTTAGAGCTTTGGTGTCAGGACGTCCTTGCCATCAGGTTTCCCAGGTCGAGTTGTTTCGCGTCAGGACAGTCGTGTCAGAATGTCCTGCTTCATGTTTTTCTGTGGTCATTTTGTGCAGTTTGATCCTTTTTGGCATTATAAAGCGTTCAGTGGAAGTCCACTTTCGTAAACCATTATCTTTTTTCAGTATAGTATAGGGTAGCAACAGGGTAACAATTTCTTTCACCCAGTAAATATATTCTGATTTGATTCTTCTTGAAGAACTACTGAATGTAAAAAGAGTAAAAGCATTCAGCAACAAAAGCTGAAAATAATGTAAGACATATCTTCTATTAAGATTGTCCCATTTGCAATAATCTAACTTAAGACAGGGTTTTACAAAATTGAAAGTTTTGCTGTGATATGTAAAAGCCAATTAATATTATTTTGATAGTATTCTATTGAATACAACCTTGGAATAGTTTTAAACCATATTAATATTCTTAATTTTGTCAAATCTGACTGTTAAGTGGGGCATCAGTCAGTACCAAATTATATCTAATACAACAAGGTTGAAATGTCAGTGCAAACAAAACCAAGCTACAAAATTTAAATCAGAGAATTGATTTTTGCAGAAAAAGTAATTACGACAAATGTATGGTATTACTAATAATGCACATTACCAGAAATCTTCTTTAGTAGGTTAACCATTTGACTTTTCATCAATTACATTAGCCTAATTTTCCTGTAAAAGGTAAAAATTAATGAGGTGACTTGGAGCACAGAATGTGTGGTTAAATAAACAAAACTTTATGATTATTATAGTTACCGTCGTCGGGGGTGACTTTGATCACCCGTCTAACTTCAAGTGCTCTAATCTACTACCACATTACCGTTCCATCTTTCTCTATCGACTGGTCGTAACACTCTGTGGCTGAGCATTCTTATGATACATTGCTTTTTTCAATTAATGTCACGTGATGTGAGCATACTGCCACCTAATGCTTGATCAAAGTCACCCCGTGCCAGGGGTGACTTTGATCACTCATATAAAACTGCCATTTTATCAAAGTAAACTCATCTGAAGGATGACTTTGTTCAATTTTATGTTTTTTAAAAAGTTGTCGGGGACTAAAATTTAGTTTTCATTGGATTGAAGTACTATTACAGGGGGTTTGCTTTAGGTAATGGCCATCTCACATCTGCCTCGGGTTCGGGAGGGTAGGGGTTCGATTCCCTCAGAACCAATCAAATATATAGCTGTTGTTGAGGTCAATATTAACTCGCAACCACTATTACGTTGCATATTTGCGCTAGGTGGCTTGATAATGTGTGTTCGATTTCAAAAAAGAAGACCTGAAGACTAGCTATAGCAAATTTAACAAAGGAAAGTGAAGACTGACTAGGGAAAGTGTACCACGTTGCTAAAAGTGCTGCCAAGTATTGTTTGATTATTTGCTTTATTTTTGTATTCCATTCACGTGGTATTAACCTCCATTTGCGTTGAAGTGGCGAGCCGCCTTGTTCTAAAATCCAAAATTGGTGCCAAATGAAATTTTGGCGATAAAAATAGTAATCACGTGACCAAGCAACTTAATCACGTGACCAATCAACCACATGTAACTCCAAGTACAATGTGACGTTACATGGACAACGGATTTTGCAATTTGTAGTTGTTTTCTGGGAAAGATCAAAGTCACCCCAGGTGATCAAAGTCACCCCGCTGATCAAAGTCACCCCTGATGACGGGTATAGGTTTGGGTTAGGGCTAGAATTAGGGTTGGGTTTTTTAGCCTTTATCACAAAATGTCTATGCGTGGAATGTGAGCCATGCCTTTTCCAACAAATACGTATAGTATATAGTACACCAAACATAGAATAGAAGCAAACTAGGAACACAAATGATTATTTGAAGAACTTAACCAAATACTTGATAGTCTTCGTTACAACTTTCAGCCAAAGAATCTATAAAATTCATTTTATCATTGCCAGAAAAGACGAGGCCTATCTCCTATAGGATTGTCTATATGCATTAAAATACAATTCATGAATCTGTCTGGGTTACACAATGGCTGAAACTGGTATCAATCAGTCAATGCTGTATCATAGTGTTGACAAGCTCTTATAGCAGCAGAACTTACTGTACCGTACTTTAACATTTAGGCTACCGGCACTATGGTATTTCTAGACAATTGGATTTAAACTAGTTATAGTCAGTGTTGGGCATTAACTCATCAATAACGAAGTTAAGTTTTTCATTAACGAGTCAAAAAGCTTTTCTGAGTGAACTTAAATTAACTATAACTTTCGTTAACCTAGTTCAATGTTTACGTTAATCCGTTAAATTTCTCGGCTACATCATGCATCCAAATGCCATGATAACAGAAATAATAAAATTAAATAAACAAAGGCTTCCACTCTGTCTATCTTTAGTAGAATAGAGAATACCATAGTAACAGAAATCAGAATGAGTAATTTCTATCTCGTACGCTGTATGGAAATGAAATCATTTTATTGGGCATCAACTGTAGGTTAATATTGATTAAAAAAAACTTGCGTTACTTTTGTTTAACTTTACCGTAACTTAATTTAACTTTAACTTGCATTACTTTTGTTTTTCAGTCAACTATTTAACTTTAACTTAGTTTAAAAATTGCCTAGAAAATTTTTGGCGAATTAAACCTTAACGAAGTTAACGTTTCTCATTAACTTGCCCAACACTGGTTGTAGTAGTTAGTACACTACTTTTTCACATTTATGCCTGAAACATCGTTTCGTATTTTGAAAAGTTTCCTTAATGAACTAGAAGGCCTATGAGAAAAAAACCTATTAAAACTTGCATTATTAGATTATGGATCACCAACTATAAGATCTTCTTACTACGGTACCTTTTATCTGCTACCGGGAAGGTACCGGTACGTTACTGCACAAAGCTGCTCAGTACCGGTACACTACAGTCAGACAGTGGTAGGCATACTGGTACTCTAAATACTTTAAAACTTTTTCAAGTTTTCATTCAACTGACTGACTGATTAGTGATTTAACAATCTATGAGGTTGTTCTAAATATATATATACTGTATACGGTACTAGTACATAATATGCATAGCCTAGCATTAGTACATACACCGATACCGGTATAGCCTAACAAAAACTGCTCTAAACAACCCAGCGGGTTGTTTGAAATAAAATAGGCATGCACTTCTAACTTACGATAGTTTAGTAAGCAGGCCTACCTGTATGGCGTACCCTAGTATGGTACATAGTAAGTAGGCAATGCCAACACTAACCCTGAACCCGCAATTTAACCAAACTTACGGTACTGGGTATGGCAATGTCAGATGTAGCCTACTTCAGTATGCTTACTTACGGTACTTTAGACCTACCACAATCCAGCAGTTATTTGTTTAAACTTTGCATTACTTTCATTTACTGATGAATTGGACAAACATAAACTAAGCAGATGAATTAAGTGATGAACTTCAGACTGAGCAATAGCTTAATATTGCAACAGTTGCTCAGACCCTACTCAACAGTTTAATCCTGATGCTATACAACGACCTGTCAGACACTATCCTAGATACTAGGCTAACTAGATACGCTAACATAAGCTTAGGTTATTACCTGTGTATGAATGATTACAATCCTACAACCTCCAGGAGCCTAACTCTTGCATTACCATAATTTATCTGTGAATATAGCGGATCACGCCAAAGTGAGGGCGGAGTATAAGACGCAAGGAATAGGACAACGGACGTGACGTAATAAATCTACAAAACCATGGTAGAAAAAAAAATTTCGCGTACCGTACCAACTTGAAATAACTATCCACCTCCATCTCGTCAGTTTTCACGCGACAAAATGCTATTGAAAAAACCTAGTTAGGGGAAATGCGTATTGAATAAATTATTGAATTTGAATCAAGGGTGCCTGGGCCCCTGGTCGTACATATGTTCCTAAAACTGGGTATTTTCATGACAAAACAAAAATCTTCAAAAGCAAATCTTCGAGTGCATTATTTAATGCTAACAATGTTGCAGAAAGCAATGTACCTTGATTTCCCTGACTTGGGCCAAGTTACAAAATTTAGCCCCAAAATGCAAGATTTTAAAGTGTTTTGGACTTGACCTGAAGTAAAGGGAGTGATTTTTTCTGTTGGCTTTCAAACATCAAAAATTTAGTTCTTTCAAATGGCTCTGAAGACGTGCGAAATGTGATCCGAATCGCAATAAAATAGCAATTTTTTTTCCAAAAAATTACAAAAAATCGCCAAGCGGCTGGGGGCTCCGCCGCCTTGCCCCCTCTGTGACATGTTTGAGTTGCACTAATTTGCTCACCACGTCTCCCAATTTTGATAGGATAGAAGAATTTTTAACTTGTGGTTCTAGCCCTTCCTTTATAGCAAATCCAGGTTACGAGCCAAATCAGACGACCAGCTTTTGATCTTTCATTCTTTGTTCCATAAAAAGTCCCTCTTTTCAAAAACTTCTGATAACGTCATTGCATGATTTGCGGTTTAGCCCTCCTCCCAATTCAAAATTCAGGCTACGCCTATGCATTAAACCATGTGCAATATGCATACCAGATACCGGTTGATGCATTTTAGTATTGTTGGCGTACCTTCACGAGCAGTTGCTTACAACATTGCAAGGGTGCAAAGCAACAAAATATATATCGCATTGCTTCCAGTCTAAAATTTCTTTGGTATGGAAGTATGGAATGGAATATGGAAGATAATTTATGTAGAAGCTAGTCATGCAAACGCTTATGCACGAGCCATTGCCTTTTTCTCATACATTTGGTTTAAATACAACGTTTTGTCACTGCGATGCTGCAAGCTGGGCGGACTAGTGGTTAGTACACTCAGCTCTGGATCCTCCGCTCCCGGGTTCGATTCGCAGATGGGTTGTGCAAACGTGATACAGTGTTACATCGCATTTTATTGTTTTAAGGTATGTTGTATTACTTTAGACATAGTGATAAACAACTGTGTTAAATTTTGGAAGCCTTTCGTTTTTCATTTTTTATCAAGCTGGAGAATTCACTGCTTCTTCTTTTGGCGTATTGTTTTGACAAGATAACTTTCTCTATGACTCACTGATAAGAGTCCCGTGCTTTCAAGGTTATATTTCTTTACGAGCCTCAGATAAGATTTCTCAGTAAGAGAAGCGGCCGATTTTGCTTTGTGTCAATTTGTGAGTTAAGTTGCCGTAATGAGAAATAAGTTTTGGCAGTTTACTGTACCTTTAGTATAATTACTAAATACTGTATTCTTTTGTTTCTATTTGAATAAGATACGTTAATTTGATTTTACTGTTTGTAAATTTCAAGCTGCAATGTTGAAGACTCACGAATTATTTGTACTTTAATTCAAGAACTGGTGCTAAAATATTCGGTAAGATTTGTTAATATTTGATGTTTGATTTTCATGCTAATTGATGCGTATTTTGCTATAGTTAGCTAACGTACATTTTTGTGAATGTTTATTGCGTAATGTGTTACGGCTTTCAGTAGTCTTGCATGCTTCTTTGTACGTTTTAGTTTGCCAAATGGTAGCTTTTTGCTTTGTTTTTGGTTAACTGACGCTGTGTTTTTCTATTCCAGAAAACCACAGCCTGCGAGTTCTATACTCAACAAATAAAGGTGTGCGTTTCGAATCAAAATCCCTAGTGTCTGGTCTGGCGTTCACCAGTCGCGCTACATAAAGGACCTTACATACAGTATGCAGGAACCTGGAAGGAGTTGTACATAGCTATCTTTTTTTGCTTTAAAACCTTGCATTACAGTCAGGGTTAGGGTAGGGATGCCAGCCTGAGGGATAGCAATTACATAGCAGCAGCTTTTTAGCTTACGAAAGCGACGTACCGTTACGCTTAAGTGCGGCTCCCTGCGTAAGTTTTGCACGACTAGCTCCTCGTTGGAATGGAACATGGAATGGAATGGATGAAAATTGCCAGTATGGAATATGGAAAAATCGTCTTCCATTCCATACGTACCATGCCCTGGTTCAACCAGTTGCTTAACTTTGCTAATTACAGTAACTAAGCCATCGAGTGTATTTTAAATTCTTAAATGCTGAATGTTGACATATGACCGTTTCTAATTGCCATTACTGCATTTTGTTGCTGTTAGTAGCCTATGTTTTGTAGGCCTACGGATAATGCAGCTAAATCGGTCTCAGTTAAAATGTTTGCTTAGCACCGCAAGATTAAATGTGATAGATTTGCAGTTTAACCTGGTTTAACACTAATAATGCTTATTCGACAGTTATTAAATTTGACAAGCCATTTCATTCATTTATTTTTTAAATCCATTAAAATCAAACTTATAAAATGATTGCAGTTTTGGTCATGGATTGGACAGGCCATTTGATAATACCGTAGGTTTGTAGCGAGATTCTCTAAGGGCTCAGCATATTTTGTACCTTACATAATTAAGAAGACAAAAAAATAAAACTGCCCTTGGCAAAAATTTGGGCCAATTTTCAAACATGAGGTAGAGATTGAAAAAGCTAGTCCTAGGCCAAAGTAGGACATATTTTAGTTTTAAGATAATCGAAGATGTTCTTTATAGCTAATATGGCTTGTCACTAGACAGTACCAGCATCATGTGAAACTTCTCCAGACAGGGCTCAAGTTTTCTTGCTTGGCCCTCTCCTCTCGGTACGGCTTGTGATAGGAGCGGTCAAGGTAACACTGCAATTGTGTAAATTGGTAGCAACTTGCGTGCAAACGTGATTTTATTAAATCAGCTCACAGTCAAGAGTAATCAATCGAGCGCAAACCATAGGCGCATGATTACTCTGAAACTACTTTGTTCTGAACTTTTTTGTCTTGATTCTGCTATATCCGGGACCTGGTTGATGGTATTTTAAAGTAGCTGTAAACACCGCATTGCAGCGAGCTTCGCCTTCAAACAGAAGCGTTCACTGCAATTAAGTGTGCACTGATCATATTGCTCAATGCTCAATTGCTCATAGTATTAATATCCTGAGTATTTGAGCGTTCGTGAATTTGATGCTGAGGATATTACTGTACTTTACTGGGCTTACTGGGTTATTTGTGATGTGTTTGAAATGCCTTAGTGATAGTGCATAGTTTTGTTTTTTATTGTTAATTCTAGCACAACTATTTTTCTGGAAATTAACATGTGCTACCAATGCATAATGTACTTCTTTCAATAAATTTGGCTGCAGTTTCAACTTAGCAGCAAAAAGTATGCCAAAAAAGGACATTTTTGCTTTATCATAGAACCTTTCTGCACTATTTAGAAAATCGGGTAAAGTAAAATTTAACATTAGAGCTTACTTAACAACATAATCGGATTTCTGAACAAAAGACATTGAAAATGAATGGTGACATCATATATTTATCTCAAAAATTGGCCAAAATAACCAATCATCAAATTTTAGGATAAGCGCTATTAAAAAGGGGGGTGGTGCTGCCCCTAAACGTCATCCAATCGAGTTGAAATTTTTTGGGAAAGTTTTTTGAGTGATGTGATCCCAAAATCGCTGACAGAGCACAAATTTTCAAAACTTTAGTTTTTTGGGATATCATAATGTACCGTATACATCATCAAATATCACAAGACTATCCAAGATATAGAAATTTTTTCCAGAATTTCATACAGAAAATTTTTCCAAGATTCCAATTTTGTTTTGTTAAGTGTTCTTGCAAAGAAACATCCCCTTTTTTGCGAAGAAACATCCCAGGGACATGGTTGCTTTGTGGATTTGCGGTAGATTTCAATTTTTTTACCGCAAATCCACAATTGTTTGCGATAAGAAATCAGTTCGCAAATCAAAACCTTAAGTTCGCAATTTTGTGGACTGATTTGCAGAAGTGCCCAGCACTAATGTGCTCATTCCCAACAATCAGGATGGCTATGGAACTTTGGATTTGATTTTACACTAAACTTTTAGATTGCCTGCAAATTTTTCTGAATGTGTATGTAAATAAATGTACTGGCTTATTGGCAAAGAATAAACAATTGGCTAAGAGATTTGTGATTATTAACCACCATCTTGCTGCTGTGTATTGGTTAACTATTTTTGTCACAGGCTATTGTATCATAACTTAGAACATACTGGTAATGATAGGTTTTTAAAATGGAGCGCTTACTTAATCTTAGCTTTTTAACTGAAAAAGAAATGGAAATAATTTCTGATGTTTTGAATCGAGATGAGGAAATTTTGAATCGAGAAGAGTCACGCATAAGGTACCATTGACTATGTATAAATCTTGTGAACGTACAAATTTTATTGTATAATTCAATAAATACCAGTATGAATCTCTGTTTATCAGATTGCTAAAATTTATTTGCCTTTGATCCAACAAATCGCTGATTTGCTGATAAAAATCTTTGTTGTGGGAACGCTTAGTACTGGTAAGTTTTCAGTGTTGCAATTAAATATTATGATCATTACTTTTGAATAATAGTTGATTTTAATTTTACTTGCAAACAGTACCCAAGAAAAGTGTTCTGCATTGATGTGGTCAGACAGATACCAGAAGCGAGTGTCTTGTTTTGAATGTGTACAAAAATACTTCAGATGCTTGGAGCCCTGTAAGTTACTGGTACAGTACCAGTGCTGAAATCAATTACACCATCTTTGCTGTTATTGATTTTATCTTAGGCGATTGAAAAGTAAAGCAGCTAAAACCAACAATCCCATCATTCACAAAAAAATTAAGATGCGAACAGGAGAGTGGTTTTGGGAATTAACAGAGAGACACACTGGATTGAAACGGAGCAACACAGCCACTGCTGCTGTTCGTGCATCATTACGTGCTCCTAGAAAAAAAGGTAAGCAAGCAATAGCGATTTGGGTATAATTTTTAATAGTGTACTAATTAGTGAAGGCTAATTTACAGTTACGTTTCATACTGGATATGACGGATTGTGACTTTTAGACGTGGGTTTAGGCACCTGGACTTTTTGTCACATGAACTCTTAGATGCCAGAAGTAAAAAAAAGTTTTTCAATTTTTTTTTCAAAAATTAATTACTTCAAAAAAGATGTATATTTTCCAAAAAAAAGTATTTTTGCGAAAACACCTTTTTTGTTTCAAATAACAGTTTTTTTTCATAACAAACAGTTTTTTTAATTTTTTTTTTCAAACAAACAAAAAAGTTTTACTTTGATTAAAATGTTACTATTTTTGAAGCTTTTCATTTGACACTTGTCAAAAAAATTTGTCAGAATAAAGAGCGCAGGAAAAGGAGTTGCTATAGGAAAAAGCCGAGCAATGATTGGCTGGAAAAGGACTGATGAGAGAGCGTCATTTGTGTACTAGCAAAAGCAATTGATTTTGAAGCACAAATAAAATGAGTTTTAATCAAATGCAGTTTGTTTTCAGGCTAATCTCGTCTACATTTTATCCAGAATTTATTTGGGAAAAACCGAACCAAAATATAGCTTAGTCGTTCATTTTACTTGCATGTGTTGGATAAGGTTGTCTTTCACAGCTTACAAATTGAATTCTGCGGTGCTGAACAATTGTCACTAGTAAAACGTTAACAAATTTTAAGTGCAGCGAATGCAGTGAGCGTGATAAATTTAAACTATACACTAATTGTATGAAAAGTTTTACATAAAAAATTGCCAAAAATGGTTGTCGAGTCTGCAGCCACATCTAATTCAAGTTACACTACAAAAATAATTTGAAACTAAAACAATAATTTGAAGCAGCATGTAATTCTGTACAACTTCAAAAGTTTTTGAAGCAATTTTGAAGAAGTTAACTGCAAGAATTTAACATTGTTTTTACTATAAAGTGGATTTACAAAAAAGTGTAAAGATTAAAGTAAAAACTATCTATGTAAACATTGTTTTTACTATATTTACAAAAAGGTGCAACAATCATAAATAGGAAACTGCTAAGAAATGGATCCTTAGCTTTAAAAAACTTTGTACTGTATTGTTTGGTAGAGTTAGACTCAAAATAACAATGAAACATCATGTGGCCCACCCCGGGTGTCACCATTTTGGGGTGACACCATTTGTTTGTTTTTTTTCTTTTGATACTGAAAACCCAATGATTGGTAGGGCAAAGACCTTTTTTTTTTGGTCATCACATACTTTCGGACTGAAAACCAACTTGTTTTGCAGCGAAGACCTTTTTTTTTGTACTTCACCTAGATTTTGGCCGATAAAGGGTGCCACCACGAAACCCCGCCCTGGGTGCCACCGTTCTTAGCAACGCCTCTGTTTAGTGCTTCAAATTTTTAGGGCTTCACATTATTAGGATGGATAGCCTCACTATGCTGGAGCTCCTTTTTGAAGCAGAATATTCTGCTATCGGAAAACAGGCTTCATCTTTTTTGCTACTGTCAAATTTTGTATTGTTAAGGACTCTTAGCCCTTAAAAAAGCCTTCTTGCGTTTATGATGTTGATGAACATTTTCAAGACGACTATTTTTGTCGTTAGCTTTGTAAGTACTTAGTAGGTTTGTGTTGTATTTGGCCAACTTGTTTGCAAAGTTGCGAAGCTATCAATATTGAATTATATTCTGTTTAAGTTTATTTATGTCGTAGCAATTGCAAATCGAGCTCCATCAAAGCCTTCACCACCTCCCCCTATCATTGAAGTTAGTCTATCAGAATCAGTGGACTCTGACTATCACTCATTGCAACATATTCCGGTAAAGTTAATATTTTGTTTGTAATCAAGTTACAATAATTTGATTGTATTTAACTTTATCATAATATGTGATTACTAATTGCTATATTATTTGTTTCGGTATGCAATTAACTAAAGACAAACATACCAAATCTAACCACAGTTTAATTGATCTTGTAGAGATTAATTTGAATTGATCTTACAGCAATTGCTGGGTTTTTTTTTCAAAAAAATTTGAGATTGTTTTACACAAAAATAATTATGAAAGTAACGTTTTAAAAAATCATTCTGCTTTTTAAGAACTTTTAACCCCTTTTTGTGTCAAAGCACCATTATCAATGACTGATTTTTATAATAATGGTAGTGGAAGAACTGATAAATTGAGTTTAAACATTTACAGTAGGTCTACATAATGTGCTTTTTTATAGCTTCACTGAAGCACACCAAAAAGTCTGTAGGCTGATTTGTTTTCATTTCTGCGGGTATTCTTGGTTGAAACAGGGATAAATTTTTTGGCTCCGGCCGAATAAATTTTTATTGTTGGCTGGACTTTGGACACCTCTAAACTAAGCCAAAGAATAGGCACAATAAAGTGTACAGCATTGGTTCTTGAAGCATGGGTCGCGAAGACTTCAAAAATGGGTTGCACTAAGGTAATTCAAATCTGTCAAAACGATTTTTTGCTAGATAAGAATTTGCAAAATCTGCAGAATTTTTTTTCTTTCCGTTTGTTAAGTCTTTCAAAGTTATTACATCATACACATTTAGTTGATTTCATCTCAATAAAATAAGATAATTGCATCAGAATTAGTTTTCTAAAAGTTTTAGTAGCAGACCAGCTGCTGCAGAACTAGGTAAAACTACTTTTTATAGTAGTGAAGTAGTTTAAAACAATTTCCTAGAGTAGCACATTAAATTGCGGGTATCATTTGTAAAAATTAGCATTATACTGTTTTCGACCACATATCTTTGCGAACAAGGATTTTCGGCACTAACAGTTGTTAAAACCAAGGCTCGCGAATGCCACAGTCCTGGTAACGATTTGCGTGTTGCATTCAATAAAATAGCGCCATGCATTGAAGAAATCATGAAAGGAAAATATCAGTTTTATCAATCACACTGAACTAACGATCTGTTCTTAATTAATTGTTGTGTCAAAATACTGTGTACTATAACTGGTGGTCTGTGTCTTATCTCGATAAATAGCAGAGTGCTATTATTAAAAAAAGATATTTTCTACATTTAAGGTTTGGGCTGCGAGATAATCATAAAATTCAGATTTGGGTCGCGCTCAAAAAAGTTCAAGAACCACCGGTATACAGGCATTGAATAGTATTACAAATTGCAATTGAGGTAGTACCGGTACCAGAATAATTATCTTAAAAAAGTACATTTGCTAACCAGAATTTTCTATTTTTTTAGTCTTATTCAATGGAAAAATCTCGCAATGACTGCAGGTATGTTAAATGTCAGCTGAGTGTGAATAAGTGGCTTTTATCAACTAACATAAGTACGGTGGTTCACATAAAATTAAGCATGGTGTTTTGAAAAGTCCTAGAGGCCTCTATGAAATTATTTCTAAGAGTGAAATAAGATTTTCTAAATATTAGTTAATGTATCCAATAAAATATAGTGAACCAATGTTGTTAATTTATGATTCGTGATCAGTGTTTCCTCTAAGTTTTCACCTCCTGCGAAAATGCCGGAAGTAGTGCAAACGTTCTAAACTCAATGTGAAAATGCCGAAAATTTTCTCATCTTTTTGTCCGGTTTCAATGTGACCTCCAAAAAAAAAAAAAGGTCATCACGCTGACGGAGGCATCTTTTTCTCCGATTTTTTGTTGATCTCCAAAAAAACAAAAAGGTCCTTCCTCTGAGTTGTGCAATTTTTCTACGCGCTTTGTGCAACATACGAGAGCGAGGCGCCGTGAGCTGCAGCTGTCTACGGTTTTTGGCAGGAGAAAAAACACCGGAATTCGTAAAATTTCAGTGCGAAAATGCCGGAAAAAAATTTCGCACTTTTTTGCGCTTTTAGGGCACTGTTCGTGATCGTGAAAAGCAGTGTGTTTTTTTTAAAGTATTAATTGATGTATCCTTGTATTGGCATTTCAGGCTGCCCAATGGCCACTCTCATTCTTTTGAGCAGCTGCCATAAGTTTGGTTTTTGGGCAAGAATTTCACAGGTTTTCATTCAATGTGCCTAGTAATTGTTGCAATGTTAGCTTTTCCTTGTCTAAAACAGTGTTTTGGAGGAATTATAGGTTGTTTCTGATGAAAAAGAAGTTTAACTGAAAACTGAGACTATACTGTATAAATTCGATTAAATTCACCGATCAGTGGTCGAGTGGATGGAGTGTGTGCTCTAAAAGTGTCGACTCTAGTTTAATTCCCGGTTGGGTCAAACCAAGACTATGAAAATTGGTATTTACAGCTTTCCTGCTTGATGTTCAGCAATTAAACGGATAGTGTGAAGCCTCCACCGTGTGGTAGACAGGTGGGCAGGTGGTGGCTTAACTGGAAGACCAAAAGGTCCCTTCGCTGTCTTCTGGCCAAGGCAACTTGGTAAATAAAATGTAATTACGATAACCATTAAAGACCATAAAAGGAAGGTTTTTATTACTATTGAATGATTTTTTTTGAAGTCCTAAAAAAGGTGTTTAGTTGCTCTGAACAGGGGTTGAAATTAAATTTTTAACAACTTGATCGTCTGGCAAGTGGTATCAAATGTGTACTTGCCAGAGGAAATTTCAACTTAATCAAAAAAAATAGGCACACAAAGTTTTGAGGCCCTTTACCTTTGGAAAAAATGTCAAAATAGCTTTTGATAGCGTTGGAGCTATCATTTGGCTACTCTTTGAGAAATGGGTAACCTTGAAAAAGGCTGGTTTAGATTGAACGTTTTCATCCAGCTCTCTTTATGAATCTACGCTGGAATGAAGAAAAACTAAAATGTGGTGGTATATAATTATAGACGTTAATTACATTGAAATAGACAATGGGTTGCTGTTATGATGTAAGATAGTGGGAAAACCACCTAAAATAGTATAAAGTTGATGCAAAAATATGGAAAATTTCTCGTAGTTTGATATGTCAAAATTTTTCCTTTTGGCAATTTGATTGGTGGAAAAATATTGTTTCGTTTTAGTCTGAAATTTACTCAAGAAATTGTGAAATTAGAGTGAATAAACAAATTTTTTTGATGGCAAAGAATACGCTTTAAGGAATTGATACAGGTTGCTTCCACAACTAATATATGAACCGAGGATCTTGCTGCAGCCAAAATGAAAAGTTCTGCATCGTTATAATGTTTGCCACATTCTTCGTTCTGTAGTAAATGCTGTTCGATGCAGAATCACAGTAGGCGCTGGGGGTGCTAGTGATTTTGAATCCTTGATTTGGCAGATTTTTCGCTGGTCTTTTGTTGCTTCTTTGGAAAAAAATGTCAAAAATGCACTTTTTTAAAAACACTGAATATGTGTATCCTATTTCGAGAATCAAGTTTTTGCGTGCGATTGTTATGGTAAGGTGACATAATAAATAACTTTTTTGAAATGCATTATGCAGAAATTGATTTTTTGGTTGTGAATGTTTCAAAATTTTTGCAAAAGTTATAGACAGAAGCTAAAAGATCTTCAAAATAATCATAACAAAAAAATTGCTAAGTTCTTGGTGTTGTGTTCATGCAGCACTAGGTTTAGTTGTACTTGTGATATTTGAAACAATGCATTGGTAAATGCGGCAAGTGTGGGAAAATTTTTCACAGAAAAAAAATGTAGCTCTTTGTGCCAAAAAGTTGCAAAGCGCATCTCAGTATTGAAAAATTTCCGTGCAATCAAGAAGTGTTAATTGCGATTAATAATGTGCGTACAATTATACAAAGTGTTCATAGTGATGATTGCTAAGTGCTAAACAAACAAAGCAACAGCTTTCTTAACTTACATTTTATTTTATTGCAGCAAAAGCAGACCTTAATTGCATCTCTAAATAATCTTGTTTGATGTTGCTTAATATGCTGTATTTTGTTAGCTTGCCCATCGCGCAAATTAAACGGAAAAATAACTTTTCCGAGGCGATTTCAGCTTGCCTTGAACAAGTGTTAATTTCGAACCCTGCTGAATGTTTTTTATGTTTTTTCCAATTTTGGTCATTTTTTTGCTAATAAGTTTCATTTTTTAATTTTTTTTGTTCATGATTGGCTGTCCAGCAATCTGGTGGTATTACTTACTCTCGAAGAATTATTTTCATGCTATGTTGCCACATTTATTCACTGCTATGATTTGCCAAATGTTTTAAAGAGTTAGTAGCAAGAAATGTTAATTGGCAGCTTTTTTGAAAATTGGGAATTGAAGCACTGTGTACTTTACAGTACTGGTATTATCCTGTTCATTTTTCAACTTTTTTTGATTTTGATATGGCTTCACAGTGTTTTTGAAGCACATTTTCATACTGATCCCAAAACTAAACAAAATTTTTGTTTTGTTGAGCGATTTCCATGTTAAAGCGATGGTTTCCAATCCCCACTTTTGAAAACCAATGAGTTTTTGACTCTAGAGGGCGCTGCTTTAAAAATATACTTAAAGAAGTACTTCAACTAAATGCCCCTCTGCATTTTACATCTTAAAAAAAAAAAAAACTAAGCGAATTAGACTTTTGGCTCAGTAGTTATGGTCATTTTAGTGAAATTATTTGCAAAACTCCCTTCAGTGGCCAAAATGCAATTTCTTTATTTTTTATTAATTTTTTTTTTTATTTGTGTTTATTGCACCATTTTTAGTGAAAGAGACTTCAATTTTAAACTTGAGATTTTGCTGCACTGGCACTAGAGGTAGATAATTTGTTATTTATCTCAATATTGTGTATTGATTGCTGTTATATACGCTTAACTTAACATCAATGCAAAAGTTTGAATAAATTATGATTCGGTGCAACTTTTTATGGTTAGTGTTTTTTCAAATATTGACCTTGATCATGTGCAAAAGCTAGCATTTAATGCAAAAATGCAGCAACGACACACGTCGTTTGCAGCATAAATATAATTACAGTATCACTGTACAGTACTGTTATATTTTGACTTAAAGTTACAATGACTGCTTCAGCAGTTTCAATAAAATTCAAAAGTGCCTTTAATTAACAAGGAAGTAATTCCAACCGATATTTGCAGACTATCATATTAAAACAATACATACTTACCAAACTTCAGCAAATTTCAAAAGTTTCTATTAAACGCAAAAAAAAAACAAAAAAAACAGATATCTTTTGAAAAGGTTTGTTTTGATGTGTTAGTAAAACTCCTGCGCGTTTGTTCTACAACGTAAAGTATGCTTTGTCACTATTGCTCATTTGTTGTTAAAATTTCGTTATAGTCACTGTCAGATTAAACTGAGCGCTTAGCTGCATCATTTGTAACTTCCAATCCTGAAACAATCTTGTTGATTTGTTAAAAAGAAGATTCTTCTTTCCAGTATATATACTACCGAATCCATTCTTAACAGATGTTGCTCCAAATCGGCTTATTAAAGAAATGAGAACTACTTGAGGTAATAAAGAGGTCCCCCCCTAACCTTTTTGCATGATTCCCCTTCTTTGCTAAAATATGTTTTAATCTGTTTGACTTTGTATCATTGGCAACCCTGCATTTTGCAATTTTTTGACATCACAAAAGGCGTAGTGTAGATCAGTACTGGCAGCCTAGATCTACAGGTTCCAGGAGCAGTAGCCAAGTTTCAGATTTGGTTATAGGCTACTCACTGCTACCAGCTGGCAATCGCAATCCTTAATTTTCGAGAATTTTTGCAGAATATTGCCTTTTGTGATGTCACAAAACTGCAAAATGCAGGGTTACCAACGGTACAGAGTTAACGGATTAAATTGTATTTTCGTGCGTAAAGTGTAAAAAGGTTTGGGGCACCTCTTTATCACCTCAAGAAGTTCTCAATTCTTCAATAAAACCAATTTTGAGCTGTATCTCTTTAAAGACGTTGGTTCAGTTCTAATTAGATTAGAAAGTAATGTAGCATGATTCATTATTGATGAATCCATGCTGAGTACTGTCTTCATATCCTTTTGGTAGTTCTGGCTTATCTATTTGAAAATCTGTTTTGAGATATTTCAACAAGGCAGTAGCAATGGCTTTCTTGATTTCATCACTAACTAAATTTAAAGGTAGTACAAGTGGTATTTGCCTTGGTGATAACTGCTTGATGTTGGTTTGCCTCACCGGTTGCTGCAGATGCTCCTTATTTGACGGTAATGCTTTGGAAAGTTGTAAATGAGTGATAGGTGGGCACTTGCACTGCAACTATTTCACTTGTGATAGCGCTTCAGCCGCAACTATTTTTGACCAATTGCGCTGACGCTTGTGCCGCAAGTATTTCAGCAATTTGGGTGCAATCGTGCAAGTGCAATTCAAATACGATTAAAAACAATTGTTTTCTATCAACTGTGTTTAAAGTTTAGAAAAAGCATTGACGCGGAAGATTCATAAAAACTTTGTCATGGAAAATTGCATTTGTCCACTGTTTGCAAACTTTATTATAGGATTCACAGCAGAAGTTTTCTGTCACTGAAAGTTTTTCTCGGAAATATTTTGCCAATTTTTCGAATTTTTCAATTGCGTATTTCAAAAAATGGTTGCGAAATCAAATTTTAAAGAGAAAAAATATCTTTATGATTGTCTTTCTAGAAGTGCATTACTCGTTCCTAAAAAAAATTAAAATATTGCTTCAGGAAATATTTGTTTGTTTGGAAAGCTGTTGGAAACCTTTTTTTAATGTTTGAGTGATAACTCATAGTTAGGGACCATTAATTATTCCATAGGGATCATTCTTTGTCAACTTGACCAGAAAAAAGTGAAAATGTAACCCACCATCTCCGTTGATGATTTAAATCACTGAGAAAGGCTCAATTTCACAAAAAACTTCTATCGTGGTTTCGATTAATTCTGACTCAAACTCAAATCTTTTCTTTAAAACTAACCTCAAATATATTTCAAACCCTAATCTTAAACGCTAAAAAAACAAATGAAAAAAACATGTCAAATAAAAACTTTAGTCTCGTTTACTTAAATTTCTTTCAATAAAGTAGTTATGCACAATTGTTTGATTTCATTTTTGTTTTAGTCTCATTTACTTTTTTCAATAAAATAGTCACGCACAATTATTTAATGGCTTCCATAACTGCAAAGAAGTGAAGCAATAAATTCAAAAAGTAGCACAACTACACTTTACAACTAAATATTCTTGAACTAGTTAAAACACTAAAAATTTCTGAAAAATACAGGTTTTTGGTTGTGATAAATTATTTCATGTTTTGAACTTGATAAACACAAATACACATACTTTTTATTTTATCAATAGAAAGAGGAGGTCAAGAGCTTTCATTTGATACCTTACTTGAAAAAATCGGAGCTGGGCCTTTTTTGATATTTAGCTCTGAAAATTGGTTTCGGATGCATGATTTTGAAATTGTGTCATTAGCCAAGATGGCGCAAAATCATTTATGCATAACCAAATTTAGAAAAAAGTGGTACACTTACACCACATACCATGGCAATCTTCTCACCGAATTTGAGCTTTGTAACTCAAAAACTCACTGATTTATAAACATTTAAAATATTATGGTCAAAACCTTAATAAATTTTAACGCTTGAGTGAACACAAAAATAGCGATTTTTGGTGGGCCGTAACTTTTGATCCTCGAAACCAAATTCGTTGATATGGGTATCATTTTGCTCAGAATGACCAGCTCTATAATCTCTCAAAGTTTCATCAAAATCTGAGATGGTGGGTTACATGGCCTGGTTAAGTTGACAAAGAATGACCCATAAGTAATTATTCCATAAGTAATCATTCCAGAATTTTGAATCCTTTGGAACAGGTTCCAAATTATGGAATCGGAATAGTAAAAGTTTGTTAAGATGCTCTGCTTCCACATTGTTTGCATATTGCTCAATGCTCACTCAGTAACTACCGCATGCAGCAAACAGCCATTGCACACGCGGTGCTCTACATGCGCAATTGCGCATGGTGCAACCATTGACTCTTTATCTAGTAGACTAGAAACAGACATGCTGAAGAAAAGAGAAGAGCACTGAAGAAAACCAGTTTGCTTTTGTTGGAAAGGTTTTTTTGCGCTCACATAAATTCAACTAATTTGATTGAATATATTCTTAGAACGAGTGTACTGTGAAGAAAAAAAGTCCTACTGACTAGCCAAATTGGTTTCTTAAAGAACAAATGAACCATGAAGGAAAAAAGGCAAAACTCGCAGTTTACAGTCTACCAAAGAAGTGTATGTGGTGCAACCACACGTAAAAGCGGTAGCGGGTGTGTGCAAGCAATGCATGTCAATGCTTAATTGCTTATTCTCTTTAAACTCTTGTGTTTCTCTTCTCATTTGTTTTTATGAGGGAAAATAAAGATTCAAAATTCACGGTACTTCCTTGTGGCAGCAGTAGGTGAGAATATCTTTTTTGTATCACAAGGAAAAAGCAAAAATGGTGATTGACAAGTGACCATAACAATGCATTAATGCCTCTATTGATACAGCCATTACTATTGCTACTCGGCAGTAGCATTATTGCTGTCAATTAGCCTTATTTTCAGTGCAAAATTGAATGATTTCAATATGTTGCAAAAGGATTTGGTATTCTGGAAAGATTCTTGAATTCAAAAAAAAGATCCGAAATTATTCTAGAAAATGCAGATATTCTGAAATGAATATCCCTACTCATAATTTAGGTTTTAACAATGATCAATACGTAAGATGGCTGTCTTGCAGTCCCAGACATTCTTAGTATATCAGAGTCATCTTATTGTTTCAAGTACCAGTTACTTATTTGATGCTTAACTGCATTGTAATATAACAGTTGCTTCGTGGTTTACCGGTGCAAAGAACATCTGTTTCTCCAGTAATGATAGTATGTTTATTTTTGTAGCTC
Source organism: Trididemnum nubilum (assembly GCA_963965965.1). Taxonomy (NCBI): domain Eukaryota; kingdom Metazoa; phylum Chordata; class Ascidiacea; order Aplousobranchia; family Didemnidae; genus Trididemnum; species Trididemnum nubilum. Next base: position 22,224,552 of record OZ014486.1, read on the forward strand.
ATCATGTGGAAGTGAAGAAGAATATAAAGGTACGTTTTAACAGTAGTTTTTTTATTGTCATTCTGCATCAGTGCATGTGTCATTAACATACACTCGATTCAAGAAGATCCCAATGTACTGCTGTGCATTTAAGACTATTTCCAATTTACAGCTCTACATCATATTTTTAATGTACTTGCATTTTAACTTCAGTTTAATGATTTCCCAGCTGAGTTTTTTTTTGTCATCAATGGAACGTATAGGTAGGTATGTACTGGTAGTAAATTGTTTTTGCTGTACTTAATATATATCTAGTACATGATTTTTAGAAAATGCTAAAACATTATTGTTTTGCATGCAATTTTGTTTTAAAAAGCTTGCTATATTGACAAATATTTCTTGTGAAAGAAGTTTTAAGCTGCCTGAAAAAATTCTGTTGATTACAGCTATTTTAGATGCTTCCCTAAAAATACTAAGTAGAAATTTCATTGGAAATGATTTTTGATCCAAAATTATGGCATTTTTATGATAGCAGTTAAAATAGACATGCTTGCTATTATATTATTGTTGAAAGCTTTTAACCAGGCTATTTAACAATTCACTACCTGTCGACTGTTTAGACAAACAGAATAATATTATTAACTATAGCCTACTGTACTGGAAAGCAGATCCTCTCATACTAGTGACGAATGACATTGATCACACTTTTATTTTGCCCTTCACCCTTGTTTAAGGTAACTTGCTGCTTTCTGCTATTATTGTGAAAATTATATTAAACATTTTCGGCTTTTATCATTGTGCAATGCATCCTCAGCTGAGTACTGAATGTGCAGTGCTGCCCCAAAAATTATTTGTTAAGGTCAAATAAAAACTCTTACGATGCTGCTAGCATTAGCTACGTTAAAATGAAAAGCACCTCTGTGTCACAGCTGTTATTTGATGGTAAAAAAAGCTGCCTAATAAGTGATTAAAACTCAAGATGAGAAATCAAAACTACAACTTCTTTCAGAGGTTTTACGATACCTATTTTTGATTTGGGGTTTTGCCCTTCAAGGATTTTGTCCATTTTAGGGTTATGTTTTTAGTCAATTTTTGTTGTGTACCTGTACTACAGAAAACCCTCTTGAGTAGCAATTTGTCGAGGTGTTCTATCATGGATATTGGGTTTTTGAGTTTTGTTTAGCTTATTATACCAGAAGTAGAGTGGAGCAATAAATGTATCACAGTTAAGGTTATTCATTGCTTAGATGCTGCCAACATGCAAGTTTTCTTAAAAAGGATCAAGTTGAAGTAGCATTACAAATAAAGGTTTGTTGAAGATATGCAGAATTCAAATGATATCAGCAAGACAATCAAATAGGCTATTATTTTGTGCCAGCAACTGTAGCTTACTTACAGCTTTCTTTAAATGTAACCTTGCTCAAAGATTGTGATTTTGAGATGTTTGTTCAATTTTACGTAGTTACTTAATTTGTTCTGTTAAATTTATGTGCCTAATAAATATGTGACATGCATTTTTTAACTATGAGTTGTATAATACATTGTACAGTAGATCTATCTTTATAGCAGTGTGAATATGTAGATGTAACAAAATTTGGATATGCTCTTACTTGCTATACAAACGTATTGGCCTGCTTCTAAGTTAATGGCTTACGTACCGTCTACTTTTTTTATTTAATTTTTTGCTGTGTATTATAAATTTCTGCACTGTATTAGTGTATGATGCATAATAATTCATTATGATGCACAGTTGAATGATAATTTGTTATAAAATAAGTTTGCATACTGTTTTGATAGCTACTCTAGGATACTGAAGTTTTAATCAAAATAACAAATTTTGTGTTTGTTTGTAGAAGCATAGGCCAATGCTTCACAATTAGCTGCAAAAGACCAGCTTGTTTTTATGCAATTACGCTTATAAATTGTTTATTTAGCTAAGCATTGCTGTAAACATTCCAGTAGTGTTTTAGAGTTCAGTGAAGTCTTGCATCCTGTTCTTGAGACTGACTTACTTTTGGACAAAGACTTTTAGGTAAGTACTGTTTATTTGAAATTGTGTTTGCATTGTCTTTTTCATTTTGTTTATTTATTTCAGGCAGCTTTGTTGACTTTGTGTGTTTTGAGGATGGACACATTATGATTCAAATCACAATATGCATGCTATACCTTGCGTCAACTCATGTTTTAATATGCTGCTGGTAAGTAAGTAGTGCTATGACTTAATTTTGTATGCATGCTATGATTTTTCCATGATTTTATGCACCAAACTAATTGCTGCTACGCAAGTGTGAAAAAAAATATTAATTTAACTCATAAATGAAGGTCTTTATTTAACTCATTATCACACTGTTGCTTGTCATAATTTGAAGTTAATTGTGCATGCTGACTTCAAATACTCTTTATAATCATATAAAAGATGTAGACTTTGTGTTATCTGTTTAGTATCATATTTTGTGCTAAATTAATAAATCGATGCTATCTCTGAACAAATGCTGCTTTGTTTGCTATATAATTCCTTACAATTAAAAGCTTTTAGCAAAACATTTCCAAACTAGCTTTGTTTTTGCACTGAGAAGAGAAATAATTTAGCAACTTAGCTAGTGAGCAATTTCTTATCATGAAGAAATTTTTGCTTCACATGTTAGGACACAATGGTTTTGGATTGCTTGTGATATAAAAACCTGCTATGGTGAGAATCGTTATTGAATGTAGGTAACAGATTATATTTCATATTGCTGGAATATACCAGTAGCATTATAACAGATTATCGCATTATTGGGACTTCGCGTGAGTGCATAGTGCCATTGCTTTTGTTAGGGGAATTTTGGCAGATGAAAATTGACTTGCTTATAACTAGCAAACGGTAAAACCTAGAAAGTTGAAATTTGGACTCAACATAAGAATTAATAAAAGCGTCAAGTGTGCCAATTTTGGAGATGATACAGAAAAAAAAATAGCAATTTTTGGCTTGAAAATTTATCAATTCACCTATAACTCAAAAACCACTTGACACGCAAAGCTGAAATTTGGACACAATGTTGGTGCTTATAAATGGTTTATGCCAGGGGTAGGCAAATTATGGCCCGTAGGCCGGATGCGGTTCATCAAAGCATTTCATCCGGCCTGCTGAAGCCACTCTTATAATTTTTACGTATATAGATTTCCGTTGAAAGTATTGATGAAAATAATGAATAGGGAAGTGGCACCACTCTGCTACACCTTTTTTGTAGTTTTTGATTTTATAGCTTGTATATTTAATATTTTAGACAATAGAATCTTCATTTTTTTCTGGTGGTAGCTAAAGTTATTTTTTATGATCATACCAAAAATTAGGTTTTTATTTTAAGTTTAAGGGGGTCAAAAAATCCCCTTTTATTCACTAATAAAGTCCCCTCTTTGCAACACTAAGCACCAGTCTGCAACACCTCGAATTTATGGACTCTTTATTTTGTAGGCTAAAAACTAACATACAGAGAAAAAGAGAAGAGCATTAAAGAAAAAAAGTTTGTTCTTGTTGCGAAACAGTCACGCATATTCGACTGATTTGATTGGAAATATTCGTTCGAGTGAAATGGGGTATTGCACAGTGGTGCAGAGTGTCGCAGTGATGTAAATAAGGTGTTGCAGTGTGGTGCTCAGGGCATCGCAGAGTGGTGTCCTTCAAAACTTCCAATGACCTCGGTCCTTTTCTAAATGAAATAAAAAATAGTTATGTTAGGATATCACACAAGTTTTTATCTAGTCATAGAAAATGAGGAGATGATGTTAACTATTATGCCAAAAATCAAGAAACTCGGAGGAACTTAAGGTAGTTTTTTCAGGCATCCAAGAGTGAGTGACATAAACCAAATTTTTGTCAAGTTTTAAAGGTTTGGGAAATGACTAGTTAACTCAATGGAATTTTGGTTGTATGGGATAATATTTTGCATGAAGGTCACTTCTTGTATTGTTGTGCATTAGCTATTATGCTAGTCATGTGGAAATAAATTGTTTTTTTAATATGCTTCAATGTTGAGTTTTGAGCCTTTGGCTCAGTAGCTAAGTTCCTGATCTGTAACTGGCCCTCTCAGAAAAGTAATTGCCCACTCCTGGTTTATGCAAACCGAGTTTTGGGGTGCGTGGTCACGTAACCAAAATGTTAGAGGCCAAAAATGGGCAGAAAGTGGATGATTTTGATTTGATATATCTCAGTGAATACCCATTTTAAAGGAAAATGATTTGAGATTTTTGAGCACACTATCAACCGCCTTTCTTTTGGTTATATCTGTTTACTTCAACCAGAGTACTATTTTTCTTTTTTTTTTCTTCTTACTTTTTTTTTCTTTTTCGTCTCCGGCTATTTACTTTTTAACCACTTAACGAACTGTATTCAAAGTTTGAGCAATTGAAGATATCAGTGAGGACTAGTGTGAGACTGAAATCGGGGGTGCCAAGTTGGGAAGATCCCCATCAATTGGATTTTCCAAAATTTTTAAGTTTTAAACTGTTGCAACTAAATAGATCAAATTTTCAGAAGGGGTAGATATCAAAAATAAACTAAATCTAACAAAAATTGGGGTTTACACAATGGGGGGTTATACCCTAAACGGGCACTCCAAAATTTAAACTTTTTAACCTTTAAAGCTGGACACATGAATTGTTGAAGTTAAGTAAATATAAGGGAAAGATAAAAATTGAAAAAATTTCGGAGTCCTAAAGTTAGGTTTTTCCCCCCAAACAGGGCTGTCAAAATTGGAACTTTTTAAGCCCTTAAACAAGCACATGAAATTTTCAGTGTAGGTAAGTATGAAGAAAAGATAAAATTTGAGGGTTACCAAAATGGCGGTTTCCTGAAATGGGGCTGCCAAAATTTGGACTTTTAAACTGTTAGAGGCTGATGTATCAAATTTTTGAAATGGGTAGGTATTAGAAATAAACTAAACCTAACAAAAAATGGGGGTTCAAAAATGCAAAGTCCCCCCCAAACGGGACCCTCCAAAATTCAAAGTGCTTAACCTTTTAAGGTGGAAACATGAAGTGTTTTGAGGTAAGCAAATATAAAAGTAACATAAAATTTGACCAAAGTTTGAGGGTACCAAAATAAGGGGTTTCTCGCCAAAATTCAAATTTTTTAACCACTTACGCTAGACACATGAAATTTTCAGCACAGGCCAATTTAAAGAAGAGATAGTAATTGACAAATTTGTGGGTACCAAAATGAGGGGCCCCTCAAATGGGACACAAAATTTTTGAACTGTTAGGCCTAAATGGATCAAATTTTCGGAATGGGTAGATATTAAAAAGTAAAGTAAACGTAACATCTAAACAGAATCATAAACTAAATACACAAAACAGCATCAAAGATATAATCATAAATAAAAAATGTGTGATCAAAGACAGGAAAAATAATTCTAACACAATCTAACATTGAACATTCAAATTGGAGGTCCCTAGATATTGCTTGCGATGTCATACTCACGTTGAGCTTAATGGCTTTTTTTCACAAAGCTGTCACCTTTGACATTGAGAAAGCGTACTTTTTTTTGGCTCAAAGTTTTTTAAGAATTTAAGAAAGTTTTAGTGCTAAATGATGGATTTAGTAATTATACAGCAGGTTTCGAAATTATGGTCCCTCCCTCTACCGCTTAATTCTGAAAAACAATAAGAAAGAGCTTCGTTTTTAATTACCTGTTCAGTTTAGATAATTACTCTTCGGAATGTTGGTTGGTGATTTAGTTATACTTGTGATTGCCTGGTTTGTTTTTTGAATAGATTGTTTGGTTTAATTATGTCTCATGCCCAAATTTTGTTCAGATTGATATCATTATGATGCTATGTATGTTTGTGTTTCTTTCATGATTCTAATCTCGTTTTGTGGTTTTGTTCCTAGTATAAGGGTTACAAATTTTAAGCAGAATTTATTAGTGTCCGAAGTGTTTGTATTTGTGGATAGTTTTTTTATGTTTCTTTAGGTTTAAGCTATTAAGTTATAGAATTTTGCATGCATTGATTGCAACTTTTGGTGGAAGGCCTGAAGAAATTTTGTTTGCTGTGATAGTTATGTGCTGATTCATTTGTGTATATGTTCAGACATGAGTATGGTTTTTCACAAGCCAAGTAAACCGACCATGAACAAACTTGCCACAAACTAATGATTGTGTCACAGTGGTTTTGTCACTGATTTCGTCACAGTGATTTCGCCACAAAGTGAGGGTTTGAGCAAGATGGCTCTGGGGATAATAAAATATTTTAATGATTGCCCTTCTGAGCCAATCAGTGTCATTTGGTTTGCGGTCAGTTGTCATGGACCCGGTTTTTCATACTTCAGTTGAGCTTTATTGTTTGTCTGTAATGCGGAATAATATCTAAGAAACAAATCGATTATACTGTATAGTCTGTGCAGTACACAGCACTTAGTAGATAGGGAGACCTACAAGAGACAGTTGGGTTTTCTGTTTAGGCACCCTCCTCTTTATCCCTCATTTATTTCCTTTGAAGTTAAAAAAAAACAGCCGCATCGCATTCAAGTTTTGAGCATAACAGCAAACCTTTTTCGAGACGATTGTGCTGATTTCAACCTTAATTAAGTTTTATTTACTTCAAGAATTTATGTGTTTTGTGTTGTAAGAGAAATTTATAGTTGCATACCTCACTGCAAGTACAATGAGTGCATACCTGATTAATAATTACCAGTACTATGTAAAACATTCTAACTTTTAAGGTCTTTCCAAAAAAATGTAATATGGTTGAACACCAGGCATTTCAAATAAGAAATTTCTGAAGTTCTTCTAGTGTTCTAGGCTAGCTTTGAGAAATCACTCAGGTGCTACTCAAAAGACTGACTTTATTGCTAATGTTTTGCTAGTTAGAATCCACTAACTTCATCAGAGCACTGCTATCAATAGTGATAGCAAATAAATCGTAATGAAAAGTCCAACTTGGTTTATGAAGTTTTGTGTCAGAATTGTGCTTTTGTTTACTTCGGACAAACCAAACGGGACCTCAAATTTATAATAAAAGAAGATCAGCAAGCAATGAAATTTCATCAGCCCAAGAAATTAGCACTTTGCAAGCATTCGTTGGAAAATGATTACCTTATTGACTGGTCTGAAGTCAAAATTTAAAAAGTGGAACATAATTACTCGAAGTGTCTTTTTACTGAGAGTTAGTACATTGATGAAAAGCCCCAAGTGCTCAATAGAAACGATGGGTTATCATTCCCTGCTGTTTATAGAAAGTTGCTTAATTCCCAGTGTTAAATTTCTTCTGGTTTGATTTTTTTTATTTTAGTTCTAACATATTTTGCTGCAATGCTATTTTGAAGAAATTATTTTCATAAGAACCACTTTCTTTCATTTTTGTTCTCATCTTTACATTTACCTGTATGACATAGCCTACCAAAACAATGAATTTTATCGAAGCCTTGCTTTAAATTTTTTTGCTAGTTATTCTACTACAGCAATGTGTGGGATCGTTTTTCTGTTTTTTGCTGTCAGAAGTTGGTGGCGATTAGTCATCACTATTTATAGCAGTGCTCTAATGAAGCTAATTGATTTTAACTAGCGAAACATTAGCAATAAAGTTAGTCTTTTGAGTAGCACCTGAGTGATTTCTCAAAGCTAGCCTAGAACACCGGAAGAACTTCAGAAATTTCTTATTTAAGGTTTTTGTTAAAGCATCTAAAACTGAAAGCTATTAAGAATTGCTTTTATTTTCATCAGTAAACTTAAACAGTTTTCCACAATTTTATTAACTTGAAATTATCACAGCTTTGCTAAGATTTTAATCTATGCATATTGCTACTTGTGTCTTTGCCACCCGCTATTTTTGATAAATTATTGGATATGCTGTAATTTTGGTAGTTCCGCAATCTGCATGTGCAATTTGTGCATGTAACTTGGAACAAGTTGGCAGACACTAGACAGATTGCTAGGTTCGGTGTTAATACAATCACATAGGTTGTTCATCAGATTTCTTTTTTATCCAAGTTCGCTTTGAAGCAAAGTTAATATTGATATAATACCTTTTCAAAAAATTACATAACAGTTACATGTAGGACTGTCTTTGAGAGTAGCTTTGTGTTCAATCTTTTAAAAATGGCCGATTATCATAACTTAGAGGGTTTTGTTTATACCTTTTACTTATTTTTTTTTAAAATAAATCTTTCTTGATGCCGAGTGCTTTGGCATGTTTAATTTTAAGTTAAAAAGATTATTTTTATTAATCTCAGACTTTCATCACTGAAACTATAAAAGAATTTCTTTAAAGATTATATTAATATTAATTGCTAGCTGTATGTTAGAAACTAACTGCCATCTAGTAGTGCATTGATCCAATTAGAATCCGACTTATTCAAGATAATTTGGGTGAATTTTTACCTTTTCGTGCATCATTAGAAACATTTGGCCATACATTTCTAGTGGCATATCTACAGTATTTGTTTTTGAAGAACCGATTTGAATAATTTGTGAAGGCTAGCTCTGTTTTTTTTTCAACATCCCTATTTTTCCTCATTTATTTTAGCTTTGAATTTCTAAAACTTCAACATCAACTGTACAATATTTTGGCAGGAAAAGCAAAGAAATGAAGTATTCCACAAGAACCATTTCTGCTGATTGAGTAAATAGTTGTAAGAATATGTAATTGTATTAATCACATGCTTCAGAAAAAGTGCGTTTTGATAATCATGATCCTGGATTATGTTTTGTGTTGCATTATGCGTTTTTTTTATCAAATTGCTTAGCTATTTGGATTTGACAATAAAATAAAGTCACCAACAAGTCACAGTGTTGTGGTTAGACAGGTTTCTGACTGTAGTTTAGGGAGGTAAATTAATGACGGGCATGATAGTGTATTATGGCTTTCCAGTGTAGTTGTTGGAGAAAAGTAGATCTAGTACAATGCCAATAGTTTAATTTTTTGTACTAGATTGGTACAACTCCATGCATTTTAAGAGAATAGCATTTTTATTTGTTGCCGCTGGAAAAAAACAGCAACAAAAAAACAGAAGGTTAAATTTCAGTTTTATGTTTTTTCAGATTTTTTACTATCAGCTTAAAATAGAAAAAAATCTTAACTTGTGCTAGCATTCATTCATTGATGCTAGCAATGACAAGATGTGAGGAATCGCTAAAAATTGAGATTCCTATAACAAAAAAAAGAAATGAAGAAAAAAAAGAAATGCTTATCCAAATTAATGAATCAAGTGGTTTATGATGGCAAACTTCTGTAGCATTGTCTATTTTTGCTAAAAAATTAACTCTACCTGGAGTTTTTCAGTCTTGTTTTCCCATCTATATTGATCGTCAGCTGAGGTGTATTTAGCTCCACTAGTCAGCAGTTATGAGCCAATAAGGTCCTTTGAACATTAGTAAGAAACAGGCTAGTGTTCTCAATCATAGACTTTTTTGCAAACTGCGGAGGTTCACCTTGGAAACATTGTAATGCTGCAAAAACTTTTATGTTGTTGCAATTGGAGTCGACATAATTACTGCAAAACATTAAATTACTGGTATGTAAAATGGAAACATTAAATCTTAATGGCCTTTAGTATTATATTATTCGACTTGCCAAGCAAGTATTGTAGGTTAAAAACTTTTCAATTACATCATAGTAAATCCAATAAAATAGTGTTTGTCTGATAACTTTTTATTCATTTCTTAATTTCACTATTTTTGCCTTGCTCTGCATCTACAATGCTGAACAATTCAATTGTAGCATTGATTGATTTGTCATCTAACATTGACCCCAATGTCTGCATGTTTTGATTTTGTGGTTGAAAATCTTTTTTTGTTCCAGAAAATTTACTGATATTTAAGTTCGAAAAATAAATTAATATTTGAAAAACATTCTATGAAACGATAAAAAAGCATAGCTTATTTGAAAATGAAAGTTTGGCTTTGCTCATGAGACATTATCCTGCGGTGTCAATTTTTTTGTTAATTTTGAAAGAATAGAAAAGTTTTTTTGTAAATTTAACAAAGTGAAAAAATAGTTATCATAATAATAACCTAAAAGGGAATGATGTCTGGTGCAAAAAAATTGAGTCTAGTCAAAATCAGATTAAAGCAATGCTAAATATAGGTAACTGTTGCATTTTCTTAAACTGATATTTGCTAGAAAAAATAGTGTTGCGTATGGAGTGGTTACTTTCTACTGCCTTCTTAAAATGTTTATGCATTGAACTAAATATCCATAATTAGTTGTAGTTTTATTGTGAAGTAGCAGACGTTTATCTTTTTAAAAACAAGCCTGGAAAGAATTGCATTTAGCAAAAATCATGCCAGATTTTTGGCCTCAATAGTTAATGCATACTATGGTACAAAACCTTTGTAAAAGCATGTTTAAATAGTTTATTAGTTTTTGTAACAATCGACTTGGTTTGGTTGTAAATATTTATTGAACTGTATTTGCTATCACATATTAATATGACTTTATGTATCGCTTGACATTCTTGATAGTCTACCTTCAAAAAAAGGCTAAGTATTAAAGTAAATATTTGAACTAGTAAGGAACCGCCTGTTATGTACATTTTAAGGTCTGTAAATGTCTTTCATAAAATTGCTGGGTATCTGGTATGATCTTACTGGCATCTTAGGACTACTGTATATTTTGGCGTATAAGATGACCGTCAGATAAGACGAGGTGCAAAATTTGAATAAAATTTTGTACATTTATCATATATTGGTTGTATAAGACGACTGCTAAATTCTTGCATGTGTTTCTTTCAAGAATGACATTTGTTACGCATCAGCGCACACTTTTTTCCTAATATCGATGCTATTTTTATCACTTTTTCTCCAGTTTACACATCAATGCACGTTTTGCCATATTACCGCCAAATTAGCCGAGGCAGAAAATTTGATCGGCGCAGCACCAGAATAATCCGGCGCTCGGCATTACAAAATTTTGTGCCAATTTGAAGTGGAAAACGCAAATTTTATCTGTTTTAATCGCACATGCAAATACGGTACTGATAGTGCAAAGTGCAAATTATGGTAGTGTAAATAGGTAGTACAAAATGCAAAATAGTGCAAAGTGTTGAAAAGTTAGGTTAAAAATTAGGTCCAGAAAATCAGCTTATTGCTATTAGGCAGAAAATATGCTATTGATGTTAAATAAAAATACTTTTGTTGCACATTCTTTATTTTTACGCACTAACGCATTTTTCATGTAAAAGCAATCTTTAAGTGAAAATTAAGATATGACTTTTATATCAGTTGTATAAGACAACCCCAATTTTTAGGGGTGGTTTTTTGCACTTTAAGGGTCGTCTTATACTCCGGAATATATGGTACTTTTATTTTTGGTTGTAAATTTTATGGTAAATATATTTTAAAAAATTTGCAAAAACTTGACGTGTGTTAAATTTTTATTCTGTAATAATAATAAATTTAACTAGCAATAGAGCATTGCATGTTGTTAATTATGCTTTAATTGTTTGTCGCAATTAACAAATTTAAATTCTATTAGAAAACAATTATTTCATTAGCAGTCAAATATCAAAACTTGAAAGCTGTTGAAAGGCTGCAGTTGTTTATGTAATATGGACTTAAAATTTGCTGATGCAAAGAAATGGTGCATTTTATGTTTCAGTAAATAGTTTGATTACTGATTTATTGTTGATAGAACTCCTTTTAGTTATTTTTCAAGTTTCTCAATTTGTATTTTTTTTATCTGGTCCTGCCAGTCATGCATGACTATTGACTAGGAGGAATTTTTGTAGCTTGGAAATAAGCTCTGTTTCTCGGTAGTCATGCGCAGTGTTTCCCTCTTAGGTTTTGGTGAGTCAGCATCCACCCAAGTAGGCTCAACAAAAATGCTGATTTGTTGATAAAAGTCAGCCTCATGGTTTCATTGGTCACACGTGGCAAGCAGGGTTGGATCCATTCATTTTGTTTTAATTCTAAGTTCAAATTCATTGACTTCAAAAAAGCTAAATTCAAATTCATTGACTTAGAAAAATCTAAATTCAAATTCATTGACTTTGCTAAAGTCGAATTCAAATTCATCACTAACTCGTGAGCGGATTCAAATTCAATCCAACCCCCACTTTTCACACCAAAGATTCAAAGAGGATTTTGCAATTTGCACCTAGCAAGTCGCAGTCTTGCAGTCGCAGGTGTGTATTAGCTCATCACAGGTGCGTAATATACCAACAACTCAAGTTGCTTGAATCCAGAATTGGATCCAGCACCGTCGCCAGAGCAAACGAAGTGAGGAGGCACTAGTCAAAATTGGGGGAGGCACTAAAATTTGCATATAAAAACTGATCTACAGATCTTGTACGGCTACAATTTTGCCCAATTTTAAAATAAGACCGGCCGCGTTTCTTAGCTTGTTTCGTCTGTGGCCATTAATCGTTAGAAAAATTTATCCACAGCAGTGAATGCTACCAGACGTGCAACCAGGATTTTGCTAAAAGAGGTGAACCAAAAGTTTGTTTTTTTTTACACAAAAACTGCCTAAATTGGCCCCCGTGCTGAACAAACTGATGCAACTCAAGCGTGTCACAGATGGACATAGACACTAAATACTAAGTGAATGTGTATGGGGCCTTAGGATGGAACCTCCAGCTGCTAGGCGATTTTGAAGCAAAAAAAAACGCAATTTTAATGCCATTTTAATCATACTTCACACTTTTAGAAGCGATATGAATACCATATTTTCCGGACTACAAGGCGCATTGGCATGTAAGGCGCAGTATCAAAAATTGGCTTCAAACGATTTTATTTTCATAGATAAGGCGCACCAGACTATAAGGCGCACTGGGTTATAAGACGAGCTAAATGAAGCAATACTCAATGTGCAATATTTTATTCAAAAGAAACAATCAATCAAACAAACAAAAATTGAATACGTAAATAATTGATTGGTGGTACAGAATTTAACTATAGCTTTAAATAAAACTGGATTCATCTTTAAATAGAAAAATTGAATACTCAAAATTGTTCAGTGGTATCCTCTACCAGTTAGCAGTTTATAAATTAGCAGTTTATAAATATATAGCACCATTTGCAACATAAAATTGGTTCAGAGCATGATTATAAAGCCGAACCTGATCCATACATTAGGCGCACACTCAATTTTAGACAAAATTTAAAGGTTTTTCATGCGCCTTATAGTCTGGAAAATACGGTAACTAAATGCCTAAAATTCAAACGTCATTTCAAAAACTTGAATTGCTTTGCACCTCAACCCCCCTTACTTTTGGTCTAGTCTAAAATATGTTTAAACGCTCGTATTTTGAGATTAAATTTTCTAAGTGACTTTGCAAATGGGGTTTAAGCCACTTCACCCTAGTTGGGCCACTGACTGTGACCTCAAAATGTTGAGTGTGCTCTAAAAATCAAAACAGCTGGTCTTTGAAAAAAAGTTTTCACGCATTGTTTCATGTCATAATCACTAACAAAGTACAGGTAACAGTTCTGCATGCTTACATGTCTCTTCCGCGACACATCCGTAAAGGCATGTCAATAAGAAGGAGTATTGCATCAGATTAATGTACAGCAGTTGGTTGCCAGCAATTTCACAAAGAATCGAAAAAACATCAAAGGAGAATTGTGTTTAAACGTAATTATTACTTTTTCCATCATTGTCTGTTGTCTTGTCGTTGCATAATGTTTCAAAAGCAGTATTTTTAGTAAACCAAAATGGAGGGGCGCAAGCAGCCATGAGGGCGGTACGGCCCCCTTTGCCCCCCCCCTTGTAGCGGTGATACTGGTTGGATCCATTAATTTTGTTTCTAATTTCTAAATTCAAATTCATTGACTTTGAAAAAACTAAATTCAAATTCATTGATTTTGCAAAAGTCGAATTCAAATTCATCAATAATTTGTGAGCGGATTCAAATTCAATCCAACCCTAGAGCCAAGTAGTATTTAAATAGCTAATAACCGCTAATAGAAATTATGAAGTATGGTTTAACATTAATGCTTTCATTTGCTTGTATGGTTTATTGCATCTCATTTCTCTACCACTTGTTGCAAAAGTTTTAAAAAGAACTTTACAGCAATTGTAGAACTTACTTCAACATCAGCTCAACTATGTTTGGCCATAACTGTGCATTGTGCAAGACCTACTTTGCTTCAAGAAAAGGCCATATTTACTTGGTTTTTAAACTAATAAAATTGCGCCAGTATAAGCCTGAAATGTGAAAATAAACCTTGTTAAAATGGGGGTGTGATTTTGTACATTACAACAAAGTATGCAATATAATGGAAAAACTGGAAATAAAGAGTTCTTGCAAACTCTTAAAATGTTATTCCGTGTTTTCTCAAACTTTTTGGCTAACTGCCAGATCCTAAATTTTCTCAAAACAATTGCGCCCAAAGCTGTATCAATGCATTTATATGTTCTAAATTTTGCACAAATCCGATATTAAAGCATATAAAAATACATGTTTCTACAAATTTGTCAACTTTTCTAAAGATACGTTTATTTTATTGCCAAAAACTTTCTAGAGCCAACAAACCACTGATTCACTAACAAAAATTGGTTTGTAGGGAACACAGATTGTTGGATACTAATAATGGTTCAAAACATTTGCTCTAAGAAGATTTTAACTTTTAAAAGCTGGTAAAAAGAATAATTAGACATGTTTGCTTGCATATTTTTTCAAACATGTACTGTATTGTTTCAGGTTTGAAGCTTGCAAGGAAAGCGAAATATGTTGATTCAAATGGTTCTGCTATTTCTGTTAAAGAAGACCTGGAACCAGAAGTGTTAGTAGCTAAAACTTATGTATCTCTTGAGCAAGATTTTCAATCTTCAGAATTTAAGCATGATACCCAACAAAAAGAATCTTCAAGTAAAGGTAAAAAATTATTAAGTCGGTATAGTCAGACGGGGTAATTGTAGGACAGTTGAAAGGCGGGGTAATTCTTGGACAGGCAAAAAGCATGAAATCTATAAGGTCTCTGAATTTGATCTTTAGTATCATAAAAGCTTAAGTTCTATTAGTTATATTTATCATTAGAAGTAAGAATTTTCTTCTATGTTCTGTGAGAAAATGTACTGTCAAGCAAGGTTGTTAAAATTTCATAAAAAATGGAACTGCGTAAAAAAAGTAGTTCATTAAAATTGAAAACAATATTTACCATTTTAAAAAAAATTATTGGCAACTCTATCAGGAGCTGATCTGAATCACACGATAATGGTTGAATCATAATCACAGCTTTGACAGGTTGCCTGTAAAATGTGTCCAAGAATTACCCCTGTCATAAGTCAAAAAATGGGGTAATTATTGGACACCTTCTGAACAAATTTAGCATCTAACTACTGTTGTGCTTGGAGGTTATTTTCCATAAACGATATAGCAGTGGTTTTTGTTATGTAATTAGCTGCAATAGCATGAAAGTACAAGCCTAGACCAAAAAAAGGAATGGACTGAAACTGCTTTGTAACATGCAATAGCGGAAAGTGAAAAAAACAATATTTTAGGTTGTAAAATTTGTTTTTTTTGCCATTTGATTTGTTTAAAAAAATTTTTTAAAGTTCTTTCCATTGTGTAATTGGTGGAGTTATGTTACACAGCATGGTACAAACTGTGTAAGTGTGTAGTGAACAGTGAACATTACCACAGAATAATTTATCGAAGTTCAGGTTAAAACTGGAAGATTTTGTAAAATTTTGCTCCAATTCAACTTATCACATGACCAAAACACTTCTATTCTAACTGGCATGTTACTACAAAACTAGGTGGGTTATAACGTTTAAAATTAAACAATGAAACATTTCGTTGAGGTACTGGACTGCTAAATTAATGTGTTAATATCACAAACATAGTGCTTTTTTGTGATATAGGTAAGCTGATCTGATGTTAATTCATGCTGCACAAGTTTCTGATATTGTAGTTCTTTTTAATACATGCAAATTGGCAAATGGAGTGCTGTCCAACCTTTACCCCAATAGTGTCCAACAATTACCCCAAATGCATGGGTAATTATTGGACAAGAAAATGTTAAAATTTCTGCCTAGATAGACCTTACGGAGCAAGCAATTAATTTCTTACTGGAAGAGGGATAGATGCCCCATGTATTCAATACATTTATTGTAATTCAAATGCTTAACTTCATAAAAATTTTCCAACGTTTTTCAAAATTGTCCAATAATTACCACATCTGACTATATCAGTGTACTGTATAGTTTAGTTTTAAGGCCCAGTTTACGCCTGTACCATTGTAACAGCACTCGTGTTTCCTTTGTAAACATTAAGATTCATCAGCCCGCTCTTAGCTAGAGCAGCAAAACATTTGTCAGTATGCTTATGGTTTTACGCCAAGTGTAGTACATGGCGTAGCTTCTTTTTAGTAAAAGTTTTCACTACAATGCACAGAAATTCTTGTTAAACATCTTAAAATAAAAGCGATCACAACTTTTTTTGAATAAAATAGGTTGAATAGTCAATGATTGTTTTTAAACACCAGATTAAAATTAAATTTGATTATATGGCCAGAATCGGATTTCATTGATCAATGAAGTTATGGGTACCATGAAACTGGCATTAAATATTTGAATTAACCGACAGTGATGCATTAAACAGTATATGATATACTTTCTGCGAATGATCTTCTGTCTATCAAAATACTGATACTCCCTTTCACTGTTTTTGAGAAAATCTGGGTTGCGAACTCTAACTCGAAAAACTTGATCATTTTGCCCAACTCAAAACTTGAACTCAAAAAAATGGTTATTCTGCTCTTGAACTCGAATAAGACTGTTCAAGTTCATAAAAAGAAATTTAAAGACTGAAGTCGGAAATGAAATATTTTTTGTTAATCAAGCCATGTAAATTGAGAATCTTGTATTTTTTCCATCAGTTGAAGTACAATCATGAACTTTCTGCATAAGGGAAATAGTTCTTACCTTTTTATTTGCACTAAGCATCAGCAGTGAACAAGTAGACTTAGTATTCTTGTTAGCCTGAACTTGAAAAACTTGATATTTTTGTCAATGTAAACTCGAAAAAATTAAATTAGAGAATTTGAACTCGCTAAAATAAACTGAATTTGAACAAAAATCAATAGAGTTTGCTGCCTTGGTACAAATTTCTTTGTCATGTCATTAAAAATGTTTGCAGAAAAAGGCAGTGAAGCTTCTTCCTCACATAGTGGTAAAGAACATCGCAAATCTATATCTTCTGAAGAAGGTATTGTAGTTATGATTGACCAGTTTATGCTTTTATATATAGGAATAGGGTACCTCAAAAGTAAGTATACTTGTTCAATTTTCATTTCTTTCTGTGTTAGAGATCTTAGAACATTCACATTTTGAATGAACACAGTGGAGATTTCCAGTAAATTTTCAATGTAATTGGCATCTTATTTTCTCACGTCATAGCTGGTAGATTCAAATTAAAAATGGAATGAATATTCAAAAAAAAAAAATTTCTAAAAGCTTGGGTTGAATGGTCAGTTGTATAACATCATTTAATGTTTTAATGACGACATCAATTTAACTGGACAGCTTGTCATTCATAATTATAAAACCATATGTGTAAACTTTGGACCGCCTACGACATAATCAGAAACTGGCATTCATTTAAACCAGTAATTGGCCTAAACAGCATTTTTATGACGTCATTGGCAGTCCAAATTTTGCCGATTCATTTTTATGATTATGAATGGTAAGCAGTTTAAGTTACAGTGATGATGACATTGAGCGACTGATGATGTCATGTAACTGACTTTTCGACCCAAAGTTTTAAAATTTAATGTTTCTTACACATTTGGATCACAGTTTGTTTTCAATCTGCCAGCTACAACTTGGAAAAATGAACAACACCACTTGCGTTAAAGAATGACCGGATATGGATATCTCTAGTGTATTCTTTGAAAAAGTGAGTGCTCTAAGATCTCATGCAGAAAAAAATTGAAAATATATACACTAACTGCTTACTTTCAAGACACTTTGTTTGAATACTGCGTAATACAGCATCAAAAGTTGAAATGCATCTTGTTTTTATACATTTTTATGTTGTTACTTTAGTTTATTTTTTGGAAAAATGCAACAACAAAGATGTGACACAAAGATAGATAAATAGATTCTAACGCTAATGCACTTTGCCACAGTTCCTATAAGAATTGAGAAGTCCAAGAAGGTGACTTACGAACACCTCTAAAATTATCGCAATGTACAGCAACCACAAAATTTGGTGCATTTTAGGCTTAGGCCTATCACTTTTATTTATTTACATTATTTACAATCGCAATTACATGTTTCACCTGTAATTTTAGAGGTATAGTTTCGGCAAAGAGGTCGACTTTTTGTACCAAATAATCGCAATGTACAGCAACCATAAAATTTATTTATTTACTATCACTTTTATTTATTTACATTATTTACAATTGTAAATAATGTAAATAAATAAAAGTGATAGGCCTAAGCCTAAAATGCACCAAATTTTGTGGTTGCTGTACATTGCGATTATTTGGTACAAAAAGTCGACCTCTTTGCCGAAACTATACCTCTAAAATTACAGGTGAAACATGTAATTGCGATTCTCTTGCCATTTTTCAAAAGATTTTAGTTGGTTTGCTAAAACTTGGTTTAAATTCATTTGTTTGGTGGTAATTAAAGTAAATGATCTGGTTTTACTTCTGTAGAAGTTGACCAAATTGGTGGATTCATGTTGATGGGTTCAGGTTCAAGGAAAACAAGCAAGGTTAATGATCAAGGTAATGTTTTAATGCATAATATCGCATTAACGGCTAGATCGAACCCTTATATTCTAATTTTGCAATTGCATTGACCTGATGCTCTTTTGTAATGCTTTTTGATAAGTGTAATCTCCTATCCTTATCAATTCAAAACCTTGCCAGTAATCAGTACTTTAAATTGTGAAAATGAATGACGCTGAAATATTAAGTCCAAAGTACTGTAAATCTCAAAATGACTAACTGGTTTTGAGAATGATATGCATTTATTAGGCATTATGTTATATACTGTGTTTCATATAGTAGAGAAAACTTGTTCTAGATCTTGCAAAAGCCATATATATTGTGTCTGAAATTACATTTGCGTTTCCTCGAAATTGTAAAGCGGCCAAGATTATGATTATTTTTGAGCAGAAATTTTTAACTCTATCTTTTTTTAGCTGTAAGTTATTTGTTTGTTTTTGAATATTGGTTGTGGAATTAATTGTTTGATTTCATACACTGTAGTTTTATTTTGAAAGTATGCGAATGCTTTTGTGAATTAACTTTTTGCACTATTCAATTTTTATATGCATTATATTTTTCAAGCAAAAACTTATTATAATGCTTTACCTGCATAGGTTTAATGTTTTTTTGAATCTTGTAATTACGGACAGTTTATGGAACAGAGTTATTTATTATTTTTGTCTATCATTTATAGTCTGTAACATTTTTCTAAAGTTGTATGCCATTCTTTTAATCAGAGAACATTGCAAGAGCAATTTTTTTCTATTTCTTATTACACTATCAGTAACTGGGATGTTAAATTTCATTTTTACCAAGTTTAGACAGTTTGAAATAGTAGCCATTTTCAACAGTCTGACTTGTTTATGATTTAGGACATAATTTATAACACTTCATTTACTATCCTTGCCTGCTGGCAGTTCAATGGAAATTAATTTGAAACTATTCAATAACACATGCTAGAATATAAAGTAGCAAAAATTTGTACCTTATTATGAGTGTACCAACTACAAAAAAATACCCAAGAATTTAGCATTTTTGGCTTGATATTTTGCTACCTTTTTTTTTTATCTCATAGTTTCTTGTAAATCACATATTAGGAGTAAGTGCAGCAACTTTTTCTTTTTATTAAGAATTGTTTATGATGCCAATGTGAAAAAATTTAACATGCTTGGTAGTTTTAAACACCTAAAGATTTCAGCGCTTAAATTATGACTAAGAGACTAGATAATTTGTATATCTTTTTATTAGAATAATTGTTTCAAGTTTTCAAAAGATAAATGCGATTTGGTTTCACAGAAAATTACTATTTTATAGAAACCTGCACATACCGTATTTTCCAGACTATAAGGCGCATGAAAAACCTTTAAATTTTGTCTAAAATTGAGTGTGCGCCTTATAGTCCGGTGCGCCTAATGTATGGATCAGGTTCGGCTTTATAATCATGCTCTGAACCAATTTTATGTTGCAAATGGTGCTATATATTTATAAACTGCTAATTTATAAACTGCTAACTGGTAGAGGATACCACTGAACAATTTTGAGTATTCAATTTTTGTTTGTTTGATTGATTGTTTCTTTTGAATAAAATATTGCACATTGAGTTTTGCTTCATTTAGCTCGTCTTATAGTCCGGTGCGCCTTATCCATGAAAATAAAATCGTTTGAAGCCAATTTTTGATACTGCGCCTTATAGTCCGGAAAATACGGTAGTTGTCCTATGTTCATGCACCCAAAATAATTTGTGTACGTGAATACACTTAATGATTGTAAACTTAATGATTGTACCAGCAATAGTTTGACATTTAGCTGTGCTTTAAACTGTTATTGAATCATTGAATGACTTATGAAAATACTTTACTGTAGTCATGAATATTTGTAACAATACCACTTACAATCAATAGCTTGCAGCAATGAACCCATCGTCATTTGTTCTTTTTTGTTGCATGTTACCTATGTCTATCTCCATCATTTAGTGCATGCTGAATTGCACATACTTTTGAGCACTATGCTTGTTAAGTATTTTGCAATTTTTGCTATATAAGATTAATATCAAATTTACTGTGATGAATGTGTTTGCTTCTAACAGCAGTTTGTTCATTATTTAGCTGCTGTTCCTGAAAATTTAAGATTGGATGAGGATGCTGATGCCGCATCTGCTGGAGTTTTTATTGCTAGTAATACAAATCACTCATCTGGTATGTGTATAAAGTTTGAAAATATTCAGATATGTTAGTCGACTAATTTAATGTACATTGTTTTGAGTAAACCATACTTTGTGTGAAGCCAGGGTAAACACCGGCTTAAAATGCCAAATCATCTCTGATTATTCTTGACTATAGCTTGATCTTTTTTGGTTGTGGTAAGTCTCACTGCATAGAAATTCACTGTCTAGGTGAGATTTTTTGTTTGCATGAACTATATAATATGTCATCACTTTAATCTTCTTTGATACTTATAACTTTTTCAGACACAATAATCACATATGGTACTGATTGTGCGGCAGTTTTGTTTAATTTGATTAAAAACAGTAAAGTTTTATTTAAAATAGTAAAACTTTGTAACGTTTCGGACTTGGCTGTGTCCATCATCAGTAAAAATAAAATTTACAACAGTAAAAAATGTAAAAAACAGGTCTTGCGTGAAAGTAGCCTCACAGCAATGCACTGCAATGTGTTTTTACATTTTTACTGTCTTGGATTTAATTTTCAAACTGATGATTGACATAGCCAAGTCCGAAATGTTTAGAAATTTTGCTATTTTGAATAAGGCTTTACTGTTTTTATTCAAATTAAATAATCACATATAGCCTGCAAAAACTCGTAAACAATCTACCAAACTAATGCACTAATGCAAACACAAACTAATGCAAAAAACTCAAATCTGCTGTCTGCACATGCATGGGATATCAAGAATCTGTGGAATGGCCTTCCAAGGTTGACAAATCATAGTGAAGAAAATATTTTAAAAGGCTTAATGTGTAATATTGTGATATTTTTTTGCATGTATTTGTGATGCGAACAAAATTAGGACGTTATCAGTTAATCACTCATAAACAATGATGTGTCTTAGTTTCATACCAGTATTTACCACTTTCACAATTCAAGCATGCGAGGAAAAAGTTTTTGTACTGTTGTACATATGTACACAACATAAAATAGAAAAGGTTCTAAATCTTTTAGCTGCTAAAGCAGATAATTTAGCTTCTGTTAGAGCAGAATTTTTATGCTAAAATGATGCTTACAGTATATTTTTAAGAAAATGCTAATTGATTGTATTAAGTTAAGTTATGGTATGTTCTCATAGATACTAGTACTTGTTTTTGAGATATTCTTAATCCAGTATGCATTGATGCAGTTAGTAAACAATGCGTGAAAATTGGATTTGCTAGTCTTGGTCATTTGCAATTTTCAAAGTTGGTGATATGGTATTGCTTTATTTTGCTTTTATGCCAGCATAACTTCTACATTGTTAATTTCCATGTAGGAAATTCTGGTGCCACAAGAGGTCAAACAATTCTCAGTGATTTTCCTGATCGCATTAATATGTTTTGGGATGATGCAAAAGATTTCAAATTGCCTGCTACTAGGGAAATCGAAATCAAGTATAGAAATGTTATGGAACGTCATTCTGCTCCATTTGCAGATGTCAAAGATCGTTGGACTACGACATCTGAGCATATCAGTGATTCAGAGGTTGTTGCTCAGCCTGAATTTTTTGCAACTAGCAAACGCGTAAAATTTTTGGACCAGCTTGAAAGGGATTCCAGTAGCAAAGGTGGCAAGCTTCTGTCTTTAGTTTCTTCAACCAGACCTAAGGAGCTTGATCTTGATGGTTTTCTGGAATATGAAAAAGTAGATATCAGCCCACTAGAATGTGGCACGTATGGAAATTTGGGAATATTTCCAAATGGAGGTTTCATTAACTTTGAAGAAAGAACATCAAATGTGAATCACTCTCTCAGAAACCAATTTGCCGTGAAAAGAAATATGTCCAGTTGCTCAAATTCTGATGTTGATTTCTATGACAACAGTGAAGAAGAGCAGGGTGGCTATTCAAGAATTAGTGGCAGTAATAATAAGTATGCCATGGAAGACAGTTTCCCTCTGTACTCATTGTCACGGACTGTGAGCGATCTTGAAGATGACTTCCAAAATACTTTACAAGATATGAGTTCAAAGATTAAAGAAATTTCAGCAAATCTTAAGAAAGATGTCACTGACTCCACCAATGGCTTTGAAAATAAACCACTGGATAAGGCTTCGAAAGCTAAAGAGACACCTTCAAATGCTGAGAAGCAAATCAAAGCTGAAATAGATTGCTCTAAAAATAATCTAGAAGATATGGGTTTACGAGTTGAAGAGATGATGTCTAACCTTGAGAAAACTGAGGATAAACCTAAAACATTAAATGAAACCCAAGCATCTATTAACAAGCCTACCGCTAAGAAAGAAAAGCAACTGTCAGATGATGAAAAAATGTTGCCAGAATCCGATTCAGACTTGATTAAACCCACAAAAGCATCAATTCTTGAATGTGGTTTTGGATATCCAAACTATGGCCATGGAATGGTTAAAACAGTTGAAGAACCAGTTGCACCAGGAACAAAGCATAGCTTTGTTCAAGCAGGATTCAAGGTAGATTACTTGAATAGCTACGATCATAGACAGAACTCGGATGATGAGGAAATAGGGTGGTACAGCAACTTTAGAACTGCCAGCTTTCCATATGGCAAAGACAAAGTAGTTAAAATCCCATTTGACTCTCCTTTGGCTGCGATACGTAAGGAAGAAGCAGGAATTGGATTTTACCAATCACCCACATTTGCATCAGATGAACATCTTAAAGCAGCTAAGAGTGATGCATCTTCTACCAAGCAAAAACAAATGAAGAAGGTGGTCAGCAATGATTTAAAAAACGGTGATGATCAAGCTGCACCTGCTGATGAAGGTACAAAAATGCTGTTTACATGCTTTGAGGTACATTAATTAATAATTGTTGTTATATCCTAGATCAAAAAGATACTCTCATCACTAAACCTGATTCTGAGCATAGGCTACCATTTGAAAAAGTGCTGCAAATATCTGAAACAACTGAAGCTGCACCTGAAGTTTATGAAAATGGCAGTGGTATGACTGCAAAAAAGGGTGTTTGGTGATTTTAGTTTTTAATTTAATGTCCAAATTAATCAGAAGTTGTATGCCAAAGTTGATTAAGACAGAGAACCACCTGTAAAGTACAAATAAATGGCGTTTAATTGAATTTGATTTCTTTTGGTGATGGACGATGGTAAAGGTTTGGCTAATATTTTTTAAACTATATACGAAGTTGAAGATTTTTTTGGTTTCTAAGTGTACAATGTAGGCGAATATTTTTTGATGAAGCATGAATTTGGAGATTTTGGCAGTGTACTTCACATTTGAAAGGAAGCTATTTTTTGAAACCAGGGTTAATGACTTAATATCTGATGCACATAATAAGCTGAAGATCCAAGACCAGGAATTTTGACTACGTTACAAAACAAATAACCTGCTATTGTTACTGAATCGAATGTTATATATATTGAAATTAAACCAATTTGGAGCAGCATAGTACTCAAAGCTTATACAATTATCAGTGAAACGCATATCAAATCCAAAGTGAATTTATATATTGCAAATTTGGAATAAAAGTGTGATTTTAAGTCCACAATTATATTCAGCTGGTTGAACAAAATACTGTTAGACCAGGCAATCACCATGTTTTATAGATTGATTATGATTCATAAATACTCAGTTAATATTCAAAAGCCTGGTTACTAAAGAAAAATATCGTTTGAGGGCCAAGATCAAGTTTGCAAGTGGAACTAAATGCAAAAAACACAAGTATTTAAAAAATTTTAGGTTATGTTGAAGAGTTAATGAGTGCAACATCTGCAACCCTCCCTGCAGAACCAAGCATGGAAGAAGCATTGAAGAAGCTGTTAATATATGACTGGGATAGTGGTATGACATGCTGCATTGCATGGTCAGTTGACTTGGCTAGGATAGAGTTGGTGCCATCTATGTCCTTTGCATTGGCTATAATGTATGTTACTGATTTGTTTTGTCAATTTTTTGTTGGGTTTCAGTTAATCATTCAAAAATCAGTTTGTGGTGTACCATCGTTTAATGCTTGGTGTTGGTGTTTGAGTAGGGATCTTGTTTAGTTCATCGAAAAGTGTATAAATATCATCAAATTGGTCTGAGAGCTTTTTTGCTGTTATTTAGAATTTGCTAAAAGTTGTGCTGCTGGTTCAAGTTTTTTGCAGATATTTCATTTGACTCCAAAATATACAAAGCTCATGTTCACATTTTAGCTGCTTTCATGTTTGTTTAAGACATTTTGATCAATGAAGCTTGAACTTTGGTAGTTGTTTCTGATGATGGTAGTTTAGCATAAATCAGCATTTTACAGCTGATATGTTATAGCAAATTACAGTTTTTATTGTAAGTTTGGTAACAATACTGCTTATCAAAAATGCTCCATAATTCTTTGGCAAAATATTACAACAATATCACAAAAGTATCAGAAATGGCCAGAAAAGAAATTTTAGAAACATGTGAGCATAAAGGTAGTACCATGTCAAAGTTTTGTGATCATATTTGGATAAATATGTATCGATTACTAAATATTTACAATGCTACCAGTATTGCAAAGGTTAAAACCCAACTCCATGCTGATTAAAACTTTAAAACATTTGCTCTCATATTTAATAGTTTTCGTGCTATCTGGCCTATAAGGCTACCTGTACGGAAGCCTAGGGTAGAGTCACCAGACCAGCGATTACTTAATTATTAACAATGATTACTACTACATTGAGTAGTTGCCATTTTGGTGGCTCTTTCCTAGGCTTCCATAGCCTTTAGGCCAGGTAGTGCGCTAACAATTAAATATTAAAAGCTCTGGCTAGCAAACGTCAAAAACATCACAACTAAATTATTATTAACATCATAGAACAAGCATTTAGTTGCTGGATTTAAACAGCCAAAATTAAGCATGCGAGAAGACGTCTTCTCTAGCTCAAGTGGTAGAGCAGTGGACCGGTAATCCAAAGGCTGCAGGTTCGAATCCTGTGGGAAGACTACTTTTTCGCATTGCTTGTTTTAAGTAGTTGCCATTCTGGTGACTCTTCCCTAGGCTTCCGTGGTGGTAGCCTTTAGGCCAGATAGCACGAAAACGATTAAATATTAAAACCTCTGGCCAGCAAACGTCAAAAACATCACAACTAAATATTATGAACTCTTTTGTCCAATAATTTTTTTAAATGTTTGCAAAACTTTATTTTTAGCAAGAAAGTTGTTTGTTCAATAGTTACAACTTCATTTTCTTTATTCAGAATGTTCATTTCTATGAAGATTTTTGTCCGACGTTTGTCACAAAGAACTGTCAGTATGATGGCAAATTGTCAAACAAAAAGCTTTAAAGAAATGAACAATTTGTTCATTTGAATTGCCCAGCATTAGCAGTGCTTTGGATATGAATATTGTTCATGTAAGCAAAGGCGAAGACTACCCATTCAATAAGTACAGTGGTATGGCAAATAAAGTAGAACACCAAGACCGTGAGCTTCAAGATGCTTCTATAGAAACCAAAGCAAGTAGTTTGAACTGCGACAATGTTGCTCCTTCTCCTGAACTTCCTCATTCAATATTTGTTGTTAATTATCCAGTGTCTATCGCTCTAGATAGCTTTGCCAAGTTAGTAGCACTAGTAGAGGATTGGAATGCGAAGATTAATGATCAGTCTTCAATAACCAATACAGGTAGGTAAAATGCCAACTTATTGAACTGAGAAATAACTTAGGGATTGTTTATCACACAAAATATCAAACTTTATTGTCATCATTTTATGACTGTTCCTCATGTTTTAGGTACTGGAAATTCTGATGAAGACGTTTCATTAGTGAAGAAATCTTTGGAAGGGCATGCTTATGTAGTCACTGCAAAAGGTCAAGATTGTAAAAGTTCCAGTTCTTCTAGTGATGAAGAATCTAATACTGAAGCTGCTTCAAAAGAAATTGGTAATTCTCAACGGCATGAAGGTTCCTCTTTTTCTTCACCTGATAAACGGAATGACGTCGTTACGTCTTCATACAAAATCGATGTTCACACGATAGTTTCGCAGGAACAAGCTCACGAAATGTCTAATTCTTCAAGTAGTGATGTGATTCAATATACTTCAAAAGAAATCAACACTGCTTGTACAATTTCTTTATCTTCTGAAGAAGAAAAAGACATGAATGCGACTACAAAGATAACCAGTGCTTATCAAGTTGCTCCCCATGAACATGATCGTCAAACCTCTAGTTCTTCATCTGGTGATGAGGAAGGTATTAGTGATGTTTCAAAAGAAATTGTTGCATTTGCGGTCACTTCGCAAGAACATCTCGAAAGTTTTGCTTCTTCATCAAGTGGCAAGGAAGACAATATCGATGATGCTTTAAACCAAATTGATTTTGATGCTACTCAAATTGCTAATCAAGATGAAGTGGTATTTTCTGATGGAGAAGGTGAACCTGATGAGGAAACAGCTGGCAATATTTCCGAAAGGTCATCCATAAATTTTGAAATTTCTGACCACAAATCTGTTCATAGCGAAGAAGACATTGAAGTTGCTACTAAACCAGTTGCATCCATACGATCTAAAGTTACTTTGAAGACATTTGATGGCCAAACTTTTTCAAGCGATCCATCTCAAGAAACTGTGGTTGAACTACGTCAAGATGTCTCCACTACAAATGAATTTGTTGATAAAGAATCTTCCACTGTTCTTTTTCCTTCCAGCAATACCTTCAATGATATTCACACTTTTGCTAGTGATGATGCTTCCAAGATCAAAGATGAACATCTTTGTGGTATGATGTTATGTTGCATTGTTTCAAGAAGCTTGAATATTGTTTGGGAGTGAAATTGTTCTTAATTTGGTGACATAATTTTGCAAATCTTTCTGAAATTAAAATAATTTTACTTAATTTGTCATGTGCAAAAATATGGTTTGCTTTTTTTTTTCTTCTTACAGTAATTTGCCTAACTTAGCAGAAGTTGTTTCTTAGGAATATTTTGCTTTAGAAATTTACTGATTAATCATCACTTTTAAGTTCAGTACTTTTGTTCTATTGTTGATTATTATGTTAGTTAATCTATATTAGTTTGCTTTCCTTTTAAAATAAAACAAGATATTATTGTTTATAAAATATTGATTCCAAGGTTTAATTTCACGACTTTATGTTTTTTGTGAATGTTTTTTTTTGTAAATAACCAAAAAGTAAAAGAGCAATTGCACAAGGAAAGTTAAACTCATTGCAATCACTTTTTGCTTGTAACAATGTGGTATAGTTCAAGTTATTAGCATTGCATGTAACTTCACCAAAACACAAAACCTGTTAGATTTACAATATTATCACGCTAAGCATAACCAATTAACCGTAGACTTTTACCTACTGTGGTGGCCCAACCTGTCGAAGGAGTTGCAAACAGTACCCAAAAAAATGTGCTCTGCGTTGGCATGGTGAAACAGACTTTAAAATGTCTGACTCACATAAACGAACCGTAGATTAAACTACTACAGGCGATTTTTCTTAAATCCTGCTATCTGAAGTAACTTGCTATGTGTGAAAATTCATGTGCTTTCTTTAAAGAAATTAAAACAGAAAATACGCCTTAAATTTTCGATTAGTATTTTATTACTAATTCATAACAGATTGCATTACCATTCCTATCACCCACAATACGATGCGCAGGAAAATCGGATCTATATTTAAGCTAAACACAATATTATTCACCTTTCCTTGTCTTCGGTATTACAATTGCTATGTAACTTGCTACTTTATTGCATGTTGTTGTAGTGTTAATATTTCACCCCTCGTGCTAATGTGCTTGTGTTAAAATTTTGTTTGTTTTTACTTGTGCACTTTAGGGTATTGCCTGGCTCCATAGTAAGGATCGAATCCTGCATTATGGTACTCTATTGTTTCTGAAATACGCATGTGTATTAATCATGGCAACTTAAAATTATAGCTTTTTTTCTGCTTTTTGTTCACTTTTTGATTTGAGCTTTTAAAAATTATTGTGCCTTTTATGGTTAAACATCATGGTGTTGCAGCCTAGACACATCGTTTATAACTAAAGAAGTCGAAAGTTTAGATCTAATTCCAAGGTTTTGCACAGTTCAATTAAAACGCAAAGCAACTAGAAAAAAAGCAGGCTTTTAGAACTAGGCCTACAGGCAGCTTACAGAAAACGCTTTGGTTACTTTCTGATTTGCCATTTTAATGTATCCTAAACAGAAGTGCCTTTATCGCTAAAACTTGCTTTCACGTAAGGGAAGTGGGGGTATTTTCCCTGATTATGGTGTTCAAGGATATTAATACTTGAACAATGAATTTTGTGGATTGAGTTATCGACAGATGTCATCCCCAAAAGGTTTTAGCATACTGTACTGGTTAATTCCATGTAAATTCTATAATCTACAAAAATTTCTACCACACTTCGAACTGCCATACCATAAAAATACACTAACATAGCTGCGACTGTTGCAGTGGGCTTAGATGAGGCCTACGCAATGTGTAAGTGGACTTGGCCTAACTGTAGCAGTTTCGCCATTAATAATAGTAATAATAATACCATAAAAAAAAGTTCTCTATAACCACTGCAATTTCAAAGCTTTCATAAGTATCAAAAGAACCACCTATTTCAGAATGACTAAAACATTAAGGGACATGGTAACAAGACTTTAAACACTTGATAACAGGCTTTGAAAAGTTTTTTTGAGAAAAACTTGCTGCAGCTCAAATCCATCTTTGTAAAATGGTCAAGTTGCAATTTTCACTTCTATTTACTGAATTTTTTTTTTTTTTTTCAGATAAAGTTTCTAGTTCCAGCGAATCTAAAGAATCTTTGTATTTTACCGAACCCCCTCGTATAATGGTCACTGGTGCTAGCACAGAAAACTTTTTAAATGACTCATCTAAATTAAACAGTCATGAAAAAAAAATTGTCGGAGTTGAAAGAAAAAAAATCTTTTCTTCCGCTAGCAGTTCAAATGATGACGAATTAAGCATCAAAGGCACAAGCCCAAAAGGTATCAGCTTGTACTGCAGTATTATGTTGCACTATCCTAGTGATAGGTACAATAAACGAACTGCTGACGAGGTGTGATGTTCCTTGAAACAGCAACTGTATTAGGCTACTATATTTTGTGGGTAGACTATCATGACGGACATATGGTGTTACTCGTGGGATGGTTCATCTTTTTTGACTGCTTTTTAGTAAACATTGTAACGTTTAATTGTGTTGCAATGTATCCGCCGAAAACGATCTTGCAGGTTGTTAGCCTATCCTTGGTGATAACTAAATATTAGTGAACAAAACAGCCAAGATGATAGAAATTGTTGTTTCATTGTAGACGTTTCGACCCTCAATTGATGCCCTTATCAATTCAACGCAGTTTTACCTCGCTGAGTGAAGTATTAAATGTTTGTAGCTGAGAATTTCTGGCTCGGTTACAGACGTTCGATTTTTTAAAGTCGCTGATAGTCTCTTTTTGTTGTTGTTGAAAGTTATTGGTGATGTAGAGCCACGCAGCTTTACGTTCTTTGTTTCATTAAAATAGTAAGTTTTGACGCCGATCGTACACTTATGAAATTAATGTCTGTGATTTAGAAGTTCCCGTTATTGCTTCACTACCTCAATCCCCCGGCACAGTAGCTGAACCTGTCGAACATCCAACCAAAACAACTGACGTTTCCAGTAAGTTTGTTGGCTGGTTGTATTTATGCATAAGCCACTAATGACATTAAAGAGGGTAAAACACTCAGCGCTAGGATTATGTGAAAAAGATAACGAATCATTTAAAACATATCTTTACCAAATTTCAGCTTTCTACGATTTATCATGTTTGAAATATACTGTATATATGTTAAAAAGATCACTCCTGCAATGTTGCCAGTTGAAATCTAAACTTTTCCCAAGTTATGTATTAGAGAAGTTAGTTTCAAAAGTATTTTCTGAGAACATGATTGCAAGGCTGCAGCAATGGGTCAGTGGGAAAGTTCAAAATAAGCAATTGGGAAAGTTCAAAATCCGAAGCATAGAAAATTAAATTTTTAGTGGCAACATTGTAGAGGAGTTCTCTACACTTTGCAATGAAATTTGGTAAAATGTTTGAGAGTTTTTTTGTCTCTCGGTTCTATTTCTGGTTGAGTGCTTCACCCCCTTTAACTTACTAGTTGGTAAATTGAAATTAAGAACTTTTAACGTCGCAATTAGTATAGCTATATCTTTAATGTAGCAACATCCTCAAAACTCGGATATTTTTCAGGACTATAAACAATTTGTGCGATGTCATTATCCTGTTACAAACCTTCCACATTTACCAAAGGGTTTCAAACATGCTTAAAAATAGACTTTCCTGCGTAAAGCAGCACCATTGATTCAAATCATCGATACGTTATCGTGCTTTGACTCTGCCTCTTTGTTGTAACTCCAAAACCATTAATGTTTTTAGCGTCGAAGCAAATCAATTAAGTATTAACTAGATATGAAAGAATTTGTGTAGAAAGGAGATGCTGTTCGTGACTTGGCTAATTAATTCCTAGTGCATTCTGCTTAGATTTTCTTCACTAATACCGCGGACTGCAGCCATATGTGGCGAGTTTTCGAGTAGCTTAACTTTGCACACTGCCTTAAAATAGTTTTGCGAATGCTTAAAGCCATACCTTTTTTTCGTTAAATTTGTATAATTAAATGTCTTATTTGCATATTATTTTATCAACTAATGTGCGCTCCAAAGCTGCAATGAATTTCATGTTTACAGTACTTCGCAGATACATAGCTATCGGTAGCATATCAAATTGTAACCTTGTTGGTTTATTTTCAAGTTTAGCGATAAAAATGTATTCTTCTTTCAGTATTCTGCATTTAAAGAAGCTTTTACGTTTTCATCATTTTGAGTAATAGTTGCATCCTTTTCCTGTTGCATAATATCCCATTTGACTTTCGATATTGAAGTGCAGCAAATCCCGAAAGACTGTTCCCAATTTGCCACTTACGACTAATCGTTAAGAGTATGAGTAGAACGCTTGCATTTTAGTAAAACGGGTTTTCGCTGCGTTGATGCGATAGAAACAAAATCGAACTTTTGCTCTTCATTTCAATACCCTGGTATTCCTAAGGGTTCCTGACGCATAGCTGGAGAATGAGCCATTAAGCATCACGGTCTTTTATTATCTTCTACATTTTGCTTAGATGAAGTCCCAAATGAACGACTGTAGTGTCTAGATTCTAGATGCCCAATATAATTGAGCAATCTTGGCCGCAGTCTCTTAAACGGCATTTTTCTTACCTTTGTTTTAGGGCGTTCTGTTTATTACTTCATGATAAAAACATCTCCAGGGTGTAATATTTTTGAGTCGAGCATCAAGCTATTTATCGATTTTAGCTGCGATCCCGCCTAGTGTTGTGGTTATCTATGCACAATCGAAGTGGGCGGATGATGAGCGTAAGTTTGTTGTACTTAATTGCCAATGGAAAGCATATTGCAGTGGATGTCAATCTTGGTTTTGAAACACTTCTTTTGTATATAATCTGTATCTTTGTGGTAATTTCAGAACAAAAGTCTTCTAGCGATAACAGCACGGAAGATGCACCAGGATTTACCAGCTTTGCATCACCAGGTTTTAACTTAATCTTTTGCGCTTCAGTTGCGTTCTTATTGGTAAAACGTTTCCTGTGCCATTTGCTTTATTTGCAATGCATGTAGAAAATTACTCATTTTCAACTTGAATCTATTTAGCTGATTGTGTTACACTCATAATTTAAATGTTAGACCGAATTTCAAACGTTTAACCGAACGTGTTCCAGTCGTCAAAAACCAAGTGAAAAGGTAACAAAATCGTTTTTGTTGCGTTTTCACTGTCTAAGGTCTAGTCTAGAGTAGACGTTTTGCCCGCCAGAGCATTCTTTGTTATTTTTTTTGAACTGTAGCTGTTACGCTGGTTGACATTGACAACAAACTGGCTGTGCCGTAGTTATGGGCATAATTTATCAAAGGATCACTTTTGTATCAAATCTAGACTTGACCTTAAAATTAGTTCAATTTTATTTTTATTATTATTGCGAATTTGTTCTTCAAATTCGCCGAATCAGAAACTTGCGATTTTATGGCTTGTAAAATAGGTTTTTGAAATTCGGTCGAACACTGGCCTAATTGCTTCATTACTAGCATTTTGTTAAGATGCCGGCGGTGGTAAGTACAAGAAACGCCTTGGCAGCTCTCGAAAACTACGTATCCGTCGCACACTGGAAAATGTATCCGGGGTAGAAATTACTCAAGAAAATGCAAAAAATGTCAGTTCCAAAATCTCCACTGTTCAAAGTCCAAAATCAAGACGAAGAAAACTCTTGGTCAAGAAATTATCGCAAAGTACCAATTGACCACTGCAACGTTTATGTAACAAAAACGTTATGACATTTTTCATATACAGTATATGCAGGTTATTCGTTCGTCACTCGAAACGTTTTTTTGTCTTTACCGTGTTTCTTTTTTGTTCAGTAGCTTTCCGGCATACTAGGGTTGTACCCGGATAGCTGGAGCAGCTAAGTAATTCAGTAGCGTTAAACTAATTCGAAATATTGAGTATTTTTTTCCTGGCCGAATATTCCTACCTTTTCGACTCGACAGTTCGTTTTGAACTAATTGATTACCATCCGAAACGGAAATAACTTCTTGTTAAATCAAACATAAAGCTAATTGCTTTTTGTACACCATTCGGTTTTGGGTAATGCCATTAGGCTATTTTAGGTGGAAAGTTTTCAACTCGTCTGTCGTGAAATATTAAGATACTATGTAACGAGAACGTAGCATAGTTTTATTAACACTAAAATGTCTGGAATTTATAGAACAGGTTCTCAGTAGGCAAAGCATACTGAAGTCATAAAATTTTTTACAAAAGGTAAGGAATTTTTAAGACCCGATGATGAAACACAGTTAAGTTTGCGTGAAGAGCTGTGGTACTAAATTAAGTTATTACTCTGTAATGTGCGCAAAGTGCTCAGCACTACCATAGTTGGCATACCTCATCGTCATAGACGCTATTTGTTTGCTTACGCCCCAATCAATGTCTTTTTAACTTGCTGCCAAGAACCTTGCCCTGTCAAGTTTTAGCACTGCTTAAAATCGTACTTTGCTTCTTCAAGGTTACAATTGCGCCACTATTATCACATCGCTATTTTTTATTTCAACTAAGTTAGATTTGAAGACGGTATAGGTGTTTAGTTAAGCTATTTTGACGGTGTGTTTTGCACTGTGTGGTTAATCGTGCTCTTTTTTTTTTTGTGGTGTCATTGTTTTCATTTCTGATTGCAATTGTTTTGTGTTCGACTTTTTCCTGTCTTTTTGTGCATTGCCATTACACTCTTAAACTTGAACATAACAGTGGAAAACTAAGGTGGGTTGTAGGTTAATTTGGATATCAATTATTTTTGCTATCCGAACAACGGATATATCCGTATATGGAATTTAGCTAACCGGTTAATATCCGCTAATACGTTAGACAATCGATTTCTCGAGATTTGCATGAGCAATTATTGTTTAGAAAATCATTACACAATTTTATTGTGCATATACGCACATGCGCAGTACAAGTGAGTATGAAAAATCACACAGACTGAATGTTAACTGTTTCTGCTGCGTATCCTTTGTATAACTCAATTCGACTTCGTTCACAACACACTCGTGTGGATGAGTGATTAACATAAAACGACCAGTGCGCTCGCGAAATTCTTCTACAAAGTTTAAACGACCAAAATAATTAACGCAATAGCAACAGTAAAATAATTTTTTTATTAACCATTCTTTTTGGATAATTTGACTATAAAAGAGCTTGAAATGCGGCTGCATAGTTACCTTAAATTTATTTGAGAGCCAGATACCGTCATCAAAAGAGCCACATTTGGCTCTCGAGCCATAGGTTCCCAACTTCTGCTTTACAGACTTGACCTTGGCTTGCTATGTGAATGCGGTATTGTATTAAAATATTCATTTCGCTGGTTTTTGTGATGTAACAGTAAATTCATTCTTGCATTTGCGAGCATTGTCGGAAATGTAGTTAGTTATATATCAATAGCTTGTGAACATTGAACAAAGGTTTAATTGGGACTTCGCGTGAACGCGTAGTATCTTTGTTTTTGTTCGCGAATTTTTGCAGATGAGAATTGATTTGCTTATAACCATAGGTGGGCAAGTTAATGCAAAACGTTAGCTTCGTTAACCACTAGTCCGTTAACAAACTTCACACCTCTGTTAACGTTAATCCGTTATTTTCAGCTTTAATTAACGGAAGTTAAAAAAGTACGTTAATTCGTTAACATTTTGTGTGTAATTTAGATTTCTTTTTATTCACTCGCTTCTAGAACACGTATTGACGCCGTTGAGCTGATTGTAAGGAAATATTTATTGCTGTGGTGGTCTTTTTGTGTTTTGGAAGTTACATTTTACAGTGTAATCTAATTTCAAGATAAAAACAAGTTCAAATGCACTAACAAAGCTGCGATCGGAAAACCTTTGGAAATTGTGAACAGCGATAATTAGACTTATGAGGCTGCAGAATATAATTTACCTCAAAAGAGAGCTCTTTTCTTCGCTCTTTTCTATACAACTCGTGCTAATAGGCTACGCAACAAGTGTTACCAGTGCAAACTGGTTTGTACCGGTACGATAAATAAATGGTGCAAGATATTAACGATAAAAACCTTAACGGAAGTTAACAGAACTTAACGGAAGTTAATTTAGTCCGTTAACATAAAAAAACTTTTTAACGGATTAACGAGTTAATGAAAAAGTTAGCTTCGTTATTAACGGACTTGTGCCCACCTATGCTTATAACTACGTAAAACCTAGAAAGTTGAAATTTGGTCTCAACATAAAAATTAACAAAAGCATCATGTGTGCCAATTTTATGGATTCTAGGTCACGTGATCATGAATTGAGACAAAAAACATAAAAGGGCTATTTTTGGCTGGAAAATTTATTAATTCGCCTATGACCCAAAAACCACTTGACGTGCAAAGCTGAAATTTGTACACAATCTGGGTGCTTCTGAATGCTTTATGCAAACCGAGTTTGGGGGCGCATGGTCATCTGACCAAAATTTTGCATGCCGAAAATTGGCCAAAACTTGACGAATTTGAACTGGTATATCTCGGTAATTGTCAATAGTGATGAAAAATGGTTTGTGATTTTTAAGCACGCTATCAACCGCCTTTCTTCGGGTTTTTTTTTAACCCAAATTTGAATACTATTTTTGTTGTTTTGGATTTTTTTTCCTTTTTTTTTCTTTCGCTATCTACTTTTTAACCTCTAAACGCACTGTATTCAAAGTTTAAGCGATTCTTGGTAGCAGGAAGGACTTTTGTGCGACAGAAATCGGGGTGCCAGGTTGGAGGCATCTTCCTCAATCGGGTCCTCCTAATTTTTTCACTTTTAAACCATTACAGCTAGATGGATGAAATTTTTGGAATTGGTAGATATTGAAAGTAAACTAAACCTAACAAAAATTGGAGGTGCCACGATGGGGTTTCCCCACAAACGGGCCGTCCAAAATTTAAACTTTTTAACATTTTAAGCTAGACACATGAAATTTTTAACGTAAGTAAATATAAAGGAAAGATAAAATTTGACAAAATTTAGGGGTACCAAAATGGGGGTCCCCCAAACGGGATTGCCAAAATTAAAAGTCTTTAACCACGTACGCTAGACACATTAAATTTTCAAATTAAGAAATATGAAAAGATAATATTTGACGAAATTTGGAGATATCGAAATGGGGGATCCCCTTCAAACAGAGCTGCCAAAATTTTACACTTTTAGACCATTAGAGCTAGATGGATCAAATTTTCGGAATGGGTAGATTTTAAAAATGAATTAAACCGAACAAAAATTGGGGGGTTCCCCCAAATGGGCCCACCATAATTCAAACTTTTTAAGTAGGACAGATGAAAACTGTAAGGAACTTCTAATAACATTTTGATTGACGTTACTTCATTGTTTTGATAACTTATGGAGACCATAAAACTTTGAAAGCGAATTACCTCAGCGCTGTTAAAATTAACTAAAAAGAGCGTAATGTGCGAAAGAAGTAGATAATTTTCCGTAAATAATTGTTTAACTGTAAACATTACACCTAGGGTTCGGGAAAGCGTAGAGTTAAGTAAATGAATATGAATGTTTTATGTGAACTCATTGTAAAGTTAGACTCTGCAATATCACTTATAAATTTATAAGAATTTGATTGTTTCTAAATTTTGTTTCTGTACTTATCTTTTTGCATGCTAATTGCTAAGGCTGGCATTGTTTTGATTTAGTTCTAAAATTATGAGAAAAACCAGTGGAACTGTTCATACATCTGCATATATAAAATTCTTCTTCAAAAACGTATTGCAGTGGTTTAGTTAAAGGTGCTGATTTGATATTTAGGAAATAGTGTGTCAAATTTCTGGTCAAGATTACAAAATCCAAAAACCATATTGGCATTTTCAGATCAAAAAGTTTTATTTTTCTTATTTAAATCGAAGCAAAAGGTTACTGTCGAAATATTTGTTTTAACGAGGGTTTTGTTTGTAGCTGCAATTTTAACAATTGCTCTGCGCTGCTAAGTAAAAATTCAACAAAGTCCTTAAAAGTTGAAACGAGAACTTAGCAGAGTTGTAAAATGTTGATTGACATTTTATAGCCACCTTTTCTAGACATTTAAATTTTGAAAGCCGTTAACCGCAAAACTGATCAAGTTAATCGAACATTATGAAATTCGAAAGCGATGTGTTTCAGATCTGACTATGAACAACCATAAACATGCGGAAGGCAATATTGTGAAGTTCTTTTAGTTCAATATAATTAAATGCTTTCGCGAAGTCCCCGGGTATCGCTTGCGATATCAAATGCTAGTTCAGCTCAGCCGTAGTCGGTCTCGAAGTAACATAGAAAGTTCAAGCTTACTACTACGCGTAAAAATAATGCAAACCGCATGTCCAATAATATTTTTTCCAGTTAACCGCAGAATTATATCCGGTTGAGGGATAGTGAAAAAAAAAACTAATCTAACCCTAGTGGTTTGTTTAAGTTTGGAGCCATATTTTGCATTTGTAGCGAAGTTATTATTATTGAATTATAATGATTTGGAAAAAAGCTGCATTCCACAAGCGTTAACATTTTTTGGTTCATAGTGTACTCGTACTGTAGAAAAAGGTCGGACGAGGTTTTTAAAATCCAAAATCATGATGTAACAATGGTGTTTAATTATTTAAAATTGTTTTTGTCTTTTAAACAAAGATATAGCGTTTCGCAGATTTGTTATTGTCTACAATATTTATGCGGTCAAAAAGAATAAAAAAATGTGAAAATTTGGGTTTGACGGATTTTATGTTCAGTAGATCAAAGACTTCCAGGGAGTGACAGCTTTTGTTTTCGGCTCTACTGAAAAACTTCACAAAAAAACAGAAATTAACCATATTACATTTTTGTCTTATTTCAACAGATAAAGTAGAAGAACTGGCGCAGTCAGTAAATTTTCTAAACCCAGTTGAGGATGCACGTAAAAAAGGTATTTGGATTTTAGTGCATGCTCATACCCAGTAGAGTCGCAAATTATAGAACTAGCACATCCCTTTTGTTCCTAAATGTCTATTTGCATTGCGTAGTGTCACACCAAGTAGTCGAGTAGATCATGCGTATCATATCACTATTTCACGCACAGCATGAAGATTTCCGAAAAAATTCAAAATTGTATAGCTATGAATGTGTGTTTGCTTTTCATTTCTTAGTCTACATTTGCCAAATTTCATTAGTATCTATTCTTCCTGCCCCCTAACCATTCAAGAGCAGTTTTAAAGATTTGGTTCACGGTCTAAAATCAGATGCAGTATTCATTTTCAAAGTGTGTCAAGGTGGTGAATGTACTGGCACACCAACAAGTATCGGTACATGCAACTGATACTTTTGGAACATCATACCAGTATGACACATTAAAAATCAAGGATGCAAGTTATTTTCGACCGAAATCTTGACTAGACAGTGTCTTTGCATGTTTTATTGCATAGTCATAACCCATGCTTT
Organism: Trididemnum nubilum; assembly: GCA_963965965.1. Taxonomy (NCBI): domain Eukaryota; kingdom Metazoa; phylum Chordata; class Ascidiacea; order Aplousobranchia; family Didemnidae; genus Trididemnum; species Trididemnum nubilum. The sequence goes on from OZ014486.1 coordinate 22,263,296, forward strand.
GCATAAGGAATGTTGTTGAGCTTGCAAAGCCAGTTTGATGCTTTTTTCATGTTTCAAAAAATTTTTTATAATTTTACCTGTAAATTTTTTGCAAAACAGTTGTCTTGAATCTCCGAGGCATTGCATTGTAGTTATATATACCTAATGTGTTGAATAATAATTTGCTTGTGGCCTTAGGTAGTTGCTCGGTTTTAGATCTTGTCTACATTGTACTTAAAATCGTTAGCGTACGATCGTGTTTTTGGTTTATTTTAACAGAAATTTGGTACGCTCAACGTGCAACCTGCCAGGTTTAAACAAATTCTGGATACGCTGTTACGTTTATGATTTTACTCCCAGTGAAGATTAGGCTTTAAGCTTGACTTTGCTAGTGGTAGTAATGTAGCGCATGAGCATAAATTATAGATTGGAAACGAATTGCTATAGAGCCTTGTTCTTAATAGCCCGATCTAGAAGAGCTGCTGCAACTGTAGATAATTACGTAGAAGAATGGGTTCTGTCTTCAGGTAAAAATTCTTTCACTCAACCGTTTTACATGAGGTTTTGCAATGGTGTTCATGAAAATTTTCAACACATAACAAGATATTGTATCACCAGTAGGATTATCGTATAAAAGTATTCATGACAACCGTGATATCTTTTATGACGAAATGGTGTTGTTGTTTTTTTCATGAACACCATTGCAAAGCCTCATGTAAAAAGGTTGATTGTGTGGACAAATTTTGGATGTTAGCAATGTGTTTGGACTTGTTCTGAGCTTGTGTCGCATGTTGTGGTGTTAAAGCTGCTGTAAATTTGCGTTGTGGCTAATTTAACCGCATACCAGGCTTGGAAATTTCAAGATTGATATGGCCTTGATTTTAAGCATATGCAAGGTCGTCGGCATTTAAAGACTTGCTTCCTACTGGTACTTTAAAGCTTAAATTTTGGCTGAAATACGTAAATATTTTATTACCAAAGCAACTATGATTAAACTTTGGCTACTGTACTTGAATGAAAAATATGATCGGAGCTGTCAAAGTCCAAGTAATTTTGATTTAAGCTCGCTTATGCAATCCTGAACCCGAAAATTGATAAAACCTAAATTCGGTTTAAAAAGCCCCCCAAAAAAGCAAATGTTAGATAACTTTTGATTAATCGAGATGCTATAAATATTGTTTGGTCACTTTTGCAGACGAAAAAAGCTTTATCCAAACAAGTCTGATTTCTATTTTACAATAAACTCATGTCGGTCTAGAATTAGGCCTGTAATCTGGACCAACCTAAAATTCTATTGCCAGCTTTGATCGCACTGCTTTCGAGTGTGGTGGTGTTGGCCGTGCACTAGCATCTTTATTTTGGTGATTAGCGTTGGCTTGCTGTGACTAGAACCACATTTTACCTCTGGTGATGAATAATTTAGCTTAACCACAACGCAAAACTGTTTTGAGCGGATACAAAGTATGACATAATACCTCACCGCTTAAGCTGTTAGAAATTCCACACAAATACGCAACAAAGTGCGTACATTTTTGAGTGTGTTTCGCTTTACTAATCTCTTACAGAATCGTCATTAGCCTTGCAAGTTCTTCATGGTCCTAGCGTCCCTTGCAATTGCTGCATAGCTGGTAAAAATGGATCCATTAATTTGTAGACGACCAAAACCGACTTCGAAACCATAAAGTCTTTATTAAGTTGATAAGCGAACAGAGAACCTAATTACGTAGCTGATTTCACTGAGGACAGGAAATTAGCACTGCTTCAACTAAGCCCTAACCCCGGAAGCACTAATGAAACCGTTTCTAAGCCCTTTTGCCCACAACAGATTGAAAGATAATGATGCCTTGATTTTCTTTTGAGCACTCATGGATCGTATTATTATGTGAGCTAAGGTTTTTGTAATCCTAAAAAAAATATTGTAAAATTTAAATTGTGTTTTGAATATGTATTTGTGTTTTTCAGTCAGTATGAAAGAGGTAATATAATCAAATTTATCAACTTCTGTGTTATATTTTTATTAAACTTAGCAGTGCCATTATCAAATGAAATTATTAATTTTTTGTTCGAAGTGTGCTTTGATAAATGCGATATCACCTTAATTATTGTAAAGGATATACATGGTTTTTCCTTCCGATAAGACTGTAGCAGCAAGAGTTCTTTGTTAAATACTAGACTTGTATTGACATTGTGTATCGCAAATAAAGCGAATGAAAGAAAAAGCAGTGTCGATGAGTTCGTGTCAATTCGTAATGTTACGTTGTAAACAGATTCCGAACTTTATTCTGATTCCATATTTACAGTTGTTTTTTGTGTTGTGCAATATGTTTGGTTAAGGTACGTTTGTTGCGTTTTTTGTGAGTTCAAATAAATTCTGTTATATGTACTGAATTGTTTTCAATCGTAAATTGAGAATGCCTTTCAAAAAATGTTGAAAATCAACATTTTTCCGATAATTTTGATTTTTTTTTAAATTATACTTTCGCCAGTTCGTCGTAAGTGGTTTTGATTTTAAATTGGGTATTTCGTTTCAGACGTGTCGAAAAGTCTGAAACAATTATTTTTAATGTGCCGTCAAAACCTAGTCGATTTTGGGGTTTGAATTGGTTTGTTTTAATATGACGTCAGCCCTTGAAGTGTTGGCTCAAAAGTTGTGCCGACGTCTTTAGTGAACATTACTGAACGTCTACCGGCTATCTTTTTAGATAACTTTTTTGGTTATTCTGCATGAAATAGTGCATGATTAAATGTAGCATGTTCATGTTCGCTTACTTGAAGATCACTTCTGCAGTTTGTTTGTTTTGACTAATTAGTTTATTTTTTATGCGGTTCAGGGCTTTGGTAAGTGATGATTTATGATATTCTCTGTCAAGTTTTGCTTAATGAAATTACACAAACGGTAGACATTTGATTCCCAGTAGAGTCAAACCAAAGACTGTAAAAATTGGTATTCACTATTCACAGCTTCCCTGTTTGACGTTCAGCAATAAAAAAAGGAAAAAGCCACCACCCTGCGTGGTAGATAAGTGGCCTGGTGGCAGCTTGACTCGAAGACCGAAAGGTCCCTTCGCTGTCTCCTGTGCAAAGCAGCTGGGTAAATAAAGATACTATACTTAATCTTTCTTGGCAAATTATCAGTATATTGTTGAATTCCATTGACAATGAACAACCACGTCTAGAAAGTTAGATCGTTTTTTAGTCAAACGTTCATTGTACGCCTCGAATCAATTTTTGCCGCATTTACCTGATATGTATTTCACATATTTATAATATGTGTTATTTTGTAATTGTCATGGCTACTAACCATCTCTGGTTAATAAACATAATAATTAAAACGATATTAACAGCTAAAAACGAATCAACAATGTTTTTAGATTCATCTGGCAGTGGTGGTGATTCTCATCGCAGAAGCAACTCTAATTTAGCAGCAAGCGTAAGTAATATTGCAAAACTGCGATAGTATATCTCTGCTAGCTATTAGTGCTGCACCATATGCGAAAAAGAAGTATTTAGCGTCAGTAGGTAATGTGGTGTTTTGGCTACTATAGTTTTGTACAGCTGATTAGCTTTTGTGAGCAGAAAAGTTTTAATTTTGTCGAGCCTTGTTGCGGTTTGGATTATTGCAAATGCAACAATACCGGTGCCATAAATTCAACACGTTAAGTTAATTCTAGTTGAGATACCGGTGTATGAACTTTGCACTAACATTTTAATTTTTTGACAATCTAGGAAATTTAAAATTGTCCAGTTAGCATTCAATTTGTTTTAAAACTAACGCCTAGTTAACTCGACTACCTGATTTAGGACCAAGTAGGATTATGAAAAAACCTCAGGTAGGTGTCAAAAATCTTTCCATTATTGCAATCGTTATTTTGCTCTAACAGTTATTGTTTGAATTAATGCAAAGTTTGTCAAATGCCATGTAGAAAAAAGCTTTGCGAAGACCCCAATCGCTTTGTCGGAGAATTTCGTGTTTTTCTGGTTTAGGCACCGCAATAAATTCGGCAATTAGACGTTTTTGGCCTATTCAAAATACGGCAATTCGTGGAAATGCAAATAACGAGTAATTGCCGCAAAATCAAAATTATCTTTGGTCATGATTGTAGTAGACGAGTTGGCACATTTGCTGCAATACGTCCGTAATTTCCGGTAATTACTTGATAATTAGCAAAAAACGCCAAGTTTATTTGAAAATTTACTTGCTGAAGAATTTCGCTTTTGAGCTACTTTCTAAGGCTGATGTGGAACCTTCTTTTTTGTGCGTGCACGTTAGTCGACCACAAAGCGACAGTAATAGCTCAGCTGGTAGAGCGTAGTGGTGGTGTTACCCGACCACTCCCGAGGGATGTTGGTAGCGCGTAGTTTTTGTTATTTTTACCGGGCTCATTCCGAAGGATGGGAGTCTCCCATATCCCACAAGGGCTCACATTCGGCGATGTGGGATGTAACAGTATCATTGTTGGAAATTTTCACTAATATACGATGATTCTGGAGAGTGATGAATCATTCCGATCCTTGCAAACTCATACAAGTCCCACCAAACACGTTAATCTCTATCAGAGAAAGGTGGCGATTTAACATTGTTGGTACTTAAGTACGTGCAGTCAGATGCACAAACCGGTGAACAAAAGAGGAAGTTGCATGAGCTACAGTTACGTTGTCCAGAGCCGGCTCAACATCAAAATATAGCCTGTGGCTTTAGTGTTCTAGTATAACAATACATGGAAGAACTTAAAGCCACCGGACCCCTTTTACGGCATTGGTAAAGAGTTGGGCCATTTTTAGTTTGGTACCATGTCCGTGGTCATGCAAACTAGGTCACCCTGCGTTTGTGCACAGGACGGCAACGTGCTGACCCTAGCGGAAGTTGGTAGAGTGTCGGGTTAGTGATAGAAAGGCTGCTGACTTCCGGTTCGATTCCTGAACTTGCAATGCGTCGTTGTGTCCTTGGAAAAGACACTTTACGCTTATTTCCGATTAGGGCCTAGCGGTTTACCCGCAGTGATAATCCAGTTTGACGATAAACTTGCAAACAGAACGCAAAAGTAAATACTCTGCGTTTGTGTGGTTAGACCCTAAGTATGGTTTTTACGAACGAACATTCTTGGACACCATATTAGTTGATCAGTAACAAAAATCGTTTACCGCCAAAAACAATCCTTTTTGTTTGTACGACTGCACGTGTATGACGTTTTCCATTCTTATGTTTTTTTGCCGAAACTAAAAAAAACGGCATCGGTGTGTAGTAACACTTCATGAATTACAGCTTTATGGATAAAACTTCACACAAAAAGTGTTAGCCTTGCTGAAGCGAAATAAAACGCGAAGTGTATTTTTTAAAAACACTATTCAAACCGCGGGAGACTTTTCACCAATTCGCGAAGCAAAGTGATTAGATTTGGAAGGAAATATTTTTTTCCTTCTTGAAAGGAATCCCAGCTTATTGTTGATAAAATGTTGCAATCAGCCGATGAATTTAGGCTGCATAAAAACGCTGCTACTGTTTCGCTACAATCAATTTGTTTTGTAATAATTCCTGACTTGTTGTATTACAAATCAAGTCTTTCATTATACTCTGTATTACACTGAAGCTTGTAACGAGTTTACGGGCCCATATTCGCATTAGTGCGCCCAGGCAATACAGCTACTTTCGAAGAACTGTCGAAGCGGTGGCGCGCCATTGGCACCACTTTGTCCGATTTTACCGGCTCGAGATTTGAACCTCAAACCTCCCGCTCCAGCGATGAACGCATTACTGCTTACTGCTCGACCAGCAGGCTAGTTTGTTGTATTGCAATAAATTGTATTGCATTATCCGTGTTTTAAATCTTGAAAATCAATTTCTTTTGATTTTGTAGAAAAACCGTTTGTCGCTAGGTAGCAGTTGGAGTGTTCAAAGCACAGCTGCAACGTTGAAAGGGGACTTTGACATCACGGGAAGTATCAAATTCTCTCTCGGATATTCCTTTAAGAGCGGAACTCTGAACGTCACCATTGAATCGTGCTCTGGTCTCGCCGCAGCTGAGAAGAAAAAATACAGCAACCCGTAAGTGTTAATTCAAAAATTCTGCGTTTTTGTGGTTTTCAGTAGTGGTGCTGTGGTGGGCGCAAGGTGCAATCTCTCGATCATTCTGAGCGCTGCTTGGCCCTAATTTTTTAAGCTGAATGCGACCCCAAAACTGGAATTAATGGTTATCTAGTACGTTCTGGTTGTTTTTGAAACTGAAAAAAGGGCCAAAAATGAGAACCTACTCGAAAACAAAACACAAAACGTGAAAGTGCTAGAAAAGTTGACTTGCAGGAAGGGATAGTTCAAACCCAAAATTCGCAAATTTTATGTTGGTCGATTTCTAGCACAAGCTTTTCGCCTTCCTTCATGTGACCCTGGTGCACTCTGTTGCTGCCTCTCGCATCCACCCAGGTTTTATTTTTTCTGAGATGCGTTACTTTCTCGACATGGTACCACACTGTGTACATTTTCGCTTAGGCCGAAAATGCCAGAAGCAATTAGCAAGTAAAATGAGCTTTTATAATCTTCATATGACACTTTCAAAATGTGATGTGTAAAGCGCGCAAAATGCACGAACGGAGAAATTATCTAGTAGTAGCGGTAAGGTCGAAGTGATTATCAAGTTTTAGTGGTTAAGAAAACAATTAGCAAATTGCTACTTCAAGCTGCATTTCTTCGTCACGCCTTTGTCATCATATACTTTGAACGATTTTTCAAAATTGCTGAATTGTTAGAATCTGAAAAGTCAACACTATCACCAATAACCTCGCAACTTTTTGTTAAATTTCATTATTTAGTGTTATATCATTTAGGTAGCTTTTTTATCTGTCTGAAACAGTTTGATTGCATGCAATACATTACAAAGTATGCATAGTGTAGTCGGGTGTATAGAGACGGTTATTAATTCTTCAATAAAGTTCATCAGAATTTATTCGAAAGTAAATTATGTGGCTGGGCAGTGTGTTTTGCTGTCTTTTTTCTATATTCTTTGTTTTGTAAGTTATTAACCTTTCACTGAAGGTAAGCTACTCGAGTACAGCTATTCTAAGACCAAATTGCCATCTGTTTATTTTTTTGTTTTAAACAGGAAAGCGATATTGAGTCTGTCATGCGCTTCCATACTAATGCTTAGATAAGGTGTAGGAAACACGTGCATAATCACCGGTAGTAATAAATGACATCTATCCCATACAAATCTCTTGGATTTGTATTCAAAACAGCTAGATTAATCTATAGCTGCTTTTTTCAAGCTTTGGTTTAAGTCGCTTAAAAGATATCTCGTGCGATCTGAATTTGTTGATTATGGATTAGCTTACTGGTTTACTGCAACAGCTATTGTGGGAGAACAACGCTTTGTGGTCATTGCCACAACCAAGGGGGCAAAGGGGACCGGCGAAGACCTTGTTTTTTTGGTCTTCGCCTAATATCAGGCCAAAGCCAAATCCTGGTTGCGCGCTTGTTTGTGGGGTAGTTAGGGTTACCCACTTTTTTGGTAGTGTAGAAATTCCCACAAACCGTTAGGATCTGCTGCAGACCGATTGGGTTCTACGCTGGGACGTGTTGTTGCACTGAAATCTCCACAGGTAAGAGCCTGCTTGTACCGCCCAACAACCTTTTTAAGTTTTAAGAAACAAACCATCACGTTGCAACGTGTAACCAGTTTTTGAACTGCAGACGTGTTCGGTTATCAAAATTGCTTGATTAAAACGTAAGTGCATTTTATTGCAGGTACGTAAAGACCTATTTGCTTCCTGACAAACACAGCAAGAGAAAGACGAAAGCTAAGAAAAAGACTCTCAACCCTGTTTACAATGAGACTCTCAAGTAAGAACAGACGTTGTATAGGAAACCGTAGAAAACTCATCTCCCATTCGAGTTGGTGCCCTTACATCGAAATTTAAAATTTTTGATCTCCCTCCATAGAAAGACAGGATTTTTTAAACGAAAAAGAAGCGCTTTTTCCATCACACCTTAGAAATTTGGAGTAATTTATTGTTGTTGTTTTTTTGCCACCCAGCGCTCCACTCTCTTCAAACTAACTTAATTCTGTGACAAGTTGAAATATGATACTTAATAATGAATTTCGATGGTTAAACTAGGTAAAATGGATTTGAAATAAGTGAAAAACTTATCTAATTGGCAAATTGCGAAATTTTGCTTCAAATCTATCTTAAAGTCGTATCCAGCAAATTTGTTTTCATGCAAGCGTCATCACAGGTACGTGATATCCGAGAGTGAATTGCACACTCGCACACTCAACGTTGCTGTTTGGCACGATAAGCTGGGGGCCAACGTATTCCTCGGGGAAATCAACATCAACATGGACACGTTTGACACTTCCGCTCCTGAGAAAATGAAGACCTATCAACTGCTACCGAAGGTGGGAAACCAGTGTTGTGAATATGCAAAATATTGAGCTTTGAGTCGATGCTTTAATTCGGGATGTTAAATGACAATACAGTTTTAAAGTGATTTGGTTTTATTTGGTCGAAATGTGCATTTAAGAAATTAGATGTTTATTATAGCTGCCTGGGTCTTTCTTGTTGATGAGAGCATGGCGCAGTAAAAATGTTACATTGCAGAACTCTCAGCTGGACTGAAATGGCCATTTTACACCACTCAATGAATGGGACCCCGTCACCACACGGGTACCCTTCGTTCCTTATTTAGACATTTCCTGTAAAACTTTTAGACACTTTGCTTTATGTTTGAATGTGATATACAACGAAATAGAAATTCTTAGGTGATTGAATGTGCGTTTGAACCATACGATTTTTTCTACATTTATCATCAGTATTTGAGTAGACATTTGTATTTGGGTTCCATTCCCGGTCGGGCCATACCAAACACTATCAAAATTGGTACTCACAGCTTCCCTGCTTGACGTTCAACGGTGAAAAGGAACATTGTGAAGCCCTCACGATGTGTTGTAGACAGGTGACAACTTGACTCGAAAGACCAAAAGGTCCCTTCGCTGTTTCCTGGTCAAGGCAACTTGGTTAATAAAAATGTAATCACAATTTAAAACAAATACCTTTAAACGTTTTTGCCTGTTCAATACAGCACTGTTTTTCAGGACGAAGGAACGTTGGAGATGCTGGAAGGCTATTTTGGTGAAGTTGATCTTGCTCTGCGTATGATGTCAAACAAAGCTGTAAGTCACCTGATGCAAAGTTAAATTTGACTTGCCAAATTTCAATTTTAGCAAAAATGGTTGCAAATGTTTGTTTTTTGGTTCTAAATTAATCCCAAGCCCACTAATTGTTTGTTTACAAATTCGCCTCAGTGCGAGCAACACAAAAACGAGTTTTTGTGGTTCTATGTACAGTCTTGTCTTGCACTCACAGCGTTGAAGGCTCCGTTCTGCCCCTCTTTAATTCTTTGAGTCAAGCTGGAAAGCAGTGGTCAATTCCGTGCTTTCCACTTCAATGGTTTTCCACTTTATACGATTTATAATACGCTTATTCTTGGATTTTGTTAGACATATTTCAAATTTTGAATAGTTTTAGGTGCTGTTTGCAAATTTTACTTGTGCGATGTGACTTCCATAATTGAACTATGCTCTGTTGTTTAGTCATCAGATGAAGGTCAGTTGGAGATCGTGGTGAAGAACATGAAGCATCCCCACCCCACAAAGCATGACGCATCTTCAAATGTCTACATTAAATGGTAAATTGAAAGTTCTCAAGCCAAGTTAATTCGTAAACTTGCGGCGCATCAATAAACCGATTGCAAAGCAAAAGAAATATTGAAACTTGATCAATGCCCGTGCAAGTAGTTTCCTCGTGCATGTCAAGCCCCCTACCTGCCCAGCTGATTGTAAGAGGAAACCGGTGGGTATTGGGTACCCGTCAGCAGTGGCCACCCGGGAAGAGACGGAATACCCATTTCTCGCTTTTTGCATGGTATTGAAATGGCCAATCGCTGAGGTTCTGTGGCATGGTATTTCGTTGCACCATCCACGGTATGAAATAGCGCAATCCCAACCAGTCATGTTTTTTAGTGATATTGACAAAACGTCACCAATAGTTGTCTGCACTGCCAAACACCAATTTGTGAACGGCGAACCTGGTTGTTTGTAACGTACTCTGCCGTTCAGTGGAGCTTCATTCGTGCGCCACTGTAGTTATAATCTCTTGGATTTAATCTGGTCTAGACTGCCGTGATTCTAAAAAAATCGTGGATCTTGGATACTGGTCCTGAATCTGTTTAGTTGTCCGCTGCATTGGTTTTCCTTGAGATTTTCAGTTGTCTACTTTTTATGGTAAAGACTCCAGACTTTAATGGTGATTTCAAGCAAGGAAGATGGGTATACTAATTTCATAGTCTTTGGTTTGACCCGCCGTGGAATCGAACCAGAGTCTATCATTTCATTAGCAGACGTTCTTTCTACTGGTCGGTTTAGAACTCCTTTTATATGCAGCTATCTTCTTCCGGACAAAGCGCGAACTACAAAGCAGAAGACACCGAAAGTGGTAGGCAAAGGGCGGCTAGATTTCGACCATTTATTCACGTACACAAATGTTCACACTGGAGAGCTAGAGCAGAGATGCATTGAACTGACGGTGTGGGAAAGTGGTCGCTTTGGAGCGAAGCAGATAATCGGTGGAGCTCGTATTGGGCCTGGTACCGGTATGTTTTGGAAAGAAATCGATTAGATGTGAAAGCATAGGTTTGCTAAAATAAGCGACATTTTTTTCTGTCGCATTGGTTTTCACAGCTTCCCTGTTTGATTTTCAGCAATAAAATGAAACAGTGTAAAGCCACATATATGGTAGACAGGTGGCAGCTTCACTCGAAGACTGAAAGGTCCTTTCGTTATCTTCTGGCCAAGACAACTTGGTGACTAAAATGTAATTACAATAAGTGTTTTCGTAAAATTCTACGCACAGTCGTTTTTGCAATCTCTGGGCATGTTGATTCTATTCTACTTGTGTGCAAGTAATTCTGCTAGTTGTCTGTTTGAATTGATTCTACAGAAATTGCTGATCCCAACTCCCCATACCGAAAAGCACTTCCAATCATGATTTTTTAGTAGGAATAAAATAAATTATTGAAATGAATTATCTTGGCGAAGAGATGGCGAGGCGGATATACTGAGCGGCATTTTGGAAAGCTTTTACAACCAATGCACTTTTATAAGAGCAATTTAATGAAAACACTAGGCTCAGTTTTTTTAGAATTTAAGAACAATTAACCGACCACGGCATGAAAAATATAACAAAAGAACACGGACTAGCATAGGCGTAGCCTGCATTTTTGATTAAGAGGGGGGCTAAACCACAAATCACATGCATTGACGTCATCAAAATTTTTCAAATGAGGAACTTTTTGAGGGGAAAAGATATCGTAGAATGGACGATCAGAATCCGTGGCCTGGTTTGGCTCTTAACTAGGATTTTGCTAAAGGGGTAGGGCTTAAACCATTAGTTAAAAAATGGAAACGTCCAAATTGGAAGACGTGTTGAGTAAACTTGTGTATCTCAAGCATATCCCAGATAGGGGACTGGGAGCTCGGCGAAGCTCCCAGTCGCTGGCGATTTTTTGGAATATAAAGCTATTTTAATGCCATTGGATCACATTACGCACGTGTTCAAAGTCATTTGAAAGAACTACATTTTTAACCTTTAAAAGCCTATTGAAAAATTAAAGTGTTCTTTGTTCAATCCTCCTTTGCTTGCAATTTAAGTCCAAAACACGTTTAAAATCTAGCATTTTGGTATTAAATTTTGTAAGTGATTTAGCTCAGGTAGGGAGAAGTAAAGTACATTGCCTCCGTCAATATTTTAATAAACTAGAAAATTTTCCTGAAAGATTTTTGTTTTGTTATGAAAATAACCAGTTATTGGGGAGTACATGTACGGCCAGGGGGGTAAAGCCCTCCCAATTGAAATTCTATAATTTATTCAATGAGCATTTCCCCCAGCTAATTTTTCTTTAAGTATTTTGTGGCGTAAAAACTGGCAAGGTGGAGGTGAATTGTTATTTAAAAAGTGGTGCAGTAGATGGTTACGCCTACTAACCATGATATTGCCCGGGACGAATTTACATTTCGTGGGGCCCCTGGCACTTAAAGGATTTTCGCAACATTTTCAAAATATAGGTGAAGATAAAAAAAGTTTTTTCTTACCATTTGAGCGCGGGGTCTTTGGCACTGTGTCGTGTGGTAAATCCAGCCCTGTTTATTGCATTACGTTCATAAAAAGGTTGGATGAGGGCCTGACGTAGCTCCTTTTACGATAAAAACTCTTTAATTTCATTGCTCCTCCCCTCTGGCTACGCCTATGCGGGCTAGTACAATACATTAGTTTTATGTAGTCAGCAGAGTTTTCTTGGCCTTTTCTGTATTGCAATTGTTGATTTATCTTGCACAGTAATCATGATCTATGACAAAAACAAAAAAAACTCTTGAACCAAGAAAGAATCAATTTGTATCACTCTATTCTGCAATAAAGTTTAAAACAAACTTGTTAAGAATGAATGAGACTAGAAGTTTGTTAAAATTGAATAACAGCTAGCCTCATCTCAAAATTTACTGGTTTTTACAAAAAAAGTTTCTCAAAATAAGTCAATTTCAGGCATGAGCTACGACAAACCGGTTCACTGGATGGACTCCACCGTGGATGAGGGTGGATTGTGGAGGAGGATGGTGCGCCATCCAGGCCACTGGGTTGAAGGCAAACTTCTTTTGAGATCCTTGGAGCCTGCAAAGTAGCTCCGAAAATAATTAGCCCAAATGTGGTGACGTAAGCATTGATGTTGGTGGTGTACCCAAGATGACGTGGTGATTACGTCATATTACGATGTATTTTTCCTTAACGTAATCGCGCTTAGAAATATTTGCACAATGGTATCCACTAAATTTGTTACTGACCTTTTCGCTCTTTTATTGACCAACCGACAGAATATATTGAGTTCTTTAAATTTATATTCTGTACTGTACGTAATGTTTTACGATAATATGAATATGTGCCTTCGAATTATACAAATATTATCGCCAATATCATGTTTGTAAAAATCTTGTGTTAAAGTTTAGTACGAGTTGACAGAACCCTGCAGCCTCCTAAAAGTGCGCTTTGCGTATTCTGTGTTTGCAATTTTATATCAGCAGTTTGAGCAAAGTACTGAAGCTCTTTCTAGTAGTTGCAGTAAATTGGTCTGTAGCAATTCCAATATACCTTGTGAGATTGTGCCTTATAAACTGTATATTTTTGTGTGCTTATTGCTCAAGCGAAACCTTCAACTTAATTTTTAAGGGTTTCTTGATTGCTGAAAATTCGTTACTTTAAAAGCGGAAAAAGGTGTTAGAGGACGAACTGTTTTAGAAAAAAAGTTGTGAAAAACTAGAATGAGAATTTAAATGTGAAAGTTTGGAATCGCAACTTATTTAACTCAAAACACAACAGAACTTTTTAGCAAGGAACTTACTAGATAACAACGGTATCTAAATTATCTCAAAAATATCTCTGCTGTAGAATTTGTACCTGTGAAGGTTATCATGCTCTTAGTCTTTGAGTTTGCTTGATTCTTGGACTCTAGTATCTATTGCTTTAAGTTAAAGAATAGAAACACGCTTTTTGCTTGCTGTGTGAGTTTGTTCTTCACTGTTTTCAATGCTCGGTGTGCAGTTAGCGTAAAGCGTAAGCGCACTAGCGTATCCTTGGCTTATTTTGCCAATTACTCGTGCAGTTTGTCCGCTGAGGAGGAAGCGCTTCAAGTAAACCAAATTTTAATTAAGTTAGCTAAGGATGCATTCGTACGCTCTCGGTTTTACTTTAGTGTATAGAGTACTTAAATTATAAAATTTTGCATGGGGGGAACGCTTTCTAAGCCTTGACCAAACGCATTCGTTATGCGGATGAAATTTAACGGAAATGTAGCTCCAAGTTCAGATACTGTCTCCGAATTCCATTGAAGACTAAAAAAAAGAAAAGGTTTTGACCAAAAATTCAAGAGATTTTGTCCCCGAATTCGGTTGAAGTCAAAAAAAAAAAGGTCTTCACCGCAATTTGGTACTAGATTCGGCCGAAATTTGGGGTTTATTCGTGCTGACAGCCACTTTTTCATGTAATCATCCAGACGCTTACTCTCAATGAGGAGAGCGCTGAAATCTTGTCGGGGGGACGCTTCCCCCCTACAATTTAATTATCGAGTGTGTACCGGGCCTGCTACTCGACTTGCTTTGGGGTTAGGCTGTTTCTGTATAACGTAGGTTTAACCATATTCGTGCTGTGTTTTGCTAGCAGTGATAATTTTTTCCACTTGGACAATTTTGGGGGTGCTTGGCTGCCCATAAACTTATTACTTAATCACTGTCTGAAAATTACTTGTGACAAATCAGAATTTATGAAGTGAATCACTGTCTTGTGATTATTGTGGATGATGGTACATTCTTGGTAATTGCGCTTGATTTATTACTTACGTTGAGGTGTTAATTTTGAATCTTGGTTTAATTTAGTTACATGTTAGCAAGAATCAAATAAATTGCAATATATACAACGCATGTAATGTAAAGTTTTAGATATGCAGCGCTGTGTTTGCAATTAGTAAACGCCCGACCTTTAGGCTAGCTTATCCGAAGACCTGAGCTGATCAACTATTATGAACGAAATTCAATGACATTTCGCTATGAGCTTCCTTTTCTACACGTGCTGGTAGCGTATTGACGGAGACTTACATTTAATTCAACTAGTTGCTTTGGCCTGGAGACAGCAAGGGATCTTTCACACTGTCTCTTGAAATGTTGAACGTCAAGCGGGGAACTGTGAATACCCAATTTTCTGGTCTTTGGTTTGATCCGACCGGGAATTGAACCAGAATTAACCGCTTCAGTTGCAGACGCTCTATCCAATCGACTACTGATCATAAAAACAGCCAGTCAACTGCATCTTTGCATTTTGTGATGATAATTGATGTTATCGCTGTAGCTAAGGTCTCATTCTATTTGAATAAGGTTATGGAATAGAAATAGAAGATAACAATAAAAAGAGGCCTATTATTTGCCTTTTTTTTTATTGAAGGTGAATTAATAATAATAGAAGTACTCGCAGTCCAGATGCAGGAAGTCCTTGGTGCTCTACCGGATATAAAAGTGAGGCAGTTTAAATATGAAAAGAACTTCGAAGATTTTGACTGCCCCTCAAAACAAACCATAAATTTGCTGCGTAATAGAAGATTCAATGATGACAAAAATAAACTTGTACAAAACTTTTTCCGCCCAGTGCACGAACATCGAAAGTGTCTACACCAGAGGTGGAGTCCTCGAGGACACATTTTGAAGTCCTTGGCCTCGAAGCCTTTTTCTTTTCAGAACATTTGCGCCTTGGTCCTTGGCCTCGAAAGGGGCTGTCCTTGGCATTGGCCTCGGATTTTTTTTGTGTCCTTGGCCTTGAGCTCTGTGCCCTCGACTCCACCTCTGGTCTACACTGTACAACACGGCGCTTACGAGTGTAATGCTTTACGGCGTATTTTGTGGGTGCCATAATATTGTGTAGAATTGGATAACGGAAATCGCATATTTATTACCATTCTTTTTTGTATTGGTCAAATTGGAGTGATGCATCACAAGAAGTGGTAGTCTTTTTGAACGTGAATTTTTTTTTTTCTACCTTTCTCACAAACATAACGTATGGCCATAGGTGGGCACAAGCCCGTTAATAACGAAGCTAACTTTTTCACTAACTCGTTAATCCGTTAAAAAGTTTTTTCATGTTAACGGACTAAATTAACTTCCGTTAAGTGCTGTTAACGGACTAAAGTAACTTTCGTTAAGTTTTGTTAACTTCCGTTAAGGTTTTTATCGTTAATATCTTGCAGCTTCGTTGTGCATTTGAACTTGTTTTTATCTTGAAAATAGATTACACTGTAAAATATAACTTTCAAAACACAAAAAGACCACCATAGCAATAAATATTTCCTTACAATCAGCTCAACAGCGTCAATACGCGTCCTAGAAGCGAGTGAATAAAACGAAATGTAAATTACACGCAAAATGTTAACGGATTAACGGACTTTATTAACTTCCGTTAATTAAAGCTGAAAATAACGGATTAACGTTAACGGAGGTGTGAAGTTTGTTAACGGCTAGTGGTTAACGAAGCTAACGTTTTGCATTAACTTGCCCATCTATGCGTATGGCCATTTAAGAGTGTTGTGGTGGCTATTAACTAGCTAAGTTTGTTTTTTTTAATGTAAGAAAAAAATGTTTGCATCGATCAATGATCGAGCGTCTGTTACTAAAACGGTAGATCTGGGTTCGATTCCCGGTCGGGCTAAACCAAAGATTATAAAAATTGGTATTCATAGCTTCCTTGCTTCGAGTTCAGCGATAAAAAGGGTCATTGCGAAGACTCCACAGTGTGTGGTAAACAGGTGGACAAGTGGCAGCTTAACTCGAGGATTGAAAGATCCTTTCGCTGTCTCCTGGCCAAGGCAACTTGGTGAATAAAACGTAATTACAATAATTAAAGGACTGATGGGCGCGCATCAGAGGCTGCTTTCATAAGTCCGGTTCTTCCTCTTTAGAATTCCTTTTTGCGGAGGGTGACTCGGTAAAAAGATCTTGTCGCTGCTGTTTTGTCAAGGTACATTTTGTTTTCAGCTTTCAACTGTTTTTCAGTTCGATATTGAACTGTCACATTCCGTTTCAGCCAAATTTTGAGCCTCTTTCGCCTTTGTCCCATATCAACTTTTATATAAACTCCATCCAGCCCTCCCCTAGAAACGTAATAGACGATGCATGATGCCTAGCATGCAGGTATAAGTTATTCTCTCGAATTATCAATGGTGTAGTATGACTGTGTATAATGCGTAAATAAATAATACAATATCACATTAAACTACAATCTTTTCTGCATTTGAAAACACGCATTTTATCATAATTATTTTGACTCCTCCCCCAAAGCCGTTTGTGTTTACTCCTTGTGAGTAGCTTCAATTGTAGTATTAGAACTTCTGATTTCATCACTAAACTTTTTGTTGTATGCTTATTGCAGTAATCATCTTTCTTTTTTTTTTTTGCAAAAGCTTCTACATAACGCTTTTTCTTCTACTACTCTGGTAGTTTTATATCACGGTAACGCACAAGAACTTGATAATAAAAGTTTTGGATTCAATCCCTCATCCGCTAAACCGAAATATATTCAGAGAACTGCTTACCCTTGTGGTGACCGAGCCATTAATTAATAATATTTGTCTATGTGTAATTGTCTGCGGTATCCCGTTAATGCACATAATGCTCATTGTTATGGGTGGTACTGCATAATGAACGGATATCGCGGGACAAAAGGAATTTAATTAACATGTCTTTGTTCTCGCTTCTCTTTGTTTACTCGCTATATATACGTATATCGCAGCTTCAATTTATTATTATTTTTAATTAAATATATTCTGCTTGTGCATAATAAAGGATTACGTTTTGAGACTCATTGCGTGCGGACTCACTAAACCCTAGCTTTAGCCGAAGATTGACAGAAATCTCTCGGATGCAGCTAATTGCACTTTCGTAAAACAAAAAACAAAAATAGGGCGAACTATGGTAGCTAAAAAATTTCAATTACTCTACTGCAGTAATATCACGGTCGTTAGGTACATAGTTTGGAATGTCAATGAGTTTAGCTTGCGAGGTTGTGTCACCGCTCGCACTCTGGCGACTGTTAGCGAAAAGATATAATTTTTCATTGGTTGCTTCTGAGTATCGGTAGGCTAGTACATTTCTGCTAAATATTTGAGCTAAACCTGACATTAGCAATAAAAAAGTGAATGTGAATTTAAGTTACTACGTTTATTAAAAAGTAATTTGATTAAAATAAACTAAATTAAAGCCTCAGGAGATTATTAGCTGATAAGAAATCAACATTTGCCCATGCTGAACTTGCTTTTGGTTTGACTTTCAAATCAACTTAGCTAAAGCACTTGGGCAGAGGTGGAGTCGAGGACACAAGGCTCAAGGCCAAGGACACAAAAAAATCCGAGGCCAAGGCCAAGGACAGACCCTCTCGAGGCCAAGGACAGGAATGCTTGAGGCCAAGGCCAAGGACCAAGGATACAGCTGCAAGTGTTCTCCAAAAACAAGTCTTCAAAAAGGTTTTTTAGACGATCTCCAATTCATAGGCGTACCCCAAATTTTTGATTGGGGGAGGCTTAAACCACCAATCACATGCAATTGACGTCACTAAAATTTTTCCAAACAGAAAGTTTTTGTGGGAAAAGATATCTTAGGGTGGAAGATCTGAAATCGTTGCCTGTTGGCACGTAACCAGGATTTTGCAAAAGGAGAGGGATTAAACTAATACTTGAAAAGCGCAAGTATCTAATTTTGGAAAACGTGTTGAGAAAGCTTGTGTAACTCAAAAGTATCGCAGAAGGGGGTCTGGGGGCGGGGGGGCGGGGCACCTCGTCGCCTGAGACTTTGGGGGTCTGGAGGCGAAGCCTCCAGCCGTTGGGCGATTTTTTGTAATTTTTTGGACAAAAAAGCTATTTTAATGCCATTGAATCACATTTTGCAAGTGTTCAAAGCCATTTGAAAGCACTAGATATTTGACATTTAAAAGCTAATTGAAAAAATTGAATTGTATAACAGAGGTGGAGTCCTCGAGAACGTCCTTGGCCTCGAGGACGTCCTCGAGGACACATTTTGAAGTCCTTGGCCTTGGCCTCGAGGCCTCAAGTCCTCGAAAATTGGCCTGTCCTCGGCTCGAGGACAGCACTAGTTTTTGAATAGTTAAAATTTTTTGGAGCGCTTGAAAAATTTTTTGGAAAACGTTTTTTTGTGGAGATCGCTTGAAAAATTTTTGTGAAGATCTTTTTTTTTTTTTTTTTTTTGGAGAGCACTTGCGCTTGTGTCCTTGGTCCTTGGCCTTGGCCTCGAGCATTCCTGTCCTTGGCCTCGAGAGTGTCTGTCCTCGGAAAGGCTGTCCTAGGCCTTGGCCTCGGATTTTTTTTGTGTCCCTGGCCTTGGCCTCGAGCCTTGTGTTCTCGACTCCACCTCTGTTGTATAATCCTCCTTTTACTTGCAAGTTCAGTCCAAAATACGTTTAACATATGGCATTTTGGAGTTAAATTTTAGTTGTAAGTGATTTGGTCCAGGTAGGAAGAAGTAAGATTTTTTCATTTCATTTATTTATTTTTTTCATCAAGCACAGCGACTGAATTATGCGCACAACACAAGCAGTTACACAGTTTCGAGATATGTATGTACATTAGACACAGTTGTTGATAAGGTGATGGCGAAGGACTAAACGTCATCGAGTCAACCATCACCTGCACTTCCGCCTCAAAATATGGGTCCGGTATCGTTACTGTAATTATCCAGATCGGCCAATTCCTGAAAAGCAGTAGGGTTGGATCTTTTGTTGGATCAATTAAGAAACTTGAAATATGACTTTAAAAAAAATTATTGCTAAAATTCGATTTGAAATCTAACTTAAATTTAATTTTAGCGAAATTGAATTTCGGAATTCGTTCCGTAGTTTTTCTACGCAAGAATTTCAAACTTGGAAAGCTTGGAATTTGACCAAACCTACTAAAAATACAAGCAATATTCCAAAACAAAAGAACACTAAAAGAAAGAAAAACAAAATATGTACACCATATACACTATTTACAGTTCAAGAATGCAGCAGCTATAGCAGAAGATCATGACTATGTTACCAGTAAAAGCGAATGAGGGATTTACTTTGCCTGATTCTATTCTAACAAGGTCATGGAGTCTGTAACAAAAAAACAGATATAAATAGAAAATATTATGAACAGAGCAATAATGATTACGTTATATACCACGTACAGTTCAAGGATCTATAACAGATTGTCGCAAAAATGGCCGGCGTTTTACACAAAATAAAAAATTTTAAAAAAAGAGAATAGCGATGACAGAAATGTATAGCCTAATGCTATTCAAGCAAAGACAGTGGCGCTTGAAGGCAAACAAAGAAACTGTTACAAAAGAATGAATTCCCACTTTTACACAAAGTAGTTACAAAACATTTCAAAATAAACCGTATAGTAAGAATCTGGCAGCCACTAAAACTGTTTGGAAGATAAGGTATTGCCAAATGTTGCCATTTTGTATAGTTGTCAGCAATGTCAGGTTGTAGAATGGTACTTAGAAATTAGTTGATTTTTGAAAGTTTTCTTAAGTGTTCTAGTCCGGTAGAAATGCGACAAAATACATTGAAACCCGGAAAAAATTTATAATAAGCTGAAATTTGGCACGATGACTCAAGACCATGTCCTGAGCTACCAAAAAAAATCCCCATGTTTTGGACATGGGACTTCCCCTTTTTTCGGCCTTTAAAGTCTGCCATCTAGTGTCAAAGAGTCTTTACTGTCCAACAGCCAATTCAAAAGTTATGGAAGAGTCAAATTTTGAACCGTAATTGATTTTCAAGAGCAGGTATAAACAGATTTATTTTTAAATTGATGACGTCATTGTTGGTGATGCCATTGCAACATTTTAGTTTTGGGAAAATGACGTATTCTGTATTGATGACTCAAATTGTGAGTGATAGTTAGGTTTGTAGTTTCAAACCAAAAATTGCTTAAATCAAAGTGATGACGTCACAAACGGTTTTGATGACATCATCTGTCAAGAGTTTTGATCGTAAATTTGAAAAGAAACATTGCAACACTTTGAGAATATCAGCATCATCATCATTTTGATGTTGTAAGGCATCTTCGAGTCCTTGCATCATCCTCCTATATGCAATGGTTCTAAAAAAATAACAACTAGCGCAATTATATGTAAATTAATACGAAGATGTCCCGAGCACGATAATATATCCGATAGGAACAAAATTTCTACCGTTTTGCACTGCCTGACAATATTATTATTTTATGCAAAATCTATGGTACTAAATCTATTCTAGAATAGGCCTTGCATCTAAACTAAACTTATCCAAGCAATTAGAATAACATTTGAACAAACTTATCTGATTAATCTAAAATAATATCTGATCAAAAACGTATCTAATCATCTAGATTCTTGAATAACATCTGAGCAAAACTTAATTAATTTATAATAACCTTGCAAATATTTGACAATTTGCAGTCTTAATAATTTTTTTATCTTTGCTAACGTTTGCATTTTAACTAAAATTACCGATTAACTTTAGCTGCGTGAGGGAGCTTTTTGATAAACATAGGCTTTTTTTGCTTTAACTGCAGAATGCATTATTTTAATCCGATATTGGGAGGTGTAAGTTTTATCTGCTTGATTACTACCACCGGCGCAGCCAGAAATGAAGAAAGGGGAAGGACAAAACTTTTTGTTATGATTAAAGCATATGCCAATCGGAAAGTTTTTATTTAGGACTACTGGACAAAGGTTAAGCGATAACAGATTGAAGTCCTGCCGTCGTTCGTGCAGCAGACGCATAAAAAAAATAAACAAATGAAAAAGAATAGAATTAAAGCGGTCTCACGATTCTACTTTATTTGATGATGCATCAGCGGATACAAAAAAGCGCGTTTTTAAATCTCAGATTGCCGTTATTATTTAAGCAAGCTGGCATGATAATATTTCAATTTTCGAATAATTAAGGTTACATTTTATTCACCAAGTTGCCTTGGCCAGGTTACAGCGAAGGGACCTTTCGGTCTTCGAGTCAAGCTGCCACCTGCCCACCTGTCTACCACAGTATATTGTAACAAATTAAGAACAAACGAAAGACACAATTCGCAAAACATACGAACAACCCCCGCCTACACCCGAAAATAATTGGTTTTTGAAAAAATAAGTGCTCCCTATCATTATTTATGTTAACTGACAGTTGACACCACATACTGCTCGCTATCTTCAAACCGAAGAAAATGTGTTGTATTGTGGTTTGCCAAAACAAAGTTTCGTTTAATTGATTACTGTACTATTCTCATTATCGTTGGTAAGAAATAAGCATGTAAGCATTAATCAAAAATAATGCGATAGCGACCGTCCAATTCCTTATAAGCGGTTGTTTCAATCAAATAATGCGAATCTGAACGCGGCCTTCACGGAAAACATGGTCATAACAAAATACAATTGGTTTATTTTTATTCATATGGCACGACCACGATCAAAATTTGTTTCGCACCGAAAACTGCGTATAGAATGCTTCCAAAGCAAATTTTTAAGCCCGGCCGTAAAGTTGTGAACGTACGTGCATATCGTTAGTTTGTTTGAAACAACTGGCTGTTTGTACGCTGATAAGGTGATACGCTGGGGGTACCAAATTTTGGTTTAAAATAAATTAAAGACGAGTTTTTGCGCTCAAAATTTTACGCACAGCGTAGATCGGCATTAGACGGATGGAGTCTGCGCGACTTTTTGCTCGCAACCAATCAGCTCGCTCAATATAGACTTCGACACAATTTGGGCTACGTTGTCCGACTCGCTACTCTGATAGACATTTAGAACATTGCTCACAATCAACACAGCTGTACGATGTAATATGCGGACATAGAAATTAATCGATAAAGATTTCTTAAAAATATATTAGCATCTTATTTACAGCATTAAACATTTGACATTACACAGACTGAAGTTGTTAGATTAATTCAAACCAGCCGATCGCCGTTCCCCAACTCCAGCTGAAAATAACATTAAAGGATCAAGCTAACGATAATTATCTCTGCTTGGTGGCTTTGAATAAGCAGCAAATTCGGTGGGCAAGAATTTGAAGAAATCTACAGGAACGTTGGATCATAGTACAATATAGTATAACATAGCTCGGCAATTAGACCTACAATGCATAGCTTTTCCATGAACTGTCACCGTAACGAGGTGGAAAAGTCTATGTGCCTCAATGACCTGCAGAGCTGTACTGGCTGGAGATTCTATTCTCCTGAAAGGGTTACCCGTGCCAGATAGGTCTAATGGTAGAAGCGAGACAAAGTATAGTTCAAATCAAAATAGTTGGAAAACTTAAAATCTGGGTTGGTTATGCCCATCAGCTGTGGTAAGCATATAACCTAGGAGAAGGACAACTCTGATATAAAACCTCTCCGCAGTTAGATTAAACTGCAAGACAAATCATGATGAGCACAAATAATGAAAATTACGTGAACGACGTTAATGGGGCCACCTTCACAAGTGGAACCTCGTCCGGCAGGGGAGCGCCTAGGGACTCCCAGGTCGTCATTCAGCGAAACCCCTATGGCGTTCGAGTCTTAGGCAGAGGGGCTCGTTCGAAAAATCAGCGACAATCTCCACCAGCCAGCCCTAGTGGCAGCTCCACCAATGTGCCCGCTACACGTTTGGAGAGGCGAATGGAGGCAGCGCAGAGTATTCGTACTCGAGATAATGTCGCACACTCACGGGTCAACCATCACCAACTGCTGTTGGGCAATCGGAATACCCTCACCCTCACAGGAAAAGAGCTAGAATTGGTTAAAGAAGCAAAGCGGTATCATCTCGATATTATCGGAGTTTCTTCAACCAAACGACGTGGCTCTGGAACTGTGGATCTGGATGGCGGATGGAAACTCTTCTATTCTGGTGCTGATCCTAGTATGTCTGCTCAAGCGGGTGTGGGGATTCTCACAAGCCCCCGTTTGTCAGACTGTGTGTCAGATTGGATTCCTTTGGGATCACGGGTCTGTATGTTGAAGCTCAAGGTATTGGATCGGTCATTGTGCCTATTGCAGGTATATGCACCCAATGCCACGAGTGAATATCAGACTTTTGTGGATGGAGTAAATGATGCTCTTCTACGAGTATCAGCCACTAAATCCACAGTCCTTATGGGGGATTTTAACGCACATGTTGGAACAGACACAGATACGTGGAAGGGTGTGATCGGAAAACATGGAGTCACTGGACTGAATGAGAACGGAAGGTATTTATTGCAGCTCTGTTGTAGCAACGGACTCCGCATCATGAATACCTTTATCCAGCACAGAGAGGTTCACAAGTATACATGGTATCGACCTAGTATGGATCAAAAATCTTTGATAGATTTTTGCATAGTTTCGTCAGATTTGTTTTCTGATGTGCTGGACGTTCGAGTGAAACGAGGTGCTGAATTGTCAACTGATCACCATCTGGTAGTATGTTCCTTACGACTTTCGAAACCTTGGCCAAGCAGGAGATCCAACAGGTCCTCTGTGACTTACCGCATGAAATGGGAGGCTTTGGAGGACAAAGAAGTAAGAAAACAGTTTGCATCCAGTATATCATCTAAGTTCAGACAACTTCCTGATGTATCCGAGGACATCGAGAAGGAATGGCTGCTGTTCAGATCAGCAATCATTTGATCAGCTGCTGAAAGTTGTGGGCGAAAACGGCTTAGAGTGGCGGGCGATAGTGAGAAAAGAACACTTTGGTGGAACCAAGAGGTTAAAGAAGCTATTCGAGCAAAAAAAGATGCGTTCAAGGCCTGGCTACAGGACAGATCGTCATCTGATTTGCAATCCCGGTACACTGAGGCGCGAAAAGCGGCAACTTCGGCAGTAAAGAAATCCAAGAAGAAGTCAAGGGAAGAGTTTGGTCGTCGGTTGGATTCCAACTATTTTTCGGCAAACAAAGGATTTTGGCAGACCATCCGCCGTTTAGGTGGCAAAAGATCGAGTATCACGTACTCCACCAAGGATTCTGACGGTCACATTCTAACGGATGAGAATGAAATCCTTTCACGATGAAGAGAATACTTTGAAGATCTTTTGAATCCTGTAAAGGCATTGACTCGTGACACATCTAGGGGAGGACGAAGTTTTCACTGCAGCAGAAGTGGCAACTGCAATTAAAGGGATTAAATCTGGAAAAGCTGCTGGTGAAGATGAAATCAGACCCGAGATGTTGAAAGCGCTGACTGGAGAAGGAATTCTCTGGTTAACACGAGTGTGTCAAGTTGCGTGGAAGCTTGGCAAAACTCCCAGAGATTGGCAAACAGGTGTGATTATTCCGATATTCAAGAAAGGAGATCGCAAGCAATGTACAAACTACAGAGGGATATCACTCCTTAGTTTGCCAGGGAAAGTATATGCCAAATGTCTTGAAAGGAAATGCCGAGAAATAGTGAAATCAAAACTGGAAGATGGTCAGTGCGGTTTTCGTCCGGGTCGCAGCACCACGGACCAAATCTTCGAGAAATCTTGGGAGTATGGCAAAGATCTCTCTGCATGCTTTGTCGATCTTGAAAAAGCATATGACCGAGTTCCTCGGGATAAACTTTGGAAGGTTTTGCAGGAGTATGGCGTTGATGGTCAATTGTTACGCGCTATTAAGTCATTCTACTGCAGACCGGAGGTTTGTGTTCGGGTAAATGGCAAGCAATCAAAGCCGTTCCATGTAGGCGTTGGACTCCGGCAAGGGTGCGTTTTGTCGTCTCTCCTTTTCATTGTTTACATGAATTGGATCGACAAATACAGCCAAGCTGATGAGTGTGCCACGATTGGAAATTGCAAAATTAGTCGTCTGCTATTCGCTGATGATTTGGTTCTGCTTCCTTCCACAGAATCTGGCCTCCAGCGCGCATTAAATAGCTTTGCAGATGCATGCAACACCGCCGGAATGAAAATAAGCACGGCCAAAACTGAGGTACTTCATCTTTCAAGAAACCCTGATCAGTGCGTATTACAAGTGAATGGAGCGACACTGAAGCAGGTAGAGAAGTTCAAGTATCTTGGGGTTGCATTTACAAGTGACGGAAGGCAAGACGAAGAACTCGATACCCGAATAGGCAAGGCTAGTGCAGTAATGCGAGCTTTGCACTACTCGGTTGTCATGAAACGAGAATTGTCGAAAAAGGCAAAGTTCTCAATTTTCAAAGCAGTTTTTGTCCCCATTCTCACTTATCGTCATGAATCTCGGGTAATGACCGAAAGAATGCGATCACAAGTGCAAGCTTCCGAAATGAGGTTTTTACGAAGAATCGAAGGAGTTACACTGTTTAACAAGGTGCGTAGCTCTGAAATTCGAAAATCTCTTAACATCGAGCCGTTACTTCTCCGAATTGAAAGATCTCAGCTTAGATGGTTTGGCCATGTAAGCAGAATGCCTCAGGAAAGACTCCCCAAACAAGCTTTACATGCCAAAGCAAATGGGAGAAGACCAGTCGGACGACCTAGAACTAGATGGACCGATTACATTGAGGATCTTGGATGGAATCGCTTGGGACTTCGCCCAAGTGAAATGATGGAGGTGATGGAAGACCGTGAGGTGTGGCGGCTCAATCTTGAGCAACTGCCCCCGCAACCCTCACGGAAAAGCGGACAATGAAGAAAAAAGAAGAAGAAGAAGGATCAAGCTAACATCGTAGTTTCGCTTTTGGTAATTCACAAAAACTTTTTGAGCAGTATTATTTTGATTCCGTCGTTTCTCAGATAAACGGGCTCACTTGACGTTTAGTTTAAATGTAGATACATAAAGCGGTTTAAACCAATTACGTCTGATATCTTATTCCATGTAAACGCAAAAAAAGAAAAACAGGCAAAATGCATCAATTAAATGACATGCGTAGATTATACGCATAAATACGCGTGATCGGTAAAACGGACGTAATACAGTACAATAAAAAATCAATTTCAACGTTCAAAGTAAACTTAGAGTCATTCTTTTAGAAGAGATTTGCTTTTCTTCTGCAATTAGTGTTTTTTTCGAATGTTTTCAAATAAAACATTCTCGAAATTTATTAGGGTCGAAAAACGATTTGACTATGGTGACATTTAATTCGTGTACTGATACGCGGCAGATCTTGGCCGCCGCGAATTCTCGCCGGTATCTGATTCTACTTGTTCCATTTTGGAAAATGATGAGTTTTGAAAAAATGGATTGCGTTTTTTGGTGCGAAATCGCGCTGCTTCCTGTCTCGTTTGCGTTCTCCCGCGAAAGCAATGCGGTATGCTGACGAGACATTATCATTCCGCGACAGTGCGATACGGGCTGCGCAATGATCTTACATTTTTATTAAACGTCAAGACTGAGTATACATGAATTGCCTTTTCAAGAGTTTTGACGTTGCTTATTTGCAACGCCGGGTAGAATTACACTTAAATTAATCGTTTTTGAATTACCGCAGTTTTTTTTGACATTTTAACTTTTGAATAATTTTTGCGAAGTTGTGCACTTTCAAAAAGGGGGAACTGGTCCCCCTATCCCCCACTGGCAGCGCCGGTGCCTACTAGGCCAGAGTTTTACTGACAACACAGTTTTTGATTTTCAATCGACTGAATTCTCAATATACTGTAATTCTCCCAAGTGTATACCTAATAAAAAAAGTTTTGCAATGTTTCGTTTGGTCAAATACTCTTTCAAATTAACCATTAAACCTCGTGACAGATGACGCCATCCAAAAAGCATGTGGCGTCATCACTTCGATTTAAGCAATTTTTGGTTTGGAATCAAAAACCTAACTCTCATTTACAATTTGAGCCATCAATACGTCATTTTTTCAAAAGCTTTGGCAATGACGTCACCAACGATGACGGCATCAACTTCAAAGTAAATTTTTTTAAACCTGAACTTGAAAACCAACTTTTATGCAAAACTTGGCACTTTTACAACTTTTAAGATTGGCTGTTGGATGGTAAAGACTCTTTGACACTAGATGGCAGACTTTAAAGGCCGAAAAAAGGGGAAGTCCCATGTCCAAAACATGGGGATTTTTTTGGTGGCTCAGGACATGGTCCTGAGTCATCGTGCCAAATTTCAGCTTATCATAAATTTTTCCCGGGTAAAAGCTATTTCTACCGGACTATTCGAAATGATAATTCCTTAAGTTGTTTGTTAATGCCATGCATTGTCTCTTGCTACATTTTAGCAGTAAATAATAATCCACTCGAAGATTTTTCTTAGACATTTTTGTTTTGTCATGAAAATAACCAGTTATAGGAGTAGGCTACATATGTTTGGTCAGGGGGCCCAGGTCCCCTCAATTGAAGTTCAATGATTAGTTCAATCAGCATTTTCCATGGCTAATTTTTGTTAAGTATTTTGTGCGTAAAAACCGGAGAGGCTGGAGTTGAATTATTGAATTGTTATTGAAAAATGGTACAATAGATGGTTGCGCCTACTATAACCATGTTATTGCCGGGCCGGATTTACATCGCGCTGGGCCCCTGGCGCTTTGGAGATTTTCGCAACATCTTTCTACCAAATATAAGTACAGACTAAAAAAAAGTCCAACGACTTCAGCGTGGGGCCCCTAGCTGGTACTGCGACATATTATGGTAGAGCCGGCCCTGATTAATGCATTACGTTCATAACAAGGCTAGATGTGGACCTGATATAGCAACTTTTATGACAAAAAGTCTTTATTTTTTCCGGGTTGAACGTTTAACTTGGCTGGCAAAAATTGAATTGAGGGGCCCCGGGGCCCCTGGTCTTCAAAATTGTTGTTAGTTACTGTTGTAAGCGAAAAATGCTAAAAAGAAACTGAAACTGAAAACCAATAGACTTTTTTGTCAAATTTTTGTCTTTGGTAAAATTTCAATCGGGGGGATCCGGGCCCTCTCCCCCCCCTTGGCTACGTCTATGCTCCAAGTGAGGAAAACAAAAACGGTGTTCGCAAATTTTCTGCAAGGTTTCTGGCGTTTTCTAACGAAATTTCAACTATTCAAAAAAATAGTGCTGTCCTTGAGCCTAGGACAGGGCAATTTTCGAGGATTTGAGGTTTCGAGGCCAAGGACTTTTAAATGTGTCCTTGAGGCCAAGGACGTCCTCGACGACTACACCTCTACACTTGGCGTATAAAAATAAAGTTAAGAAGGAACGAATTTCGGAGAATATTAAACTTATGTCATAAATTTTCTCCAAACTTTCCCTGGTGTGCGTTATGAAGCGCATTAGGCTAACAATATTGTGCAGTAATAACTTGAGGTACTGGTACACTGTAAATTATGTCATATCAGTAGCCTACCAGTAAGTGGTTGAAATTTGTTAAAGCTATCGAACTTCTCAATTTGGACATGTAAACTATATTTAATTGAATTTTTTAAGCTCTAGTCAAGACCATTTAAGAACCATTACCTGTAGGTGTTTGTTGAAAGCCAATTGAAGCAGCAGTTTAACAGTGTTTGTTTGTGCAAGCTGAAATTACCCTACGCCTACCAGTATGATCAAAACACATATTTTTTACCTTCAACCTCTCGTGGTGTAACTGATGGGGGAACTATGCCCCTTCTGGCAGCTCAAATGTTGCTCCCCTGTAGTCAAAGGCCCCCAAATGCATGGCACACCAACGGAAAAATGCAATGAATATTTGGCAGAAGCTAAATTTGCAGAAAGCATTAACAAGCTTTTGTAATTCAAGTGAAGCTTGTCCTTCCTATGTTCTTGCTCAAATCACACGTTATGCCCCTGCCTTTGATCTTCAATTACGATAAGTTTTGAATTATTGCGTGCTAAATATCAGTGATTGTTTGGAAACAATGGTTTTCTTTTACTAGTGGTACTGGCATGAAAGTATATTTAATACTACTTGAATGAGTTGTTACTCTCAGTAGTGGGCCAAAATACACATGCAATAATGCCTACGGTAGTTTTGCTAAATCAATAGCCATAACGTTACCTTTAAAAAAATAATAGCCAAAACTGCTTTAACAATTCTTTTAATATCTATTCTGTACCAGTATTTTATTACTTGTCAATATAAGCATCAATTGTCAACCAGTGGCG
Organism: Trididemnum nubilum; assembly: GCA_963965965.1. Classification (NCBI taxonomy): domain Eukaryota; kingdom Metazoa; phylum Chordata; class Ascidiacea; order Aplousobranchia; family Didemnidae; genus Trididemnum; species Trididemnum nubilum. The sequence goes on from OZ014486.1 coordinate 22,292,869, forward strand.
GATCTAGAAAATTTTGGTGGGGGGGGATTTTAAGCACAAAACCTCAAAAATTCGGATGTCTTCACCGAAATTGAGAGTGATTTTTCGACCGAAGGCAGAAATTCAAACTTTTTTTCGTCCAAAATCAGGTGGTCTCCAAAAAAAAAAAAAAAAAAAAGGTCTTCACCAAAATTGAGAGTGATTTTTCGGCCGTAATCGGAAATTCAAGCGTTTTTTTCGCCCAAAATTAGGTGGTCTCCAAAAACAACAAAAAAAAACAAAAGGTCTTCACCAGAATTGGGAGTGATTTTTCGGCCGGGTTCGTTAGGTTTAGGTTGGTGGGGGGGATGCATCCCTAACTGGAGCCGAATTATTCGAAATAGAGGCTGATTTTTCGGCCAAAATTGTTACTTTTAGGCTGGTGGGGGGGATGCATCCCCCCCATCCCCCCCCCTAAATCCGCCACTGTTGTCAACTGAACAGATTGATTCTGAATTAGAATCACAAAACTCCAGAACAAACTTGGCCCTGACGCGACGATGGCTGTCAGGTCACCACAGAGGTTGGTCCACCAAGGCTCGTGCTTTGGTAGGACTCTAAGGAAACGGCTCTGAGGCGACTGCAGCTGTTAGGTCACCACAAAAGCGGTCGTTGCATTTGGCGGGAACTCCAGGGAAGTGGGCGGCAACTACTGTACAATAGCAGAAGCCAATCAGTATGGCTCTAAATAGGGGAAATGGAGATTGAAGTGACTTCTGCTCCTTGCAGCAGACTGTTTAGTTTCTGACTTGTCTTTTATTGAAAGTCTAACCAAACAAGCGAAAGCTTAACCATAATACTACCTCTCGCCCATGGATAACTTCAAAATTCAATTTTTCGATTGGCTAAAGCTGGGAAGCTAACTGTTTTTAATATTGTTAAATATAAAACAAATATTTTGACATAGTTCAAGCAATACCACTCCCTCAAAAAACCGAAAATTGGACCTCTCCTGAATCAATTTCTTTAAATCACTTGTTTGAGAGCTAATTGTTTTTAAAATTAAGTCTGAAAAAGTAAATATTTTGGCATGGTTAAAGGCAGTGAATCATCCAGCCAATTCCGGTGGTTTACAATAGCTAAAACTGAACTATAATTTTTGATATTTTTTGTTTCGGTTTCGGGGCTACGTTTGCAAAGATATTCAACAAATATAAAAAGATGTCCCCCGACAAAAAGTTTTTGGAAACTCTGAGTTTTGTTTTTCCTGCCAAAGCCACAGTTCTCTAAACTATTAGGCCTATTGTAATCTTGTTAAACTATTAGGCTTAACTATCTCTAAACTATTAGGCCTAATAGTTTAGAGATAGTTAGGCCTAAACTATTTAAAAATAAACTATCTCTAAACTATTAGGCCTACCACAGTTCTCTAAACTATTAGGCCTACTGTGGTTTTGGCGGGAAGAACAAAACTCAGAGTTTCCAAAAACTTTTTGTCGGGGGATATCTTTTTGTAGTTGTTGAATATCTTTGCAACCGCAGTCCCAAAATTAAAGCAAAAAATATCAAAAATTATAGTTCAATTTTAGCTATTGTAAACCAGCGCAATTGGCTGGATGTTCACCACCTTTAAGAGGTGACACCCTTACCCGAAACCCTCCAAGTACATAGATTCCCCAAATCTTTACATTTCATTTAAGCTAAAACAGTTTTTTCGTACATATTTGTAAAACAAAGAATTAAAAATACAAATAGTCGTCTGTTCGGGATAGAAGTTTAGAATTGTTGTTATTAAGGCAAAAACATAGGTTTGGGACCAATACAATGCAGAGTGTCTTATGTGAATGGATAATATGTACTAGACATTACACGATAGCTTTGTACTCATTTTGAATTTACGCTTGAGCTAAGATATATGTATTTATAGTACTGATGGTGGAAGCTTCAACAGAGAAATTGTTGTTAATCACTTAAGATGTTGGTTTAGCACGCAATTTGATATGATAGGATTTTCACTACGCTACTAAGATTTTTCTATTTGTTCAACCTACAATATTGCTGACAGAAACGTGTTTAACTATGTGTACAGTACAATCGGATGCATTCATTTTGCTTTTAATTTCTGAATCCAAATTCATTAACTCTAAAAAAATTAAATTCAAACTCATTGACTTTGAAAAAACTGAACTCAAATTTCAGAGCATAATGATTAGAAGTTTAAGTTATCTTAATCTAAAGCAAACAGCCAAAATGTTCGCTCACGTTTTGGCTCTTTACATTATATTTAATTTAAATTACGTATTTGACGTTGGAAAAACTAAATTAATTCATATTCAAATTCATTATTGACTTTGCGAAAGTTGATTTCAAAATGTATTTTTACTTTAATTGGACTGATGTAGAATTATGTTCATATCTGTAGTTACGACGTCTAAATTCTTACAATTCGACGATTCAAACTTACCCTATATTTGACAAACCAGACTATTGAGAAACTAACTTGATAGGAATAGGATTAGAAAAAACTAAGATTTTCGAGTAGTTCTTGGAAGTTGTGCAAAAAAGTTTTACTCAAGGAATCTGTAGAATTAGGTAGGCCTAACTCACCAGGTAAGACAGTACCACTTGTACCAACTCAAAATTTTTATCAGAAAAAAACAATAAACGAAAAAAAGACACAATAAAAGCACACGAACAAGTTTTGAACAATCATTTGTGTTCTGACCTGATTCGCAGTCTTTCCAACCAGTTTATAAATTGCTACTTTCACAGTGTAAGTTTTGATTTAAAAGGGGGGTCGGCTCAGGGTTTCACCGTTTTGGGGTGACACCATATTTTAATCACATCCAAATTTGAAATTTCTCACTAAAACTTCTTAAATCGACTGTTTTTCGATTTTTCGTTGAAAAAGGCAAAATTATTTTGAGCGGCGACCCCCAAAATAAACTTAACAGCCGAAATTTCACGCAAAAATATTGTAAAGTCAATGTTTTAAAAATCAATACAAACAATTCAAACACAAAAAAAATCATTAAAAAAATGAAAGCGTGCAAACTAACCACTAACCAAGCAACCAACGATTAACAGTAGGCCTATGCAGCAAAAAACTACGAGTTTTTATGACATTGTTTATGCCATTTCCATCAAAACGTACTTGAAAATTGGATTTTGGGTGGTAATTTAGCAGTTGACAAAAGTTTTTAAGCAAATTACGCAAAGCTACTACTTTTAGAGACAACGATTTTTATTGTTATTGCTACCTGCTGGTTGTTAAGCAAGGCTAAGGCTGTGCAGTACAGTCACTGCCAGCAGATCAGCGCGAGCAGACAGAGCAAAAATCTGCATAATAAAGAAACAAAGAAGAGAAAGAGTGGGAAAAAGAGTTGCTTATCATCTACTTTTATGTCGTTGCTCAAACTGATAAGGCAGATTTTTTGCAGAAAGCAAATCAGATTCATTATAAAGACGTTCATCATGATCATGGCTTTCTTTCAAAGTAGAATCCCTAGCAGTAGCACCAGAATAAAATTTATACACGTTTTACTGATAACTATACCATTAGTACTAGACTAGTAGAAACAAAAAGGAAGGCTTTATTTCACCAAAAATTTCTATCTAGGTTTTTTATTAATCCTTATTCAAATCGTATCCTTACAAATCGAAACTCAAACTGAAATGCTTGCTCTAAAACTTGCTTTAAAACTATATTTGGGGCACGTCTTTATTCCTCATGTAGTTCTCAATAATACCGATTTCGAGCAGTATCGCTTTAAAAATGCTTCAAAGAAACTAGGAATTCGAAGGTTAAGAACTATTGGATTGCAGTGAGAAGCTATCAAATAGCAAAGCACAATCTGTATTTCCACTTACAACAAGATTTTCTAAAAAAAAAAAAAACATTCACATCGCTACCAGAGGTGGAGTCCTTGAGGACGTCTTGGCCTCGAGAACACATTTTGAAGTCCTTGGCCTCGGAGGTCAAGTCCTTGGTCTCGAAGCCTCAAGTCCTCGAAAATTGCCCTGTCCTCGGCTCGAGGACAGCACTATTTTTTGAATCGTTAAAATTATGTATTACGGTATTGTTAATAATAATGGGCAGCGGTGCAAGCGGATCTGCTACCGTTAGGCAAAGTCTACCTACACACTGCGTAGGTCTCATTTGGGCCCATTGCACCTGTAGCTGCTAAGTTGCAGTAGTTTTGGTTGGTTACTGGTCGAACTCAGAAAGCCTTCCAGCTTCCTTTAAGTACGTGGCCAATTTGTTAATGTTACATTTTGTTACCACATCGTAAACAGTGGTTTTGGTGATTCCAGAATATTTAACACAAATATCTTGGTAAAGCTTGCAATTACCAACATGATGGTTTGGTGTTTCATCCTCTAGGCTACATTTTGGACACATAGAAGACTAAGCACGACTTGTAATTTTCTTGCGCCACTGTAGATTGCAATGCCCACTTGAAACTTGCACTACTCTATTTATTAGAGGTCTCTTAAGGTTAAGGAGACGTATTGTTAGTCGTGAGGACATCCAACTTACAGACTCTTTCATCCTCAAGAAGTTTTTCCGTTTATTCTATATAAGTTTCCATATATCTGTGGACCAGTCCTTAACCGTGCTAACACAACTAGCACACAAAACTGTAATAAAAGGTTCAGGACCAAGCATTTTTGATTTAGATCCTGATTTGGCTTAATAGTCTGCTACTTCGTTGCCATGTACCCATGCATGACCAGGAATCTAAGCAATACTGACGTGGTTTTGTTTACCCATTTGATTTAGGTTTCTAATGCAGTTGTGCACTGTAACTGATGTTACAGTGCACTGTATGAGTGATTTGATAGCTGCCTGACTATTCAACAGCACAACAATTTGATTGTGCATTGTTTCCGAAAGCAGGTTTTTTGCCACTTTTAAAACAGCAAAGACTTCTACCTGGAACACAGAGCTGTGTATTCCAAGGTGAAAAAATGCTTGTTTTGGGGAGTAGTTTGGGTATTCTGCGTAAAAACCCGCACCTGCTCTCCCATCTAGTTTCGAGCCATCAGTGTAAACCTGGACAGTGTTTGGATTTAGAACGCTTTCAAATCTGATAGCATTCATTTTATCCATAATTTAACATTCGAAATTTCTTTCAAATACTTTTGTTTTCATTATTCGGTCAGCTGGCATTTGCAGCAAAGTCGGCTTTTTTCTAATAAGTCAATGCTCTACACCACTGCAAAGCAGTTTCCGTAGAAACACGTGCGCGAAATCTGTACTGCGATCAGGGATGCCAATTTATGTTAAGCATGGGGGGGATAATTTGCAATTTTACCCCAATTTTTTCCTGCTTTGAACATTGGGGAGGATGAAGCTCGACCACTATTTTTTATCACGTGAAAGAAATTTGACAAATTTGAGCAAATCAAGTGAAGACTACAAAAAAAGTCCAACGATCATTCAGCGCTCAAATACAACAGATTATTTGGGGGGAGGGTTGCAGTCAAATTATAAGGGGGGATATATCCTCCTATCCCCCCGGGTTTCCGCACCCCTGACTGCGATGCAGAAAGCTTTGCCTGCACGTTATTATCATCGTTGATTAATGATACAGAATTAGTCTTTCCAACCATTTCAGTTAGAAAGAAGTTAAAGTGATCATGCGAAAGAATTTAGCTTCAAAACAGCTTTTCTTTCCGCGTTTGGAGAGAAATATACCTGTGCCTTCTTTCAATGCCGATGGATCATAGCTGCGTCTCAGGCATGCTTGAAAAATGACTTGGTGATATCCTTTCAGTTAATTTCCAACCTTTCTGTAACAGTACAAGATAGAGCCCGTCTGGCCCTGAAGCTTTGAATGGTTGAAATGCGTTAATAGCTGCTTCCATATGCTCGAATGAAGATACTGTATGTTTGCAATCATTTTAGTGTCTTCAAGTCTCATGAATGAATTGTCCACTAAATCGTACCTGGTTGCATGGTTTTCTGTCTGCTGGCTACCCGGTGATAAGATATCGAGAAGATAGTTTCAAGTGGAGACCGTGAATTCTCCGTTGTGTTGAATTACGTTACTAACACCCACCGTTTCATTTCTTCGAATAATCTAAATCAGCCGAGCCGTTGGTGTTTGATTATTCATGCTCTCTAGAAAGCTATGCCATGAATCGCGCTTTGCTCTTCTGACAGGTTTTTTGAAATAGGATAAGGCGAGCTTTTAAGTCTCCCAATTTTCTTCTTGTTTTTTTAATGGCTTTTCTCCAAGCTCAACGAGTTTTTTTTCGAAGGCTTGCTAGCTCAGAATTCCACCAAATGTTATCTTTCTTACAAAGCGACTCTCGCATAGGGCAAGCAGCTTTATATGATCAAGTTATTACTAAATGAATCTGGTTTGCCAGCACATCAATGTCTTCTTTTGAGGAAGGTACTGGTGGTAAAACTCGTTCATTTAATTTTTGTTCGAGTTCCTTTACGTACTTGTTCTAGCACGTGCGACGAACAATTCGAAACATTTTAGCCTGGTTTTGGATTCTGCTTTTAACCTGGAACCTAATACACATGTGATTAGAGAATGATAGCACGTTGCTAACATGCCAGCCAACTACTCGGTCCCACGCACACCGGCTCACTAAGGTTAAATTCTGAACCTCTTCACGCTTTTAGTTCTGAATGTTGGCTTATTACCTACACTACAGGAATTCAGGTCTGCACTAATGCAATACGGAAGTAGATCCTATCCTCGAGGGTTAATATTGGAGGATCCCAATATAATGTGATGTGCATTTGCATTGGTTTCTACAATAGTAGGGATTTGTTTATTCTAAAATTATGTAGGAAAACACCAGAAATCTCGCGGAAAATTTGCGAAAATCTTTTTTGTTTTCGTCTTTTGAAGATCGCTTGAAAAAAAAAATTTTGAAGACTTTTTTTTGAAAACCCTTGCGCCTGTGTCCTTAAGCATTTCTGTCCTTGGCCTCGAGAGGGTCTGTCCTTGGCCCTGGCCTCGGATTTTTTTTATGTCTTTGGCTTTGGCCTCGAGCCTTGTGTCCACGACTCCACATCTGATCGCTACTCTTTCTTAAGCTTCCGCGTTGGTAGCCTTTAGTCCAGAAGCTCGCAAAACGATTGAACATTAAAACTCTGGCCTGCAACTGTCAAAACATCACAATTAAATTATTATCAACTCATTTCTTTATCTAGATTTGATTCTTCACTGAGCAAATTGAATTTGGGGCCACCAAGATCTTAATTCGAGTTTAACACAATAACCGGTATATCCTGTGTTTTGGTTTCTGAAGCATTTTCTTGTGCTCATAACAAGAAAACCAAAACTATCTTTCGTGTTTAAAAATAAACATTTATTCGAAACAAAAAACTCTTAAAATAAAACTCAAATCAACAATTAAAACGATACAGTAATTGGTATAAATTTTTCAGAACATAACAAAACTCTTTCGGAACACAATAAACTCTAAGAAGATAAGAACATAATGAACAGGAACATTTTTTAACAGTTATTAGTTAAAGGTTGCAGGAAAGTGACTAGCAATGACAGGCATTAGCTCATCAAGTTGCTCCATCTCCTCTTCTCTCCACCCCTGTTCCGCCGTATCGCTCATCTGTAGATCAACGAACGGATCCTCACAGTCGCCCGAAACTATAATAAGTGGTATTTACTATATTAAACGAGGAATGAAGGCAATATCAATGGGGATAGTTTAAGTAAGGGCAATCGTATTGGATTAGATTGGCGCTGACTGCATCCTTCTTGACACAGACCTTCCACATATATTTTACTTCCAAACACGAGGTAGGAAACTTCCTTCATAATAATTTTTGCTGGCAACCCTTACGTTCACGAAATGTTTATTGAACTGTTCATTGAAAAAAAAAAAAAAAGCAAGAGGAAATGTTTATTGAACAAATCATTGAATTAGAATCGAGATGGCCCAGACCTCCTTGTCGCACACGTACTTTGTACTCCTAACCTAAAACTGGTTATTTTTATGACGTAACAAAAATTTCCTTTTAAGCAAATCTTCAGGTGAATTATTATTTATTGGAAAAATATTACAGGAGGCAAGGACCTAGGCCACGTCACTTACAAAATTTAACTCGAAGATGAAAGGTTTTTAAACAAGTTTTGGACTTGACTTGTAAGAAAAGGGAGGACAGATCGAACAATTTAAGATTTTTCAATTGGCTTTCAAATCGTAAAAGTTTAGTTTTTTCAAATGGTTAAATTCCTAGCGTAATCGAATGAGTGTGGAGCAATCTGATGCAGTAGTTAAAGATGAAATATTATGCGAGTGTATTGCAATCGAATAGTTGAGTCTAAAATGCCAATTAGGAAGCGCGACATTGTTCACGCAAACATTTTCAAGGTAAAAACGTATGCAGTATAGGGCAGACGGAGAGGTTAATTCAAAGTACTTTTTCATTATTAACATGTTAAGGAAATGAAAAAAAGTGAATTGTATAATTGCACAGGTGCAGTGAGCAAGTTTGTTGAGACTACATTAAAAATCTCCGACTGTGTGTTAATGTTCGAACTATCAATCTTTGTCGGATTGGTTTACGCGAAGCAAAATACAGGAGACTTAGTTATCCCAAACATTCGGAAAAAACACATAGAAAAGCAAGGCAAATTTCATCTAAATATCTCCCTAATGATAAAGGAAAACGAATCTTTTCTAGGAGAATGACTCTCCATATAACTTTAACGTCGAAATTGATTTTTTATTATACCATAGTCACTAAATACTACATAGTCTAAAGGATAATGCATTGATTGTGTTTAAACTTGTCACTTAGGCCACCTTGCGAGGAATAAAAAATCTGCTTGAAAAACAATATGCGGCAATAGAAAATAGCCTTAAAAATGGCCAATAGGTGCAGAAGTAGTAGTAATTTGAGTGCATATAGAAAAACTTTTGGGTAGTTCTGTTAGTTTGTTCTTGTTTAAGCTTATACCTGCCATTTAGACAATAAAGTAACAGTTTCTTTGAAATGATTGTTTGGTACTACGCTGTTTCTAAAGCATCTCCAAAGGCTACACACATTAAGCTATAGCAAATTGGAAAAATAGGCCTCTAACGGTCTAGATTATTTTTTTTCAGGTTTGTAATGCATTTGTTTAGGCTATAGTATATAAACATTCAAACAGTTGACGATTAGTCGCCTAGAGAACTCTAATCGTAATTCTGGATCACAAACTTAGGGCCGGAATAGACGAGCAAGTTTTTTCTGCAATTTTACTACTCCAACAATTATCACTCCATTTACACGTGAAGCTGTTTTTCTGCAAATTTACTTGCAGCAATGAAAAATTTTGGCGCCGGAAGTAATCATCTGCAAGAAAACAAAAGTTTCATTTACACCTCCTTGCAACATTTTTTTTTTTTTTTAAACTGTTTCAGCAATTGTGATGTGGATTTGGTCTGCAAGACCTTGAAAATCCAATTACACGTGGCGATTTTAACACTCTTGCAGACAGAGTCGGACTACTTGCCTATAATAATCTGAACTATCAGTAGGCATGTTTCGAAAAAGAAAAGCGGTAGCAGCAATAATAATTTATAATGCTTTCAAAACGGAAAAAAACTGAAAAACTTAGATTGTATATACGATCCTAGCTTGCACGAAATGACTCCGTCATAAGACAGGCGATTTTTAGCAAGGAGTGTTTAGCAGTCATCTTTTGCATTCTTGCCACAGACAAGAAAATATCAAGCACAACTTCTGCAAAATATAATGAAAGTTGCTTTTTGCTTGAAATTATTATTTTGAGACAATACAGAGTCGCGTGCGGACTAATGCTATTCAAATTTGTTGCGGATTAATTGCGCTGCGCTTTCAATTTTTTTTTTAATACCGTAATTTTATACTCAAGCCCGGCGTCACGGGGGCATTCCGGGGCCGTGCCCCCCCAAACGAAAATTGTGCCCCCCCCAAGCGAGGACTGTGCCCCGCAGAAATTAACAGGCTCGGGGTTATTGGAGTGCAAATAGAGGCCTAAGACTCCCAAATTGGTGTTTACCGCCCGTATTTTCGTAATTTTTGTTGACTCACACCGGATTTCATAAAGCTTTTGGGACGAAGACCTTTTTTTTGTCTTCACGTAAGAAAACGTGAAAAATCGCAAGAATTTTGAGAAGATAACCAAAATATGTGGAAATTTTTGAACTGAAGACCTTTTTTTGTCTTCACCTTGCTCGTTTGATCCACACTGGAATAAATTTCTCGTACCCCAGTGCCCCTCTCGAATTCACATAAATTAACTTCTCGTACCCCCCCAAAATTTATTTCTGCCCCCCCCAGTCACGCTATTCGGGTGCCGGGCCTGTTTATACTTTTGACTTAATTTGGTTTATTTTGATCGCAATAATGTCAAATGTCGACATTCTATCGCAAATTACTTACTCCATTTCCGTCTATAATCACTAAAATGCAAAAGTAGGTGTAGGCCTAGGCCTAAATCTTTCTAGGCCAGAAGTAATAAATTGTTCAGATGGTGAATCTTTTCCTGTAGTTTATCGTTCTTTACTCTTGTATTCTGATGCTTTAATATCATTTTAGTTTATACTGTAGTTTTTGTGACCAAAATTTTAACACTATCCGCTTTTCTACAAGTTTGTTTTTATTGTAGTGATGTAATAATTCACTTTCGGATTTTAAATTTAAAAAAAAATCTTACACTTCATATTGATGCTACGTAGCTTCAGTCGTGGCTCTTTATCGTATGCTCGTATTCTGATGACGTTGGTGGTACTACCCGACCCCTTCCGAGGGATGGGGGCGCGAAGGAACTCCGCGGAGACCCAACAGTCGGGCCACACTCCAAGGTCTAGACCATAGGTCAAGAATAGAGAGAGAGAAGCCAAAGATAGATTCACGAAGAGGTTCAGAGGTAGGGCAGTCGAGGAGGAGATGATTGAGGTCCTGTAGAGGGTGTCCACAGGCACTACAAGCAGAATTCTCCTTCAGACTGATCCTGTGAAGATATGTAGATAAAAGAAGACTGTGGCCATGGCAACGAAGACGGGAAAGCTCACAGCGATTAGGGCGAGAACGGAGCAGTTCCTCCAAAAAGACTTTGGGTACTTGGTAATTTAAAAAGGAGTGGGAGATGTGACGTCTCCAATTGTGGTACTGGAAATAACGAATTTTGGCAATGGCTGTGGGGAGAGGGCATGGGATAGCGTCAGTGGGCAGGGAGGCACCAGCTTTGGCAAGTAAATCCGCATTTACATTACCCGGGAGACCAGCGTGACCGGGGACCTATGGAAGTTTAAGGTGATGTTGTTGGAGAGGGAGGAGGCGAGGGACCAAACATTCCAGAGGGACTCAGGCAGGAGATAAGAGGAGGCTGATGAAAGGATTGAGAGGGCCGATGGGGAGGATGATGTTGGTCGTCATGACCAACGAAACATCAATAAAGCAACAAGGCTTTTGAGATCAAGCTTGCTGTGAGTATCAGAGATGGAGTCCTCGAGGACACATTTTGAAGTCCTTGGCCATGGCCTCGAAGCCTACAAATCTTCGAAAATTGCCCTGTCCTCGGCCAAGGACAGCACTATTTTTTGAATCATAAAAATTTCGTTGGAAAACCCCAGAAACCTTGCGGAAAATTTGCGATGACCTTTTTTTTATAGCTCGCCTGAAAAAAATGGTTGATGACCTTTTTTTTTGGAGAACACTTGCGCCTGTGTCCTTGGTCCTAGGCCTCGAGCATTCCTGTCTTTGGATTTAGCTTCGGATTTTTTTTTGTGTCCTTGGCCTCGAGCCTTGTGTCCTCGACTCCACTTCTGGTGACTATGACTTTACCGGAAGAACGCCAGAATCAGGTTTATCACTAAAATGCGTAATTTACATTGTCTGTTTTACACTTAATTGCAGAACTTTGGTTGTGCTTTGACTTGGTACGAAAATCTCGTTCCGCAATCGCGGAAACGCGTTACGCTTCTGCTGAATAAAAAGCTTGTTGCGGAAGTTGCCCTGCGTTTCTGAAAATATGATATTTAAAATGCGCCTCTTGTTCTGCGCTTTTAATGGTTTAAATAGTCGTTGTATTTTGTTGCGCTGCGCATTTTGTAAAACTTTGTTTGTGCCCGCTTCTGGAAAATAGAATTTTTTATCTACAGTATGTTTATTGAAAAAAAAAACGTTTTAGGTAATGTTGATAATAAAATTCAAGCGGAATCTCACATAATTATCCACATTTACAGTAACACTATGAGAAAATTTTGAGATGGAAACCAGCGCAGCCTGGCTTCTTTTTCTCTGGCTACTGCCCAGTATAACACACAAACAGTAATAGTCGCAAACAGGTTAATAACAAAGAGTCACGTTCACGTAAGTATCGTCACCGAAACAAACCCAGCATTCAAAGCATCACAAAAAAGTTGCTATTAAAGTGCGAACCGAGTTATTATAAAAATGTAGACTAAAAGAATTTATTGTATTAAAAAGGAACTGCTTTACACAAAATCGTTAAAATATTATTAACATCCAGTAATTTATTTATATACTGTAGACAATGTAATACCGTACTTTCATCTTTTTGCTTTTTAAGCAGTGCTTTTTTTTACTCGGTCTCTATTTTTAGGTGTCAATACGTTTCAAATTGCTGGGCTAACTTCAAATTCGCTAATCAGCGCCTGTTTCATAATGCTGTCCAAATATAGGGATGCTGGTAATGCACAGTAATTAAGCAGTATTTTACATTGTCTTGTAGCAAGACAATGCGATCAAGTCTAAAAGTGTCCAAGTAGATAGGCATAAGAGTGTTAATAGCATTGTGACGTAGGCACGAGAAGTCAAAAAACTTGCAGCAAGTTGAAACGCGGCCGAAGTTATTTTAATGTTGCGGAAAGTTTTCCGAAATCTCGCAGGAAGCTATTTACACGTCGCAAGAAAACCCTTCTGCAACGTTTCTGCAATCGTTGCATTGTATTCTTGCTAGGCCATTTACATATAGAAAAAAGTTGCATCAAAGCTTCGGCAAGCGTTCTTGCAGAAAAAACTTGATCGTCTATTTTGCCCCTTAATCTTACTAACAACGTGTACAGTACGATACTGCCATATCCTGGTACTGGTTCCTCGAACTACAAAGTTTGGCTGTTCACTGAATTGCAAAACATACTTCTAGTTAATGGCGAAGCTCAGTGTAGCTAGAGTGCGTCAGCTACTTTGAATATCATCTGACCGATATCCTACACTCGTCGATTCGACGACGCCTACCAGTTTACTACTAAAACTAAGTTAGTGATGAGTCTAAGTTTAACTATCCGGTGTAGATGCCACCAGCTACTCAATAACTTTTGTGATTTATCACAAAAATAGCTTTTACATTTTTTGAATGGCATTTTGCAGGTTTTTAAAGCCATAAACAAAATAATTGGTTAAGATTTGGAAGCCACTTAAAGGGTTCAATTGCTTAGCCCATCATCTTCATTCCTAACTTCCTGGTCAATTCCGAAAGATGTTTTCACAGGCTGAAAAGCTTCTGCTTTTCAAAAGAAATTTATGGCTGAGCGATTTGAATAATTAACTTAGCTAAGAACCCAAAAATGTAAAAAAACAAACTGGCCAGTCTACTTGCAAAGTGAATCTGCGAACTTTTTAAAGCATTTTTATGATTTAATGATGCTGTGTTCTATGTTGCATTTTACCTTTGAGTTTGACAAGGTTCAACAAAAGTTTGGTAAAAGTTTTTGTGCATACAAAAGCTTACCATCATCAACTAATATCTTGAAGGACCTCTAATGCAGGAAAAAATTTGTTTTTATTTGTAGCTAATTGCTAAAGTAAAGTACAACTCGAAAATTCCCAAATTAAAAAAGTTAATTCTTTTTTTAATTCAAATTCCTAAATTGAAACTAGACATTCTGCCAGCAAACTAAACATATGTGAGGCTGCAAACATGTTAAAACTCTTTAAACTTAATGATAGTGTGTTTCATATCATATGGCATTTCAATTTTGAGTTTTGACAAAGTTCAACAAAAGTTGATAAAATGTAGTTATTTTTTTGTAGTGGATGAAGTAATTAAACTTCTAAACTCGTCTTTTTCAAAACTACGAATTTAAATACTGGTAGCTTTCACTTGTTGTGGTCTAACTAGCTTCACTGTGCGTTGTACAACGAAACTCTGAACTTACCAGTCGGCAGCGTGGCCGAATGGGTAAACGCGTCGTTTTTACGACGACCCGGATCGAATGATCTGGGTTCAACCCGCACCCTAATCACGTTGTTGCGTCCTTGGATTAGACGCTTTACGATGATTAGAACAAGCAGCAAATTCAGTGGACATGAATTCGAAGAAATCCACAGGAACATTGGATCATCGAAAACTCCTAAGCAAATGCGGATTCCTCCAATCACGAAGTAGTCCTGGTAATGAAAAGTGTGCGGATCGTCCAACAAGTTAGCGTCTGAAGCTGTCCGGTGACAGGAGAATAAATATGCGCTACAACAACAACAACAACTACGTGCTTTGTAAATACGGAAGATGAAACCAGTGCTAACTGCGAATGATAAGCATCAGGATAGCAGTAACTTAATCAAAAGCTGTGCAACTTTACCATGCATCAACAGCCTTCAACAATGCGTTCTAGGCCATACTACTTTCTTGCTTAAGTCTGAAAGTGTACGAATCCTTGCTACAAGAGTTGACAATTGTAATTATTATGAACTAATTGACATGACAATTACGAATTAATTATGATGCGTTACTCTTTTGCAACTAAATGAGTGTAATCATGACTAAAAAATGTCGTGTTGTGCTGGAACTAACTAGGCTATCATCACGGCAGTGTTTGCAACATGCAAGCAGATCCCAGATTATTTTCAAATGTGAACTGACCAGCAACTCTATACTATATTGAAATGCAACATAACCTACCGGTACTTAGGCTGGTTGTAGGTACACAGAGAATGCAACATGCGATATTGCATTGCACAAAGTCAAACGCAAGTTATCGACGTAGATCATCTTGAACCAGACATAAACTCTTTGCGTGTTCGGTAACCGATGTGATATTCAAAGTAGCTGATACACTCAAACTACAATGTGCTTTGCTATTAACCAGAAACATGCATTGCAATTGAGTGAACAGCCAACCTTTGTAGTTAGAGAAACCGGTACCAGGGTACGGCAGTATTGTGTGCGTAGCTAATATAGTTCGATCTGTGATTACGATTACACTTGGATTCTCTAGACTTTTATTTTGCAATTCCTTGTTTGAATGTTTTATTGAGTTATTTTGTTGTCTTAATTTGCACATTCACGAAGGCCTATATCAGCTGGTAATCACACGTAATTATAAATAAACTTGAGTACATAGCTATGACCGACACGTATATCTTGCAGCTCTGAAAAATAAAAGCAATCTAGGCTGCTAGAACCAAGAATATAGGCCTGTTTTTCCAATTTACTGTAGTTTAATGCATTTAGCTATAAAGCTGCTTTAAAAAGAACCTAATACCACACACTCACATTTAAAAATTGTTAGTTTTAAGTCCAAGTGGCAGGTATAAGGTTGAAAAAGTGCAAAAAAACGAAATTACCAAACATTTTTTCCATATGCGCTCAAATTACAACTTTTTCTGTACCTATCTGCCATTTTTGAAAATATTTTGCATTGCCGCCAATTATTTTTCAAGCAAATTTTTCACTCCTCACAAGGT
This sequence comes from Trididemnum nubilum, assembly GCA_963965965.1. Classification (NCBI taxonomy): domain Eukaryota; kingdom Metazoa; phylum Chordata; class Ascidiacea; order Aplousobranchia; family Didemnidae; genus Trididemnum; species Trididemnum nubilum. The sequence continues at coordinate 22,308,497 of OZ014486.1, forward strand.
GGCCTAAGTGACAAGTTTAAATGCATGAGCGCTTTCAGACTACGTAATATCTAGTGACTATGATTATACTGTATTAGGTTCGTCATTTGCTTGCATGCGTTTTGCCTATTTTTCTTTGCGTTTACGGTGGAAAAGATATCAGAGGTAATTGGTCTAAACCATCTTATGTAGATGTACATTTAAATCAACAGCCAAGAGAGCCGGTCTAATTGAAAAACGTCGGAATCAATATAATATTACTTAAAAAGTTTTTTGTAGTTCGCCAAAAGCGTAACTATGATGTTGGCTTGATCCTTTAATTTTATTTGCAGCTGGGGTTGGGAAAACGAGTGATCAGCTGGTTTGAATATATCTTACAACTTTAAACTGCGCAATGTCAAATGTCTATTAAAGTGAACAGTAAGCTAATTTATTTTTAGGAAATCTTTTTTGATAAATTTCTATGTCGGCAGATTGTTTAAAACAGTGTTTTCGTTTATCAGAGCAGCGAGTCCGGCGACGTAGTACAAATTGTGTCGAAGTCCAAATCGAGCACGCTGATTGGTTGCGAGCAAAAAGTTGTGCAGACGCCGTCCACGTAATCCCAATCTATACTTGCGTAAAATCGTGAACGCAAAAGCTCGTCTTTAGTTTATTTTAAAACGAAATTCGGTGCGCCCAGCGTATCGTCCTTCCAGTGTGCAAGCAGCCAGCTGTTTCAAACAAACTAATGATACGCCCGCACGTTCATGATTTTACGCACAGTGTACACTGAGCATAAAAATTCGCTAAGGAAGCATTCTACGCAGTTTTCGGGCGCGAGCCAAAGTTCATTCGCGAGCGTGCTGTATAAATAAACCCATATTTCATTGCGACTATTTTTCAGCAATAGCCGCGTTCAGATTCGCATCATTTAATTCAGACAATTACCGGCAGGTAAGGAACGGTCGATCGCTGCTCATTATTCCGGCTTCATGCTTAGATTTCTATTTCCTACTCAGTAGCGTAGCCAGGGGGGAGGGGGCGGGGGGGCTATAGTCCCCCCCCATTGGCATGTCGACCAAAATGCAGAATGGGAAAAACACCACGTTTTTTAGCACTTTTGAGACTGTTTTATGCACTGGAGTGGACTAAATAGTGATTTAAAACATCTTTTACAACATATGTTCAAGGGGGGGGGGCTAATTTGTCAAAAATAAAAGTAACAAATGAAAACTTTGAAAAATGGTCAAAAATAAGCAATCAAATTTGATTGCAAGTGTAAAAATGCAAAACATAGGTGTCATCAATAACTATACTATAAACTAAGGAATGGGGGGAGGGGCTATTCAGTATTAGTTACTTACCAATCATTTCTCTCAAATCTCTTTTCATTAGCCCCCCCCAAATATTTTTCTCTATAAACTGATACGAAATAGATTACTCCGTGTGAGTTTTATTAAACTATTCGATTTTATAATTTACCAGCATCTAAACAAGAAAACCAATATTTTACCATTAGCCACCTCCCAAATAGCCCATTTATGCCACCAGTTTAATCTTGTTTGCACTGCCAATTTCTAAGCCACGTTTTAAAAGCATTATTTTTTAATCAAAATAGCCCTAAAATGAAGTTATTTTTGCAAAAAAATGCAAAGTTTTCGAGCGCTGGGGGCTCAGCCCCCAGACCCCCGTGCCTCCGGCGGTTGGGGGCTTTGCCCCCAAACCCCCAGCCTCCGGGGTCCCCGAACAGCCCCCCATTGCGAATGCTGCCTACGCGCCTGTTCCTACTAACAAAAATAATTACAGTAGAGTAATCAATTAACGAAACTTTATATTGGCAAGCCACAACACACAGAGAATTTTTTTCTGTTTGGAGATAGCAAGCAGTACGTGGTGTCAATTAACATGAATAATAATAGGGAGCACTAATTTTTTCAAAATCCAAATATTTTTAGGTGTAGGCGGAAATTGTTTGTATGTTTTTGCGAATTGTACACCTCAGTTGTTATTAATTTGTTACAATAAACTGCATTTGAGAGTTGAAATTACAATGCCAGCTTGTTTGAATAATAACGGTACTATGCAATTTTCTCGTATGACCTACCACCTACGTGAAAAAAACGTGTTTTATGAGTCCGCTGTTGCATCTTCAAATAAAATAAAATTGTACAACCAGGTGAAACCACTTTAGTTCTATTTTCTTTTATTTATTTATTTATTTTATGCGTCTGCTGCATGAACGACGGCAGGACTCTTGCATGTTATCGCTAAAACTTTGTAATTTGTTACAATTTGTAAAAACTTTCCGATTTGCATATGCTTTAGTCATTACAAAAAAACTTTGTCCCCCTTTTTTGTACTTCTGGCTGGGCCGGTGAGTGCAGAGTAGGCTAAATAATGTGATAGTGAGAAGAATACTGAGTAGGCAAAGCTTTTATTCATGAAAAAAAGGTTTGAGCATCATACTCTAATTGAAAGAATTTATGGATGGATTAACCTGCTGCTGTTAATGACCCACCCTTTTTGTATGCTGGCATCGAATTAACAGATATTTAAAGCTGCTGACCGAAGCCTCAAGCCGAGTCTACCGCTTACCAAAATTGAAATTATCAAAGCTCAAAAGTTTGCCGTCAGTCAACTTGAGGGAAAAATGAATCCAAGTAAGACCTTGAAGTTGATCAGCATCGTTGACTTGAAAATGATAACAAACTACTGGTAATAAGAATAGCAAGTCCAAATTGAGATAGCACCGACAATATTTGTGTTAACTCCATTAGAACATGAATGTATGTTTCGTATTTCAATGCATTTCACAGAGGGTCCAACTCCTAAGTAACATCTAAGTAAAATTGCTTTGCGCAGTAAAGGCAACGCTCAAATAGGAAGTAGGCCAGTAGGTTTAGGGATATTAAAAACACCAAAACGAATATTTGCTTATGCATTATTAGTGATCTTCCCAAACTAGTAAAAACTGACAATGACGTTTATTTTTGCACCTCGAAATCACTTCAGGCAAACAAAAACATTCGTTTAAAACGAGATGTAGCAGGAAGTGCAAAGGACCTCTCAATCATCGAGTGGAGCAGCCACCTTATAATTTTAAATCTTTTACTGAGGTTTGCTGTTTTGAATCAGTATAGTTAAAATTTATTAACTTTGAAAACTTTATCAACTGCTGTGATTTATTTTAATAAATAACTCTTTTTTGGTGCTTAAAATATTCATATATATTTTGAGAGTAAATACTTTTAGTATTTTATCTTGAATCGATTAATGGGTAATTGTTTTATGTCATGTGGTACCGAGTTCCATATCTTGATTCCCTGATATTTAAAACTTTTTGTAATTTTTGAGATTTGTATGTGGGTAAGTAAAGGTTTAATTCGGATGATGCTAAACCATTACTTTGTGTGTGTATCGCTTTGACCGGGGCAAAGAATGATGAAAGACTCATGGGTAATTTCTTACGCGTATGCTTATGCATTAGCTTAGCAACTTCCTATAAATACAAATCATTCAGCTTTAGTATTCGTAGTTGTAAATAGGACGGTGTAACACAATTACGCCATTGGGCTCCACAAATTAGTTTAACAGCTTTATTTTGAAGGATTGTTAATCTTTTTAAGTGTTTGTCAAAAGTATTTCCCCGAACCGTGATTTTTTACGCGTATGCTTATGCATTAGCTTAGCAACTTCGTAAAAATACAAACCATTCAGCTTCAGAATTTGTAGTTGTAAATAGGAAGGTGTGACATGATCACGCCACCGGACTCCAGAAATTAGTTTAACAGCTTTATTTTGTAGGCTTGCAAATCTTTTTGTTTGTCAAAAGCACTTCCCCAAAGCGTGATTTTGAAGAGCAAATGAGGCTGAATCATTGAATAGTATAAGTTACGTAGTGCTGATTTAGGTAAAATATGACAAAGACTACATAGGACTCCTTGTGATTAAGATATTTTTGTGGCAAGCGCATTAATGTGTTCCTCGAAGTTCAATTTATTATCAATTGTAATACCAAGAAATTTTAATGTGTCATTAATCATTATCACCGAGTCCTTGAAATATTTGATATGAGATGATTCTTTTTAGGGGGTATTATTAAGCACTGAGACTTTTGGGGGTTTATTGTTATTTTGTTGGCTGTAGACCATTTATGCACTGTATTTAGTTCTAGATTCATTTTTTCACTCAACATAGAAAGGGTAACTGCGGGGTTATTCCATTAGATTTCAAAGAAAATTTTAACATTTTTATACCCAACCTCTGGAAAAGAGTCAGTTAACCATGTTACAGGTAGAGCCTAGCGTATTGATCACCCTGCAAAGAAAATTTCGAATCCGCCCAGTGGTTGCTGAGATATTGAAAATTATCACTAAATGGCAGACGCGAGTATGAAAAATTTTAGATTTAGATTTTACGAGTTTTACTAAAGGTATCAACTTTGTTTTTGTGTCTAAATACATGCTTTTTGGGGCAAGCAATCAGAACTTCAGGTTATTTTCACGATAATTTCTCAGGAAAGTCTGTTTGGGAGCTAAGTCGAGGCCCGAAAATGGGAATGAAGAATTATACAAAAAAATGGCTTAAAGTCTTGACTACATACATTTTTCATTGCTCTTTTACTTTTTCATGACAATTCTAGTCTTCACCACCTATGTTGTATTTTTTGAAACAAGCTTCGATAATTCCTACCTTGTTTTTTCAAATTTCGAATTTATTGCGTGCTCTGTATAAATGCAAATATTGATTGTTTCAAAACAAAAGTAGTTTCATAATTATACAACAAAAATAAATATGGCTCCGTATCAGAATCAACAATTTACCTTATTGAGCAATGATCAGAGATCATTCTCTCCAGGGCTTCATTATGAATTTAGTTGCCATGCATGATTTTCATGTGATTATATTTCACCAAATGATATCAATTAGTGATGGTTTATGAAGTGCTAACTAAAATCAATCAAAGTTATTTTGATCATTCTCACCAATTTTGCATGCACTATTTTAGAGCTTTCATGCAAAATACTTTAATTTTTTTAGTCATTTTTAGAGCAAAATGTTCAATGTTTTGGCCATTCATTCAAACTTTGAGCAATAATTATCAAACAACTGAAAAAAAATAATAAACCTACACTGTTAATAGTATAGAATTAATTAATAAGGTCAATTAAGGTTTGCATCTCAACGATATAAGAATTAACTTTTTAAACTGTGCTCATTATGAAAAAGATTTAGGCTACAACAAAAATATTATTAAAAAATACCATATTATCCAACATCTGAATTCCTTACTCACTTGGTCAATACTCATGTTATTAAGTAATTTTGAGTGTGCTTAGTTGTGCTGTTTTCTCCCAGGACCTTCATATTCTTTGGTGCATGTAATTTCAACTGTCATTCAACTTTACCAAATCAAAATCAAATTTTTCTTCACACTAGTATTACGCTCAAGCGTATAATGAGTATCCTGGGCCCATTTCCACGTCATTGCATACGAGCGACACTGCTCCTTTCGAAGAAATGTCGCAGCGATGGTAAGCTGTTTGCAACACTGTGTCTGATTTGACTGGCCCAAGATTTGAACCTCAGACCCCTCGCTCCAGAGACAAACGCTTTGCCCTCAACCAACAAGCCGGTCATTTAACTTCATACCAAGTGAAAATGCAATTGTTCTATAAATAAATTTGCAATGCTGCGTTCTTATTCTTTCAAATGACATACAGTAGCAATGATTCGGAGATGAACCCACGTGTATAATATTTTATCATTTGCATCAACATATTTGCTCATGACATTTTTGAGCTAATTTAGTTAAAAAGTATACACAGGGTGTTTCAAAAGAAACATACCGGTATATTATTGAAATAATACCAGAGTATTGGTATGTTACTTTTGAAACACTCTGTACAAAGCTTTAGCAATGAGTAAAATTGTATTTTATAACAAAAATGCTCTAAACACCATTGCAACAATGAGACCAATCATGTGATTTACTAACATTTGTAATATTAGTTAGCAAGACCAAGATAATGCCATGTATAATTTGTGGCCAAAGCGCCTACTAATGTTCATTACATGTTGAATGCAGCAGCTGCAGCTGTATTGTTATTTGCTCAACTGCATTGTATGGTTAAACTAAAATACTCAAAATTTGTCTCTTTACATAACCATACTTTCATTTCACTTAAATGAAAAACTTTCATGTGCTGTTTTTTTTGCATTATCTTGGTACCTGAATAGTCAGATTGTGACATAACAGCAAAACAAATTGTTTTGTTTACATACATTGCTAATCAATTGTCATCCTAAATTCTTTATCAAAAAGAAAGAGCAACCTTTATACTGCGCAAAATTATTTTTGTTTCAAAATTTTATTCAATCCTTCACCTCCAATTTTTGAACCAAATTAACCCCCTCAAACAGCTAAAAAAACAATTAAAACGCAATTTCATAGCAAAATTAGCCTTAATTTAGATTCCGTGAAGTTTGGCAGCTTAATCTCGAGTTGCTAAGCCCGCAATCCTCACAAAAAAGTGGGCAATGAAGAAAGAAGAAGAAAATGCTGTTTCTGATGAAATCATGTTCTCAATTTCGTGTGGTTTTATGGCGCTTTTCATTTGAATAACGCCAGGAGTGAGTTTTGACCTGAAGTCACAGACGTATTTTTGCACTGTTCATAATAATTCATCCTCCGCACTATACTTACTGTAATTGCCTAGCGTTTAGCAAATGGATGCGCTGCTTATTTTCTGATTGTAAATATTTATGCTTTGTAACCGCTGTGGTTTACTAGCTCCATAACAAAATTACATGAAAACACGTATTACATAAATGCTATATGGATTTTTTGAATGTTGGTTTAATTAAAAAAAAACCAGTACTTTTGTAGCGACGGAAGGCGTCAGAAATCACTGCAGAAGACCTCAAAAAGTTAACTTATAAAAACAAAAATAAAATTTAACAATTGGCATTTCGTATAATATGATAGCACAGATCTACCATAAAATAGAAAATACTAGTGCGCTATTAAGGAAATAAACAATATGAATTAGTCAGTCACACATGATTGGAGACAAGGTAATTTCAAAAGTGTTTTTATAATTAAATGCACAAAAATATTGATAAATTTTATTATTTTATACCACCAAATATTATGTATAACCAAACAAGAAACACCGTCAGAGATGAGTTGCGGTAGAGAAAATCCAAGACCAAAAGAGTAAATGACAGAATTTTATAATGAATAATGAGCATTAGTGCCCGCTTGACTTTGCTCCATCCAAGCCAACTCAGAATGATACGGAGTAAATAAGCTTTTTGGAGTAATTTCAAGCGTTTACGTATCATACATCCTGCACGAGCAGCAAGGCCGCCCTTGCTGCTTCATTTTTCACCTTGCATTTTCATTGCAAGTTTTAACGAAATTAGCTGCTTAATTTTGTTCCCTGTATTTCGTTTTGCGCTTGCGTTGGCTTCATACATTTTCTTTTCAAAATTCTGAAGAGTGATTGTTTCAAATGCAAAAGCTGACAAGCTGTGCATTTGAAGTGCTTTTGCGGCACTTGGCTTTTGCAAATTCAAAACCAACAAGCCGCGCTTTGAAACTACCTCGCACCATGTAAGTGAACCAGTGCGATAGCGACTTTTCCGCCGACTCGATTAGGCGAGAATCACTGGCACGCAGTCTCAATGTGTAAGTGAGTTAAACAGGCAGAAACAGCTTTAACCCGAAAAAAATTAATAATAAGCTGAAATTCGGCACGATGACTCAGGACCATGTCTTGAGCCACTAAAAAAAAATCCCCATGTTTTGGAATTGAGACTTCCCCCTTTTCCGGCCTTTAAAGTCTGCCATCTAGTGTCGAAAAGCCTTTACTGTCCAACAGCCAATCCAAAAGTTGTAAAAGTGCCAAGTTTTAACTAAAAGTTGGTTTTCAAGTAGGGGTTTAAAAAAAATGAAGTTGATGACGTCATTGCTGGTGACGTCATTGCCAAAGTTTTTTGAAAAAATGATGTATTGATGGCTCGAATTGGAAATGAGAGTTAGGTTTTTGGATGCAAACCAAAAAATGCTTAAATCATAGTGATGACGTCACAAACGTTTTTGATGACGTCATCTGCCACGAGTTTTGATCGTAAATTTGAAGGAGTATTTGACCAAACGAAACATTGTAAAACTCGTTTTTTGTTAGCTTTAAACTTGAGAGAATTATATTGTGAATTCAGTCAATTGAAAGTAAAAAACTGTGTTGTCAGTAAAAGTCTGGTGTAGTAGATACCGGCGGAGCCAGGGGGGGATAAGGGGGACCAGTCCTCTCCCTTTTTTAAAGTGCAAAATTTCAAAAAAATTATTTAAAAGATAAAATGTGAAAAAAGGGTGCACCGTGCACACTGGTTGAAGAGCACTGACTTAGATGACTATTGGTAAATGAACGAAAAAGCGTGCGTAAACATGCAGGAGCGTGTGAGATAGTATCTGGATTTCCAAACGTTTGCCTAGCATGCGCGTAGTTTATTCAAACGTAGCTGCATATGTGATTTCCAAGAAAGATTGTTCGATATCGTAATACCCAGAAACTTAAACTCAGTTTCCTCGCAAATCTGTTGGCTCAAAATTTCTTCGGACAAAGTTCAGAGTTTTGATGTGCTTTATGAGGTTTTGCTGAGAAAATCACATACTTTGTGTGGTATCCTCACACTTCGCCGGAAAACATTTCATCGAAAATCATTTGTCAAAAATCACACTTGCCAGAAATAACATCTGCCACAATGAACACTAGCCAGAAACTACATCTGCCAGAATGAGCAATTGCCTGAAATTATATTTGCCAGAATGAACACTTGTTTGAAATTACATGAACGTTTTTCTTGGATTGATTTTTAGGGCAACATCTAAAAACATCGTGGACTGCAATGAAAACGACTTGCTACAATATTTGCCTTTGGATCAAGAAGCTACTGAATTATCTCCTATTACGTATACACGCAACAATCTTGCAGATATCATGTCACTTATTTCTGAAAATATTTCATCGTATGAATATTATGATATAATCTTCCAAAACAACAATCTCAATTTCTCACAAAATGTATTTTTGTTGCACCTTAATATTCAATCTCTTTAAAAGAACTACGATAATTTATGTGAACTTTTAGACCAACTACCCACAGGACCACATTTAATTGGCCTCTCGGAAATCAAAATAAAACACCAGCCTCTCCTAGATATCTTCCTTCCAAACTATAACTTTAATCGCGCTGCTTCGCTTACAAGTGCTAGGGGAGTGGGAATTTATATGTCTGACTCTGTTAACTTTGAGGTTCTAGAAATTCATTCTGTTCGTACTTCTGATTGTGAAAGCTTATTCATCAAACTAGATAATTTAACCTATGAACATCTCACAGTAGTAGGAGTGATCTATAGACATCCTAAAAACGATCTTGCTCACTTCACAGATGAATTGAGTAAATTCTTGAATCGTATTTGAATCAGCATCATAATATCTTAACTAACATAACAACTTAAACTGTAACTTCAGGAATTTACCAAAGTGAAATAACTGACCACTTTCCTATATTCTGTCAACTCCATAACAACGCCTCAAACATAAAAAAAAATTGACAGACGAGGGTTTTACCGAGATTACAAAGCTGTTAGTCAAACATTATTTGAAGAAGACGAAAAAGCTATTCTAGCAAATTATTCGGTTTTAGCGCCTTTAAACAACGAAAACAATGTCAGTATCGTATTAGAACAATTTATTTCCTTATTCAAATGTGTGGTTGATAAACATGCACTACTAAAAAGAGCATCTCGTAAAAAGCAAAAAATACTTTCTATTAGAAATAAACCAAAAATGACCAGAAACAACTTGTAAAACGGAAATGATACTCAAAAGCTGCTTTTAAAAACTTACTCCAACAAGTTAACAAAAGTCAAGCGTCTTTCTAAAAACAGTATTTTTGTAAAGAATTCGACAAAAACAATCAATTTACTTCTTTACCAGAAATTCGCTGGTACAAATTCTCTTCCAATCAATATAAAAATAGATGGCAAAACCTGCGACAATAATTGGGCAATGGCTGAACATTTCAATAATTTTTTTTTGTTGCAAATCCCTAGTAGGAAAAATGAAATAGAACCGCAGTCAAGGTGTAACTCGATACTTAACCTACAGGGTTTCCTCCTCAATATTTCTTGAACCCATTGATGAAAATAACTATTAAGCACAATTAATTTATTACCTATGAAAAAATCAGTTGGGCACGATAACATTCCCGTCAGTTTTATTGAATTAGGTCATAAAATAATAACACCTTTTTTGATTTAAGTAATTATAATTAATGCATCATTTGAATTAGGCGATAGAGCGCATCAATATGGGAAAAAATTTTTTTTCAATTGTTTTTCAAATGACTTGGTCTAAAAATGTGTGATTGCCTGTAGTAACTCAGCATATGTATTTTATCTTAAATTGCCGTTTAGCTGGATCAATCAACACAAATCTAAGGTGTACCAAAAATTGCCCCCAAAATAGCGAGATATATGGTTTTATTGAAAGAAATCGACCTCCAAATTAGTTAAAACTAGTATTGAGCTGCATCACAATTTGTGATGCATATATCATTTTAAAAGTTGAAAATTTTTTTATGTGCAGTTTACTCGTTTTTTTTTACCTCAAAACACTTTAAATCACGTACTCCTGTGCACTGTTCAGGCTTTTTGCGTTCGCAATGCTAGTCGCAACATCTCTTTGAAAACAACAGTTGAATAGGTCATTGCGAGTCAGCGCTCATTAACAAACTTTGCAGTAAATCGCTTAAGAGCCAAGCTGAAAATAAGATTAGAAGACAAGTTAGAGGAGATTATTAAAAGATTGGACAAAATCGACTACAACATAGAAAGTATTTATGTAGGAATAAGCAATATGGACAAAAAACTGGTCAAAGCCAGCTTAAGCTGCATTTCCACTCGCGACTTTTTGCTGTGAATCGACACTTTACCTTTTTTCTTTTTCAAATCGCGTAGGTCACTTGCACGGCGCAAGATTCACGTGGGATTTTGTCTGGGCGATATCTCCAGACACGCCCCCCCAAAAATCAAATCTCAGTGGTCACTCGCACGGGAGAGATTTTAACGCGATGCTCGCATTCAATTGCAACTCGCAGAATAGTCCGGTAGAAATACGACAAAATACATGCAAACCCGGAAAAAATTTATAATAAGCTGAAATTTGGCACGATGACTAAGGACCATGTCTTGAGCCACTAAAAAAAATCCCCATGTTTTGGACTTGGTACTTCCCCCTTTTTCGGCCTTTAAAGTCTGCCATCTAGTGTCAAAGAGTCTTTAATGTCCAACAGCCAATCCAAAAGTTATGGAAGAGCCAAATTTTGAGTCGTATTCGATTTTTAAGTGCAGGTATAAACAAATTTATTTTAAAAGTGATGACGTCATTGCCAAATTTTAGTTTTGGAAAAAGGACATATTCTGCATGTATGACTCAAATTGTGAATGAGAGTTAGCTGTTTGGCTCCAAACCAAAAATTGCTTAAATCGAAGTGATGACGTCACAAACGTTTTTGATGACGTTATCTGTCAAGAGTTTTGATCGTAAATTAGAAAAAGAGTGTTTGACCAAACGAAACATTGCACCACTTCGACAATATCAGCATCATCATCATTTTGAGGTTCTAAGGCATCTTCGAGTCCTTGGCCAAGGACTTTCATCGTCCATCTATACGCAATGGTTCTAAAAAAATAGCTAGCGAAATTATATATCAATTAATACGCAGTGCCGCAACTAGAACGTTGTTCTTAGGGGGCAAAATTTGTTTTTGATGGGCCAAAATTTTTGGTTTGGTCTACTTTTTTCCAAGTTCTCTGTTTATCTGTGAAAAAAAAATGGTCATCGTTCTAATTTGGTCTACGTTTGTCCGAGTTCTCTGTTGATCTCCAAAGAAAAAAAAAAGGTCATCTCACCAAATTGTTCTACTTATCTCCTGGTTTTCTGTCGGTTTCCAAGAAAAAAAGCCACCATCTTGAAACTGCCGCCAGGGAAAGGAGAGTTTGGGTGGGCATTTTAGGGGGGCGGAATTTTTGTTTAGGGGGGCGCTGCCCCCTTTTGCCCCCCGTAGTTGGGGCCCTGTTTATACGAATATGTCCCGAGCACGATAATGTATCCGGTAGGAACAGAATTTCTACTGTTTTGGAATGTCTGACAATATTATTATCTTACGCAAAATGCTTTGTTAGCATACGTCTATAATCTGTGGTACTGAAGCTTTTATAGAGTAGAATAGGCCTGGCATCTGACCTAAACTTATCTAATCAATTAGAATAACATTTGAACAAACTTATCGGATTAATCTAAAATAACACCTGATCAAAAACTTATCTAATCAACCAAGATTCTTGAAGTAACATCTGAACAAAATTTATTTAATTAATCTATAATAACCACGCTACTATTTGACAATTTCAGCCTTAATAATTTTTTTATCTTTGCTAATGCTTGCATTTTAAACTAAAATTGCAGATTAACTTTAACTGCGCGAGGGAACTTTTGGATAAACATTCATAGGCTTTCTTGCTCTAACTGCAAAATGTATCATTTTATTTTAATCCCATATTCGGAGGTTTAAGTTTTATCTGCTTGACTACTACCACCGGCGCAGCCAGAAATAAAAGGGGAAGGACAAAATTTTTTGTTGTGATTAAAGCATATGCAAATCGAAAAGTTTTTATTTAGGCAAATTGTATCCAACTACTGTACAAAGGTTAAGCGATAACAGATTGGAGTCCTGCCGTCGTTCGTGCAGCAGACGCACAAAAAAATAACTAAACGAAAAAAAAAAGAATTAAAGTAGTTTTACGATTTTACTTTATTTAACGATGCAACAGCAGATATAAAAAAGCGCGTTTTTTCACTTAGTCCATACGAGAGAATCACAGATTGCCGTTAATAATATTTCAATTATCAAATTGCCTTGGCCAGGAGAAAGCGAAGGGACCTTTCGGTCTTCGAGTCTAGCTGCCACCTGTCTACCACAGTATATTGTGACAAATTAAGAACAAATGAAATGCACAATTCGCAAAAACATACAATTAACTCCCGCCTGCACCCGAAAATGATTGGTTTTTGAAAAACTAAGTGCTTTCTATTATAATTTATGCTAACTGACAGTTGAGACCAGTCACAAGATACTGTTAGCTATCTTCAACCAACAAAAAAAAAATCCACTGTATTGGGGCGTGCCAATGTAAAGTTTCGTTTAATTGATTACAGTACTCACTGTTATTATTATCGTTGGTAGGAAATAGGGAACTAAGCATTAAGCTAGAATAACGCGATAGCGACCAACGAATTCCTTGTACGGTTATCTCAATCAAATAATGCAATTCTAAACGCGGCGTTCGCGGAAAAACGGTCATAACGAAATACAATGGGTTTATTTTTGTTTATATGGCACGCCCGCTAACAAAATTTGGTTCGCGCCGAAAACTGCGTATAAAATGATTCCAGATCAAATTTTTAGACCCGGCCGTAAAATCGTGAACGTACGGGCATATTGTTAGCTTGCTTGAAACAACTTGCTGCTTGTACGCTGGTTAGGCGATACGCCGAGCTTACCAAATTTCGGTTTAAAATAAACTAAAGACGAGTTTTTGTGCTCACGATTTTAAGCACAGTGTAGATCGGGATTAGGCGGACGGCTTCTGCAGAACTTTTTGCTCGCAACCAATCAGCGCGCTCAATTTAGACTTCGACACAGTTTGGGCTACGTCGCCGAACTCGCTATTCTGATATACAATCAGAACATTGATCATAATCAACACAGTTATACGTTGTGATATGCAGACATAGAAATTGATTGACGCAGATTTCCTAAAAATAAATTAGCGAACTATTTACTGTTTTAGACATTTGACATTGCGCAGATTGAAGTTGTTAGATTAATTCAAAACAGCCGATCGCGTTCCCCAACTTCGACAGAAAACAAAATTAAAGGATCAAGCTGACATTGTAGTTTCGCTTGTGGTAATTAACAAAAACTTTTTGAGCTATCATATTTTAATTCCGTCATTTTTCAGATAAACGGGTTCACTAGGCTGTTGGTCTAATTGTAGGCCTACATAAAGCGGTTTAGACCAATTACGTCTGATATCTTGTTCCATGTAAACGCAAAAAAAAAGGTAAAATGCATGCAATCAAATGACATGCGTATATTTATACGCATAAATACGCATGATCGGTAAAACGGATCTAATACAGTATAGTATAATAAAAAAATCAATTTTGACGTTCACAATAAACGGAGAATCATTTTCTTAGAAGAGATTTGCTTTCCTTCTGCGATTAGTGTTTTTTCCAAATGCTTTGAAATAAAATATTCTGGAAATTTAATAGGGTCGAAATACGATTTGACTATGGTGACATTTAATTCGTGTACTGACACGCGTCAGATCTTGGCCGCCCCGAATTCTCGCCGGTATCTGATTCTACTTGTTCCATTATGGAAAATGATGAGTTTTGAAACAAATGGATTGCATTTTTTGGTGTGAAACCGCGCTGCTTTCTGCCTCATTCGCATTCTCCCGCAAATACAATGCGGTATGCTGACGATACATTATCATTCCACGACAGCGCAATACGGGCTACGCAATGATCTTATTTTACCAAAATTGATATTTTGATAGTAACTCTTCATTTCCATTGCTACGTTAAAAATGATTCACTTTGCCTTTTTTGCTGCAACCGTTTTTTAAATCCGAATATCTCGCAAACAATACAAGCTATAGGGCTGAAATTTGTGGTTAAAAGATAGAAAAGCTTATGACCTTAGAAAAAATTTTCAAAAAAATGCAAAAGTTTTGACGTTGTTGATTTGCAACTCTGGGTAGAATTACATTTAAGTTGACCGTTTTTCAATTACTGTAGTTTTTTCATATTTTATCTTTTAAATAATTTTTGTGAAATTTTGCACTTTAAAAAAGGGAGAGGACTGGTTCCCCTTATCCCCCCCTGGCTCCGCCGGTGTCTACTACACCAGACTTTTACTGACAACACAGTTTTTTACTTTCAATTGACTGAATTCACAATATAATTCTCTCAAGTTTAAAGCTAACAAAAAACGAGTTTTACAATGTTTCGTTTGGTCAAATACTCCTTCAAATTTACGATCAAAACTCGTGGCAGATGACGTCATCAAAAACGTTTGTGACGTCATCACTATGATTTAAGCATTTTTTGGTTTGCATCCAAAAACCTAACTCTCATTTCCAATTCGAGCCATCAATACATCATTTTTTCAAAAAACTTTGGCAATGACGTCACCAGCAATGACGTCATCAACTTCATTTTTTTTAAACCCCTACTTGAAAACCAACTTTTAGTTAAAACTTGGCACTTTTACAACTTTTGGATTGGCTGTTGGACAGTAAAGGCTTTTCGACACTAGATGGCAGACTTTAAAGGCCGGAAAAGGGGGAAGTCTCAATTCCAAAACATGGGGATTTTTTTTAGTGGCTCAAGACATGGTCCTGAGTCATCGTGCCGAATTTCAGCTTATTATTAATTTTTTTCGGGTTAAAGCTGTTTCTGCCTGTTTAACTCACTTACACATTGAGACTGCGTGCCAGTGATTCTCGCCTAATCGAGTCGGCGGAAAAGTCGCTATCGCACTGGTTCACTTACATGGTGCGAGGTAGTTTCAAAGCGCGGCTTGTTGGTTTTGAATTTGCAAAAGCCAAGTGCCGCAAAAGCACTTCAAATGCACAGCTTGTCAGCTTTTGCATTTGAAACAATCACTCTTCAGAATTTTGAAAAGAAAATGTATGAAGCCAACGCAAGCGCAAAACGAAATACAGGGAACAAAATTAAGCAGCTAATTTCGTTAAAACTTGCAATGAAAATGCAAGGTGAAAAATGAAGCAGCAAGGGCGGCCTTGCTGCTCGTGCAGGATGTATGATACGTAAACGCTTGAAATTACTCCAAAAAGCTTATTTACTCCGTATCATTCTGAGTTGGCTTGGATGGAGCAAAGTCAAGCGGGCACTAATGCTCATTATTCATTATAAAATTCTGTCATTTACTCTTTTGGTCTTGGATTTTCTCTACCGCAACTCATCTCTGACGGTGTTTCTTGTTTGGTTATACATAATATTTGGTGGTATAAAATAATAAAATTTATCAATATTTTTGTGCATTTAATTATAAAAACACTTTTGAAATTACCTTGTCTCCAATCATGTGTGACTGACTAATTCATATTGTTTATTTCCTTAATAGCGCACTAGTATTTTCTATTTTATGGTAGATCTGTGCTATCATATTATACGAAATGCCAATTGTTAAATTTTATTTTTGTTTTTATAAGTTAACTTTTTGAGGTCTTCTGCAGTGATTTCTGACGCCTTCCGTCGCTACAAAAGTACTGGTTTTTTTTTAATTAAACCAACATTCAAAAAATCCATATAGCATTTATGTAATACGTGTTTTCATGTAATTTTGTTATGGAGCTAGTAAACCACAGCGGTTACAAAGCATAAATATTTACAATCAGAAAATAAGCAGCGCATCCATTTGCTAAACGCTAGGCAATTACAGTAAGTATAGTGCGGAGGATGAATTATTATGAACAGTGCAAAAATACGTCTGTGACTTCAGGTCAAAACTCACTCCTGGCGTTATTCAAATGAAAAGCGCCATAAAACCACACGAAATTGAGAACATGATTTCATCAGAAACAGCATTTTCTTCTTCTTTCTTCATTGCCCACTTTTTTGTGAGGATTGCGGGCTTAGCAACTCGAGATTAAGCTGCCAAACTTCACGGAATCTAAATTAAGGCTAATTTTGCAACATACGTATAGCTGTAATTGACGGCATTTACTGACTTGAAAAACATTCCATATTTTGCCGGCTTATTCGGATTGAACTTCCTAAATCTGATTTGATTTCTCATTGGATATACAGTTTCATCCAAAGATAAATATTCGCTAAGAATAATTTGAAAGGAACAATTGTGGCAAACAATTTCAAACACTTTGTGTACAGCGGCAAAGTGATCACTAGGCCATTGGTGGAAACTCGTTGAAAATTCATCAAACAAAATGCAACTACACAAAAACTCTAGTCTGTTTTTGCTTATTGTAGCGCCAAATGGTTGGGATCTCATCAAAGAATGGCAGAAAGACTTAGTCTAGAGGTGATTCAGTCCAGCAAGGCCGCGAAGATACATAAGACCAATAAATGCTCGCATTTCAATCTCATCAATATCACTAGTAAACGATAACAATGTTTTTGATGTTGACTTGGAAGACATCCGTGCTTTTTGAATACGAGTGTTTGTGTGTTTCACAATAATTCGCATAATTTCATGAGAAAAAAGAGTCCAACGCTTGTGTTGCTTTACTAAATGGGCAAAGTTGTCCAATTATGACGAAACATCTTGATTGACGGCCAATACACGATGGTTTCTTGTTAGACCATGTGACTGACCTAGTATAATTCTTTTTTCAAACAAGTAGAGTTTTTGAGTTTTAACTTCCGCAATTTTATTATAATTCGCCGGGAACAAAGCCAATTCTAAATCGTGAACTAATCTTTTACTGCAATGCGATGCTGTTTCTGGGAGCAGAAATGACTTTTTCACAATCAAAATTATCACTAATTTCCAATTCCACAATATAACAAAAAGACCAAGCTTAGTAAGTACTAATCAAAAATCGAATAAAAAAGCTACTGCGCCAAAAACATTGTAATGTTTTGCAACAGAAAGTTTTTTCTTTTATTGAAACGAGCAAATCTGTAACCATGCAGTTTAGTATAGGATCATTATTTTAGTTTTTCCGCCTCCTGAGAGATAAATTTTACATTACTATTTTATTATATTACATATAGGCACTCATCGAATTGATCGAAGAAGGACAATATACCTAAACCCCCTTTCTTGTGATTTATTTTTGTCGCCATACAATCTAAGAAATTTTGGCGTCACAAACATGACAGGGGCTTCTGTTACAATAGTTTCAGTAAAAAAAAATCCTATCTTAAGTCCCAATCCTAATGTAATCCTAACGTTAATCAAAAGAATAAAAATAGGAAATGCCGAAATGAATGCCCACTATCTATTCCTCAGTCACTGTACGAGCGCACGTAACGTAACATTATAGCCACTTCGTAGAGGCATAGTACGCTTTCGCAACGTAATTTATGGCTGACTTATTTTCTGCGCAAAGGCATTACTCAGCTTTACATCAAAACGTTTAAAATTTACCTTGCTACTAAGGTTTGGTTTCAAGAAAAGTCTGCATACTATACTGACTCTCATTTTTTCTGCATATGCAAAAAAGTATCGTTGATATAGTAAAATTCTATGCACCTTTATCAAAAGTCAACTGGAATTTAAAAATCTTAGCTCTCTTTCTATCTTCTGTAAGTTAAATGCTCTCCACAAATAAATTTGTGCAGTAATTTTTTAAGTATTACAAAACGAATTTTAGGCAATCTGTATGACAATAAACTTTACTATGATTTTTATCTAACTAGTTTATAATGACTTGAAACATAAAGTTTTCAGATCACCTCTTTCTGGTGACCTTGTTGTCAGACTTAGATCAGAGTAATCTGAGAAGAGGGTACGATGGCAAGTGTAGAAATTGCCCTCGTGTGTGGTTTGAAGGTTCGGGTGGGATGCCAAGATAGGCTATGTGTGAATTCAAATGCTGATGAAACACTAGCCTAATGGGAAAGAAGATATGTGAGGAAAGTGCTACCTCACAGCCGTGAAAAAAACAAAAAAACTTTAGTTTATAATGAATTAAAAAAAAACATTTCACTTTCTAATTGACAGTTTGTGATGGCTGAAGTGCCTCAAATGTATTGACATCTAAAATAATTTTGCTTTTTACGGCACCATAAGTTAGTAGGAGTATTATGTCAGAGTAGGCTTAGTATGGCATTGCAGGCATAGTGTAACACGAAGCAGGGGGCACATGACAGAAATTTACTCGTTCGCTTTAATAACGAGTTTTTTTTTAAGAGGCGCTAACGAACGAAATACTCGCTAAACGTAAGAGGTCATTTTTGCACGTGTATGTAAACCCTTGCGAAATCCGTTACGTCATTCTTTCTCGCTAAATTTCTTCCAGCGATTGCGGAAAGCAGTTCGAGTAAAAAAACGTCACATTTTCCTCGCCAACTTAAAAAGGATCTTGAAGCACTCTTTAAGCGTGCGAGAAATCTTTTTGGTTTAGAAATTCAATGGCGAAATGTTGAGAACTTCTAACTCATGTGAATTTTTGCTGAAAATTAATTCAAATCGTCGCCATGTTTGCTATTAGACTGCTAAAAAAAGTGAATTGCATAGAGAACCATTTGCTGTTTCGATTGATAAAAAAATGCTAAGTAGTGCAAGTTGACAAAAATAGTAACACACTCCTTTTATAAGAACGATTTTCTAAAACACGAGGCTCATTTTTGCTCAAATTTTAAGAACAAATTAAAAACACTGCCAGCCTCGGCAGCAAAACAAACCAAAAAAAAATCAAACTAATCAAAGAAACTAAAATTCGTGCTGATTCAAAAGGATAAAATTTCAGTGATTTTCTTGAGTTTGCAAGCAAAATTGCAACTTTTCAAGATTATAAAGCTCTGGTGCTCTGCGCAAGCAATTGAGAAATTTTTTCGGCAGTTGTTCAACTTGAAAAAAGCTTGCTTTTTTGCTTTTGCAATTTTACGATGCTGCAAAAGCATGAAAAAAGCCTTCACTTAAGTCTTAAGCAGACAGAGCTACAGGAATTAAACAGGGTTTCAAACATGCCCGCTGAAACTGACATCGATGCTCTCAAAAGTTTTACAAAATCAAGAACAAATGAGACTGAATATTGGCAAAAAATTAAAAACAGCCTGTCTAAACTCAAGATTTACCGGTTCTAAAAAGGAAGAGTGTACTTCGACTTGCTCACTTTTGAAAAACTTTGAAATTTTAAGACCAAAAGTTACTGTTAACATATGAGTTTACCTACCAACAACCTCAAGGGCGCTTTACTTCATTTAAAAAATTATAGTATGGAAAAAGTTGTTCTTATTTTACATTGATCCAAAAATATAATTAACTTCTGTCGTTCATTAACTAATTAATATAAGTTGAAGAATTTGCTTGCGTAGAATAATCACGCATAGCTTAAAGCATCTTTTTCCATAACAATGTAGTACATACAATACGCTTCAACGCATCATTTTGAAGTAGAAATGCACCTGACGTCACAATGGGGTATTTATTACGTACTAACACAGGTTACAAACATCTCGCAAAGAAATTCGAGCGAACTGTTTTAACGTGTGTTGGGCGAGACGGCTCAGAAATTGCAGTTTGTTTACGAAGATTTTTTGTTCGTTAGCGCTTTTTAGCGAGCGAGAATGGCCTTTACGAGCTCGTTAGCACGTTCTGTCATGTCGCCCCAGATTTGTTATGGCACCCTAGTAATCAATCAATCAATCAATAATTTAATTACACTGTCAAAAAAGTATAAGATGAAAATTAATTAGAGACATTCCAAATGTTAATAATTCTTGACAAAGCATGTCAAAGTAGGCACTGTAGCTTACTATGGCACTGTAGGCATAGTTAGCTTATTATTGCACAGCATCCCACACTAGGCACTGCAGCGTAGTATATTACAGTAGGGATAGCATTACACCTTAGTAGGCAGATTATGACATACAGAAGGCTTGTTATGGAAAATAGGCATAGTATTAGTAAGCATAGTGTGCCACAGTAGGTGCTGCAGCTTTAGCATGACATTGTAGGCATAACATGGCACCCGGGTAGGTATAGTATGACATACAGTAGGCTTACTATGGTACAACAGCCATAGTAAGCCACAGTGGGCACCGTAGCTTAGTAGGCATAGTATGACATCAACGTATGACATATAGTTGGCTGATTATGGCACAGTAGGCATAGTATAACAAAGCTTGTCATATTAAACCTACAAAGCATAGCTTTTCCATGAACTATCACCGTAACGAGGTGGAAAAGTCTATGTGCCTCAATGACCTGCAGAGCTGTACTGGCTGGAGATTCAATTCTCCTGAAATGGTTACCCATGCCAGATAGGTCTAATGGTAGAAGCGAGACGAAGTATAGTTCAAATCAAAATAGTTGGAAAACTTAAAATCTGGGTTGGTTATGCCCATCAGCTGTGGTAAGCATATAACCTAGGAGAAGGACAACTCTGATAAGAAACCTCTCCGCAGTTAGATAAAACTGCAAAACAAATCATGATGAGCACAAATAATGAAAATTACATGAACGACGTTAATGGGGCCACCTTCACATCTGGAACCTCGTTCGGCAGGGGAGCGCCTAGGGACTCCCAGGTGGTGGTGGTGGTGGTGGTACTACCCGACCCCTTCTGAGGGATGGGGGCGCAGAGGAACTCCGCGGAGACCCAACAGTCGGGCCACACCCCAAGGTCTGGACCATAGATCGAGAATAGAAAGAGAGGAGCCAAAGATAGATTTGCGAAGGGGTTCAGAAGCAGGACAATCGAGGAGGAGATGATTGAGGTCCTGTAGAGGGTGTCCACAGGCACTACAATCAGAATTCTCCTTCCGACTGATCCTGTGAAGATAAGAAGATAAAAGAAGACTGTGACCATGGCAGCGAAGACGAGAGAGCTCACTGCGTATGGAGCGAGAAAGAAGAAGTTCCTCCGAAGAGACTTCGGGGACTTGGAAGTTCAGGTGGGAGTGAGAGATGTGACGTCTCCAATTGCGGTATTGGGAATAACGGACTTTGGCAATAACTGGGAGGAGAGGGCTAGGGATCGCATTAGTGGGCAGAGAGGCACCAGTTTTGGCAAGTAAATCGGCTTTTTCATTTCCGGGGAGACCTGCGTGTCCGGGGACCCATTGGAAGCTCAAAGTGGTATTGTTGGAGAGGGAAGAGGCAAGGGACCAAACATTCCATTGGGACTCAGGCAGGAGATAAGTGGGGGCTGAAGAAAGGATAGAGAGGGCTGATTGAAAGTCGGTTAGGAAAAGAACTGACTGGAATTTGCAGGTCATGAAATGGCTAGTACACCAAGCAAGACCTTGCTTGAGGGCGAAGGTTTCGGCTGTGAAGCTGGAGGCAATTGGACCAGAGGAAAAGGATAGGGAATGGGATGTGTTGCATTTGGAGCATGTAGCATAGACTCCAGCGCCACCAGGACTCCCAGGTCGTCATTCAGTGAAACCCCTATGGCATTCGAGTCTAAGGCAGAGGGGCTCGTTCGAAAAATAAGCGACAATCTACACCAGCCAGCCTAGTGGCAGCTCCATCAATGTGCCCGCTACACGTTTGGAGAGGCGAATGGAGGCAGCGCAGAGTATTCGTACTCGAGATAATGTCGCACACTCACGGGTCAACCATCACGAACTGCTGTTGGGCAATTGGAATATTTTCACCCTCACAGGAAAAGAGCTAGAATTGGTTGAGGAAGCAAAGCGGTATCATCTCGATCAGTGACGAGCGGTGAGGCTTCTGGTTGGTGAGGCGCAATTTTTTTTCACTCTCATGTTAGTGCCGGAACTAGAACGTAGCTCTAAGGGGGGCAAAATTTGTTTCTGGAGGGGCCAAAATTTTGGGTTGGTCTAGTTTTAACCAAGTTCTCTGCTGATATCCAAAAAAAAAGGTTATCGCGCCATTATGATCTACGTTTCTTCGAGGTCTCGGTTGGTTTCCAAAAAAAAAAAGCCACCATCTTGAAACTGCTGCAAGGGTAACGAAAGTTTGGGTGGGTATGCTGGGCAGTTTGGGGGCAGGAGTTTTGTTTAGGGGGCGCCACCCCCTTTTGCCCCCCTAGTAGCGCCCTGACACATGTTTGCAAAAAAATTATTAAGGCAATGAATGACAAGCAAATAACTGTTTTCATAACCATTAAACGAAGACCTAATTTTTCGATAATTAATTACTCGTTTAATCTCTGCTGTTCACTAAAAGCCAAATCGATTCTTCAAGTTTCGAAAATCTATAAAGGTAGCCAATTATTTGACTTTGAATGTGGACATGATTGAAGTTTTGGTTCTTGCTAAGTCACAAAAACCAGGTTTCAGTCCCAACATTATTATTTGCAAAAAATATGAAAGCAGAAATGACGATTTTTATTGCGCAACCACTGTTTTCTTGAGTACGGTAGTACTCTTTCTGAAATGAGGGATTCTTTCGTATTGATGTCTCGAGCAAATCTTTTAAACCGGTATTGTTCGAGCTTAAACTTCAAGTTTAGTTACGGAAAAATCTCTCAGCTTTAAGACAAAATTTTCTTCCATTTTAGTTCATTTCCTCGTAATAAATTGTTTTTATTTCGCTAGAAAAGTAACTCGTTCAATTTCGCAATGAGCGAAAGACTACAAAAAAACTGCTTTGAGTTTTTCTTATTCTACGACGTCATAGGTGAGGCGTGCCTCAAAATCAGATTTTAAAGCATTATGCGTTGTTCGCAATTTGTCTGAGAGAAAAAGGCATACTTTTAGTTCGTTTATTAATATTTGCTAGGCTGAAGTGAGGCACAATCGAAATGCCTCACTTCGCATATTTCAAGCGATGCTCGCTGGCGCGCATGGAGAGATAGCAATTAACCGAATAGTTTGGGCGTTTTAATGCAAAGAGCATAGCATAAAAGCAGTGAATACACAAAAAAAGTAAATACGATAAAAATTAGTAAAGTTTAAGAAATATTTTGATTTGCGTGAAAACATTTTATTTTAATTATATACTTTTATTTTTGTTTTTCTTTGTAAAATTCTTCAGGTGAGGCACGGCCTCACCTGCCTCCCCTGACCGCACGTCCCTGATCTCGATATTATCGGAGTTTCTTCAACCAAACGACGTGGCTCTGGAACTGTGGATCTGGATGGCGGATGGAAACTCTTCTATTCTGGTGCTGATCCTAGTATGTCTGCTCAAGCGGGTGTGGGGATTCTCACAAGCCCCCGTTTGTCAGACTGTGTGTCAGATTGGATTCCTTTGGGATCACGGGTCTGTATGTTGAAGCTCAAGGTATTGGATCGGTCATTGTGCCTATTGCAGGTATATGCCCCCTATGCCACGAGTGAATATCAGACTTTTGTGGATGAAGTAAATGATGCTCTTCTACGAGTATCAGCTACTGAATCTACAGTCCTTATGGGGGATTTTAACGCACATGTTGGAACAGACACAGATACGTGGAAGGGTGTGATCGGAAAACATGGAGTCACTGGACTGAATGAGAACGGAAGGTATTTATTGCAGCTCTGTTGTAGCAACGGACTCCGCATCATGAATACCTTTATCCAGCACAGAGAGGTTCACAAGTATACATGGTATCGGCCTAGTTTGGATCAAAAATCTTTGATAGATTTTTGCATAGTTTCGTCAGATTTGTTTTCTGATGTGCTGGACATTCGAGTGAAACGAGGTGCTGAATTGTCAACTGATCACCATCTGGTAGTATGTTCCTTACGACTTTCGAAACCTTGGCCAAGCAGGAGATCCAACAGGTCCTCTGTGACTTACCGCATGAAATGGGAGGCTTTGGAGGACAAAGAAGTAAGAAAACAGTTTGCATCCAGTATATCATCTAAGTTCAGACAACTTCCTGATGTATCCGAGGACATCGAGAAGGAATGGCTGCTGTTCAGATCAGCAATCATTTGATCAGCTGCTGAAAGTTGTGGGCGAAAACGGCTTAGAGTGGCGGGCGATAGTGAGAAAAGAACACTTTGGTGGAACCAAGAGGTTAAAGAAGCTATTCGAGCAAAAAAAGATGCGTTCAAGGCCTGGCTACAGGACAGATCGTCATCTGATTTGCAATCCCGGTACACTGAGGCGCGAAAAGCGGCAACTTCGGCAGTAAAGAAATCCAAGAAGAAGTCATGGGAAGAGTTTGGTCGTCGGTTGGATTCCAACTATTTTTCGGCAAACAAAGGATTTTGGCAGACCATCCGTCGTTTACGTGGCAAAAGATCGAGTATCACGTACTCCATCAAGGATTCTGACGATAATATTCTTAACGAATGAGAATGACATCCTTTTACGATGGAGAGAATACTTTGAAGATCTTTTGAATCCTGTAAAGGCATCAACTCGTGACACACACAAAGTGACACATCTAGGAGAAGACGAAGTTTTCACTGCAGCAGAAGTGGCAACTGCAATTAAAGGGATTAAATCTGGAAAAGCTGCTGGTGAAGATGAAATCAGACCCGAGATGTTGAAAGCGCTGACTGGAGAAGGAATTCTCTGGTTAACGCGAGTGTGTCAAGTTGTGTGGAAGTTTGGCAAAACTCCCAGAGATTGGCAAACAGGTGCGATTATTCCGATATTCAAGAAAGGAGATCGCAAGCAATGTACAAACTACAGAGGGATATCACTCCTTAGTTTGCCAGGAAAAGTATATGCCAAATGCCTTGAAAGGAAATGCCGAGAAATAGTGAAATCAAAACTGGAAGATGGCCAGTGCGGTTTTCGTCCAAGTCGCAGCACCACGGACCAAATCTTCGAGAAATCTTGGGAGTATGGCAAAGATCTCTTTGCATGCTTTGTCGATGTTGAAAAAGCATATGACCGAGTTCCTCGGGATAAACTTTGGAAGGTTTTGCAGGAGTATGGCGTTGATGGTCAATTGCTATGCGCCATTAAGTCATTTTACTGCAGACCGGAGGTTTGTGTTCGGGTAAATGGCAAGCAATCAAAGCCGTTCCATGTGGGCGTCGGACACCGGCAAGGGTGCGTTTTGTCCCCTCTCCTTTTCATTGTTTACATGCATTGGATCGACAAATGCAGCCAAATTGATGAGTGTTGTGGTATGAATGGAAATTGCAAAATTAGTCGTCTGCTATTCGCTGATGATTTGGTTCTGCTTCCTTCCACAGAATCTGGCCTCCAGCGCGCATTAAATAGCTTTGCAGATGCATGCAACACTGCCGGAATGAAAATAAGCACGGCCAAAACTGAGGTTCTTTATCTTTCAAGAAACCCTGATCAGTGCGTATTACAAGTGAACGGAGCGACACTGAAGCAGGTAGAGAAGTTCAAGTATCTTGGGGTTGCATTTACGAGTGACGGAAGGCAAGACGAAGAACTCGATACCCGAATAGGCAAGGCTAGTGCAGTAATGCGAGCTTTGCACTACTCGATTGTCATGAAATGAGAATTGTCGAAAAAGGCAAAGCTCTCAGTTTTCAAAGCAGATTTTGTCCCCATTCTCACTTATGGTTATGAATCTTGGGTAATGACTGAAAGAATGCGATCACAAGTGCAAGCGTCCGAAATGAGGTTTTTACGAAGAATCGAAGAAGTTACACAGTTCAACAAGGTGCGTAGCTCTGAGATTCGAAAATCTCTTAACATCGAGCCGTTACTTCTCCGAATTGAAAGATCTCAGCTTAGATGGTTTGGCCATGTAAGCCGAATGCCTCAGGAAAGACACCCCAAACAAGCTTTACTTGCCAAAGCAAATAGGAGAAGACCAGTTGGACGACCTAGAACTAGATGGACCGATAACATTGAGGATCTTGGATGGAATCGCTTGGGACTTCGCCCAAGCGAAATGATGGAGGTAATGGAAGACCGTGAGGTGTGGCGGCTCAATCTTGAGCTGCTGCCCCCGCAACCCTCACGGAAAAGCGGGCAATGAAGAAAGAAGAAGAAAGAAGAAGACTTCTTCTGAACATACGTATTTACACAAGATAATAAAAGTAATAATAATAATTCACAATAATATAATTATACTCTAGAATACAGCATTGCTTTGTTCATTTCTAGCTATTCAAAGAAGTTCTGTTATTTTAATATCCTCCACATAATGCTTTTACAAGAATGCTTTTTAGCTTCATTGCAATCTGAAAACACCATAAGCGCAGACCACTGCCAATGATTGTAAAAATTTTTCCGAGTTTTCAAGCAAAATTACTAATAAGACAACTTAGTGAAATCACAAGATGTGGGTTTTATTCTTTTATGCTGCAGGTAATAGCGGTAATTAGCGGAGTGGAAATTATTAGTTTGTACTGTACTGCACTAACAAGATAAGCACACTGACTCGAGATAATGCTAATAGTGTTGCAATGCAATAACACTTACTCGTAGTTATCCAAGATTGTTGCGTTTTTGAAACCAAGAGTTGGTTTCAAATCAATGAATACTGTAAATCGACAATAGTAAGCAACAGTTTTAACCGTCAATCTAATCTAAAATGGCCAGCTTTTTCTGCCGAAATTGTGTTTATTAATTTTGATCCCATTTGTGCAAATTCCAATCACCTGGCAATATTTTCCAAAACAGACTGAATATGCAAAAAAGTATCGTTGATATTTGAATTTAATAGGCTGCCAAGCTCAATTGTTTTTACTATTTTTGGACAGGCATCCTGCATGTCCAATTGTACTGTAGGCCAATTGCTAGGCTTTTTGCAACCAGACCATGAACAAAAATGGTTTTTGCATGGTTCAGGTTTATTCTAAATCCCAAATGACGTTTTTTTTTCATCTTAGAAAATAAAAATCAACTGGAACTTCCACTTTTTACTACCAACTGATAACCTCAACTCAACTAAACTTCAGCATGCAGCAATGGAAAAGTTGAAATATTTCAACTCTTGCGTTTCCGCGCTAGAGCAAGAAAATCTGCTGCACAGAAGATATATTTTTACGTTCCGCAATCTAGTGAGAACTTATGGGAATGCTATCCACAGAAAAACTTTTTTCCGTATTCCGTTAGCCACGCTAGGTGTGAACCGCCCCTTACACTTTTTTTTATGACAATAATATTTCATAAAAACCCGAGACTCATTTTTGCTCAAAATTTAAAAAGAAGGCAAGCCTCCAGCAGTAACAAAAAGATTAGGAACGAAAAAGAATAAATTTCAAATCTTAAAAGCTACTAAATTCTGTACTAATTCAAACGGTGAAATTTAGTAACTTTCCAGCATTTATAAGCAAAATATTGCAACAGTTCTGAAAATATGGAGTGCAGCTTCACACTGCGTAGGCAATTCATAAATATTTGGATGTTTTCATGTTAAAAATAAAACTCAGTACTTTTTCGCTTTTGCAATTTTACAATGTTGAAAAAGAAGCAAAAAAGTCTTTGCTCAAGTTGACAGAGCATTTGGAATTCAACACCAAAACAGCTTTGAAAACATAATCGTTAAAATTGACATGAACGTTCTCAGAACTCAAAGACTGATATCAAGAATAAATGAAGCTGCAAATTGGCAAAAAATTAAGAACAGCCACGCTCAACTCCAAATTTCTTGGTTTTCCTAAAAAAAGTGTGACCTGAGTTAAAATAAACTTGCTTCGCCTCAGTGAACAAGCTTGCATCGATTTTTAATTGCTAATTTTCATTACGCTCAAAGCATAACTTGTAATGGCAAATTGACTAATAAACCAGTTATATCTCTCATTCAATAAGTTAACTGTTATCACAACGTTTCTTGATTTCAACTAAAAGTTTTTTCTGTTTATTAGAAATAAACAACCTAAACATAGTATGATTTTTCGAATAAAAAATAGTTTCTAGAAAACGGATTTTCGAGGAAATGTAATTTCTGGAAAATAAGTTTCGAGTAAATGTGATTTGGGTCAAACGTAATTTCTGACAAGTTTAAATTCTGGAAAATAAGCTTTCGGGGAAATGTGCATTTTGGTAAGTGTAAATTCTGGAAAATAAGTTTTTAAGGAAATAAAATTTCGGCCAAACGTGGATTCTGGCAAGTGTAACTTGTTGAAAATACGTTTTCAGGGAAATGTACATTTGGCCAAATGTACATTCTGGCAAGTGTAAATTGTGGAAAATAAGTTTTCGAAAAAATGTACATTCTGGCTAATGCGAAATCTGGGAAATGATTTTCGGGGAAATATACATTCGGGCTAATGTAATTTCTGGCAAGTGCATATTTAGGAAAATGTGATTTCTAGAAAGTGCAAGTTCAGAAAAATGTAATTTCTGGCAAGTGTACGTTTAAGGAAATGTAGTTTCTGGAAAATACACATTCAGAGAAATGTAATTTCAGGCAAGTGCTTGTTCAGGGAAATGTACATTCGACCAAGTGTCTTTCAGGGAAATGTAATTTCTGTAAGATGTTTTTCGGGGAGATATATAGGAACCGCTTTGTTTTGTAGGATTGACAATCAATTTATCGATATGTTTTGTGAACCAACAACAAACAAGTTCCAATTTTTTATTTACGGTTTCGAGCGCTTCAGCCCTGCTTTTTTCCAGAACAGCTATAGTCACATCGTCTACGTACATATAAAACTCGCATTTCGAGTTGAGGAAAAGGTCATTTAGGCAAATCAGAAAGAGCAAGGGCCTAAAATCGACCCTTGATGCTATTGATTCAGAGTCGAAAAAAGTATCTTGGATAGAGACCTTCTTGTAATCTGTTACATAAATAACTTTGAACCATGAATGTGATAACGTCTAAAACCATAAAGATATAACTTTTTCAGAAGTATACGATGATTGAGAGTGTCAAAAGAGAAAGCTGTGGTTGTCCACTAGAGTGTACCAATTTTGGGTGAATGTCACCAATTTTCATAAAGTCTTCCAAAAAGTTGTCAAACCACCCAACTAAGGCTCACGTGAACTTTGAGAGTCACCGGATATCGTTTGACGATGGTTCACCCCAATTAAGAGGTTTTTGCTTTTGCGCAGGGGGTTTTACCTCTTTATGCTTGTATATCCTGATCTATTGGTGGCACAATGTTGTATTATAGCTCAAAATTTGCGCAAAGGCCATATTTATTCGAGTCTGCAATACTATTATAAGATCTAAAAGCTTTACTTTTTGATATATTCCGAAAAACTAAATTTTTCGACATGTTTTATATTAAATCAGAATCTTGAACACATGAAATATCAAAATACATCAATATGAAAACTCCAGTTTGCTGAAGTAAGTAAATTACCTGCTTTACTAACATACAGTAATATTTGGCAGTAGAACATTTAGCAACCAAACAATTTATTAAAACACCAAAGGTCAAATTCACGGTTTAGCGAGCATGATGAATAGTCATAATCATCATGATGATTCATCATGTTTCATCACGCTTACTGAATGGCGTAAATCATTATTTATACCATCAAGATAGCTTGGCTGAGAGACCAGCTTAGAAAAAAGATAAAAATGTAGCAAGATTTTGAATGGAATCAAGCATCTGCGGTTTAACAAATTTTTTGTGAAGTTCTGGCTATGCTCAACAAACGCCACAAATGCACCTAAGTTTGATCTAAATTTGCTGAAACTGCTGGAAGAGGCAAAAAATAAAGTTAGTGACCTAGAAACGATAAAGATGGTGGAAGCTGCCTATGTTAAATTCCAAACCATCTTTGGTTCTTGAGTGAACGTCTTGTGCCACCGTCTTTGTTTAGAGCCAGGGTAGCAGATCGTGATTAAAAAGAAATGGCAAATGCAATCCTGAAATATTAGAACCAAACCAGTCCTGATTGCCAACAGATGCCTGAAACAGAAAATTTGGGGGCTAAATATCTCAAACATTTCGTTGGACCGGACTCACGGACCTTTTTTGAATTGCTGCATGGGAAAGAACCGGCATTCTTAACAGAAAGGGTTTAGAAGTGGTCAAATAAAAAACCATACTTGTCGCCGAAGGAAGTAGTTGTGTCCATTAGATCGGCTAATGACTGCTCAGAGAGATCTCTTGGGCTGGCAACTGATTGTTATCATAGTGATAAGATAACCAGATCAGAAGAAAAATTCCATTTCTACCAAGTACTGTAGTTACCGAGCTGAGATCAAGGATGAAGAAAATAGGTGAAAAGAAGGAGCTTTGAAAGAAGTTAATGAAACAAATGAACTACTCGTTCTAAACCGTGAATTTGATCACTGGAGTTTTAATAAATTGTTGGTTGCTAAATGTTTTACTGCCTGATATTACTGATTGTTACTGAAGCAGGTAATTTACTTACTTCAGTAAATTGGAGTTTTCATAATGTTTTATTTTGATGTTTTGTTTGTTCAAGATTCTAATTTTTTGATTTGTTGTAAAAAATATCGAAAAATTTAGTTTTTTCGGAATACATCAAAAAGTAAAGCTTTTAGATCTTATAAATGTATTACATACTCAAATAAATATGGCATTTACGCAAATTTTGAGCTATAATACAACATTGTGCCACCAATAGATCAGGATATACAAGCATAAAGAGGTAAAACCCCCTGCGCAAAAGCAAAAACCTCTTAATTGGGGTGAACCACCGTCAAACGATATCCAGTGACTCTCAAAGTTCACGTGAGCCTTAGTTGGGTGGTTTGACAACTTTTTGGAAGACTTTATGAAAATTGGTGACATTCACCCAAAACCGGTAAACCCGTTTGTCCACCAGTTCGATTCCCTAACTGGTCATGTGGTTGTGCCTTGATAGAGCCACCTACTTCACGTTGAAGGCATTAAAGACAAGAAGTTTATTGTGGTCCTGGCGGACGAAATACTTGCAAGCAGAATCAAAGCCAGTGCTAAGTGCCAATCGGTGGGGCGAAACAGGCGCAGAAAGCGTAGTTTAAATAAGCAACCGTCCTGATAATGATCCAAATAAACATTAATGTTTTTTGTTAAAAATGCTATTTAACATTTTTAAACTCTTTGAAAGGGCACTTCGCTACCTGATGATCACGAAAAAATGAGTGAATTCGCCCTCTATGTTAGTGATACTACATGAAAATTAAAAAACCGCTACTGCTAATCAATACAATTCATAATATTGTAGTGTACAATTTGAACTATGTTGTTTGCCAAGTTGCCAAAGCCAAAGATACGGCAAAGAGAATTTGCACTAATAAAGTTGCTGGCTGTCGATGCAGAATATCATAGCAGGAAAGCTTCATATCAATGTGCTTGGTTTCACATGATTTGAACCCATCCTACCATTTCAATATTAAGATTTTATTCAATAAACCAATAATACTTTTGTTGTTCTTTTGAGGCTGCCAGAAATCGTTGGAGAATTCGTCCTCTTTGATTAATGGAGAGTTTTCCTTCAAATCGTCAACATCTGTACGAAAAATATCACTATTAACCTAAATAAGCTCCTAAACCTAAAGAAAACAAGAATACTTCAAATTTTGCGTGCACTGGCAAATGAAACCGAGACACACATTCGAGCACTTTGGCACAGCTATACAAAGAGATTTTAGTTTCACCCCTATTTTGCAATAGCAAGCAAAACCTCCCAGTTTGCGGATCGATTGTAGCTTCTGAAATAGGACACCGAGATAAAAATCTTGGGCTGCTAAATTGCCAATAGCTTGCCACCGCTGAGACATTTCTTTGAAAGCAACTGTGTTATCCAGATGTAACGAAAAAAGTTTATTTGTGATTGCTTTTTTATTTTTACCATGTTTCTTTTTGTTTTGAACTTTTTGTTTTTACCTTTTTGATAAAATGAAGGTTATAAAACACGCGTTTCAAATGCAAAATAATGCAACCTTTGCTTATTAATAACGAATTTAAATTGCTTTGACTAATACCAAACTACCAATTATTATTTTCTAAATTGTAGAACACTATCTTTTATTGGTGTCAATCAAATAGACTTACATTAACAAATGCACAGATTCACATTAAAAATTCGCGAGCGCGTGCATAGTAGAACCTTTTACTCAACCGTTTTCATAGATGAGCATCGAAATTTAATGGTTTTCTTTCAACTAAAGAAACGATTTAATGTAGAAAGTTGAATTCTGGACACAGCATAAGAGTAAATGAAAGCGTCGTCTATGCCAATTTTGAGGATCCTAGGCCACGTGATGGTGAATCAAAAAACCAAAAACCAGGTGCAAATGACCGTTTTTGTGTCGAAAATTCTTTGATTCGCTTATAACCCCAAAACCGGTTGGATGCGGAAAGCTTAAATTTAAACTCAACATTGGCGCAGATGGAGAATTTGTGCGTATTAAGATTCGAGGAGCGCAGTCACGTGACCGCAGTTTTAGAGGCGGACAACGGTATATCTCAGTAACTACCGATATTGATGAGGAAAGGTTTTTGAATACCCTATCGACTACCTTTCTTTTGGTTAGGTACATACGTTTACATCGACTTGGGCACTAATTTTCTTTTTTATAAGTTTGGTTTTCTTCATACGCTATCTACTTTTATAATACTTTTGTTATTTTTGATTTTAGATATCAGCAACGACTAGTACCTGCCTGAAATTGGGTATGCCATGTTTGGGGTTCTCGACTGAAAGGGGTGCACCAAACTTCTGGACTTATTTGAACTGTTGAAGGTAGATGGGTCAAATTCTCAAAATGGGTATTAAAAACATAACCAAAAACTGGGTTGTCACAATGAGAGGTCTCTTTCAAATGGGTCCTCCAAAATTCAAAATTTCTAACCACTTAAGCTCGACATATAAAAGTTTCAGAAGATGTTAATATAAAGAAAAGATTTGGGCTAGACAAATAAAATTTCAAGGATATGTACTGCAGATATACATAAACGACGAAATATGATAAATTTAACACAAATGGACATAGATTTCTTACCTCGATGATGAACGATTTCGAATGTCATAAGCGGAAAAGGCATTATCATTGAAGGTTAGAGGCAACTTATACAAAAGCTATGCCAGAAGAGCTTTAACTTATGGTGCTGAATGTTAGGCATTTAGAATGAAAGATGAAAGGAAGTTAGAGACTACAAAAATGAGAATGCTGCAAATGATACGTGGAAAAACCCTGACCGATAAAATAAACAATTAGAAGATTCGTAAAATGACGGGAGTAGAAAAATTGGAAGAGAGCAAAGGTTGCAATGATTGGGGCATGCGGAGAGAATGCTTGAGGAAAGGATCAGTAAAGGCACTACATTTAGAAGTTGATAGGACGAAAAACGGAAGACCGAAAGAGATGGAAAGAAGTGCTGGAATGTGATATGAATGCCAGAGGTTTGCAAATGTTGGATGCACACTGCACAAAAATGTGAAAGATGGCAACTAGGCTGCAAAAACCGGCTGACCTCCGCGTGCAAGGAACATCTGCTGGGCTCCAGAAATAGAAGGAAGCACATTTTTGGAGCAAAATGATGATGATGTTAAAAAATTGAAAAATTTTAACTATAGAGCAGAGCAAACTAATTCTTATTAAATTTCTTGGGTCAGTTAAAATAAAACAAAGGGGCAAAATTTGGGGAGACATGTTGAGATGACTTTGCCAAATGGACCCCCTAAAATTAAATATTTAATTGAGATAAATATTCCAGCTCAAAAAATTAAACTTTTAGGTTAATATAAAAAGATAAAACACGACAAAACTCGGATGATTTGAAAGATTTGCCCTTAAAGTGACCCTAAATAAGAGATATTTCACTGTCTTAAGCTACATTTCCAAAAATTCTCAGGATAAGTTGGTTTTAAAGATAAGTAAAAAAGTCAAACTTGGGGAGTCCATGTTGGGAGATTCCACTTAAATGGACCTCCAACATTCAAGGCGTTGTTGTTGAAGCACTTGAGCTTACTCGCTTTGGTAGATTCCAGTTTGATAGCACGTGTTACGTCGTGTCAGCTGCAGCAGATACCAAAGCTGGCCTTGTCTGCTTCAAGTCGAGATGGACTTCGCTACCCTTTGTGTTGCTGCTAACACGTGATGTTTCACCTTACAGGAACCAGCCAGCTTGCTACTTTTTCTGCCTTTCGCAATTTGAATAATTGCTGATTTACTTACCTTTCTGCTCGGCGCTTTGCCAGCATACTGCTTTGCTTTTTCTCGATTTACACTGATTCTTTTTCTGCCTATGGTCCAGGCAACTGCCATTTTTCTTTGAGCTTCCCCGCTTGGAATTATTTTCTACTTTAGATACTTTATTATGCAACTGGGCTGGACAAACTGTTTCGGTATGTACAAACGTTTATTTATTAGTTTGCTGTTCGTGTGTTTACGAATTACTTAGTAAGTTAACGTCTCGACCCTCTTGATTGTGTTGTAGTCTCTTTACTTCCACTTTTGCCTCTGGCAACTTAAGTTGGAGCCGTATTATTCTAGGTTGAAACCAATGACCCTTCAGTTTCTACAGCTGGGTTTTTGGTATTTTTAGAAACTGTTCTCTAAAACACTCTCGACAACTCTCATCTTTTCACGGCGAAGTGACAACCTCAATAGAAAGAACTGTCTACAATTATGAGCGCGTTTTGAATTATTAGTGTGAGGTTAAGTAAATCTCTGCAGCCAGTTGAAATCTTCAGAAAACCTTACAGCAGGGTTTTTTAAAAACCTGTCACCTGTTATGTGGAGAAAATCCTCTTCTTGCGCCTCAAGGTTTTTGAACAATTACGAGACTTTTAGAGCTAAATAAAAAACTTAAATCTACACTCTACAGTATCTAATATGTTGGATTGCAATAACAGTCTAGTCAAAAAACGTGTTTACGGGCCCCGAAAAGACTTTTTTTTACCTATAAAGCGATGCTCAGTATAGTCTGAAATTTCCGGCTAAGGTTGTCCGCACCCCACTTTTCCTGCCCATTCATTCATTTGTTTATTTTTGTGTAGAAAGACACAAAACACACTAAAGCAGGAAAAAAAGGGAAAAAAAAATTTACAAAAAAAAACACAATGTTATGGTCTTTCCTGTGAAAGACTGCAAAAGGATCAAATGTCCATATCCGGAAACAAATGGCGCAGTCATCGAGTCTGCAGCCTCTCACAATCGGACGACGTAATAAACACAAGTGTGAGCGATAGTTAAGTAATTTACTTAGTGCAAGATACATTACTTAATAATTCAATAATAGTACGAAAAAAATATATAATCGGATGTAACGATATATGTACAGAGTATACACATTGTAAATTACAAAAGCAACCACACGATAAAAAATAATCATTAAAATAAGCAACAGAACATGGTGCAAAAAATGATTTCACATCAAATACCAATAGAAAGTAGAGGATGTTATTTTAGTGAAACTTTGATTTTTTTACAAAATGATTTTTAACTAGATTCATTTATAGATTTAATCTCAAAAGGCAGTTCGTTCCATTCTTTACAACCAGTGAATTTTATTGATCTTTGTGTAGTGGATTTAATACATCGAAAATTTACTGTCCAGTTATCATTACAAGCAAACCTGGTAGGATACTAGTGTATTTCCGAGGGAATAGTATAGTAATTGTTGAAACATTTAGGAAGAATTTTTTTTAAAACTAAACATAAATTTCAAAACTTCTAATTTGTAAATGTCAATTAATCGTAACAAATCTAATTGGTCATATAATGGGGCAATTTTTGCTTTAACAAAAGGCAATTTAGTAATGACTTTGACAATGTAGTTTTGTTCAATCTGAACACGGTGGGTATATTTAGCAGCAGCGCTGCCCCATGATGTGAAACCATAAAATAAATATGGATATACAATGCTATAATACACATTCAGTCAACTTTTCAATTTTGCCCATTTACGTCATAATGACGTCATTTCCGCGAAAGTTGACTAGGCTTTTTAGCTTTTTTGACATTTACTTTATTTATTCTCACTTCTCTTATGGTTGGACCTGAATTTCCAAACTTGGGTCACTCAATGAATGGGACATAGGCAACCTTCAGTTGCATTTATGACGTCACAATGCAGGAACAAAAATGTTACCGAAATTGTAAAAATTACCATTTTGAGTGGTTATCGATTCCTATAACTTTTGCTATATTTAATATAGAGCCTGGATATTACTGTTGAGGAAAGTGCATGCATATTAGAAGATCCTGTATGAATTTGGTTTACTTTGATTAACATTTTCATACAATAAACTACAATGATAATATGACACCCATTTGGCAATATTTATCGTATTGTAGCGTTTTTGCTTGTCATCCAAGCCTGAGTTTATTTCAATAACTATAGTTGCTTCCATAATCCACTTTTTTTTCAAATACAGAAAATTTTAGAAGTATTATAAAAGTGAAAAAGTTATGACGTCATATTGATGGCGTCATATGTTAGTAAATGATCACAAAAACGGCCCCAAGTTTGTGCTGGTGTCATAGATAAGGTGATATCAAGCTTTTCACGGACCGCACGAGTGAGAGCAAAAACAGTGATGACGTCATCCTTTCGAAAATATTTCTTTTTGCAATTATTACTGTAATTGATAAAGGAAAATTTTTACAAATACTATACAATTTATTTGATATTATAAAATCTTGATTGTGCAAGTGATGATGTAGTATTTGAATAAAATATTTTGTAATTTTTACAAGTTACAAATAATACAACCTCAATAATTTTTTTTATCACAAAGACAAGCAGCTTGACCATCAGTCCATTGAGACATTAGCATCCTCTTTCTCCTCAATACAATCATCGAAATCATCTAATTCAATTAACACTTCCCGTTCGCGTTCTTGCTCTATGCTATCTACAATGTCTACCAAAGCGCTTATGGAAGAATGGGTCCTCCTTACCAACACGGTTCCAAAAGGTTATTTTGGTTTTTGAGCCAACCTTGCTTGCAGTCAAAAGGATTTGATGCTTCCATGAATGGTTCATCAGCTTGTTTATAAAAAGGAAGGCAATGAATTGTTATGTAGGTCTATTTGCGAGAAAGCAAATTACTGAAGCACGGTGGAAGTCTTGCCAA
Organism: Trididemnum nubilum; assembly: GCA_963965965.1. Classification (NCBI taxonomy): domain Eukaryota; kingdom Metazoa; phylum Chordata; class Ascidiacea; order Aplousobranchia; family Didemnidae; genus Trididemnum; species Trididemnum nubilum. The sequence goes on from OZ014486.1 coordinate 22,346,093, forward strand.
ATCCATTTTAGAATTTGATGTAAGAGTTAGATCGTCTTCAACCTTTTTTTATCATTTTGCTTCGCAAACAATTTAGTGATTGAGTTTTATTGTCTCCATACATTAAGCTAGTAAAGATTCCAGATCTTTAAATAATTGGTTCAAAGCTTCCCACTCATTGCCAAGTTTTCTGCAAAACAATATTTTTTATCCTAAGGAATTTGTCTAAATGTCTCTACTCATTTTAACCCTTATTCTATCAGTGTTGCCATTTGGCAACAGGGTTTAGAAAATTAAAAAAAAATTTTTTTTACCATGTTTCTTGGATTTCAATAACTTTTAAGTACTCTATCTTTATTGTAGTTGAATGTCTATTTACAGTATAAAATAATTGTTCCTATCGTTTCAAGTTTTGTCTCCAGCACCAAAACAAGTTTAAAGAAACCTTCAAAATATGGCTTGATCATTCAGATTAAATTTTTTTATATCTAGTTCCTTTTCGAAAATCATTCTTTGGTGTTTGTTTCATTGT